>OY288109.1:95358157-96017266 GCA_958431115.1 Syrphus vitripennis
ATTTTCAATCAATTTTTTTGTATGATTCATTTTCGGCACGAAATTTTTGAAATTATGTAAATACATACTTCTGAAACGGAATGAAAAATGGCATCTTTTGGAAACATATTCAAGACTATTGTTATAATTGCAACTGGAATATTCATGCATTTATACCACTACAGTATTATTGATCTTGAGCACACAAATTTACCCGGTCTCCAACCAAATTATGCCTCAACAGTGTTTGTCTTTTCAACGCTTTGTGTTTTCTCAAAGTTGCGAACCTTTTGGTGGCCTCGAAGTCTCAAGCAACCCACAAATTTATTTTCATTCTTGATTGATCTATGTTTATCACTCTATGGAACCGATTTCTTGGTACGACAGTTATGGATTCCTTTGATGTGGCTTTTGGACTCCATCTGCTTTTTCGTTGGTCATTATATTTTGGTTGGAAATCAAGCATTTCTGTCAAAAAAAGCTCCAATTATTTCGAATTGGGTAAAAACTGATGGCTATTATTGTGCTCGTTTTGGTTTGGCTTTGTTGGCTTTAATCTTAATGATTCAAATTACTGGTATTGGAGACATTTTTAAAAGCGACACTTCAAAAGTTGAGACGTTTAGCTCGATGGAAGACTTTAATATCAATGGATATGATGCTTTAATGGAAAGTTATGACGTGGAAAGGAAAAATGAAAATGATAGTAAGAAAAAAAAAAATAAATCAAAAAGAAGAAAATCAGCAAGAAGAAAGGAAAGAAAGGTTTTACTAAATTCACAAGCAATAAAGGATGAATATAATTGTTAAAATATTCAAACTATTTTTTTTTTTTTTCAATTTATGTACCCTTTTCCTTATTTTTTATAAAGGTTTTAAATAGGCTATGGAAAAGAATCTATCATTGTTATTTTTTCAAACATTTGATATAATTATTCATCATTGCCGAGCAGCATAGGCTAGACCGATGTGCCTAGCTTGAATTTTATATGCTTTTTTGAAGGTAACATACATCCCCTATTTTTTGTGGTCTTCAGTCGTTTACAAAATCGGCAAAATTCGATCCGCAGTGCAGTGCTTTCTTTCCCATCTAATTATTTATCGCGAAAAGAAGAGTGCACCGAACTAGTTAAGGAAGGGTGAACTATCAATGTGACCCGAACTATTTGAAATCAAAATAACCATACAAAATATACATACATAGATGATAATTAGAGACTAAAATTGAAAGTAAAGTAAAATTGTATCGAATGTCCTGTTAACTAGTCTACTTGTTTAATTAGTTGTAATGAGGTCCCTTTTTCAAAGAGTTTGCTAACTACTTGTTTTTCTTATTTTTTTTATTTCATTTCCCCTGAATAGCGGAAGGCTTCAAACTGTTGAGATCGTTTTTAAATAAGAAATAACTTAACTTCAAGCTCTGGTACAGTCAAATTTAACAACATATCAAATATCTTTGTAATGTTCCTTGAGAGGCAAACATTAATTATTTTGTATTCAAGAATTAAGAAGAAAAAAAACGTGCCAATTTTATAAATTGCCAAGAAATTCTACTCTGAGTTTTAATTCATATTTATGTTAATTTTATTCGATTTTGATATAAATTAAATTCCCCTTGTCATTTATTTTGTGGCAGTTGGAAGTGTTTGTAAAAAAAAGTGTTGTTTTTTTTTAAACAAATTTTTGCACATTTCCAATTGAAATGAATATTCTTTTGTACAAGTGTTATGTAGAATAATTTACCCATTCCCTTAAAATTGTATGTAATCTGTGTACCTATATTATTGGTTCAACACGTCCCAAAGTGCCCACGTGAAATTTGTTTGCGTCTTTTGTAGACTGTTAAATATGCCAATAAACTTTTAACAAGAAACTCTAGTCTTACTTCTCAAAACCTTTCTTCTCGCAGCGGCATGTCGACAACGTCTTAAGGTTGATATAGAAAAAATTGGCATTAGACTCAGTTTGCTTGAAAAATCAATGAATCTACTTGAAATAGCTCAAAAACAACAGCAAAAGAACTTATTCATAAAACGAATCGATTAATTAAAATAAGAACAGCCGCCTCTCCTTCACCACAACATTTATTTTCCTATTCTATTTTCTTATTAATGGTTTTTTTTTCGATATTTTTTTTAATTACATATTCTATTTTGTTAATTTTTTCTTCTTCTTTTTTTGAGAATTTTTTTTATTATTTTTGTTATGAATGATTCGCATGTAAGAATTTAAATAAAAAATTTAAGAATCAAATAAAATTTACAAATAAATACATATTTCCTCCTATCGGCTCATAATTTGCTGAAATTACAAACTAAATTAAAACCCAAATCACAACTTTAGTGGATGATAATAAGGTGGAAGAATGTGAAGAGGGTGTACAATTCATGGAGCATGATTCAGCTAGTAATAATTAGTATTAATTTATACATTTATATTAAGCAAATTCTCTTCTTTACCCTCTCTCTAAAAATCTATAGATATTTAGTTATTTTTAGACAAAAATAAGCATTTTATTTCTAAGTTCAAATAACAAAAGTGCGATAGGGATCGATCAGAAAATTTTGGTTTTATTTATTTATATACAAAAATAATTACAAAAAAAAACTTGTACTTTACTAAAATCCCAAAAAAATCTCATTCGAAATATTTTACTATGCAAAAAAAAAAATAGATCAATTGTTTATTTCTTCTTTGAAATTATTTATTATACCATAATGTTCCTCGAAAATAGATTAAAAAAAAAAAACAAACTGTAAATAGTTCATCATTTGTTTCATAAAACGTTATATGTTAATATTTTTTTTTAATTCTTTAAGACATAAACTGTAATGAAATCATTTCTGTAACTGCATAATACAAGTATTAAAGAAAAAAAAAGTTTTTGTGTAAGAGAAGCTTGTACTGCAATATGAAAAAGGGATACAAATTAAAAAAAAAAACATTTATACTAAGTAGCGATTGTATTTAAATTAAATTGAAAAAAAAAAAAATATATTCATATTTTATGTTTTTGTGTAAATAGTTTTTGTTTTTGAAAAAGCGCATTGAATAAAACTGAAATAAATAAAAAAGAAAGTATAATAATTTTACCTTAAACAAAAACATTGTTGTTTTATTTACTTTTGAAAGAGACAAACACCCACATTACTGAAATGGTTTCTTACAGTTTATTTTAAAAATGATTTAGTAATATCTTTTAAACTTTTTGAATTTTTTTTTCTATAAAAAAAGGAATTCATTATGGCTATTTTAAATAATTAAGAAACAAAAAGAAAGAAATTAACAATTTTATTTATATTTTTTGATTGATAGAATCCATTTTCATGTAGTGTCCTAAGGACTTTGTCTCTTTTAATATATTTACATTTGTTGTCTTTACTATGTTTGTACATTAACTTGGTCCAAACTAATTTTTCGAAGGTTTTTGATGTGGTAAATTTGAATCCGATTAGTATAATACGACAAGATTGTTGCAAAATAAAATGAGGATTTCTATAAACGGTTAAGATTATTTTTTGTTTGGTTATGAATAAGGAAAACCAATAATCAAATTTAGTGGCGACGACTTAAGTATTTCAGTGAAATCAAATAGATTGGTATAGACTAAATTATATCTAGTCGTTCATTGTATGATTAAAATATTTAAGTGAATAAATGATCAGTTATCAGTTTTATCAAACGCCAGTGTAAGAGAACAAGAAAAAATTGTGTCGTGCGTGTCATTCTCATTTAAGATTTAATCGAAAAGAATGTGAAGTAAATGAAAAGTAAAGGAAGCAGAATTTAAGTGTGTTTTAAAACTTCTGTGATGTAATTTCCGTAAGTAAATACTTCTTAAAAAAATCAATGGCAGGTTAAATTGTTGGAAAGTCACTTATGTCATGTTTTCATCAAAATTATAAACCTAAAATCAAGTAAAAAGACAAAATTGTCCAACTACGTAACACGTAGCATTCTAATTCACTTAATTTGTACTATAATTCCATAGCAAAGAAATTATAATTTATTTATTTATTGGACAAAACAGAAACAAGTAGTTGAACGAATGCGAAATTGGAGAGCAAAAAAGAACAAACTTAACAAGCAGCAGAGTTGCAGACAAATCCGAAGCAACGGAAATACTCAAAGCTGCACAACCACACGAAGAAGTAGAAGTAGCTGTATTAGTCGCCTTAGTTCTTAATCGCAGAAAAAGCAAAACGGGTTCGGATTTAAGGACCAAAAAGAAGCTAATTGCAGGAGTCAATTTCTATTATCTCCAAATGGCTTCATAATCAACTTCTTCAAAACTGCCAAATTCTGTTAATTTTAGTCCAATATTATATTTTTATAATTACGAACTTTCACATAAGCGGTGAGGTTTTGGCAGAAAGCCGACCATATTGAAGCGATATAAGCTTGTTAAAAAAAATTGTCACATTTTGACAAGATAAAAAAATTAAGTAATTAAGCTGAAAATTTGAGATTAAATGCTGAAGCGTTTTGTTAGACAATTAACAATTAACAAAAAAAAATAGAAAGAGCAAAATAAACTTTGAAACTATAAAACCCAGTTGAGGCTAAACTATTAAGAGGTTTTGAGCGTTATTTAGTATATTAAACAATTGCATGTCTATTGTACGTTTAAAAATCGCAAATACTTCTACCCGAAATTAAAACTAATCCTGGTTATTTGCGAAGATTTTTGTAATCAAAAAAGGTTAAAAAAGAGATGGTTAGATTACAAAATTCTGAATTAAATTCTAAATTAAGTTTCTCTTAAATATCTGATGAGTTTTTGTTCTATTCATAAAATATTGTAATTCGCTGATTAAGTTCGTTTTTTTTAAAATGAATTTTCAATGTTTTTTTTCAAATATTATTTTGTTTGTGCCAGTAATGTTTAATTTTACTTCTCTTAAAATCCTTACCAACAGCAAAAGTTATACGCAAAAAAAAACTTCTTCGAATCTTGAATTAGGGTAAGGTGGCCTTCAATGACTCATCAGGGCGAAAATTCACCTCAAGTCCTTAAGTTTAGCTAGAAATAATGGGCCCAACAAAATATTTACATTTTCCTATAGTATACTCTCTTTTACGGTTACCATAGGTCGCTCCCAACCCGAATTGACTATTCCAACAAGACTTGCCTCTTATTTCAGTTTTAATTTTTTTGTGAAGCCACCTCCAATGTTAAAAGTTAAATCCTTGATATGTTTTTGTTTAAAAACAATATTCGAAATTTTTAACTTATTTCTGCATTTTTATTTTTTTCGGCTTTAGTATTCTGTATAACATTATAATTAAGACCATTATGATCGTTTGCCACAAGTTTTGACAATGATGCTCATAATGATGTCCTAATTTTGCTCGGTAAATCATTTTTGTTATCTTCTTTGCAGCTTCGGAGGGATCCTTAATTCATGAGGAACAATCCCTCAAACCAGTGTGTGATATATCGAATAAAATTCGACAGTACTTTAAGACGTCCCACATTCCGTCGATAATTCCTATAATACCTCCGCCAGCAGCAGTCGAACAAGTAAATGATACTTACCACAAAAAAACTGCACAAAAATCAACCTCTTCCACGACAATAAGTGCACCTTACGCTGAAAATCAAACCAATATAACTTCGACAAACCAACAAGGATATTCTACTGGAGGTCAATCAATCGCTGTTAATTATTATGGTAAAGGCAACGACTCAATTGATATTAATAATACAGAGAATAGAAGTTTGAGCGAAGCATATTCATTGCCATATTTAGATAATCCAACTATTGAACCAAAAGAACATGTAAACAAATCTAGAAAACGCAAAGCAAATAGAGGCTCAAATTCAACGCACAGCACGAGAGATCCATCTGTTGTGCCCTTTGAAAGAATTTTAGAAACTTTTGGTCCAGGAGGCAGTGGAAAGTACAATATAAATAGGCATGAACGACTACAGCTGCGAAAAATGTGGGCCATAGAAAACCGGTTGCAAGGCACCGCTAGCTCAACAATCGTATCCCCATCATCAGTAGCAAAGCGAAACTCAGAATCTACCGTTACGTCAGATTTGGTTCAAGGCTACTGCCCTCCACCTTCAACAGTGAGTCAAGCTATGGACACATCAATTGAAAGCGATAAGATGGGTTTACCTCCGCATACAAGCTCACCAAATATAGCGGTTAGCCAGTTTTGCGACAAATCTTTAATGCCTTTCCAAGACCCAGAAATTGGCTCAGGACAACCCTTACTGCAGATGCATTCCATGGACAGAGCTTTTTCATCTACTGAGGGCTCGCATATGAAATCACCGCTTCCAGCAAATTTTGCTAGCCAGACTTTAGAGACAGCTGTCTGCTCTCCTAAACCACCTAAAAAAAGTTTTTTCGGCAGGCTAAGTAATATGTACAAAATTTTATGCGATCCTCCCAAAAGCATAACCCGTCACCCAAACACTGGTAAGAAGCTTCGCGGAAGTCGAACCCTTCCTCCGGGAATAAGTGTTCATGAACTTTTAAATTATGTCACTGTTAACTTAGACAGCTGTAAAGGGTTGGATAGAGGGAGAAAAATAAAATTCAAGGAAAAACAAGAATATGCCCGCCAGTTGCTCCAGAGATGTAAGCATTGGCGACGCAAACCACAGAAATTAGAGGAAGCTTTCCAAAAAGGATTAATATAGAACTTGTAATTTATTATTACTATTATATCTTTTTTTATAATATGTACGAGTATAATATGAATTTATATAACTAATTTTAATTATTACTTATTTGATTTATTTAAATCATCAATTTATCTATGTACATAATTTAAGGCTTTTAGGCTTACCCAAACCAATTCGAAATAACAACAACGTGTTACTGTCAATCACAGCAACGTGTTGTTATTGTTGTTTTATCGTCGTATTCGAATGCTTCACATCGGTTTAGTTAAGCCTTAAATGTGAAATCATCATTTATTATAAATGGTTGATATTTTTAATTTTGTAAAGAAAAATCAACTTTTGAAATATTGTTACTCATGGAAATATAAAGAAAAAAAAAACTGGATAAGTTAAAATATTGCCTCTTTCATTTAATATTTTGTATGTGTATTATAAATAGCGAAGAATTTGCTTTGCACTTTTTAATAATGTCACAACTCAAAGAAGCCGCGTGGTCAATTTAGGGTAGGACAAAATTATTTTGTTTGCAATTTGTAGCGGGGTTCAGTATGAGTATAGAGTATAGGACGGTTTTCGGGGTTAAAAAACCAAATGACAACCATTTAAGAAAAGACGGTACAAAATACTTCGCACTATATCGTCAAAAAATTATCGTTTATTTTTATTGTAACTTCTTTGTTTTCAGTTTTACAAAAGCAAACTTATGTTATGTTGGTTACTTAGTTCATTATTTTTACACACAATTTGTGCAACTAAGGAATGACAAAAGGTATTCTTTGTAGGTTCATAACAACCTTCTAAGAGGAATCCGTGAAGAAAGAACTATTTTCTGTTTTAGGTGTAATGAGATTGATAGAACTACTAACTAAAATATATTCGATTGAGTAGTAGTGAACTTTTTACATAATTTATGTTATAACTTAACGTTGTCTCTTTAACATACATAAATATACGTACATGAATTCATAACATCCATTTACTAAACAAAATATAATCTCTTTTTTTTTTTTAATAAATATTCTTTGGCTATAATTAAAATTCAATAAAATTTTATAGAAATGGCCAATTACAATTGTTTCGTTCCTTTGCCAAGGCGTATTGAAGTTTTATATGGAAACACTTCCAACCGCAATAAACGACAAAATGATTTTCGACATTACCAAAGGCGTAAAAGACGAAGGTTTTGATGATTGACTCGGGGAAAACGGATGAAATTTGCCAACATCTACAAAAAACAAATTATTGAATAAAATGTTTGCATTTCATTGTAAAATAAAATGTTATTAACTTTAAAATGTGAGATAAAATGAAATTTTGAATCTGCGATAAAAATGTTTTTATTTTGTTCGGAATTTAATTTTTGTAAAAATAAAATAAAATACATACCTACATAAATGTTAACTGGTTAATTTTGCAATCTCGACCTTATTTAATTTTGAAATGAAATAAAACCGCGCGTCCTTATTTAGTTTTGTGCTCTCAACTTTATTTCACATTTAAAATTAAATAAAGCCGGGCTTAGGTAACTTTTGAATCTTGGTCTAAATTAATTTCACAAAATTTATTTCAAACGCATCTTAAAAGCGGTACGCGGTCAAATTTTTTTTGATGGTGGTTTTAATTCATATCAGCTCTAAAAATATCCAGCACATTTTACCGTTATTCCTGTAGTCGATGAGGTTCTAGAAGCGAATGGTTCGATTTAAGTTTAGATATCGGATAAAAAAAAACAAGACTTGAAACCTAAATCGAAAAGTTTTAGAGTGCAACAAATTGGTAATGGAAGTGATATTTTTACTATATTTTTCAGTATTTTATTCATTGGAAATGTTTTAATTTTAATTTCAATTTTATATTATGTTATAATAAACATTTTTTTAATGGACAGTATTTTACTTTGAAAATAATAACCTAAAAGTAATAAGGATAATTAAAGCAGTACAAAAGTGCAAATAGTAATTTTTCCATATAACATTTTGCTGGTCTTATTGGTATAAACATGCGGTATCTCATGTATCGTGATAAGAAAAAAAAAACTCTACTCTGAATCAATGCTGATTCAATATTGCGGATTCTATAATCGACATGATTAAAGATTTCGAATGAAGCACTTGGGTGAGCTATTACCAAGATATTATAGGTTGGAGTTATAGCTATGTATTTCACGAATACTAGGTCGATTATCAGACTCCTTTAAGTGTTGCTTGGTTTCAACTGATCAATTTTTAGTATTATAAAACTTTTTGGGTTTTTAAATAAAATTAATTTTTTTTACACTTAGGCGATTTTTTTTACACGTCATGCGATTTTGTATGCGAAGAAGTATATGTGCTTCAGTCATGCATTTGATTTACAATCATTTGAGTGTTGAATGTATTTCTTGTGAATTATTTTTTCATGTTGATCAGAACACTCAAAAACATACAGTGGGGACAAAAAAACTCCCATACTAATTTCCCCAAAAGGCTTAGAGGAACCCCCAAACCAATGTGAAACATTCAGTGACTATGCCGAAATAAAAATCTTGATAATCATATAGCAACTTGTTATTGTTGTTTCTTCGTCTCCTTCGAATGTTTAGCATTAGTTTGGGAGATTCATTACTCAGATTTAATTTTCAAATCGCTCTATAAAATCGCTATAACTGAACCTCTAAATTACTATCGATCGATATTTCGGCAGATTGAGATAGAGCATAACCCAACAAACGAAGCCAAAATGAGAAAATTACTTCTTTCAGGTATAATAGTAAAAAAAAATTGATTTGTTCTTAACTCAACTTAATTTTCATTAAACATTTAAGTTTACCTAAAATAATTTTTTTTAAACTCATTACTATAAAATTAAAAAAAATAGAATAGCTTGATGTTAATTTTTAAGATATAAAAAAAAAAACGTTAAATGTGCTAAAAAGAGGAAGAGGCTTTGAAAGCACCGGTTAATGACATTGTCAACATTTCCGACGACTAATAAAGTTAGCTAACATCTGTAAACAGTTGTTTTGCACCTTTAACTCTTAAGTAAGTATTTAAGTAAGTAAAATTGTTCATGTTAGAAAAATCGTCAACCAAATAAATAATAACATGAAATCATAGTAGAAATTATAATTTAACAACTTTTCAAGTTTATTTAAAAATAATAAAAAAAATAACTAAAGATGTGAGGCAGATGTGAGATTTTAAAGAGCTTATTATAACCCGAAAACTAACAATATAAATCTGTTCTTTAATTAAAACCCGAACAAAATAATGCAAAATATTATTTTTGCTGTTAACATTTAAATTAAAACGGAAATTTAAGGATATTGTATAATATTTCATACATTTTCCATTTTAAATAGCGAAACTAAATTTGATGAAGGGTGAAAAAATTGGGCCTAAGTTACGTTTTTTTTTTAATAAACTTTTTGGTGAACTGAAACTTAAAATACATGTTCTACTTAAACCCTACTTTTTCTTCTGCGTATACTTTTACATACATAATTCCTTATTTGAACACAATTATTTAATTTTTGCTATCATCTAAGTTTTGTTTCCATAAATATTTAATTTTAAGACTAAGAATTAATCTTTAGAAAGCTTTCAATGCTGAATTTGAATAAAATAAATATTTCAACTCTATATTGATATGTATTTAAAATCAGCTATATACGAAGAATATATACTTAAAATCCTGTTATGCATCTTTTTTTTACAGAATCCTCAATTATATCACTGGACTCCCCATCTCCGCCCTCAAGTCCAGTGCAAACATCTGATGAAAACACAGGTATGTCATAAAGGCAAACAACACTCACAAAAAAATTGCGCATTAAGCTAACATAAAGCTTATTGCGAGCTGTCTCCCAAATATCGCTCTCTACAAAAATGAACCTCAATAGAAATTAATCAACGTGAAAACTCATTCTCTCGCACAGGCGTCTCATCAACAACAACAACCTCAACACAAAGTTCATCCGGGCCACAGACGGTGAATTCTAGTGATAGTGCTGGGCCTGGAATGATATTAAATCCACTGGCATTGAATAGGTAAAACAAATACTGTTTTTAAAGTTCTCTAAAGAAAGTAAAATATTTTTATTATCAAAATCTTTTTTTTTTCAAATGAGCAGTAAAAGCAAACGAATGAAATTACACAGGAATCAAAAGTAAGCTGCCCCGAGGAATATTGTTGTTCTGCCATTTTAAAACAAAAACTTATAATAGTATGTACATAACACATCACTGGCTAGATTTTCTGTTCATGTATTCTTTTTCCTTAATTTCTATTCTTCGTTTTTTGATTTTTTTTTTCAATTGAGTATTATCAAGATTTTTAAATAGAAATAGATACCGACATAAAAAATAAATACTTTTGACTACGTATATCTATAATATTTAAAATAATTGTTTACTTATATTAAGAAATACTTAATCATTTATCATTTTCAATATAATTTAGTTTTTTTTGTTTTGTTTTAAACTTTTGTTATAAAAAGTTTTATTTTTGTTTAATAAAAACTTAAAAACGTAAAAAAATACAACTACATGATATAAAGAAAAACCAAAACCTGATGTAAACATTACAAAGTACAATATTCTTTATCTAAACAAAATTATCTAAAAAAAATATATTAAATCTATGTTATGTACCGTAGTAAATGTACAATTTTCAATACATGGATGTTTAATAAATACTTGAAATTTTTGTTTATTTCGATACAGTAAAAGCCTTAATAGTTAAGTTGTATTCTGAAGTTATATATGGAGTTTTAGAGCTTGTACGATTATCTTTTGCTCTTAAAAAAGTGTTTTGGGAACAAAAACACTTTAAAACAAAAAAATCAAAAACAAAAGATAAAATACCTTCGTATGTAAAAATTATATTTATTGTCGCATAAAAATTGTATTCATAGAAAAAACAAGAAAAAATTTGAACTTATTAAAGGAATAAAAAAAAAGAAAAGATAAAAACCTTTCATACATAACAAAATTATACTTGAACTGATTTTCAATAAATTTGTAACGAAAATTAATTCAAAAACATAAATAAATATGTATAGTAATAAACAAATAACAAATGTTATCAAACATAAAATGAATGTTTAACAATGAGTTACACACAATAGAAATGAAACTAGGTATAACGAAATTAAAGTTCTACTTCTCACAGGTTAGAAAATATTTCTGCAAAGACACAAATTCACATTGCCAATTATGAAAAACAAGCAAAAGGGCAGCAAACAAAAATAGCAACAGATTAAGTTTGATAACTGAACTGATCTATACAGTTGATGGAATGATTTGTGAAAAAGCTATGACTATGTTCATTGACTATCAAAATTATTAATTATGGATTAAGAAATATCCATAATAATCAAATTCCATACTTATCTCACTATGAACAAACTAGCGCTGGGCATGGTACACCCAAAAATAATCGATCATATCTGACAATTTTTCCCATAACTGATTGTACTGATTGCAGTTTTTCGGAATTATTGTTATAGCATGAGCGATGTCATTCAAAGATGTCATACATGATCGGTAGTGTGTACCTCGTTTTAGTATAATCTTAAATTGTTTTCAATAAACAATTGAAGACTCATATTTTTCCCCTGTTAAATATTTTTTAAAAAATATAATGAAGCTTTTTTAATATTTTAACACCACATGCATTATATTTTGCGTCTTAATATTTTTAACGAATTTAATCTATCGCGAGTAACGAAGTTTCACTCAATAATAATATTATGTAAATAGCACAGAATTAAAATTGCACAAGTTAAAATTGTTTCGTTAAAATTTTTTTTGAACTGATCAAGTATTCAATAAAGGTTGAAATAAATAGTTAGAAGTAGATCTAATTTGCAGTCTCGCCAACAAGATTGACTTTTTATGAATTCAATTCGATTAGTTTTTTTGTATCAAATTTGAATTAATTTTCAAGTTCAAGTGCATAAGAGTATGTAGAGGTTTCAAAGGCCACATAGAAAACACTTGATTTAAAATAAAACATATTGCAAAACCAAAATATTATAATATTATTGTTATCTCAGAAGTTTCTAATTATGCATATTATTGAAGTAAACTTAGATATGCAATTAAGTTGTCCAATAATAAATGTACATATTTTCTTTTTTTTTCTGTAGCCAGCACAAATAAAATTAACCAATTATTCATATGAAAATCCTATATCGGATGATTAACGAATATTAAATTGAAAAGAAGAAGATGTAGATTTATTAATGTTTTACTACAATAAAAAAAAGATGAAACGCCATATAAAAAATTTGGACAAAATCAAAAAGAATAAAAATTGTTTATTTTTGTATTGACAAAATTTGAAAAAAAAAATGTTCCGGTATTTAAAAGTTATTTTAAAAGTTATAGGATATTTACTATATTTCGAAAAAAATACAAAATTATTTTTCTAAATTTTGAATTTACATACGAGTAAGAATAAAAAAATAAATATATCTCCTTTACATTTAAATACCAAAACGAATGATTTTATTTACTTTAATATTATGAAAAGATGATGCAAAACTGATATGGAAAATCGATCTCAGGGCAGAAATTTGATTTGTGGTAAGCAATACTTTTTGAATACAAGAAGTCCTCGAGTCTAACCATAATAGACGGTAGCTATCAGAAGCGATCGGATGGAAATAAGCGGATACAAGGAAATTAAAAGATAAACCCATCATATCACTTTCTTGTCTATCGTTGAGTTTTTACTTTCGAGAGTGAAGACCACACTTCTCTGTCGAATTCAATTATGCGCCGAGCAACTGGAATCGCTCTTGTAAAATTTTAACGAAACTTACCGAATCGCACCTGAATTGTAAATGGTTTATGAATAGGAAATTAATTGCATTTCTGTTAAAATGTGACATTCGGTGAAGTAAAAACAAAAAAAGGTAAAGATGATTAATTTGACTTGTGGGCAATATGATCGATTTCATCACTCGACTGCCGGGTAAGATACTTTTCGTTGTTTTTTGACATTAGCATCCAGAGTCTGTCTATTATGGTTATCCCTTTAAGTAGAAAGTTGCAACCCTTGAACACACCACAACGCAATACAAGTAGTAAGTACACAACAGCGCTAGTCTGTATCACATGGACTTTAACTAAACTGCAGCTACTTCTAAATTATTAAGTCTGTATCATATCATCTCAAAGGAGGTTTTAGATTAAAATTAAAAAGCGCTCATCCTAGAAATGTTTGAATTTAAATAGTCAACCAACGCAGACAGTTTTTTTCTACCAAAATATAACATTCATAAATTATATCACAGTACTTATTTGATGAATTCAACAAAACAAAATCACTCAAGGGAATATTTCCACAGAACGATAAATCTTTAATCATCTTATGTTATCTCACTAATTTAACATTAAAACACCCCCAAAACCAAAAAAAAACTCAGTTCTCCGGTATAAATATGGACGTAGATAGGTTCAACACAATCTATGTTAAAGAAAACAATAATATTTTCCATACATCGAATATGCACGAGCACACAATCCCAAGGGTAATATAGCATCCATTTAAGAAAGATCCCATGTACTAAGAAAAGTTCAGGATGAAATGTAGACACGTGAACATAATATTAATTAATGATAACAAGAGAATTGGTACTTGGGATTCATGTAATCTATAGGCGCGTGGATGGCCCATGTTCATTCTTTTGTTATGCTCAATTGTAATATTATAAAAAAATTAAATGAACCTACTCGTACGTGGTGTTTGTATGCTCAAATCATATACAATACCTACTTATAATAGCAAAATAGCCTGAAAAGAAGATAAAGTAAAATAGCCAGTAGTTGGCAAATATATATTCTTTTAACAAGTGCATTGAGACTTTGTCGATCCTCCAAATAGTTTTAAATGTAAAATAATCCTTCACTTAAGGATTGCCTGTGTTCTGAGCTTTTCTTCAACTCCTCTCCAATTTCATTTTTGTTTAAAAAAAAATATAATAATCTATTTCCAAGCATCTTCGATGATATTAAAAACTCGATCAAGTGAGACAAAATAAATCCTTACGAATTCTTAATCGATTGGCATTTTCGATATTATAAAAAAAAATATCTTATCTTCGTTATTTCAAGGAAAAACTTACAAAAAAGAATAAATTTGAATAGCAATCATTTCGATATCATTTATAAAACTCTTCTCAAAATTGAACTAAACTACATATTTCAAAAGGAAAATCCATCTCTAACAAAAGAATCCCTTTTAAAATTTTATAAAGGAAAAACGAAAGAAAATAAAATTGTATATTTTCGTTTGTTTAATCAGTTCCGCGTACCCAACCAATTTTCTTCCATCCCCATCATTGCCTTTCCATATTCTATTTGATAAAAAATACCTCTACGAAGAATTAGATGAAGGTTTGAAAGTATAGATATGTAACTGTAAATTCCCGAAATGATTAAATTCTAGAAATTACCGGTAAAACCTAGAATTTCGGTCAACACTAGTTGTTAAATGTACCTTACGTGTCCCGCTTTGTGGGTTTCAATTTTTTAAAATGCCTTTTTTGTGGCACTTCGCCGCCCGCGTACCTCCGTTGCTCTGCTAAGGGTATGTTCGTAAACTAATGCCAATGTAAACAGTTTTTTTTTGCGAGTTCGAACAAATTTTTAGAAAGAAAAGTATGGCCCTAAAAATGCGTAAGGTTTTCCTTACGCAAATATTTCTAACTCTAACATTATGTGCTGCTGGAAGTCCTTCTGGTAAATTCTAGAAAATCCCCATTTTGGGAATTCACAGTAAAAGGTACATATATTAAAATATCGTTTCCTTGGGTAGAATAAAAAAATATAAATCCAACTTCAGCATAATAAAATAGGTATCTTTTATTTAAATGGCCGAAGGATATTATTTATTTTGCTTTCAGTGTTTCTTGGTTCAATATTTTTCTACGAAAAAGTTAAATTAAAATACAAAAAAAAAATCAATTTTTTCTCGTTTTAATATTATTTGCCTGCAAAGGCAAATAATTTTTGATTGGCTCGGTGTAAGAAGATTTACTTTGTAATTTTTTCAAAAACTATCCAACAACTTGATTCAAAAAGTGCAAGAATGGCGTTTTGACTTAAAGAAAAGCTAAAGGAAATTTTGCTGTTGCTGTTGTTTTCAATACACACAACCTGTAAAATGAAATTTAAGACATAGCAGAGTTCTAGAGTCAAGAAAACCTAGAGCGTGCAGATTGGACTTTGGTGTTAAATTAATAAGAGCATTGAATATTGAAAACGAAAGTTGTACAATTTTGAGAAATCACTTTGAGAAAAATCTCAAACAAAAAACAAAAGACTCTGTTTACTATTTTAGACGTTAAAAATTAATTTATGAACCAATTGTTTTTTTTTCATGAATTCATAATATTTTTCGGTTTCAAATAGGTACGTACAAAAAACTTTAGCGTCTCAAGAATAAGAACAAGATTTTGGAATAATTGCGTAGTATTTGGGTATTTTGTTCTTTTACTAAGTGTTAAAAGTGAATCGAGATCAGATCATGTGGTGAATTGAAAACAGCTAATGATAAGAATCTTATTGATTTTTACTTCACACAGCTTTTTTATATGAAAAGTTTTGTCTTTTGTGAAAAAAAACACATTTGAACATAAAGATCTGACTTCTAATACTAGAGAAAGAAGACTTAGCTTAATATGCGTATAATTTTTAATTTATTTTATTTTATTTTATTTTATTTTATTTTATTTTATTTTATTTTATTTTATTTTATTTTATTTTATTTTATTTTATTTTATTTTATTTTAATTTAATAACAAATTAATTTTAACAATGAATGATTTTTTTAAATTATTCAATTTTACGTATTTTGATTTAAATGATTAGAATTGAAGTCGGTAAGGTTTAACTCACCTTTCTAATATTTTTTTCTTAAAAATTTAAAATGATATTTCTTCGTTTTTAGTTTTAAAAACACCACCACTCAGACTCTTTGGTCGACCCATTTCCTATTTTCTTTCAACCTTGTGCCATCTCTATCCGTCACTTAAGCTTTCGACGTAAAATAATACAAAATATTCACGCACAACACTAGCTGATGGCACTTTTCGAAAAAAATTTCAAAAAAATTTTTTTTCACTTTTTTTTGACAGTTTTTTTTGAATTTTTTTCGACATTTCCGGGAGGACGGACATTTTTTCGACAAAGTTTTTTCAAAATTTATTTTAACTAATTTTTTATGTGTTGGTTCAAAAATTTTTTTTGTATGGGTTTTTTTCACACATCGTATTTTTAAGTTTTTTTTACCGACCATTTTTTTTTGGCAGAGTTTTGTTTTAATGATTTCTTTGAAAGTTTTATTTTATAATTAACCAAAAAGTGAGTTAATGGTAAAAAAATACAAGGTTACCTTAGGTGCCCTCTGCAACCACATATTAAAATATAGCACCAAGAGTAGTCAGTAGATAACATGGGTATGAACAATTTTAACTCTAAATACTGTTTCAAGAGAAACTTTTTATGAGTTTTTGTATTGCGTGCAGAAAAAATTGATTTGAAAATTAGAAGTTTTGTTATTCATGTCGTTTAAAAATCTTCTCAAAATAAAACATAACAAATCTTGACTTTTCAAAGAACTTTTTCAAATTTTTCCTAAATAAAAAAGTAACCAGAAAAAAACAAAAATGATTTTGCATGATTTTCTTTCTTGACTTTGTTGAGGTGGAAAGTATGATAGTAAACTTTTCTTTTTCGTAGTAAAAGGCATACTTACCAACAAAAAGATAGGTCCTATATAAAGCATAGAAGTGTCATGTATGTATGTCTCTTACTTAAAGTTTAAATTATTCTATCTTTTAAAAGAGGTATATCTACACATCCTTTTGCATTTTATTCAAATTTTTTTTTTGTATATCCTT
Organism: Syrphus vitripennis; assembly: GCA_958431115.1. Taxonomy (NCBI): domain Eukaryota; kingdom Metazoa; phylum Arthropoda; class Insecta; order Diptera; family Syrphidae; genus Syrphus; species Syrphus vitripennis. The sequence goes on from OY288109.1 coordinate 95,375,671, forward strand.
TTATCTCCTTTGAGTTGACGAAGCTCATGGGAAGTTTTGAATACCCTTTTCTTGTGCTCTGTGCTGTGCCACTAGAGGACTTGCCTTTAGTGTTCTCTTTGTCTATTTTCAACCAAAACGGATGCGATGATGTGCGGGGCACGTTTAAAATCCACTTTTATGAAAGTGATATATATTATGTACATACGTACCTAAATATAGAAAAGAGTATATTCATATATTTATATGAAAGTAGGTATTTTTGTGCTCCCCCTGTCTGTAAGAGGATATATTATGTACTTGCTTTTTGGTTTGTGCAAATGGATGTGTATGAGGTAGTGGGTGTGGCATTTAGATCAATATCAGAGTTTTCTTGTTAAAAGCGCAAGAAAAGTCTTTTTTTGAGGGTTTACTTTGGGTAAGGTAAGGTCGTTCTTTTGTGTTTATAAAAGTAAAATGTGTTGAGGGCTATTTTTTTTTTTAAATTTTGATTTTAAATTTCTTTAATTGAAAGTTTATTGTTAAGAATCACTTTATTCATTTTGTTAATGGTTGGTAGGTTATTAAAAAATGATTAAGCTGGTCACTATGTTTTGGCATTTTTTTTTGTAAGTTTCTTCGATTACTAGGATATAAAAGTTTTCATTATATTATGCAGATTTATATATTATGTGTGATACCCTATGTAAAATATATATGTACATCAATTTATTTTGTATACATATACATATTTGCAAATTTAATTTTGTTCAAATAATTTCAGGAATTCCTTAGGGTTCCATGAAAGGGCCATTCTCTTTTTTTTTGTAAGCACAAGCAATATATTTTCGTATACAATGTCCTAGTGCAATGGCTAACCTTGGTGAAGAATTTATAATTGTATAAATAGTTCATGTACCTGGTTACTATAAAACCTCCCTATTCAGAAAATAAAGGAGGCAAACTTCTAGCAAAAATATGACCCAAAGTTCTTGTTTAGAATTGGAGGAAATGTGACAAAAGAACAAAATAAAAAAAGGAGACTAGGTAAAGAGATAAAAATAATTTGGAAATAACTCCCCAATCTCAAAAGCTTAGGCCGACGAAACTACTAATGTTCAATTACATCCAGTAATGTTCCACCATATGTGACACTTTTATTAGGAACAACCTTAAATCGAATGTCAGTTCGGTTGCGCTCGGGAGTGCTCATTACTTCCTAAAGCGAAAGTTAACGAAACTCAACGAGGAGAAAGAAACTGGCACAACATAATTATGATTTCCTTGCATTCGTTTGTTTTCGTTCGTTACTTGTATTTGCTTTTTGTTTCTGACAACTTAAATGAGCTTCTGACTATCTGAAGTTTTTTTTTAAGTTTTAGTCGAGGGAGTGAATGGCGAACCCCTCAAGTGGAACCTTATGGTGAAGCAGTGGAGTGGGAATGTTGTGGTAGCACTTCAACATATCTTAGAAGTTAGATGGTTCTTTTTGGATGTTAAATTTGGTGGTTCAATCAGAAGAGAGGATTTTTTTTGTATAACACTTGCCTAGTTAGGACACGAAGCTTTGTGCAAGCTATAAAAAAATGCCAGTGTGCAGTTGCGATTGATAAACAAGAAAACTTGCATTAGGCTGACCAGATGATGTGTGTTTGCAAAAAGTTGGTCTCATTTCATTACTCAATTTAAAATTCAATAAATGGAAAAAGGTGAAACATGTATCTTAATCCTTTGTGGTAGCACAATCAAGTTGTTGCTCTAAGCTCAGAACTTCAATATTAAAACCTAAATATTAGATAATTAAGTTTGTATCTAAATTAAACACTTAAAAACAATCTAACTGTACAATGTCAATAGACACTCTGCCTCGATAAATAATGTGAATGACACCTCAAAGTGATTTCCATATAATATCCCTGTTCCTGTATTTATTTGAAACTTCTTCACTAAAACATCCAAAGACACATTATTTCAATTCATCTCATTATAATAGATGCAAATTTACCACTCCAATCGCCTGAATGGCCTGCCAAGAACATCTTTCACATGTCTCATGTCAAATAATACGACAAAACATGTTCCACTCAATTCGAAATTATTTCCACACAAAACACATATACAACATCCAGATCCAGCCATCAGACGAGGGTCTTCTCTCAAGGACATTACACAAAATACACATACCTACATGCCTATAAAATAAAAAAAAAGTGCTCGAAGGGAGATTTTCTGGATTATACCCAAGGATCTAAAGGACCATTGAAGAAGCTGTAAAAGTACGGAAGAAAATGAAAACAACTATGTAGAAGCAGATGAAAAAAAAAATAACAAAAAGTAAACACAACAAAAAAAAAGAGGCGAAAAAATACATTTATCCTTTTAATCCAGATGAGGAAATTTTTCTGCCATCATATACACCGCCACCGTAGGAACTGCACAGAGCCAAAAGCAAACCCACGCTAACGCTGCTGTGCCATTATTACTGTAGAAAACTTCAACCGTGTGATGCGAGAATCCGTGCTTAAGTTAACAGTTGCTTTCAACATTATTGCGCCATATATCACGAATATATACACACACACAAAATTGTCGACAAGGATGTGCACCGTACCAGCAACGCTAAAGCCATTTAAAAATTTAGTCTTCTTCCTTTTCCTCTTATTATCCCTCCATCATTCCCGAACTCTTTCAACTATATTTCAGCAAAACATGAGATTTTTATTCCAAGCAAGAGAAATATCCTGTTAGACAGGATATTATAATACTGCGGTTCACTTGAAACAAGGCAACATTTCGATTAAAATAGGTAAACGTAAAGTAAAAAATTAACCGCTAAGTGTAATGCGTAATGTCTTAAGTTTTAATTTTTAAATAAATTATATATTTTGAACGATCAGATGACTTCAACAAGTCCCTCCTTGACGACAATACTCGGCGAACTTTTTCGTGCTCGCTATATTTTCGTCGTGTTGGGGCTAGTTCGCGAACGATTCGGGTTCGTTGGCTTCAAAGTTCGCTGTGTAGGGCCATGTTCGCGTTTGCTGTGAGTTTCGTTGAGTGCAACGACTTCCGCTCCTTTATCGAACATGATATTTATTCTTTGGAGAATTGGATCAAAATGAATGTTCACAAAATGTGTTTGCGGTGTAGGGGAAAACGCAAACGAGCAAGTTCGGCGAGCATGTTCTTCGTTTAGGACTACCTTTAATGTGTTATCTATCTGAAATTCTGAATGCGTTCTGAATTCTTTGGCTTCAAGGCGTTTAAATCATGTAAAACTTTTACGATCACATGACTCGTCCACATTGGTTGAACGTTGAAATGACTTCAAAATCGAAGAACTAAAAACTTTTCAGATAAACGTTACTTACTTAAGTTTTCGGACATAGCCACGTCAATAAGGCCACCATTACTTCAATACGCCATTGTGTACCGTTTCTGAAGATGTATTTCAGCTTTCTCCAACTCTTCTTTAATTACAATGCTTCGTCTTCGACCGTGCATTACTAATTTCTTCTAGGTCGGCCCGCTCGTCTGCGACAATATTAACATGCTTTTGAGCATTTAAGGAAATGTTAAGTGTTGTTATTTATAGTTAACCGGAGTGTATGTGCTATGTACCAACTGTTGTTGTAGCCGTTGCAAACGTAAAATACCTGCTAGTTGCCGGAATATAAGGACGTTCCAAGTTGGTTGAATGTTGGTTAGACAAATGTATTACCGCATGGGTGGGTTGAGGATAAAGGTGGAAAATTCTATTTATAGAAAATACTATTTCCCAATTCCAGTTTTGATATTCTTCCTTACTTATACAACCTATAGGGAAAACACTATTTACCACGGTACACACAAAGTGAATGTATTCTTCTTTCGAAATTCACACGAATGGAATTAAAATTTACATATTTTCGCTGTGCAAAGGTATGATGTTTTGTTGTGGTAGAACGAAGTAAATTTTTAACAGAAAAGTAAAATATAAAATTGGGTTTTTAAGTAATGCAGTTTTTGTACTTTAACACCATTTCACCTCATATTTGAAGATGTATTTATTTACACAGTTAAAGTCAAAGGCTCAAAATGTTCGGTAAATTTATAATTTTCTAATATTTAGCTAATTTAAAATCGGAAAGTTCAGACATCCCCTATACTGGAGAACTGTGGTGCGTCAAACTAAGTTGCCTTAAATCGATCAACCTGAATCCGCTATCGGAGGTGTTGAAGATCAGGTTGTAACGTCCGATAATCCCAACAAAGATGTCATCTCTTTTTTAAAAATGAGGCTTATTTTGACGAATTTAGCCTGGATGCGGATTCTCGGTATGCCTTTGTACACATAAATGAAACTAAAGACTGCAGACTACAAAACAAATCCAGATTCAAGCAGTCTACCTGGTTTTGGCATTTCTTGAACAGCGATAATATCTTCTTTGTGACAGTTTCAGGTTTTCAATATTTGTTCGCCTGCACGTGGCCTATTAAGGGGCCTACCATTTCACGTACAGATCCGAAGTTTGTTGTTAGTTTTTCGTTTGCTTGATTCGTCCTTAATTAATCCGTTCGAATCCCAGGCTTGTTGCCGCTTCATAACAAATAGCTTTACGTGGCCGTGAAGTCACCCTGACAGCACGACCTCAACTTGGAAGGTTAGACCCTTGTATAGCTCCAAAGATGGGTAGCCGCTTAACCCTCTACTTATTGGCCTGAGTTTTTCACTAAGTAATTCAAACTCGCTGAAACTGTAGACGCCACCGTTGTTTCCAACTAGGGAGTTCCTCCTCTGTCACATTCATAAAAGAATGGATGCCTTAGTGGGAACACTTCTCTCGTTTGCTACCACCAACAACCTTCCACTGAGGTTGCGACGCAATCTCCAGTTGAGGTTTTAGGCAACCGATATTCACAGCGAGTGAGAGTAGGAGTTGGTTGACAGACGTTGATTTTAAGAAAAACCTATGGATGCTAGGGTCCTCTTGGGTGTTCAATGGCCTACCATTTGAATAACTATTTGACAATATTTTACAAGCAAGCAGCCATTTACAACTTTAGCACTCGTGACCTCCGAAATGTCATTCAAGGTTAGCAATGTCTATTCATTCGTAGCTACTTCTACTATTCACAGCAAATGGTAAAGTAACACAATATATCTGCTGGCCCTGATGGGATCTTATTACCCTAATTAAAATAATTTCAAAACGTAAACGGTTCTAAAAATAGTCCTTTTCCACCTTTCAGTCTTATTAGAAACAATTATTAAGCTCCATCAGGCTAATTGCCATAAAGTGAAGCTTTCCAATTAAAATCCAAATCCACGTCCATTAAGCTTCATCATTTCTCAACTAAAATTGTAGAAATAAATCATTTTTATTACCTAAAACAAAATTCTTACGAAATAATAATTGAGTCCTCTCTTGTCAGCTTACACCATCGTCATCAGTTACAAACCTTAATAGTTTTTTTTTTTTTTCAAAAGATAATTCAGTGGACGATGTCGCAGAAACAACGAAAACGACAACGACGAAACTATTAAACCACTTAATCGAAGAACTTACATAGTACAATCATAGACACAATTAGCCTGCACCACCATTCCATCATCACGATGGTTTTCAACCCTTGACCCCGAGCCGCACTGACAGCGGCCGGGCCGTTCGTGCAATGAATTAATCTTGCCTTTTGCTGTTTGGATTCAATCTTTTGTAGCTATCGAAACAAACAAAATTGAAAGTATTACACATTTCAATTATCATTATGATGATTTGTCTTATCAGCATTATTTTGTTGGTGATGCAATGCTCTACAAGTTCATCTGAATCTGAAGCCAGCGATCCTCCTGGACTGGAAAACCACATTCAGTTCTAGTTCTTTCGCGGCCGAGAGATGATACTTCAGCCTAATTTTGGGATTTGTTTCCTAGTTATAGTGATATTCATATCAAACTGTGGTCTTATTGATGGAAGGGGAGCAGATTGGTTTTCAAAGCTAGAGCAGAGAAGGAATCGTATTCAGTCCAATGTTGATATTTTGATCAAATATTTCTGTTCCAACAACCAGCAAGATTCTAATTGCCAAGTTAGACTACCACAACTACGGGAAGAGCTGCGGCAAATCGATGAACAATTGCTGAACTATCGAAATGAAGAAAGTCCCATCAGACCAAACTATCAAACTGTCGCCAACCCAAGACTTTCTGATCTTATTCGAAGACGAAGCTTCCTTCAAGCAGAGCAGGATCTCTTGGGTCATTTGAATGATGTTCCATCTTTAGTTCAAGAAGTCTACGACAATCGTAATGAAAACTTTATCATTCTGGTGGACTTCGCCACTGCTGTACGAGACGCAGAGCTCAAGTTCCTGGTTTACAAGAATTTGCTAGAAGAACTCATTCGTAGTGGTCATGATGACCCATTGAAAATTGTCCGAATAATTCGTGGAGTTCATGATGAGGTAGTGCAGGGGAACGCTGTTAATAGTGATATAAGCACTTTGGCAACCAACATGGTTGACAATCTTAAGGTCCTCTTCGAAACTGGAGTGTCTAAACTTTGGATCGACAACATCATAAACCACTCCTTTGAGCGAGATGTAAGTGTTGCCAGATTGGCTGATGAGATATCATCCCTTGATCCAGTGCTCTTTAGCAATATTATTTCCAAAGTTGTTGTTGCAGTGTATCCCCTGAGTGACAAGCATCAGCTGATGAGAAACATGGAGAAATTCCACTTGGTTCCACAACTTATCGATGGCTTCAGCGTTATCTACAACGAAATGGCCAAGGCCAATGATATTAACGGTAAACCTTATATCCTAAAACTGGGATACTACTGCAGAGAGCTGCTGATTCGATCGAATATGACAGATTTGAATCCCGAGAAAAAATTGAAACTTCTCAATCTCGAGCAGAGACTTCCAGTGTCCATTCATAGTTTGATCTTCAACGACAGGGTGTGTTTAAGGAATAAATATTCCCGTGACTATTTACATATAGCACATGGTCATCCAAAACTTCGACGATATGCAGTTATGGCAGCGGGAAATCAATTGAAATGGATTCCGAAGCCCCAGAACTACACAACATGTTTTGAATTTCCCTATGGAGGATATTTGTTTGCCGATGATGAGTATCCCGCCGATGGAAGAAGTCGGCTAGTTTCTGCTTCTCTGGACTCTACTGAAATAATAACTGGTAGTGAATGGGAGATCGAACCTATTGATAGTGATGATTGTTTGATAAGAAATTCCGAATACAATGAACTATTATATGTTGGAGATGAGATTGATCAAGATCATCTTTCAAACAGAGTTTTTACAATGCCATCAAATGCAATTTCTGCCAGGAGGGATGATAGATTTAAATGGACCATTCAAGGGTGTTAGTGATTTAAATTTTAATTTTAAACTTAATATTGATTAATGTATATTCGATTAAAAATTCTAATTATAAAATAATAAAATATTATAAAGTTAATGTGTATTCTTTTGATGCTGAAATTTTTCTCTCAATATTTTCATTGTAATGAGCAATTTCATTTAGATTAAAATGCATTTAAAATTAAATAAATAAATAAATATTTGAGACATAACAAAGTTAATATTATATTAAAATAATATTTGGATTTCATAACGTTTGGAAGAAATGGAACATTTCATTCCCGCCTGGGAGCTCTGGAAAAAAGGGTGACTAATGATTATGCTATCAATTGGTTATTATTGATGTGCATGAATATAGGGGACCTGCAGTAATTGAAACATTTTTTTTTCTTTCTCTTAAGAAATTTGTTTCATGAAGTAGTATCCAATTCTGAAAAAAATATATGTCAATTTGAATGGATGTGAACCTAGACTTCAAGTGTAATGGTGCAAACAACATAATACACTAGCCAGGGCCCGATTAGATTATCATTCATTCACTGAATTAAATCGTAAAAAGGTATATTTGAAATTAATTATTAATTATGTGGTACACTTGGCCGTATACGCAATTTTTAATATAATTATTGCTTTTTAATAATTTTCGTTTTATTTCCAAAATAGTAAATTCATAGCCTTTTTCTAAGAAAATAAAAAATTATAGCCCTAAATCCTTGGCCTAGTAAGTCTACGGCTGAATTCATGGCTGACGCTAACCGTTGAAGCTGAAGCTGTTTTTGCAATTTTTTTTTATGAATATCAAAGCAAAAAATTTTCTTTACAATTACAATATTCCGTGGAAATCTGTATTTGATATTTGAGATATTTGATTTATTAAAAATTTGTTTTCAAAATGAAATAATTTTTTTTTTTAATTTTCTGAGCACAAAATTATTTTTTTTTTGAAAAATCAGATATTAAAAAAAAAAAAATCGCAAAATTTGGAGATCTGTGAAATTTCTAAAATTATTTCCGTATCATAGCAGCACCAGAAGAGAACATTAATATTGATTTTTTTTTTTTTTGAAAATCCAAATTGGCGGTGCTAATGCATCACACTAAAAAAATTCATTCTTTCGCAATCCGAGCGCTTAGTCCAATTTTATTTTTATTCATAATATGACACATTCATTTCTTGAAAAGTCAAAAATGGCATTCATTCTATTTGCATACGATACATGAACATTTTAAATTATTTCGAAAAATAAAAGTTTTTCATTTGAAAACACACAATTCTAATACTGCACAGAAATAACTGCAACTTGGACTCTCAATTGTTTTTAATTCTGCAGACATTTTCAAGATTCTCAAAAAATTACTCTTAATGTTTGCATTGCATTGAACTTATAAAAACAATTATGTACCTATGTATGTTTTGTACGTGTATATACTCAATAGACCCTCCTCTTCTAGCTGAGCTAAAGTGTATAACTTTTTTTTTAGATTCATTGCAAATCATGTGCAAAGAGGTGAAAAATATGATGAAAACAATGACAAAGTTATGCAACTGCACTGCAGTGTTATCTAATATTTTAGAGTTTACACTTCAAGTTGCAACCATTAAAAATTTCTTAAAATAAAAAATAACACTTACAATAAACTAAGCTTCTGTTGAAGTTGAAGTGCTTAAGACTTAAGAGTTGGAAAAAACTCTTTTGTTCTCTACTACCTTTCTTTGAAAATTATATTTTCGTGGAATAGAATTTTCCCATCATATATAAAGACCATTCGTGCAAATTCTTCGAAAATTCACGACAAAAACATCATCCTTTAGGAACCCACCAAAGTCAGGACTTACCTATAACGAAAATAATACAAACAAATAAGGACGTCAAAGTCGACTACGACAACAGCGACGACAACACAGCGAAAACATTTTCAATTACTCCCTTTGGTATAGAGAGAAGGGACAGAGGAGCTGGGTGGTTTTCTCCTTGTTGGTTTTATTGGCGGAGATGAAGTCTCTTGTCGGTCCAGAAGAGTTTGTTTGGACCGTTTTCTGGGTTTATTGGAATTTATTTTTTCCCTTCAACCTTTTTTTTTTTTTTTTGAATCAACTCAACATCTCGCAGAGCTTTTTACCCTACTCTTCCCACACCATCACTGCTAAAGCCATTTCCATTGTGTTGCTATGAGGAGAGCACCGCTTGGTGAAATGCAAGAGGCTTTGATTGAAAGTTTGTAGAATTCTTGTTTTTTTTGTTGAGTATAAAATCTTTTTCGTCCTGGTTGTGGTACGATAGGGAATGAATAGATTATATTTTGGCTGAAATATAAGCGAAGCGGAATTTGCGGTTTATTATGAAACACTTGATGAAAAACTCGTCTATTAATTTTGTTTATTTTTTTTTTTTTGATATCTTTTCGCAGCCAGTGACTTAATTAAAATAAAATACTGTTATCACAAAAGGTGTTGTGAAATGTGAAGTCGTTTTTTCAAGCATGAAATTTGTATCTATTAAAAATGCTTTTTTGTTATATGGAGATTTGCTTTCATTTTTTTTTTGTCTGAGAGGTTTATGCTTCTGAGGGGATAATTTTTGGTTTTTCAGACAGTATGGGTTTGAAAAGAGATATAGCAAAATAAATATAGCAATTTAAAGCCAAAAGTAAAATAATCCGGACGTTTTTTTTTTTTGGTTTGGAAAGTTTTGGTTTTAATTCAAAGAGTAATACAATAGGAATAATTTCTTCATGTAAAGGTATTGCCAGTTTAGGAAGATTGATTTAAGAAATCAATTTCATAATACCGAAATAAACATTTTCGATTTTAAAATTTTTGAAGGGAACAAGTTTTTTTTAAAATCGTTTATACAAAAAGTATTTTTTTTTTTTTTGAAAATGTTTTTAAAGTTTAGATGTTAATAGTCGAATCGGAAAGCAAAGCCTAAAATGAGGAGAAACAACATGCTTGACATTTATGGGAGTGAAAAAGTACACGAAGTGGTCAAAAACGGATCTCTTGATCCGAGCCAAATTGAAATCTTATTACTTAGGCCCCTCCTCAAAGCTACAAACGGCAGTTAGTCTGGAATTGACACTTGTCGAGTCTCGAAAAACCTATGGTCCAAAATCTCCGAGCTACGGCTAAGCAGGTTTCAATTGTCTCTCCTCATTGCAATTCTAAAGGGTCACATCACAATCGGAACTCATATGAGTAGAATGGGTTTCAACAGATGCGAGCTTTGCAGAGGCGGTCAACTGGGGGAAAAGTGCTCGTTAACATTCTAAAATTTATTTAGAATTCAGGATGGTTTAGGGTAGCGCCCCCTCAATACCTACATATCCAACAAAACCATTTCATAACTCCTCCTGATACTTACTCCCTCCAAACCCATGGGACTGCTATGGATCCATGAGATGCAAGTGAGGTGATACGGCTTGCCGTATGCCCCGTAAGTTAAAGACCTAAGTAAGTCAAGTAAATGTTTAAAATGATTTAAAACTATGTGTGACTATCCAAAAATAAAAACCAAATGAACATATGATAAACTTCAATTATGTATCTATAAAGTGATAATGAGATTTTACTACAACCCCAAGCTTCAAAACCTATACAAAAACATTTCCCTCAATCCCCCAATCTCATCCATTACTCAGTGCTCTTACTCAACCCTCTCTTTTGAAAACAATAAATTGATATCACCTTCACTTAAACTGGGAAATAACTTAAGTTTTTAATTACAACCAACCATATAATACACAAGGAATACATTTTATTACACAACAATATCCGTCCTTCTCATCGTCAACTTCGGTCGTCAGTATTTACGTCCTCACCATCAGCAACCAACCAAAAAACGAAAAAAAAAGAGAAAAATAAAAGCATACGCATATCCTTCGCATTATAGCCTTTTCCTGGTATATACATATATTCCGGATCTCATCATCAAGTTCAGACACTGAATCCCTCTGGCTTCATTTATTCAAAAATCCCTGAATACCATCAAATATGCATAACAAAAAGCAGCAGTCTCCTTTGCTGTAAGTTTGTGACTTAATTAAATGTAATTTTCATGTTGGAGTTCCCCTCAGGGGGGAATGAGATTTAAGATCGTTGCTTATAATATACCTATACCTATGTATGTATGTAGCTGTTGGTTGTTGGTGCGGTGATGTGGCAGATGGGTGTTTGAATGCTGGAAGGATATACCTACGAGGAATTAAAGGCGAACCACCATCGTTGTTTTTGCGATATAACTTTGACAGGAGGTATTAAGAAGAGAGCAAGAGTGAGTAGATCCCCAGGTCCGTATTAAAGTTAAGTCAAATAAGGCGTATTTTTGGATTGACTTTGTACATATGCCTTTGATTGCGTTTTGGGAATGTTAACATATGAAATTGGAAACTGTTATATAATCCGTAGGTACATAATCGCCCCTATTACGAAATGAATTAGTTTTCGGAATTTATTTTCATATGGATTTGTCGATTCGAAAACAGTGAACAAAGTTTCGTTGTTGTGGTGTATTTTTTTGGGCGATATTTTCAAATTGATTTGGATGCTTTTTCCTCGGACATTATTTTTTTGAAAATGGAGTTTTTTTTAAGAAAGTTTTAAAGAATGAATCAGACAAATAGCAGTCCCCAGATTCCAAACATTTTGCAAGCATTTTTCTAAAGGTTTTGCGTGTTTTTGAATTCGGAGGATGTTGGCTTAAACTACCAATGACATCAGTGGGTTTTCGATTTAAACGCCTTGCAGATTGTTAAAATTCAGCTCGAACCCTCTCTTCCCTTTTTTAAACAGAACACATCCTCATCGGTACCCTGATGGAAAGCACGAGACCACCTAAAAATTCGATTTGATCGGTAACTCGATTGCTAGGGGCGATACTGAATTCTTGACGGTTGCACTTGGACAATTGAATAGGCATTTGAAAAATAGGCTTGTCCACAAAAACATGTTGTGGAACGGGCCACTCCATCTTGGTGACTATAACAATTTGTAAATGACTCTTATTTTATAGGGTGAACCGTCTACGTTCTGGGAATGTAAGTAAGGGAGCACCCTGCATCAGGGGGAAATTCAATGTGAAAGACTTACATTACGTAAAGATAGATTACGTCAGCTAAGTCAACATTTTTTAATATTTTTAATGTCATCAGGATTCGTTGGAATTCTCGATTGGCACATTCAGTAGAGAATATATACCTAAAAAGGGCGATTGTGAAACACTTGAACCTAGGAAAGAATATCCAGAAAAATAATAAAACAATCAAAATATATAAAAGATTTTACAAGTACATAGAATCCGTTTAGTTTCAAGAATTCCCCTAATTGGGCCTTGAACTCCTTAACCTTTAAACCGGAACTTTTACTAGGTCCATAACTATCCTCAATCCCACCAACCTAATAAAAATACCTATAAAATTACACAAAATAAATGCACAGCAAAAATGTATTTAATACAAAAAAAAAAATAATAAGAATTATGTAAGTCGAGAAAAAAAAAATTAAATTATAATATATAATCGCATCCCATCTTTTATTCGCGCATTCCTCCACTCGCAACACAGGAAACAGGATAATAATTTCAACATCAACGCCATACGCAGAATTAAATACACAAAAGCACAACAACACGAAAAGTAATTACCAAGCAGAATAAGCACCACTCTAGCAACAAATAATTATAAAATAATGAATCCTTCGTCCTGCGTTTCCTGTGTGCTATGTTTTGGTGCTCTGGATCGTACGTTTATATGTATATATAGTAGCTATAACTTTGGCTGATGATTTTCATGTTGATGAGGAGGGCAAAAGGACAATGTTGGCATACGTAGCGTATTAAGGTATTATAATAATAATAATAATATAACTATGCAAGCAAGAATGAGCGAGAAAGGAATATATGTGTGGCTAATTGCCAGGCGAGTTATAATTGTTTGTTGTACTACACGGAAGGATATGTGCTAGGGTGAATTTCATAAGTGGATTGTTGTTTTGTGCTATACATCAAAAATGTGTGGTATTATATAATGCATGATTTATACACGCGAGTCATTTATAGCTTGCCAATGTTGACGTGTTGCGTGTGGCACGCTACTTGTTGATTTCGCAATGTCGTGTTTCACGTGTCACATTCTGCTATCCACATATTATCATGAGCCACGTGCTTCGTTTTGAAAGTTTCACCCGTGTCACCTACCAAGTCACATGTGGCGTACTGCGAGTTGCTGGTGGCGCGGCGGCGCGGCGGCGAAGGTGGCGTGTTAAGTACCACGTGTTGCTTACTGCGTGTTGCATGTCTCATGTCGCGTAGTCGCATGTGGCTTACTTGATGCTGCAAGCATGTTTTAACACAATATTTACAAAACCTGGGCGAAGAACGTCTTACTATTTAAAAGTGAAAATTTTGTAAAGTATGCAATATGTATGGAACATTAATATTTATCTACTCACGTTATAGCCATGAACCACGATAATGTTTTTTTGAGTGTAGCATTCCAGGTTTTACGAAATTTTTCATTTCAGAATTAATCAGTACTTTCATCACTGAAGTCCTAGACGTTCGTAGACGTTCTAATAGTCTTCAATGACATTTCAGTTGTGGAAAGTTATACATTTTTGAAGCTCCGTAATTTCTAAATTTCCATATACATAATTGATATAGCTCTAAAAATGCATTGCTATTGAAGCCACAGTGAGTTCTATGATTAGTTTCAAACAACATCAGGGGTGTTCCTCAAGGATGTATCCTTAGACCATTACTTTTTACCTTGTTTATTGATTAAATACTTGCAAACTTCTTCCAGGTGGTGTTATATGATGACCATTCGGTTTTGTTTTGTTTTGTTGTATTTTTTATGTTTGTATACTTTTATATTTTATTTCTTGAACATACATACATTATGTACATAATATATGAAATTCTCAAAAAAAAACGTTGTTAAATTTGCTAAAGAAATAAGGAATTTATATATCTATGTACATATATATGTATCTCTATTCGTCTTTATCCTTGTTGAAATCTTCCAAGTCCTTTATTAATTATTCAAAATAAAGTATCATTTTCATACAAGAAAACAACAAGGAACCAAGAGAGAAGCATCCGCTGTCGCTTAAGAAATACAATTTATTTGACGCAATGTTGTTTTTGTTGTTGATGTTCACAAATTTTGGCATTTAAGGACGAAGTTCTTCTCTCCTTGTGCACACACAATCATCCTCCCACGTCCCACCCCATTCAAATGTTGTTCCTGATTCTTCCTTCCTTAGTCTCATTTATAATTTTAATCAACGTAAAAGCTCTTAAAAATAAAATGTTGAATCAAAGAGGACAAGCAAGGGCAGGACCGACGTAACGTCGAGGGCGCATTTATATGCTGTAAGCTGTAATATTGCAGAGAGATGGAATGTTGTTGAGACGTGGAATGATGGGTAAACCAAGTTAATCCCTAAAGGGAATGGAATATCTTGTGTTATAATAAATTGTGGTGTTGATGTTGATTCTCTTTTGCCTGTGGTTTTATTTTTCTCCCTTATGTAGGTTTAGGTATGTACGTTAGGGTGGTCCTTATAATTTTTTTTTTGAGAAATTTTTACTGATGCACCCCCTCAATTTGTTCTGAGTAGTTTTGTAATTTTGCAAACAAAAAAAAATAAAAAAAGGTTTTTGTTTGTAAGTATGTACCTAATTGTGCCAAAATTTATATTTTTTGCAAAGTTACTACCAAAGTTAAAGGAGTTTGAATTTGAAGCTTTATATGGAATTTTGCATAAATCGTCTTCGGGCCAATGTTAATGTTAAAATTAAGCACCAAAAATTTGCAGAAAAATGTTTGTTTTTTTAGTAAATAAAAAATTTAAGGACCGCTCTCATGTATATACAAACTTTTATTTGGTTTCATTTTCAGCATTTTGGTCCTGTTTTCCTGGGGTAAAAGGGAAAATAATTGTTCTTTTTTGCTGTGTTGCGGTAATGTGAATATTGGAATAGAATATTATACAGAGTAGAAGAAAGAAGAGCAGAAGCAAGCGAATATAAAGAAGGAAATTACCACAATTGTTTTGGTGAGTTCATTTTATTTTGTTGTTGCAATGTAATTCTACATCTCCGGGGAATTTAGCTTGAATGCTTAAATATTAATTAGAGGACATTTTGAGCCAGATTATAGATTAGAAAACCTTATGGGAGGGAGTGTAAAGGGAGGGTAAATCAATTTTGATTGGGGATTATAAAAGGAATTCTATTTTATACAAGATATAAAAATTACTTTCGAAAACATAAATTAATTATGAGTATAAATATAGGTTTATGGAAAGCTGGAGAAAGGTAAGAAGCAGTGATTTTGTTTCATCTCTTCCTTTTTTTATTTTTATGGAATTATATGTATTTGCGTAATTAGTGAAAATTTAATAGGTAGTAAATAATATAATCGGCTTATCACCCTTCACAATGATAATGTACTAAAATATGTTAACTTTCACTAGCACGCTCTGACTATGGACTTCATTACTTCTAAAGCCGACAATAGGGCTTTTAAAAAAAGCCCTATTTTGAAAAATTCACAATAATCTACAAACCAAAGTGAAAATCACAAACGTCAAAGTCTTCATTTTGGCACAATGACAGTTTGGTAAAAATCACTATTGACGTTTAAACGGTTATAAAGACAGTCCCAAGGTTTTTTTGGGAAATTTGCTGTGGAAAATGTCAGGTTTCTATAGTGAATGAGTCCCGTGAGCCCGGAGATCCGATTTCTACTACCTTGCAACCGTAGTTTACGCCTTTTTCTTGAAAGAACTCAAGAAATATTTTTAGAGTGAAGTGAACGTTCCTTAAGGTGGCCCTAAACGACAAACATGATCGCCGAACTTTATCGTTCTCGCTATCCATTCGGCTAGTTCGCCAACGGTTCGTTCTTGGTGAAACATTTCGACTTTCTCGTGTTCGTTGGCTTCAATGTTTGCCGTGTAGGGCCATGTTCGCGAGCAAACCTCATTTTTGTTGCGCTTCTCTGTTGCACTTGATGTTTATTCTTTGCAGAATTGGAACGAAATGAATGTTCGCAAAATGTGTTCGCCGTATGGGGAAAACGGAAACGCGCATGTTCGGCGAGTATTTTCGTCCTTTAGGGTCACCTTTAGCTCTCAATTGGGTACCTACTATACCTACATACATTAATCAACAATTGTATAGCTTGCTTTATTATTACAAAGGTAGTGACGTCGTCATTATAAAACCTCTAATAAATAATACATACGAGTATATCATTTCATTCATAAACATTTTTTTTAATATAAGACATTATGAAAAGCGTGCTATTTTTTATTGGCCGGCTCTAAGGACCAAAATAGAAAAAAGGGCCGAATTGCCCTTGATCGGGCAAAAGCTGCTTCGTCTACTTTATTAATTTATTCTGAGTTCATATATCGCGCTCTGAACATGCTCAGATCGATAAAATAAACTCGAAATTGAAGCTCTGACCTGAAAAAGAAATACGTTTTTTTTTGACAGTTCAGGATCTACTCTTAGCTGATTTAGAAAAACACCCACTGTTTCTGCCAAAATAATGTACTTTAAATATCTTTCAAGCTATAAACTGTCAAATTTTACCCAATTATGGAATCTATGACGATGCCAAAAATTTTGCTCCAGGGTTCTTTCATTGTTGCAACTCCTTTTTTATTCAATTTTATTTTAATTAAGTTCTGAGGTTCGGTGTGCTGCTTGTCATTCCGTGGCGATTGTAGATTTCTCCGAAATTTAAAAATCCATACAAATGAAAAACAACTTAGGGGCAGCATTTGTGTTGGGTATAAACTTGATCACACCCTTTTTTAATTTGCTTAAAGTTTAAGGGGTGCTTTTGTTATGAACTATTTTTTCTAAGAAATACAATTCACATCGGCGTTCTGCAAATTTGTTTACAAGGTACACCAATGTGAACTTCTTCCTTGTACTGACTACTGGGTAGCATAATGTCTAATGATCGTCTAATGATGATCTAAGGCATTAATGCTAACAGCCGTTATAAAAAAGCCCCTGATCGGTGATTCATTTCTATCGGTCGGAATTTTTGGAAAACCCCCTTACTCTATTGGGGGTTAATAATAATATAAACAAAATAATTTTTTTAATACCGAACTAATACGGATTCAAATCAGAAACGTTATCGGCGATTTTTCTTGGTGAATATCGAAATTGTGTTTGATAGAAACTCTAGACATAGGAAGGCTCGAAATTAAATAAAGAAAGACACATTTAAAAAAAAAACAAGTATACTAGTTCACAGAACATTCAACACAATTTTACTTTACTTTCATAATGCACCTTCGAGAATGGTGCCCTATGAATTCGGTCCGAAATATTTGAAATTATACGGCACCTAAGTTTTTGGAATATCAATAGAATATCAAGAAAAAAGCTATTGATTCGATAAAATAGTCTTAATTAGTTCAGCGCGGTTTTCTTTTTGCGATAAATAATAAGCGACGGGGTAAGCATGTTGCCTTACAAAAAGCTGATAAATTCAAGCTAGACACCTCGTACAATGATAGTGATTTTTAAAAATTAAGGGCGAGAGTAATAAAGAAAACAGTTTGAAATATTTTAACAATTATATTCATTATTTATTGCTTCTGAATTTAGTAAAACCTTTCTTTCCTTTCTTCTTGCTGATTTTCTTCTTTTTGAATTAGTTGTCTTCTTGCTACCATCCGAATTTTGATTTTTTCTTTCCAAGTCATAACTTTCCATTAAAGCATTATATTCATTGATATTAAAGTCTTCCATCGAGCTAAACGTCTCAACTTTTGAAGTGTCGCTTTTAAAAATTTCTCCAATACCAGTAATTTGAATCATTAAGATTAAAGCCAACAAAGCCAAACCAAATCGAGCACAATAATAGCCATCAGTTTTTACCCAATTCGAAATAATTGGAGCTTTTTTTGACAGAAATGCTTGATTTCCAACCAAAATATAATGACCAACGAAAAAGCAGATGGAATCCAAAAGCCACATCATAGGAATCCATAACTGTCGTACCAAGAAATCTGTTCCATAGAGTGATAAACATAGATCAATCAAGAATGAAATTAAACTTGTGGGTTGCTTGAGACTTCGAGGCCACCAAAAGGTTCGCAACTTTGAAAAAACACAGAGCGTTGAAAAGACAAACACTGTTGAGGCATAATTTGGTTGGAGACCGGGTAAATTTGTGTGCTCAAGATCAATAATGCTGTAGTGGTATAAATGCATGAATATTCCAGTTGAAATTATAACAAGAGTCTTGAATATGTTTCCAAAAGAGTCCATTTTTCGTAATAGAAAAAAGTTACAAAATTAATTTTAAAATTTCGTACCGAAAGTTTAGAACAAAAAAAAAATAAAAATTGGCTGAAGAATGAAAGTGACGGAAATGATTTTTTATTGATTGATTTTAATTTTATTATAAAATAAAAATTGTCATGCACAGTAATAAGCTTGTGCCCGGGAAGAACTGAAACGGGATCTTTTTCGGGATTTCCGGAAATGGGATTTTAAAATGGTTAAACACAGTGCGTTTGGGTAAATGGGATAGGAGTTAAAAGGAGATAACGATGCACATTGGTTTTGAATGTCTGAGCATCCAAATGGTTAGGAAAAATCTAGACGGGTAAAGCATTCGACATTCGTGTGGGGCGGCAAGAAAAAGATTATCTACTTCCGAAGTTGGGCTCAAGGGTAAACTCACTGATGTATTGCCAAATTGACTTTCATAGAGATTAGACTTGATGAACAGGATGAATTTTGTTTTTAAGTAGCCCCTTCTGTTAACTATACCATATAAAATTGATCTGCGCTGTTGCTTGTCTTCAGATTTCTCCCAAATTCTTCTTAATTGATTTTCCATGCTCATGAGACTGAAATGTTGTAAGAGTTCATAAGTTTCTCAATTTATACCTAAGTGCAATGTAAAAATAGAACATGAATATCAAAAATGAGAACAAACTTAGAGGCAGGAACTGTGTTGTGTAGATATAAACTGGTTCGCACCCTTTTTTTAATTTGCTTAAAGCTCAAGGGGTCCTTTTCGCATAAATATAAGCAATAATAAATTATTTTTTCAAAGACATAAAGTTCACATTATCTTTCTACAAACTTCTTTACAAGGATCACTAAAATGAACGTTTATTTCATCCATGTCATGGGAAGCATAATGCCTAATGAACGTCTAGTGAGGGCATTAATGCTGACGACCAATATGATAAAGCCCCCGGTTTGACGATTCATTTCTGTCGATCGGAATTTTTGGAAAACCCCCTTTACTCTATAGGGGGTTATTAATAAACTTCATTTAAAATATTAATATTTCATAAATTTAAACGAATCTTAAACATCCCATCATGTATCTGGAAATAATTTATTTTTTACATTAATATTTAATTTCCAATGATTTTTGTGGAATTTATGGTCGATGCAAATAAATAGAAACTGCAGCCAGTTCGCGATTAGTGACAATAATTTTATGGTTCCAAGAAGGATTTGTCGTTTTTATTGTATGTATGTATGTATATATATTTATCATTCAAAAACCTGATTTTTTAGAAAAAGAGGAATTTATATTTAATTCTATTTTGTAAACAATTATTGCTTCCGTCCAACTAGGTCCACATTCGACTAACGAACTTCGTTTTTAGTTAGTTGGAAATAATCAATTTTGAAAGTCGTTAATTCCGGTAAAAAAAAACTTGTTGAGTATTTAACTAGGTGATTGATTTCGATTTTTGATATTTGTTGAAAAATTGCTCTGGACTTGTCTCACTAATTTGTAACTGTTAGTACTCAAATTGGTACCTACTAATGAAAGTACTTAGATCATTTAAAGTAAAATTGTTACCGAGTTTTATTTAGAACACGGTATTGACAGATCTTGATAATTTCTTCACTGTTATTATTGTGCATCTTATCATGTTTTGATCAGAATCTTATTTCACGATGCCTTTTTTTACCGCCCAACAAAATGTTCATTAGAACAATAAATGAGTTCATTCCGACAATAAACAAAATTGTTAGGGTGAATAAAAAGACTATTGCTATTTAATAACTAGTTGATTGCTTTAATGAATGAAGCATTTATTAATACAAGTAACCGGTTAGTTATTTTCAATTTGGAATTTGAAATTAACAGAGTTTATTTGAGCCAACAAATCGTTTATTAAACAGAAATTTTTAAAACAATTTTCTCTCCAAGAAAATTTACTGAGGCAATAGTTATACAAAAAAAAAAAAACAGTGTAAATAGACATCTGTTTAGCTGTCGCGACATGTCGCTCAGGATTCTTTAAAACCTGTTAACTGCCCCTTCTTCCCTTAAGTTGCAACAATACATAATGAAACTCCAGTTTGTGGAAGTCTACTATTAAGAATAAAGTCACATTTTGTATTTAAAATTCAGGTGATTTTTTTCAGTTGGAACAAAACAATAATGAAGATTAGTCTTTGTTGAATGATCGAGATGTTTGCATACGTTTGTATTGTTTTCATAAGTTTTTCTTAGATTTTGTTGATGACTCCAATTTCG
The DNA here is from genome assembly GCA_958431115.1 of Syrphus vitripennis. Lineage (NCBI taxonomy): Eukaryota > Metazoa > Arthropoda > Insecta > Diptera > Syrphidae > Syrphus > Syrphus vitripennis. The sequence continues at coordinate 95,396,548 of OY288109.1, forward strand.
GCATTCGCATTGCATCCAAGATTTTTTTAATGCAGTTTAACAGTAAAAATCACCACAGTAAGTGACACTTAAGTATCGATTAAGGTTTTAGTTTAATCTGAAGCCATACACACAGTTATTCAAAGGTGAAGTTGTATGCGATTGAAATTTATTTTTAATTAAATTCTCTTAAACAAATTCCAAATTGCAATTCAAAAAATATTCACATACAATGAGTATTTATAAAATTTTACATCAAAATGCATTTATTGATTTGAGCATATTTGCACATTTATCAAAACCGTTACAAAACAAGTCGAATCACCCGACCAAAAAGGACCTGCATTATCCAAATCACCACAAACAGTGGGTATATCTATGTATCTACATCAAAACAGGATAGCAATTAATTATGTATGATGGTTTGACCCTTACATCATTTGAAAATCCAATGGTTGATGAAATTTACTTTTTCAATTAAACTGCATCATTATAATATCACAAAACCCAAACACCATCGGATAATGAATTTCGATGAAATCGATAACAACATCATCGGTTGTGCAATATGTATAGATAAGCCATTATTGTTCCTGACCTGGCTGATGGGAAGGGCTATTGCTGGAAGGTGAAGGAACCACTATAAATATATATAGTACTGTAGATACTAAATTGATTTGTACGAGTCGAAACATGTGTCCGTTCCACATATCTATTGAGTGGAACCTCGCATCACCTCTTCTATACTCCGTGTATGGAAAATAATGTAATTTCCTAGATCCAACAATGATTTTACGACGCATAGGCCAACACCGCCTACAAAATACCGACGAGCAACGACTATGGTTAGAATAGAGCAATTTGCATGGTGGCCATGTTAATGGAAGCACAAACCTAATTACGGAAACCAACGTCGCCGTCATCCTTGTCCTCGTCGTCGTCGTCGTTATCCTCTGTGACTATACAACATTGAATGGAGCTGCTTAATGTCCCTCACTCCCTTTAACATTAAAGTGGAAGTACACCTATGTAAGTCACGACCAAAAGTGTAGTTCCCTCCAATATGACCATGTCCAGTGCCGGACCATAATCTATACGAACAATATATACTTTAAGAGAGGTAGACCTGGTCTTGATATATATCTAAATATATATCTACACTCAACATATACCGAGTAGGTAGGCACAGGTAGTTTGGCATTTTGTTGAATATCCGAAGCCAATTCCCCCATGGCAATCACAGGACAGCATAGTAGGCAAAGGCAACAGCTATAATGGAACACATATTCTGCATAAGGGACTTTTGTTCTACGACCATTTTGCCACAGAGAGAGAGAGTGCAAATCTACTGCATTACAGAAATTTGAATAGACAAAGATTTCTATCTTCAAGGAGATTTAACCACTATGGAGTCGAAAAGGTATCTATACAAACGAGAATGTATATACATAGTTCGTCTTCTTGTTCTCGCACATCTCATTTTGACCACAGTATCGTGCGGTAGCAGTCGCAATATGTCTTTGCGAAGGGCATAAATCTGTGACGCGACAGAGTATAGCTGAAGCATCAGTGTGGTTTGGTTGGGGCAAAATTTTCACAATATAATATTACAATTCATGGTTGCCAAACGCATATTTTGGAAAAAAAAGATTTATTAAAGAGAAATAATATAATCCAGACACCAGGACTTGGCCTTTGCCAGCCTTAAAGCAGTTTTACAGAAAATGGCCCAAAATGGGGTTTCCGATACTGTTATTAGAAAAACAACAACAGAAAAATTCAAAGCGTTGACATAAGGTATTGTGTAGCTTGACGCTCTGTTTGCTTCGTTTTTGACGTGCATGACACGTTTGACGCCTTTGACGCTGTGAAATATTTAAGCTTGCTAACCGCGTTTGATGATCTGCATGATAGGCTTGGCGCACTTGACACTTTTTATGTGCTCAACTTAAGTGCTTTATTTTTCCGAGGGTTTAATTTCCTGGTCTTAGCTGGGCTGGGGCAATCACAAAGAAAGTAAATGGAGAAGCGTTAAGCGCTCTATACACGGTACAATCTGTCGTACCGACTTATGTTGTACCGATATCGGCTGCGATATCGAAAGTGAGCACACACACCATACACACACTCACGATTTCATCAACTGTCAAAAAAGTTCCTCATTTTCATCTCCCTTTCTTTCATAAAGTTATTATTTTTGGATTGTCACATACAACACACGGTACGATTCCCATCACAGCCGGCGTATGCAATCTCCCGTTTTCACTCGAGAGCATTCGACGACGCGACGGTGCGATTTCAGTACAGCGGATACTTTGGTTTACACACACGATGCAATCATCGCATGCGATTCAACTGTTGTACGATAATTAGTAAGTGATGTGATCGCTTGGGGGCCGACGACGTGTGGAACGTGCTAATGATAGTACTATGCACATTTATATACAATGGGGCATATTCAAAGTCGTCTGACAAGTTGTTTCTTTGTCTCTTCTAAGCTAACCTGGAGTTTATGTTATTCATAGACAATTTGGACCCGGGTCCAAAAGATAAACTGGAGCTCAACTTTAAAAACGGCTGACTCTTTGACTAAGTTGTTTTTTTCTATCTGTCAAAAAATGTATTGAATTTCAATGGATTGACGCGCAATACTACTAAAATTGTAGTAGATTTCTGTTTTTTACTAAACAGAGAGAATCGAGGCCAGTTGGACTCGGTTCTAAAATTTGACTATAAATATGCCCCAATGGACATGCTAGGAGTGTTTGACGCTCTAGATGAGCTAGAAGAATTGTTTGACGCTTCATAATTTGCTCTGCGATCTGCCCGAGCAGTGTACTTCAAATTGCAGTTGTAATAGAACTATTTATGCTCTGGAACATTACACAAGCATCAGAGGTAACACCCTCTTCAAGAAGCTTTTTAAGTCCTACTTACAGGTGTGGCTGACTGCAAATAACCGATATGGTAGTAAATTCTTATACATAAAGTACCATTGGCAATCCAGTCTTCATAATATAGCTTTATAGTCAACAATTCCATATAAAAGGAACGAACAAGAAGAGCATGTTTAGGTCAAAAGTCTTTTGCATATTATTATAAAATAAAAGCTATGAAGAAGAGAAAAAGCAGCCAACCTGAAAAGAGGACATCCACATTTTATGTACAGCCGAAAGGAATACAGTGGCGAGAATGGTCGTACTATACTGTCAAGGATGAGGACGATATGCTTCTATGCTTTGGTCTTATGAAGTTTGCTGGTAGAGATGTGATGCTTCAGATGCTGCTGATGCTGATTCTGCTGCTGCTGTGCTGCTGATGATGATGATGATGGTGGTGAATGGTGATGAGCACATTAAGGGAATGGAAGGGATCCTTAAGCACGTAGATACAATGGAAGCATCGGAAAGCAGCATCAGTTCAGAGAAGTATAGTGGCAGCAACACAAAAAAAAAGAATAGAAACTCAACTCCTGAAATGAGGACTCTTCTCTTCGTCAGTGATGAGTTTTGTTCATTTTGTATGGTTATTTATTTTTTTTTTATTGAAAAATCTTTTTGTTTCCTTTCTCATATACTCGTGCCATATAATGCTGATGCTATGGTCTGGTCGGTTGTTTGGTCGTTCGGTCGGTCGCATTGCTTGAAGGCGCGTTCGCATACTTCACCTTTGTTATTGTGGAATTTATGCACTGGCAGAACAACTGCGAGTAGAGCATGTTCACTTAACTGGTTGTTGTCATTGTTGTTGTTGGAGTTATTTTAAATGTATATTATGTATACACCAGAGAGTGGCGGTATATAGATATAGTTGAAAGTCTAAAGATCCTCACGATATAAAAGTCTGAAGAGTCAAAGTCAATTTTTTACGTGCATAATGGCACGGAAGGAATATTGTTATTTCAAAAAAATTCTGGTAGTGCATAGAGTTTAACATTCTCTTTTTTGTTGTTGTTTTATTATTTTAAGTTACTTTGATGTCAATTTGAGAGAAGAACTCCACAAGTTAACGGTACAAGTTTATTTTATTGAAAGGTCTTAAGAGGTCCATTTGAAGACATTGCAATTTGTTGTTCTGCTGAGAAGTCGACATGGTTAAGTAGGTGTTAACATTCTTGAATATCCGATTGGTGTCTTGGAAGTCATCAAAAATGAATTATCTAAGCTGCGTGATTGTTCACGGATGATTGAAAACTGAGCAAACAGCTTTAGAGATAAGGAGATTAAGACGATAAACATTGTCATTAAGGTTGTTGATTTCGAAAAGATTTTGAATGTACATATTTCATTGGAAAACACCTTGCGGATCAACATCAAACAGGGCCTTGAAAATCCATAACCACTTCCCCTGTTGTACATCGATTGTGAAAACGCATCATGGCATCATGTTATGAGCAGGAGAGGCATCCCAGATTCAAATTTCACGTTCTGCGCAAAGGAAGGTTGTCAGAGAAGTTTGAAATCCAAAGTGGGCTTAGGCAAGGTTGTATACTGTCACCAATACTGTTTTTGTTGCTGATTAGTGATTTACTTCACGAAGCTTATTTTCAAATGGTAGCGTAGAATTCAGTTTAATCAGGAAAGCAAAGGCTCCGCTTAAATATGGAGAAACAACTCTATTAGCCTACTCCAATGTTGAATCAGTGCATCTTTATGGATGCAGCACATGAGAAGTTACATCCGCTATTACGAGAAAGCTGCAAGCGTTCGGAAATAGATGTTTGCAAAATAAACTTTATACCAGAACAGGTTAAGAACCTCTGGGTCTATCGTGCAAAGTGGTAAGTGGCAGTAGATTGCCACTGCTCTTTGAAAGGACCAAGTTCTTGATTTTCGATGTCGTTTACAAAAAAAAAATTGGACCTATTGTCATTTAGGAATTCCGTTGTCAATAAGGAACTTTGAGTTCGGGGTCACATTGCAAGAGCGATGTCCTCAGCTAATAGCCTAATCTTCGGGGCTTACTACCCCAACACAGAATACTTTGAGAGTGTGCGTTTGAGTGGTTATATCCCGCCTAATGCATTCCTCTACTTAGACAGTCGAGGACTGATCCAGGATAGAGAGGCGATTCCGCTAATCTACCACGTCGGTCGAAGAACTGTGGATCGGCGGCTTCTGTACGAGCGAGACGTTCTCGCACAAGGCGGCGCTGAGCGACTTCGGTTCAGTAGGACTGTGTCCGATCGGGACCGAAGAGATAGGCAGAAGCAGGAGAGCCAGTTTTGGTGGCTCTTGTCGGAAATAGATAGTTAAAAAGTCAACCAGTTTGGCCTCTGGCTGACTTACATTAGGTATAGGGATTAGTTTTAAGCAGGGACAGTCGGGTGGCACCAAAAAAAAATCAACAAAACGCAGCTGTAGCTGTTCTAGTTCTAAGTAGTTTTAAGTAGTATTAAGTAGTTTTAAATAGTTTTACTTTAGTTTTAAATAGTTTTACTTTAGTTTTAGATAGTTTTTAAGTTTTATATAAAAATATAAAAATGATACAGATATCAAGTTTTTTTTGTAAATTCTTTCTTGGTGAAAAATAAAAACCATATTGAATTCTAGGATTAAATTAGTTCGTAGGCCGAAAGGCATTAGCATTAAGATAATGAAGTATAACTTAGAGCGCCCGCCTAGGGAGAGTAAGTTAGTTTTAAGTGATTGATAATTAGGCTAGTTTTTTAATGAATTTTTGTCTAGCTTTAAGATAGTTTTAAGATTGAATTAAATAAAAATTGAATTTTCAAAAAAAAAAAAAGAACTTCGAGTCGGGTTGTCGTGCATTGGTGATTATGGTTACACTGTCAACCATTCTCTATATTTTCTCTGAAGAAAGGAGGTACATAGTTGCATTTGTTCAGCGATGCTGTTTGCTGAAGAAGTCAAGTCCGTTAAAAGTCCGGCGCCTTTTTACTTTCGCGAACTTGTTGTCTTGCACCAAATAAGAAAACTATAGCTGATCACTGATCTAGGATTTGCAGAGGTTTAAGTTTATTGAATTAGAACTAGAAGATTGTAGAAGATCCAACCAGTTTTTATAAGTGCGGAAAAAATGGTAGTCAAGCTAATTATATAAGTGATACAGTGGATCTGAAGACATTTCACGGATGCAATTTCTTCTTTTTCTTTTTTTTCTTCTTCTTCTTCTTCTTCTTCTTCTTCTTCTTCTTCTTCTTCTTCTTTTTCTTCTTCTAATTTGTCGAAATAATAATAAGGAACTTTCAGTTAGTTTAAAATAAACCCTCTTCATCTTTCTCTGCTAGTTCTTAAATCCCTCTCTGCATTATCATTATTCACTGTTAATTGTCATGAAGTTCCAGAATTATTTACGTAGGTAATACCCCCATAATAAAACCTAACCTTTTCGAGAAGCCATTAATTATGACAAGACAACACACACAAAAAAAAATATAAAACTTTTTAACTCATCTTCCACTCAAATTGCAAATCTTTTCAAAATAAATTCAAAAAACAGACAGTGAAAAGTAAAAATAAAAAAAAAAAAAAAATATCACACACACCAAACTCAAAGCTAAAGTTCAAAACTTAACTAACAAAAAAAAAATATATGAAAGGAAACAAAAGAAAACACAGAAAAGATGAGATGGTGCATCTCGCAGCTATGGAAGCCGAAGGATATCCCTGTTAGTACCTATATAAGCGTATAAGTTAAGGTATTATACGAGGTAGAGGTATAGGATGATAGCACAGGAACCCTTCTTAGTTTTTTTTTTGTTTCCTTTTCAGTTTTGAATTTTAATAAAACTCAAGTATCTCCATTAAAATCTGTTGTAGGAGGGAACATTTTGTGGAAAATAGGTATGTGTAGATACTTCTTTTCGTTCGTTTCGTTTCGTGTAGGTATAAGGATCCTTGCTTGTTCTGCCTGCCACTCTTGGAAAAGTTTTCCGCATCAAGTTTTTATTTTTTTTTTTTTTACTTCTCCCAGCGTTCTCATGCTGAAGCACCATTCCATTCCATCAGCAGTGTCGACAGGCGACGATGGCAGTGCGGCGGCGGTAGCGTGGCATGGCGGGCGATACTGGCGGGAAAGAACACATAAATTCTCGGAAGCTATACCTATAAATTCATTATCCTTACAAAATGGAATGTAAGTGCTTTATGGTGGGGACCAGGCTATACAAAGACGAAGGGTGCCCAAGCCCAAACAACTGAAAGAAGGATACCTACCTACTTTTACTAGCCAAATCGATAATGTCAGAACAAGTGGCAATGTAAAGATAAAAGTCAGTTTTTTTTTTTTGTTGGATTTTCTACTCGAAAAACACAAAAGTTAGCATCATCAGAAAGTCCTTCAAAAGATAAATATACATATACATACACCCGCCCACACACACACACAAAGAGAAACTGATGGATTTTCTTAAGAAAAGTTATTTTACATTGAAAAGAGGAAGTAATTGATTCGATGGCATCAATAAATCAATTTTCTGGGAATTTTAAGATTTATCCGAATAAAAGTCACCGTTTCGTTACGCAATCACAGAACCCAAGGACTCAATATGTATCTATATTATGGTACGGGGAGGATGTCGTCATTTTGAAAAGGATATAGGATTTGCTTTTATTCTATTTGGAAGGAAGTAGGTTTCTATTCTGTGTTTTTTTTTTGTTGCTTAGAATAGCTGGGGGGAAGGATATTCTCTTCTCTACATATCGGTAAAGTGTGATTTTTTTTTTTGTATTTAATGAGGATAAGAGGATGTGGAGATTGAGAGGAATATTTGTTCTATATGGATAAGTTTTAAGGAATTTGAAGGATCATCGGAGTTTCAAATATTTTAACATGAAAACATATTCTTTGCTGGTGGTTGGTTGGTTGGAAAGGACTCTAAATTTTAGAAGTTCCTCATCTTTTAGAAAGTGTGTGCGAAGTATTTATGCAAGCTCTTTTAAAAGTAGATAAACAAAAGGAAAATGAGTTTATGGTGACACTTCTAAGGCAAATAGAGAAGAAAAGAAATTTTGAGCATCACATACAAAGACAATGGACATTTAAGTTTTGTTAAACGAAAAAGAGTTATCTTCGTCGAATTTTTCTTATTCTTCTATAGGTACTCTGAGTGAAATTGGGGTCCTTTCAGGAAAAAAAGTTTAAGGTTTTTCGAAAAAAAAACAAACAAAAATAAACTTTTTACATCTTATATAAGATATAACAGCGTGGAATGTGAATTGTTTCGTGGGGATCCTTTAACGATTTTAATTTTAACTTTTTCACTTGAACACTGAACTAAGATAAATCTGCAGTGGTATAGAGAAAGAGAGAGAGAGAGAGAGGGGTTATAAAATAAGATAGAAAATAGGTATTTAACTTTTGTTGTTAGGGGATCAAAGTTCTTGCGTGTCAAAGTTTATTTCAGAAATATAAAAATGAGGGATATTTTTTTGAGGTTGGAATGATATTTAAGGTATGTCGGGTTTGAATGGGAGTATGAGGGATTTGATTTGAAAATGAATTTGTACTCGAATGATTTCACATGACATTCAAGAGGTGGACCTTTCTGTTGTACAGTAAGGGAAATTTTTATAAAAATAAAACCCACTTTTAGGCAATATTTTAATCTTCGCATCCTGATATTATGTAATTTGAAGATTCAAAATTAAAATTTAAAAATTCGTGTGAATTTAAAGAAGTTAGTTAGTTAGTTATAGAAACTTTATTTATTATATTTCATGTATATCTACAATAAATTTCATAGTTTAATATGGTTTGGCTTAAAGCCGTCTACCAGAATGACATTAGCCGTGTTTTATGAACAATTGATAGCAACTCAGCAAAAATTTTTACACACAAAAACAATAACAAAAAAGTGAATATAAAAACTTTGTTATTGTTTCTAAGCAAAACAAAAAGTGAAAATAAATTTATTTGTTATTGTTTGTGTGTAAAAATTTTACTAAGTTGCTATCAATTGTTTATAAAACACGGCTATTATAACAATAATATATATATTTCTAAAATAGTAAAATAAAATAAAACTTAAAAGTCGCCTTCGACTATTTGGGTTCTATAATTCAGTGCCACCGTTGTGTATTTATACAATTTCTCCCAACCAAGACTTCCATTCAAAATACATAAAACTTCGTTCATGTTCATTATGGATTTACCGAAGAATCTGACTCGAAATTCTCTTAGAATCGGACATCTGGCAATAAAGTGGTAAATATCTTCTCTTTCCTTGAGGTTGCAAATATCGCACAAAATAGGTAGGTCCGGACGATGTGGAATGTAGTTGAGGTTGATCATTTCCCCTCTTACTTCAAATATCGTACTTATCATTGAAAGCGGTAATCTGTTTAAGAAGTAGGAGCTTCCTTGTAAGTTGTAGTCGAGCTGGCTATATATATTCCTATACTGGGAAGATTGAGCTTCCAAAATATAACCACTGTAAGCTCAGCGGGCTACACCAGCCAGTAAATTTTGAAATATGTTTCTTAGAATAGCGGGTCCGATACCTGGTTGAATCTGTAATCTTTCTCCACAATCAACACCTATTTCTTCCCATTTTTTGACGAGGTTGCCTCTCAAAGTAATTATTGACTTGAGGATCAATTTGGGTAGTCTGGTTTCATCCATCTCCAGCAGCTTCATTATATAATCGAAGTGTAGTTTTAGGGTATTTAAGAATAACGGTGGCATTGTAATTTCAAGGTGGACCATGTAGTTTGGAGTACATGCCGGCAACCGAAAAATGCGCTTAAGAAAATATCTTTGAAACTTTTCAACAACATCGAACTGCCAGCAACCCCACACTTGAGCACCATACAGCATGATGGAAGAAGCAGTGGCACGAAATATCTGGATCTTTGCGCTATGGTCCACAAACCTACTCTCTATACAACGTCCCCAGATTGAAGAAATAGCTCTCTTTGCCTCAGCTAATTTAGTCTCGAAATGTTTTTTGAAGTTAAGGTTAGCACAGATCAATACACCGAGATACTTATACTCTCGAACAATTTCCAAATTCTGACCCTTGTAGGTCCAGCTTTCGTTTCTCGAGTATCTACCACCTCCATCCCTGAAGATCATCATTTTAGACTTTCCAAGGTTGACAGTCAGGTTCCAAAGATCACAGTAGCGCTCCAGACGGTTGATCATGCGCTGCATTCCGTCAACTGATTCCGCCAGAAATACTATGTCATCGGCGAAAATGAGGCAAGGTATTCGTAATCTTCCGAACTCAATATCCCCTCCAACTTCCTCGACAATATCATTGATAAACAAAATGAAGAGCAAAGTACTCAACACACATCCTTGCCTTTCTTTCCGTTTCAAAGACATCTGACGTTAATTTTCCATCCCAAACATAAGACACATTGTTTTCATACATTGCTTTTAGCAGATTCACAACTTTGCTTGAGATACCCAAAGTATATAGCTTATAGAATAACGATGCACGGGCAATGGAGTCAAAAGCAGCTCTGAAATCTACGAAGAAAGCATACAGCTTCTTCTTTTTGCTTTTAAAGTAATCGGCAATGTGAAATAAGGTGAAGATCTGATCTACAGTCGAGTGGTTTTTCCTAAAACCAGCTTGGAACATGTTGAGTATGTTTTTAATTTAAAGAATAAATACGAAGTGCCTAAATGTAAAAATTTGTTTTGGTGTGAAGATTAGCAAAGCACAAATTTAAGTTGAAAAAAACGTCATTTACGGTTATACAAAATAAACGATTTAAAAATGTTCCACATACGCCACCGTACACCGCCATCTTGGGCCGGTCCCGTGGCAAGGATTTGTCTGGGGAAACAAAATAAGACCGAGACAGGACTGACTTTAAGTTACTTGAAAAGCGACAGAGACGAGAAAGGCCTATCATCTCGTCTCGTGGCCATGAAGCACATAATGCAGCATTTTCAAATAAACTACACTTCAAATGACTTAACTTTTGCCAGCAATTATCTTCTGTCATTTTACCTTTATTTAGCTTATTCTGTCAATATTTATGTTTCCGAAAGTAATTAATAACAAAAATAAATACAATAAGAAAAAAAAAACTCCATCCGTTATAAAACGGCCAGCTACCCGGCTCAATTGCAGCAAAATTAAAATGTCTGACGATTAGGTATACCTACTCCTTTTCTGCAAGGACAGACAGTTTTCAAATGGCAAGAGCGAACATCAGACTTAAGTAAATACAAATTTAACTTTGTCTGAAGCTGAAAGGTACCTTGTTAGTTCATTTAAAAGTCAACATTTTCTTGCATTTGCAAATTCAAATGATTATGAAGCATTTTATTTTTTTGTGAAAGTATATAGTAAAGGAGTCTGGGATGAAACTCAAAGGACACTTTGGTACTTAGTCTGTATATAGTTAATATTTTAATTTAAGTCCATTTGTAAGGATTGTGAACTCCCTGAATAAACAAGTAATAATTCAATTCACCTTTTTTGACTCACACTGTAAATGGTGCGAGGTAAAAAATGAAAATAAAGGAAAATCTATAAAATTTATCCTTGTAGAAATGTCCTTTTTGTGCGATATTCACATTGTTTGTTGAAGGTAAATGTAAATGTATGTACCTATGACAATCCTGACAATCTACAACAGGGAGGAATGTAGACCTACACAAAAATTGTATTTCGTCGAGCGCAAAATAGAAGCAACTTAAAAAGATTAAAAAAGGATGTGCAAACGATGCGATGTGAATAAATCTGACATAAAATTGAAATTCAAGCGTTGGACGCGGAACTCAATTGGTCCTTTTTTTTTGTATTTTGAAATCAAATCCAAAAAGCAAATAGGCAGACAGATAAATTCCACCGCAGGAGTACAAAACCACCATCGTATGTCTATTATGTGCATAACCAACTTTGCAAAATATTTACCATACATTGCGACGACGACTTTATAATCGCTTTGCGAAGGTACCAAGCAGAACAACAAACAATATAGACAGACAGACAGACAGACAAATACCTACATACGACAGTTGTTTTGTTGTGTGTTCCCTCATTGTTTGAAAGTAATTTGGTTTTTTAAATCTCCATGCAACTTTTTTTTTTTCATTTCATAGAGGATACTTTTCCTCTTGCATCCTTATGTACAAGTATCATTGAACAAAATAAAATAATACACGTAAAGCTAAAAAGTTTTGTCTAGCAGTTGTTGTTGTTGTTGTTATATGTGCGACACTGATATGTGTGTATCTATTTAACATGCAGCAGGTGCAGGATGTATGTTCATAGAGGACAGATTTGAGGAAAGAAAATGTCTCAAGTTTTCACAGAATTCAAGGAGGATGAAAATATTCTGAATACCAAAATGTCATTGTCGTGATGTTCAGGAATTTTTAGTACTTATACTTTTCAGAATAGAATAGTAAAGTTGACAAATTGTTTTTTGTTTTTTTTTTCTCATTCGATTTTCACGTATGGTTATGAGGTAATAAAAATGGGAAGCTTCTTTCTAAAAACCAAATACTTTAACTTTTGTTTTACATTTCTACTTTTCTACTATATAAGATGATTTGGCATAGGTACAAAATCGGAGAGGCTAAGTGTAAGTTTTTACGTGAAAAATGCAATTGCAAAATCTTACACATCGTAGATATTATAATTAAATTAAATGAAATAAAGTTGAGAATTCAACTGATAAAAAAAATTAAAAATTTTATTTGATCATAGGTTTAGATTTTTTCCTATTGCAAGTGAACTTTGGCGAATGCGAAACATTTTGGTGGAAATCTTTCTGAACAAATAAAAATGGCCGCCGCCGGTAAAAAAACAAAAAACAAATTATTAGTTTTATTACTTTTTGCAAGTCTCAGTACTTTTTTTTTTGATCTGAGTATTGCACCTGGGACTTTCCGATTCCTCTACCCCTGTGCCGATTCGCAATAGAAAATTATATATAAAACAATAAGATTTTCGTATTATTGTTATAATTTTTCAGTCGTATTAATAAGATTTCATAGTAATAAAATAGATCAATATGTGAATATTGTTTTTTTTAAGGTTTTTTTTTCTGATATTTTTTTATTTTATTAATAATTCATTGTTTATAAAATCAGTACAAAATAATTTTACAAAATCTTAATAAAGTAATGTTAATATTACAGTATTATTGACATAACTCATATAGTTGTCTGTCAGGTTGGCTAAATATATACTAATATAAATCATATTATAAAATTATTGAAAAAGAAGCTACAACGATATTTTATATTTTTCGTATTCCTATATATTATTACATCCTTTTTTATATCAACAAAATTTATTTAATAATAACTCTATATAATTATGTACTTAAAACAATAATTTAAAAAACTTAAAAGAGATTGAAAGTTCTTGCCATTCAAAATCTCATAGAGGTCTTCATGAGAAAGAACATATTTTACCGAAACATATACGAGTAAGTCTAGACTGTGTCTTTTTTAAAAGTTTGGCGTTAATATTGAGGAGACCACACCTAGCTCTGAGAAAGAATTTTCGTCGACGAAGTATGGTTTGGAGTTGTATTCGAGTTGAGGGTAAAGATCATGGAATTATGAACTTCTGACACTACTGATTTACTTAGTGGTTTCGGAATTTTTCAAGCTTTCTATAATATTCTTCTGCAGATTGATCAAGGAAGATGAAGAAGTGAAAGAGTTAGTATCTATAACTATATCTAGGTTACTGCATATATCTCTCCATTCGAGGGCCCAATAAATATTTTCCACGACTGTCTCCAACGCAAGGATACGTGTTAATCTGGATCCAGGAAGTTTAAGAGTTTTTCTTATGTAATTAAAGTGGAGTCGTAGGGTTTGAATAAATTGAGAGTGAAGACCAGTTTCTAAATGTAACATATAGTTGGCGGTGTTACTGGGGAGGTACAACATTTTTTTAATGAAAAACCAAAATAGTTTTTCAACCTGCTCAAATCGCTTGTAGCCCCAAACCTGAGTTGAGTGTAATACATAATTGATTTTGCTGCAGTGTCAAAAATTTTAAGTTTAAAAAAGAGAGATTATAGTTAAGTGTAACATCCAGATATTTATAATGGTTAACTATTTCAATGGATTTATCTCCATAATTCAAGTTAAGGTTCTTAGAAATTCTTGCACCATCACGGAAAATAACAATCTTTGACTTGTTTAAGTTGATATTCTGAGTTGAAAAAATTATAATAATATTTTGAAAACTAGGCGTGTTAGAAAAAAATTAAGGCAGTCCCTATATCTAGAAGTATAAAAAATTAAAAACCATGTTTTTGTCTTCTTTTTTTCATCAATTTACCAGGAAATACATTGTATGTTGATTCATGGTAACAGTTTTTGAGAAACTCTTTGACAAAACGAAGAACAAATCTTTTTTATTGATTTTTTTAAATTTTTATTAAATATTAACTTAAAATTAAAATAAATTAAATTATAAACTTAATTTTCAAGTTATATCAAAAATACCGTAATGCGACTAGTGTGAACATACTCTCAAAAAAGCACTCCTTAATTCAATATGTACTTCAAATGGAAAAACAAAATTTGTTTAAAAATTGACTCTAATGGGTACCTACTTAAAATTAAGTATCATAATTTTTTTTAAATCCAAATTTTTATTTTGTCCTGTTTTTAATTGAAGTGAAATCTATGCAAAGTTTTTGGTAAACGAATTTTAAACTCAAAATGTGCAGTTTTTCAAAAATTTAAGGTTGCTCTTATTAATTCTCAATTAAAAACTGAAAACTTGATGATTTGATGTTTTCTATTTTTTATATCGCAACAGATCATCTCACTATTTAAAAAGTCATGTTCATAAAAAATAACGAATTACAATTTCAAAGACTCGTACCACAGAAGACTAAACCATATTTTCCCTAAAATCAATGTCAGTAAAATTCTAATGATAAATCATTATAGTTGTGAATATTGAATGAAGATTCATTAAGGTATACCCACTCAAAATGGTATTTTAAAAACTGAATCAGAATTCAAAAACTTATACCTCCAAAATCTAAAAGTCCCAAAGGACATTATATAATTATGTGCATACAAAAATATCTTTTTGTGCTCAACCATTGGTAGGTATAGTTAATTAATAAAAAAGAGTAGAACTTGCTGTTTAATTTGTTGTGCTATCTCTACAAATATTTTAAATTGAATGTTCATGTTCGTTGATGATGTACTATAGTTAAGAGCTCAATCATAAAAGAAATGAAGCCAACAAATGATCAAATATATAACCCCCACGTATTTATCACATGTTTTTTACACTCTATGGCATTTGGTTGAGACTAATAAACTCTTCCAAAAGTTTTCAAAGATATCATTTTAGTTTTAATATTCAAAACTTTAAAATATAGCACTAAAATCTAAAATACTATTATTTGATGTTTTGAAATGTCTAACAATTGTTTTAAGTTTGTCTGTAACATTAAAAAATCCAAAAATGATGATGATGAAAATAGCCATTTTATATTTTGAAAAAAAAAACATGGCTATCTTTTGGAGACTCAAAAAAATAAAAATGACATTTGCCATGGCCCCAATCAAGTCATGCGGAGTGTGTACAAAGAGTCAATAACAGCCATCATCAATATTATGTACAAGAGAGAAGGATGCTTTAGAGCTGGTCCTTCCATCACCACCATAGATTTTCAAATAGTTGACATGACTATAATCTCATTTTGGTTAACTCATTTGCATTCCCCACTAATTCAGTATGTGGTGGCGCCTTCTACCATAACACGATCGAGTTTCCATGGAGCACGATTGCATTCACCTGATTAAGTCATGTAGTAGGTACCTATAGCCAAAATGTACAATGCATCTACACCATTTCCATCCAGCTATCGCCATCGTGTCGGCCGTCGTCGTCGTCGTCGTGCTTCGTTGTCGTTGCCATGCTACTATCAAATAATGCCAAAAACCCTGTCAAACCGGCATCGGCATGAGACCTTCGAAATTTTCTGAATACTCAATCAAACAAGGACCAAAAATCATAGAGAGAAGCTTATATTTTTAGCTGAATGGTTTTTGCACTCAAATAAAATAGCTGTTGGGGGGGGGGGGGGGGGGAGTTTGTCTGACTTTGGCATCCTTTTGGGATTTATTTATATCTGTTATTAAAAAAAAAAAAAAAAAAAAAAACGGGATACAATAAACATTTGAGCGATGTGGATAGGATGGATAAAATGGGAAATGGAACAATTTTTGGAATCGTTGCGTCCTGTAAATGATGAATGATTCTTAAGCCATACCATGTTTTGCATAATGATGTGCTCGCATAAAGTTATTATGGCAGAACATTATGTGTAATGACATTTGGAAGTAACGTATTTCAACGCGATGGGGGATTTGATGTGACGGCACTTAGCTGAAAATAATAAATAAATATGACTCCTCTGATGTGATCCTACGAAATGATTATGATGTAAAAAATGGATTTATTAAGTGAATTTGTGCGTGAGTTATACGCAATCATTTGCACTAACACGAATACAAATTCGGGATGAGATTTATTCTTTTTTGCTTTGGGGTTTTTCATCGATTACTTATACCAAATGATATAATTTTTAAAAATTGGCTTCTAAGTATTGTAGTATTTCTAATACCGAACTAAAGGGTATGCCAACAAGAACGCAAGATTTAAATTTGGCGCCATTCGAAGTGTCATTGTTTGACATTTGAACAATTATTATTGTTTGTTAGTAGAAGGTATAAGGTTATTAAAAATGGAGCACTACACGAATAAACAACGCATTCTCATTGTCAAATTGTTTTACCAAAATGGTGAAAGTTTTGGGGTTACAATAATGCTCCAAAATAGTCAACTGTAAAGCGATTAATGGAAAAATTTGCTGAAACTGGGTCTGTCACTGATGTAAATACAACAACGCATCTTCGACCAGAGTCAGGTCAAGCGCAAACAGTCAATAGTGTTCGGTATCGTGAAATGATAACCAATTATTTCGTGCCTAGAATTGAAGAAATGAATGTGGAGGGGATGTGGTTTCAACAAGACGGCGCCACATCTTATACAGCCAGAGAAACAATTCAATTGCTGCATTAGTCATTTCCCGGTCGCGTCATTTCGCGATTTGGAGACCAGAATTGGCCGCCTAGATCGTGCGATTTAACACCATTGGACATTTTTCTTTGGGGTTTTTTGAAGTCGATGGTTTATACGAATAAGCCGACAACGACTCAAGCCTTAAAAGAGGAAACTGGAGCTGCATTAATGCAGCATTTATGCAAAACGGTCATTGAAAATTTCATTAAAAGATCGTGTATGTGCCAGCAAAGCCGCGGCGGCCATCTGCCCGATGTGTTGTTCCATACATAATCTCATTCTGTCTACTTTACGATATAATAAAGAATTCGCGATTTTTTTTTAAATATCTGCGTTTTATTTAAAACTTAAATCTTGTGTTCTTGTTGGGACAGCCTTTATAATGGTTTACAGGTAACGGTTCTTCTTCGGAAATTAGACGAAACCCTACTTTTGACCAGTTTTTTGATTACCGCGCCAACAAATGGTTTTTCAAATATGGGCACTTTTGCATAGTTATACCAATTTTGCGATTAAAAATGTTTTCTATTGATGATAGTAAATAGCTGAAAATTTACAAGAAACCTCGAAATTTTACCAGGCTAAATTTTGCACTTGAATTTTAAAATGGTACTGTGGAAAAATTCCATGTTTTGGGTTTCGTCAAAAAGTGATTGGGTTTTTTTTTTTTAATTTCTCTGCTTCAAAGTAGGGGTTTGTCTAATTTTCAAAAAAAAACATTT
Organism: Syrphus vitripennis; assembly: GCA_958431115.1. Lineage (NCBI taxonomy): Eukaryota > Metazoa > Arthropoda > Insecta > Diptera > Syrphidae > Syrphus > Syrphus vitripennis. The sequence goes on from OY288109.1 coordinate 95,414,254, forward strand.
TCATTTCAATTAGTAAAGACTATTTAAGTTTTCAGCTATTTTTGGAACAAAAAGTGTCAATGACATTCAATAAATATCTATTTTATGCAAAAAATTGACATAGTCAAAGTTGTAAGAAACAAAATTTAAGAAAGCCATTTCGGCCATTTGCCGATCCACGATAAAGATCATTTAGGGTCTAGACTATCTAGATCATCTGATCCATCTAAATAGATTCATCTTCTAGACCTTCTTTACTATCTAGATCATATAGGCCAACAAGATCTTGTAGTTCATAAAGATCATTTAAATTCCAGACAACAAGGATCATCTAGGCTACTAGTTCATCAAAATCATCTGAATCTAGACCATCTACTTCATTAAGGCCATTTAGACCATCTATGTATATCATCTACACCATCTATAGACCATAAAGATCATCTAGATTCTAAATGGTCTAAAAGATCATTAGTAGGTTCTAGGAAGTCTAGATGAGCTGAGCGTCTAAAAAGTTTGATATATTTTGGAGAAAAAGGTCCCGGATGAGTTTCGATAGTCTAGAAACCATAGATGATTATAAAGATGGCACGAATAGTCTAGATTCCCTCTATGAGAAGATGATATAGGTTATCTAAATGGTCTAGTAGTATGAAAACTCTCAGCTTCTTGCCAAATAAATAATTAATATTTCCTGAATATATGTATGTACCTACATTTCAAAAGCTCATAAATATCTACAAATTTTGTATTTAAAATTAAGTCAGCAATAAATGTGTTGAAGATGTAATGAGAATAACCAAATTCCATTTCATATATATCCAGTAGAATAACTTTATTTAGAGATTTGTGCATTCGTCCATTTATTACACCCATTTTTAACCTCCCCTCAGACATATAAATCCATAACGATTGTGGTTTTGTTTTTGTTTCAGATTTACTGAAAATATGTAATTCTCTGTATACCTCCACTCTGAGGTACACAAAACGATTCTCCCCTCAAATTAGGAAGTCCTGTATTTCTTCTACCGCACCTTTACTATTATAGAACCAAGCCCAATAAATATGGATGCAACATCCAACTCCACACAACAAAGGCGCTTAAGCTCATTGTAGATTTATTATTCTCATAACAATTCTAGTAGTACATTTACTAAAGCAAACAATACCAATATTATGTAGTTGTGTACGATAATATATAGAAATAGATATAGATATAGAAAGGATTCCAGGTGCCTAACTTAACCTGCCACCCTGTCAGATATATGTGTATGTACATTTATCCCTGTGGGGATATTTAGGTATACTACACAGAAAACAACGTTTAGATGTTCACCTTTTACAAAGTCCACTTTATCCTTCCGAACTTGGAGCTACATAGTATACGTAGGTATATAAAAGAAATTGCGTCATAGAAGTACCCTCTCATATACACATGGTGTTTGTTTTTTTATTTCTATTTGTCAAGGAACAAAATAGTCCAGTCGGAATGTATAAAAATAAATACTGAAAGGGAAACAAAATAGTTTTTATTTTCCAATATTCTATATTTTTAGCAATAAGTTGAAATATATCAATCTTAGAGAAAAAACTGTTATGATTTAAGTTGTAGATAATTAAATTTTGAACAAATTTTTAATGTATATTTTCTGTCCAAAGTTGACAATAAACAAGTTATTTAACAAAAACCAAAGTGTTTTCAATTTAAAATGGCGCCCAACGCGGAAGTTGAAATCTGTTTTTAAGTTTATCTAACGAATAAAAAAATCTATATTATTTTTTGGATATTAAATGGTACATTCTGACTGGTCTAAAAACCGGTAGGTGAATATATTAAGCTAGCAGCAACTAGCAGTAATAAAATAAAAACAAAAAATGAAAATGAAAATTCCTTCGGGATACAAAATAACAAAAATAAAATTGTGTTTCACTTCCACAAGGCATGTTTATCACTATATATTTTCCCCATATATGTACATGCATATATGTATAATCTTATTTAGAGTGTTCATGGCAAAAAAAAGGATCCTCTTTCGTAGTGTACTGCTGTTCCTTTAGCTAAATATAGCTGTGGAGAAAATGATGTCACTAAGAGGAAAAGAAACATTCAGTCGTTTTTGGTGGGTTTGTGGTGTGGAACTGGCGCTAAAGTGGTTTGTTTATAATGTTATGAGAAATAACAGAGTACTTAGTTGGTAGTTTATGTATTGTGTCCTTTTTATTTTTAGTCTAAAGAATGTAACTATAAATAAAAGGATTCAGAAATTAGAAGAAAAGCCTCCTACATCAATATTTAATATGTGTAGCAGGTACAAACAAAAGAAGATAAAAATAGAAATTTATTTCGAATAATTAATTCCTAAAAGTTTCATATTTTGAAACTTACGAAATTGAACTGCAGTGCAATAGCATCATAGAAAGAGAAACCCCACGTTGGGCGCCATTTTATTTCGTTTTATTTTATTTCTATTTTATATTAGAAAAATGAAACTTCCATAAAAAAAACAGAAGCTGAGGATTTGAAACAAAAAAAAATAATAATAAAGGATTTTATGCGAACTAATATAATAAGCGGATTTTGTAGAAAATGGGGCTTAATTTTATTATTGTTCAATGGAATTTGGAATTTGTGTGATGGAATTCTAGAGCTATGTAGATACGTGTTTTTTTATGGAGGGGATAAAATGGGAATTGGGAAATATTAGGATTTAGCTAAAAAAAAGTGGATTTATTGAGAAATTAAATTGGATGGGGTAATGGATTCAACTGAAATAATTTTGAAGAGCAGAGCAATTACAATTTCAACAGAAATTGAAAAAAATATGACTTTAGGTATATTTGGATATTTTTTTTAACCTTATAAAAAGTCAGCAGTCGATCAAATGGCTGAGGTTATTATATTGTTTTATTAATAAACTGTACTTGGTGAAACAATCAAGGTAGCAGAGCGTGAATTTGAAGTGGTGCAATCCTTTAAATACCTTGGCTCAATAGTAGAAGCCGATAACAATATAGAAGAAGAAATACGCAGTAGGCTGTTCAATTCCAACAGAGCCTAATATAGTCTGTCAAAGCTCTTAAAATCCAGAAATCTCACCATAACCTAAAAACTACTGCTGTACAGTACCATGATGAATTGTACGCAATCTACCTTGAAGCAGAGATAGTGACAAAAATTAAGCTCGGTAGACTCCGGTGGGCAGGGCACCTAGCTCGCATGAGCGAAGAGGAACCGGCTCGGGAAGTCCTTTGTGGTACATTCTATGGTAGACGGCAGCGTGGTAGACCATGTTTGATGGCGTCGGCTCAAGACCGAGATAGGTGGAGAGACTTGTTGAAGGAGGCCAAAACCGGACTCCGGTTGATGAGCCGATGATAAGTTTTTTCAAAAAATATTTAAATAAAAAATTTAGGTAACAAAATATTTAAAAAAAATCTTAAAAAATTAATTTTTCAGTGATTTGCCCTCAATTTTTTTTATTATGTACTTTATTACAATCAAAAACTAGGTAAGTACAGTTACCTATAAATGTGAGAACTAATTAAAACTACCTCCTCATTTTAATATAAATGCTTTTCCCTATCAGGTGCAAAAGATGGAAAACCACCTGGTTGCATGTTCGGTTAAAATCAATTTAGTCGTGTAAACTTGACTGAAATAGCTATAACTATAATTTTTCACAATTTGTTCTTCCATTATTTAAATGGCAAGGCTGTTACTATTTCCTATACAACCCCCTCCCCCTCCACCGCCGCCCTTCAACCCACTTTGAAGGTATAAACTCAAATCAAACAAGCGACACATCGCATGTCAAAATCAACAAATTGATGGAATTTATATTACTTTCACGTTTCACCCCCTACAGACCTACCTACCTCATTCATGAATCTAGTCCGTTCCGCGAACACCCATATATTACCAACCCCCATTTCGATTAACAACCTGATATATTAAATCTATAATAAAAAAAAAAAAAAGTACATAAACCTTTTCTTACATAAAACGAATCCATTGACATGCACACAATCATCGAGTAAGCAGCTATCATCCCTATATCTCCAACCCCTCTTCACTCATGTCTCAAGTCGACTTTAATACTATGTGGAAATAAAAAAGAAACAAAAAAAAAAAAAAAAAATTGAACATGAACCGAACATTATTCACCCCATTACGAAGTGCAAATAAGTTGAAAAAAAAATCAATAACAATAAATATGTACGCCAGATAATGATGGCGCTGCGCAGCGCGCGGTGGGCGAGAGCGGGCGTGCTAAATGCCACATCACACTTACTTGTACCAATTGAATGTGGAATAAGAGCCACGGACGAAGTGAAGAAGGCCGAGGGCTGGTGCACTGTAGCTGGTGGGAGAATGATAAATTAGTGAGATATCCGAGGGTAAAAAGGAGATGATTCGAATTTCGAGATTCAATAAGGGAGATCGGGAAGGACGATGACGATGACGACGACGACGACGACCCAAGACGTCGACAAAACACTTTGTGTGCCCATAAAAGCGGATGTTTTACGAGTGCAATAGACATATCCGTAATCCATCCGCCCACATGCGTGCCCTGTATCCGGTGAAGCGATAGACATTAATCCTCTCTCTGCTTTTCGGCACAAACCAACATACATACCTATAGCATAACAAGCATCAAAGCTGAAGCAAAACGGAATGAAGAATTTGATATAAATTCGATCGGTCATGGTTCTTCTTGTTCACTTATGTGTATATAGTAGATACAACAGAAGATGAACAGAGATGAAGCCAATATGTTCAATGCAGACATTTGAGAAGACCTCTTGACGAACGGAACGATAGGGCAAAGAGCTATAATAGAGATATACTTTTACGTGTCTCTTACAGAAAATTTGGGTTTTCTAGTTTTTTTTTTTGTTTTTTTTTTTTGTATCGGATTTCATTTTTAATAACTTCAAGAGATGCTCAGTTTGAATTGATGCCAGACTGTAAGAAATACTATATCGATATCATAAAATTCCGAAAATAGATCCCAAACTGGAATAAACAAAATGGATTAAATAAAAATTCAAAATCACAAAATCGATAGGGAAAGGGAGGTACAAAGCACACAATTCAGATTTGGAAACAAGTTTTTTTTTTTTGCTTTAGAACTTGGAGGTTCATCAGTGATATGAAAAGATGGATGTAATTGAATTTCATTAGGTTTGGAAATATTTCGTGCTCAACTAGGCCTAGGCATGGGACATATAACTGAGGAAAGGATAGCAATTTTTAATAGTTTAATAAATTAGCTTCATTAATTTGCAATTTGCCATTCTACTAAATGCTCAAATCGGTATTAATCGTTAGCTAAAGCAACATACCTTGTAGATCCTCCGTTTTCTAAAATAGAAACTTTCAGCTTTTCTTTCAGTCATTTAGTCCACTGATTTCCTCCACTACACCTTCCAGACTACTGAGCAGCGTGCAGTACTTCATTAATCACCAGCAGATATAATATTGGTGATAGTATACAGCCTTGCTGTATACTTGAGTCTAGATTGCAAACTCCACTAAAAACCTTCCTTAAAGCGGAAGTTGGCATTTGGATCCATCATTTGTATATTTAACTTTGTGACACGTATCTTGTTCAAACATGGTCCTTTCTATAGAGGGTTGACATTGCAGATATCAAAAAAACATTCGCCATTATCGTTCGCTATTTTGGAAAGCAGTAATCCAACGCCAGCCTTTTCATGGCTTCCAGATGCCTTTTCAAAATAGAGTGATTAGGTTAGGTAAGGTTAATTAGGCTGACAGTTGGATTTGTTACCGTCACACTTAGATCAATGTAGATCCATTGTGATACTCTGAAGTATTATAACTTCTTGAAATGTTAACCTATGAATCCGATAGTTCATCTAGCCATTCGGAGGTCTTTAGCAAGTTCAGTAAGCTCTTGCCTGAGAGTTCTAATAGTTCATCTAATAACTTGTTATAACAAAGGTTTCTAGGAGATTCCATCTTTCGTTCGATTTTTGAACGACTCGTTCACATAGTGTTCCTATATTGTGGTCTATGAGAGAAGGTTCAAGTGTTGAGCCTATCCTTGCCAGCTCACCTTCTTTTTCGTTTCCTTGCATACCACTATGGCCAGGAACCCAGCAGAGTCTTACATTATGCTGTATACCAAGAACCTCTAGCTCTTCGCGACAGCTAGAAACAAGCTTCGACTTGATTTGAGTATCAGAGATCGCTTGTATTGCTGCCTGGCTGTCAATTAAAAAAATGATGTCTGCGTGTGATATCGCCATCTAGCAGCGTTTTTCACTGCCAAGATCTCAGCTTGGAAGACGCTGCTGTGGTCGGGGAGCCTGAATGAATTGGCAAGATTAAGGTTTTCCGAGAAGAACCCTGCTCCTACTCCAGTGTTTATTTTTGAGCCATCAGTGAAGATGGTGAAAGTCGATTCATTAGTGTAGATAACACTGTTTTCCCAATCTACTCAATAGAGTGGTACAGTGGGGGTTTATGGCTTTCAAGTGCCACAGTGGAAAGTTACCAGTGTGGGTCGCATTCAGGCAATTTTTCACGATGTTTTCGTTCTTCGAGTTCAGAAGCAAATGCTAAGTTTATCGCTGACAAATAACTACACAAATATTTTATTCAAAAAAATAAATTCAACTAACAATTAATCTTTTGATTTTTGCCTTTCCCAATGAATTTGCATCCAGGAAAATAAATTGTAAATTAAAAAAAAAAACTAATGGTTCGACTCAAAGTATTTTGTTCACAAATTGTTCGTTAAGTTTTTTGCCATCGATAATTAATCGCAAAATTTATGGTCATCCATTTTCATGTTCGTTATAACTGCAAATAATTTTCAAATTCTAAATTATTAAATAGTCAACGTTCCTAATGTAACTGGCTTGGAGTTAAAAATCCTATACACATCGTAAATTCCTTCAAATCCCGCTTTATATGACTTTAAACATAAATAAAATATTATTATCCATCATCAAAAACGCCACAAACATCGTCATATAACAAGAAATCCTCTTCAAATAATTTGAAAGCCATTATAAACCTTATCCTCCTGTCCCGCGCACAACGCAACGGCCAAACTCGCAACCCAAACCAATTCGTACCTATTTAATTACCCATACAAATTAAGAGACCATCCTTAATCTCATCCACCAGCCCTTCGCCTGCTCTTACCCATGCCGCTCATTTAAATCATCCTCCTAACTCCTAAGAGTATACACACTTTGAGCAAACGACTTTGTTGGTCCCCCACGAGTCTAGCCTGTCAATAATAATATGACGATGGTGACGACGGCAAGCAATCTAGAGATAATTTACATTAAATTTAATCATCCATTCAATGTCAAACAACAGAGGAGGGGGGCGGGGGCGGTTGGTAGATAAAGGAAGGGTTTGATAACACAAACACGAACACAAAATGATAAACAATAATTGCACCGACACACATAAGTAAATATAATTAATCCCAACAGAGGGAGCTGAGGAAAGAGGTCAAGCAGTTTATTTCTTGGGTTTCTGTTTGTGTCATAAAGACAGATGGCAAAGGCAAACATAAGAGCCCCCCAAAGCCTCAAAGTTATAATCGACAATAAAACAAAACAACAAAAAAAAAATCCCATTCAAAATGGGCGTTCATGAAGGATACACACGATGTATCCACTACGCCCTTCGAGCAATTTTCATTTAATCACACCGAAAAATCAACCCGAAAAAAAGTATAAAAAATATCCTTTTATAGAGAAGTTTTTCGGTGAAATTTATAACCAGAACGGTGACGAAAACAGCCAACACAAACAACAGCAGGACCTTTTTATGGAAATTTCTCTCATTTAATTGCATGCGCACCCACGAAAGAACAAACGAATTATTATTATACTCGTACACATATTTTTGTTGCTTGAAGTTTTGTATATGTTTTTTTTTTTTTCGTCAGAGGATTTTCATCGCAAATGAATTTTATTATCGCACCATCATGTGCTGTTGAGGAAATCCGTGAAATCCAAATATGAATGCAAAAAAAAAAAAAATTGAATTATCCTGGCGGTTAATAGGATTCTCTTCGAGAGTTCCTGCATCATTCCCAAAATCCATTACAATCGCCATATAGCCACCACACCAATGCTCCAATTGAATAAAAATGCGCTCTGAATGCCACATAGTGATGGGGCACTTCTTTTTTAATGACTATCGAGTGGAATGTTCTTTTTTTTTTTGTATTTTGTTTTTTTCGTTAACTGATTGCAACAACCAACAACCCATCTGACTGCACTCTGTAAAATTTAAAACCCCACCCGCGACGCACTCGAAACAAAAGGGCAGCTGGTGCCAATGCCAATCATCGTTATGAACATGAAAACCATTGAAGTTCCTGGGGTATAGATGGTTGGGAAAATAAAACTATATTTACAGAAAAAAAAAATTTAATCTAAAAAGACCAAAATAAAAAAAGGAAGTCCTTATGTTCGTCGGAATTCACAACGAATCCTTAGTCGTTTAAGGTTGGGCTAAACAAACAAAAGATATAGAAATATGTGTGTCGAATGTTTTTGCTGAGCAGTCCAGTCAACATAAGAAAAATAGTTTTGAAACAGTTCAAGTTTAAAATCCATGAAATAAATTCTGGTGTGCCCCAGGGCTCCGTTTTGTCTCCGATTCTCTTCCTTATGTTCATCAATGATCTTGTATCTGATACTTTCTTTTAAGCTTGGATACCAGAATGTGAAATGAGAAATGTAAAACAAAGTTTTTTGAATTGCGAAGTTCGTAGTTCGCTTCTGAAAAGTGTGAATTGCTAAGTTTGCAGTGTGGTGTGTGGAGTGAGAAGCTCAAATTATGAATTGCTGAATGTGGACTGCGAAACAAAAGTTTTGAAGTGCCTGCTGAGTAAGGCCTGCGAATTGAGAAGTGAAGGTGCTTAATGCGAAATAATGGATGAAAATTGAGTGCGAAATGATATGCTCTGTTTGCGACTAACAGTGCGCTGTGTGGAAAGTAATGCGAAGTAAGGAATGCAATGCATGTTGTGCGAAGTGTGGAGTGTCATTGCAGAGTGCACAACTTGGAACATAATATAGTGCTAAGTTGCCTACCAAAAGTTGCGAAGTAGAAGTACTAGATGCGAAATAAGTATAATAGTTCCAACTGTTCAAATTTCTTCTATTCAAAAGACATGTCAATATTTTGTGAAACCAATACTTAAGGCATTGTTTATTTGGACCCTTAAAATATACCATTCGCCCCATGTCTACCATAAGATCCTGGCGGGTGTAAAAGCAAAGGGAGACTATTCGTATAATAAGAATGAGGGTTAAACAAGCAGGTGGAGGACACACGAGGGTGGTTTAATAAAATACACATAAACCCAAAACCGAAAACAGGACGAGAAAGATAGATTCACCCCAAAAACAGGGAGATAATCCCCTAACGGATATTGACTAGAGAGCCAGAGCTGTACACTTTTGGCATACAAATTCAAACATTTCAAAATCTCACTCCCTCATTTTTGTGTATCCTCGCAGAATACACACATAATAATAAGTTTGTTTTCTATTTGTGCTGTCGTCCCTGGCAGGATGTGTATGATGTAGGTATATGTGTGGCATAAATGATCATCGGATATATTGTAGGAAAATGAATACAACAGGGGGAAGATGGAAGGGAGAAAGCAGGGTGCGCAGGGTGCAGGGTGTAGATTTTCAGGTTCAGGATTTTATATTCGAGTATAGAAGAGCTGAGGCTGCTGAACGTGAACACACATCGTATATATATGTATGAGCATCCTCGTATACACCGTTGAACACAAATGCTAATAAAGTTTCTAGGATTCATCAATTGTCAAGGGAATTTCGAGTTCGGAGTCGGGGGAGATTGGACAAAAGGATCAAGTTGAAATGATTGCAGAAATGGATTTAGTGTGTGGATTTATTTTTCATTCCATTTTTCTTCTTTTTTTTTCCATATAAATATATCATGTCTATATATAGGAAGTGGCATAGATAGATATATGTATATCTATAGTTTTATTTTTGTGTGTTCACATTTGAATTGTAAATTCAGGACACAATTGCTTAGAGCCAAAGAGGGTAAAGAAGTGCGAATTGAAGTTTTTTTGTTTTGTATTTTATTTTCATTTTTGCTGTTAGGTCAAAACATACCTATATTAATTTTGTGTACATGATGTGTATGATGGGAAAGGGAAATTGTTGAGGATTTTGAGGGAAGTGTGAAGTTGTGATTTTCTGAATACCTTCGGCATTAGAAGAACTCTCTAGGGTTGGCAAATTTAGTTTAAGTGGATTTGAGTCATTATGGGACATTTGTCAATGTCGGGGATATATAACCTATGTGGCATGGGAGGGTAATGAAAGGGCAAGAGTCAATGCTGGGAGAAAAAAGAAGTCAATTATTTGCTAAGCTCTTGAATTTTGACAGAAAAATATTTATTTGATTTATGCTTACCTTCATTTATGAGAGCTATAAATGTTCTCATATTAATAATTCTTTTAACGGTTTAGTAATGCTATTTATTTACTTTGTGCGCCAAGCGAGACATTTTTCAAAGGGGAAATCAAAGAACTAAAAAATTTATATATTTAGTTATTTTTGCTGATAAAAACAAAAGTAGATACACTTTTCACACAAAATAATGTCTTGAAGCATTCAAGATGTCAACACTCGAAATATGATTCCAGATTAAAATGTAAATTTGTATCTTGAATTATTGTTTGATTTATTTTTTTAAGCTGTTTTTGATTGCATATTATTAGGCTCCTATCTATTTCATTATTACTATTTAATTTTCACTAGTTTTTTAGCAAAGCGCCTAGACCTAAGGTGCTCATCTTTTTTTTTAATTTTTCTTTTTCCAAAATTAGTTTTGTCAGAAAAATTAAAAAAAAACTCGGTCGAAAAAAAGTTTGGAAAATATTAATTTGTTTGAAAAATTGTTGTGGAAAAAAATGCAAATTGTCAGAACAGAGGAAAGTGGAAACATTTTTCAACCGACTACAGACTGAATCATTTAACTATAACAATCAATCCAATCCATCGTACAATAAATCAATCAGTGCATAAATATATTTGGGGCGGTGATTCAAAAGTGAGGTAAGCCATAAAATTTACTTTAGAGCTACGAGTGGTTTTTAAAAATGATTTTCTTCGAAAATTTTGTATGTAACGTTGGGTAAAGACGAGCACAAGGTTATTTATTTGCGTTTCAAAGTAAAAAAAAGTGACTAATTATTTTTGTTGATTAAAACATGGTACTAATTTTCAATTATGAATTTTTTAAAATTTGATTTATTAATTGAGTACAGCTCATAAATGCTATCGTTTGAACACCGTTTTGAACAATTCACAAAAAATTTTCTATCCCATTCCCTTTTTTTGAATTCCTTGAATTTTTTGAAATGGTTTTGATTCTTGAGTGTACAAATTTTTTCCTAAGTTGTTCAAACATAAACAAATGATTGCAAATTTTCAATACTAGTACACCTAATTAAAAATCGAAGATAAAATTATCAAAGAACAAAGCAAAAGTTTTTGCAAATTTTTTGATGAGCTACTTTTCCCAATTGGCCGATATTCCTGAAAACTTAATTAAAATCGATAATATGTATAAATTTAATTGAATATTGAACAATGGCGCCTTTTTATACAAAACTGAATCACAGTACACTAAAGGCGCATACGCACTTTTTTAATTTTTTTTTTGGATTAATTACTTAATTTTCTTCCATTTTTTGTAAGCCTAGCATGAGATTATGTCGATTTAAGTATTATGTATTAAAGTAATAACTCAAGAGCTTATGCTTGATGCTGATGCTGATGTATATCAAGATTTATACCTAGTCTTGTTTAATATAATTTTAATCTAATTTTTGCCATGGTTCGGCGTGTATTAGACTATATTGCATTTCCCACCTATTTAAAAGCTTTTGAACGACATACTCGTATTATTTGACTTTAATAGAGAAAACAAGTCTTAATTAATGCTTTCCTTTGCGGTGCTTTATCTACCGTAATACGCTAGGTCTCTGACGGAGTATTTTCATTGAATTCCGATTTTACACAAACCTTAGCATTCATTTGTCTGGACTACTAATCCATTAAAAGCTCAAAATATTCATCTTTTTAAAAGAAGTATCCGTTTTAGGGTAAATTTCTATAAAAATATACAATATAAGGGACAATTAAGCGGTGAAAGATGAGTTTTGTATTAAAACTCTTCTAAATTTTGAGTCTCAAGAAATAGAGGTACGTGAAGGATTTGCTGTAAATTTATTATATCTACTTAGTTATTGATTTTGATTAAATAATAAATTCATTACATCATCCTGCAAATTATTATCGTTTTTGTTCAATTTACCTATCCAAATTAAATCAAGTGCACGAACCCTTCCACTCCACTGGATAACAATCTCTTTTTAATCTATCCATAAAACCACACAATCAATCTGTTAACTTGCAACAACATGATCTTTCTAATGTGTTCACAAATCCCTTAATAGCCCTAACGCACCTCAATATTGGCAGAAGGAATCACACACACACGTACACTACGTACAGATATGTACTTACCACCCATCGCCAACCTCCATTTCTGTATTTACATACATATTCATGTATTTGATGATGTAAAACCTTGCAACCTCATAGAATGTTATCACATCAATAGGCCAACAAAATGTCCTTCCCCATTAAATATGTTTATTTGTTTGTATGTGTCCTACCCATCCAAGCAAATAAAAAGTCCGTACATAGATATACTCGACAGAGACGTACAAGGAATGGAAAAATATTACCAAACAAATCCCTTAGATTATCCACATTCATATAGGTACACAAGGTACGTAAAGTAGACACCCTCCCTCTGAGGGCTTATCAATTTAATCATGTCGCATACAATATCCTTAAACCACACAAAGTATACAACTACATCAATCCCCTGACGATGAAAATGGGGTGCGGGCAGAGGTGGGGTGTTATCGGTCAATTCTATATACACACAGCAAGAGGGCTTTCTTTTTTTTTGTATATACATATCACTAGCTCAACTTCAAAAGCAATAGCATAAAACCGCCATCGCCAGCTCTTGTGTCACTAGAAATCCCATAAATAAAACAAAAATGAGTTTTCTCTATAGTGAAAAGTCCTTTACACAATAATCAGATAGAAACGATCCGACTATACAAAAACGAATTTATGGTTGCCAACTATCCATAATCCACTTTAAAAAAAAAATCATTCAAAATCAAATAGAATTTTACCAATTTCCATGTTATTATATTTCAACACGATTTATCCGGCTAAATGTTTATCAAAAACAAGATTTTGAGAATTTTCCAGTAACAGGAATTGATCATGTTAGACTTCAACGAAAACTTTAATCAATTAAAAAGAATTTGTCAGTTTCTTGCAAGAGGCAACAGCCCCTGAAAAACATTTTTGTTTTTAGAAGAACGAGGCTGGGAATCGAACCGAGCCCTTTAGCATGACAGTCCTATGCTCTAACAGTTATTCCACAAGCTAATATTAAAAATTAAATTTTTTAGAACTTAATTCAGTACACTTAAGAGATTTCAGAAAAAAATACCGGTTTTTAAAATATTGAGCTTTTGAAAATCAAAAAAAAAATTTGAAAAAATCGAAAACCAAAAATCGGGTTCTATTACAGGTACCGTAAATATTTTTTTTTTTTTTTTTTGACTAGATAATTTTGCTCATACGCATTTGTAACGCATGCGTAACTGATGCGTAGCGCATGTGTAACAGATGCGCAATGCCTGTGTTATGCATCCGTTAAATTTTGGTTTTCTGTATTCTGCATTTTGGGTTTTGGAAATAAAATTCGGGAAAAGTAAAAATATTTTTTGGATTATTGGGTTCCAGAATTTTGAATTTTAGTTTTTCTGTGTTTAAAATTTCGAGATACTGTCTTAATTTCCGTTCACATCACACAAATTAATTTCATCAATTAAATCTCATCTGGCAATCACATAAAATACATGCAAACAATAAAAAATGTTCTGATGAAAATTGTTGTTTTTGACGCACGTGACGTACAATAAGACGAGCATTTTGCAAACACCCCTGGATACAAGACACACATAAGGACTTGTCATCTAATGCTCAAAGTAGACTACATCAGAATGGAGAGGCATACAAGTGCCTTATTTTTGTTATGGGTGGGTGGGGTGGTGGCGGTGGTGGTCTATAAAGATACACATTTCATGAATTTCATTATTATCCTTGAAGTTCGATCATTGTACCTATTGTTGGGCATCTGCACTCTGCATAGGTCGGTCTTTTTCGATAAGTATAGCATTTCTAGTACATCATCCTTAAATTTGATGATGTCCTTTCTTCAACCTTCCATCACAGCTCGCAGTTTCTCTCCCTCTCTCTATCTTCTTTTCTTTTACTCTAATGATAACAATTCCAGGACCTTTGTTTAATGTTGTGTAAAAATTCTAAGAAAAACCTTAACAACCTCTAAATTGACGACGCAGCAAGATTAATCAAGAAATGGATATTAGATCATCTCTTTGCGTTCACCAGGCATCTTCATTTTCATTTTCTTGTTCACCAAGAATATAACCATCATAATACAGCTTCCTAAAGTTATAGCATCATAAACGTTAGACGACAGACTCATCATAGACGTGAAAGTACTTTTAATAAAGAAGAAGAAAAAGAAAGAAAAAAAACCCCTGAAGCTTGAAACATCTTTTGCCGCTTTGTATCTTTGTCCTTAGTTTATTTTTATTTCTTCTTCTTTTTTTTTGTGTAGCCTTTGCTTTCAACACAAGGAACAAACATATAATTTTTACCAGAAAGAAAAAGTCCTTTTGCCGAGTTATGTTCGAGTTAATTAATTGGTCTGAAGTGAGGGTAATGTTGATTAATTTAGCCCAAAAATCCCATTTGCTAAAGTTAACGTTGACTCTAGTTTGGTGGTTGTGTTGCGAGTTGGGGTTGGGAGGGGAGGGGAGTGATATAGACCGGAGAGATGGTTTAGTTGAAAATGTGCTTTGGTCATTAAATCGATATTCGTAGTAAATGACCGTATTGTGGTTAAGTGCGGGTAATAAATTCTACAATAATAATTACGCTCCGGTTTGGGAAATAAATGGTTCAAGTGTGTACTTAGGTGTGGTTTTGCTGTTTTAGGGGTACAAAACAATTCATGCAGCTGCTTAAGAGTCTATTATTTTGATTGTGGCGTTTGTGGTGTTTATGGGAGCAATATTATATGTGTTGTGGTATGGCTTGATGGCTAAAGGGTACTTTAGAAACGCCGCCGTACATACCGTACAACTTTAATTTTGGGTTGTTTAGCTGATTAAAATATGGAATTATGGCTTTATTTTTGAAAGTTTTATTTTGAAAGTAAATAATAGTACATTTAATTTAGATTAAAATTGGGATTGGGATCGCCAAAATTTTAAACCAATAGCACTTACGTCCCTTCTTTCCAAGGTCATAGAAACGCTGATAAACTATCTGCTCCAGAAATATCTTGAAGGTCGAAAACTTCTTAATGACCGGCTTTTGCAATAATAGGTTTACTGGTGACTTCATAATTTATCTACCGAACAGTGGAACAAATCTTTTTGGAGAAAGTAAGATTATTGCACTTGATATTTCTAAAGCATTTGATAAAGTTTGGCATCCTGCTCTTTTATCGAAAATGCGTACTTTTGGTATCGATGAAACCCTTCTTCGTTGGATTAGTAACTTTCTTTCGAATCGCTCTATAGAAGTAGTATTAGACGGATTCAAGTCTGAAACTGGTGTGCCAGAGGGTTCTGTTTTGCCTCCGACCCTCTTTCTCATTTTCATTAATGATTATTATCTATGAGTGGAACTTGCATCGAAGAAACTAATCAGCTTGCGATTCTAGGTAAATATGTATATCACAAACCACCTCTTATGGAATGATCACATACTTAACGTCGCCAAAAAGTGCCGCAAGATGTTTAGGTTTCCTTTGGAGATGCAAGAAATTGTTTTCCCCTTCTGATCTGGCTATTATTTATAAAAGTTATATACATCCAAAGCTTGAGTATAACTCCCATCTCTGGGCTGGTGCTTCAGAAACTTACTTAAGCCTCTTGGACAGTATACAAAGACGAGCCTTCAAAGTGATCGGAGACAGGAATATCATCGATACTTTTACGTCACTCGAACACCGACGTAACGTTTCCTGTCTCTCATTCTTTTATCGTTACTTTTACGGTAAGTGCATAAAATCCCCTTGAGTGCGCGGTAATTAAAAAAAAAAAAAACTTTTAGTGCCTTTGGTTCCACTCCCTGAAGCTTATAGCCAAAGAGGTGATGACATATTTTTACCTTGGCATTGTTAGAACATGTTGTAGGAAGGTTATATGAGAATGGAGAATAATTAGCTATAAAGTTATTTTATTTATAGAATAGCGTATACGCCCGGGTGTTCACGGTTTAAATGTCTTAATTTTGAAGTTCTGAATCTAATTTTTAAAACTGGTTCCAACACTGTTTTTGAACTAAAAGTGATATTTTCATAACTTGTCTCCTAGTTACAGATTTTTAAAAGATTTAAATTGAATTTTGAATAAGTAGTTTTGTAAAAAAAAATAAATTTATAAAAATCGTTGGGGCAGTTTCTTCAAAAATACAAATTTTTCAAAACATTTTTCCAAATAAAATTAGTATTCAAGTTTTTAGTAATTTCTAATTTCAAAAATACTGAGTTAACAAAAAAATAGTTTTTTTTAAAGCCAAAAATAATTTTTTTTTTTTGAAAATTTTGATATGGGATGTTATTAAGATTGTTAGGATCACTTTTATTAATATTTTAAAAACGGTTTATGATAAAACCGGTGAAGGTAGACGGACTGACAGACAGACCGGCGGCGGCGGCTTAGAATCATTTTTATATTTGTATTTCTTTAAAAAAAATTATCTCTATTAAGGATTGTTAACAATTCTTATCAATTAATCTGAAATGCAGATTTTCATTGAAAAGTACCAAAATGTAATTTCGACTGCTCATCATCATTTCCAATTACTCAAAGGTAATATTAATTAATTGATTATTTATTTAATCGAATTTCAAAATTAACAACAGTTGATGCAACAAACAGAAGCTTTAAGATATTGTAGAGTGTTATTTCATTTTATGGAAACTTAATTACAAAATGAATACCTCGAAATTTCAACCCCAAAATAAAAAATAAAAAATTAAAAAAAAAAAACATGTCCACTAGTGTAAAACTTCAACATCATACTTTGTTTCCATTTATTAATTCCGTTACATTTTCTCCCTTTGTCGTTCAACTTTCAATTCCTCGAAGCTTGAAGCTTGTCCTTTCATCCAATATATGTAAGTATTTTTTGCCAGTCCCCCCCTTGGTCCTCTTGGTTTGGCACATTGATTTTAACTTCTCGTTTTTTATTTTTTGTAAAATAACTACATACATAACTGTGATGGGTAACTTGGGATGTCGATGTCGGCAACAACTCTTGAATCCCCGTGTCGTCGTTGTCGACGACGAGCGACGATGATGAAATGCTTTTTCATTTTGATCGATTTTTTCATCCCCATTTTATACCGTTTGGCAAGGACGAGGACTAGAGGACTACCTACAATTTATATAGTTATTTTTTTTTTCCTTCTTTTATCATCTGTGTGTGTGGAAAGTGGAATTATTCAGATGATACTATAAAAGGAGGAGCTGAAGTCCATAAAGGAGTTTTTTTTTTTTTTGTTTTTCATAAGGATACACAGACAATGTAGATATACTACATCACAAACCCCCCTTTTAGAGGCAAAAGAAAAATGAAAAAAGGTCCAGAACCAGGCAAAGCCAGTAGGTATAGGAATAGGTTTGAGTTTTCGATTTATTTTCTTCGTCCTTTTTGCTTTTAGTTTCCCTTCATATGGATGGCTAATATTCCTCACAAATCTCGTTAAATATAAATTCATTTAAAACAAACAAAAAAAAAAAAAAAAACAAGTTGAAAGGATAAAGGGAAAATTCAAAAAAAGCTTAAAATATACTGCCTTATTGAATTTTTCTAAAAGTATTTTTTTTTGTTTTGTTTTTGGTTTTTGTTTTCTTTTTAACTATTCAGAGCTTAACATCGATTACATCGATGAATTTATGCAGAAGAGTTGGTAGCTTGTTTTACGTTGTTGTTTTATCCATTTTTATCATGTTCAGTTTTTTTTTCTGGGAAAATCCTTGTTTATTTTTTTTTTATATATTTTTTGTTTTGTTGTCGCATGTCATACGATAAGTGAGAAGAACTGTGGTGAAATTTTTCGTATCAATTTTCCACGCTGCTGCTGCTGTTGTGGAGAATATATATATATATATTTTGTATGGGTAAATCCATCATTTCGACATCAGTGTCCTTATATTTTCTTTTTTTTTTATTCTTTTTGTTTTGTTTTTAATTTTCATCTGTTTGTTGTTTTTTTTTATTCACTATATCTACCAATAAAATTAATGAGAAAGAGAGAAAAATGCAAAAATATTTAAATTGGTGAAAATTGTTATCCGAATGAGTCATCATCGGATTCGATGGTGTGTTGGAAATTAAAAAAAAAAAAAAAAACTCAATTAAAATTGAGCATGTTCATATGGAGGGTTTTGAAGTATCATGTAATACCTATACAACAATTCAATTTTTCGATTAAAAGGAAAACTATATACGAGAGGGCAAACGACAAACATACAATTTGCGAACATCCTGTTGGGAAATATTTATGTTTTTATTATTTTTTTTGTAGTGTTTAAAATATAAATAAAATGATTGTAAATTGATCACACAAATTAAACAAAAATAATAAAATTGATTTATGCATTATGTATATTTTTTTTTTAAACAAATAAATATGGAGTTAAATTATTTTATAGATTAAATTATTGGAGGCTTTTAAGGACTTTTTTTGATCGGATTGGGAAATGAGAGTTCATGTTTTGAAAACAAGAGAAAAGAGAAAATACTTCTGAGTTTTGTTTCGTGGTGAAAACCATTAGAAGCACATACATTATGTAGTAAGTAGTCAAAATTCTTAAACAAGCTGTTCATAGTGTTCAGAAATTTTAAATTATTGTATTTACTTACTCAGAGATTTTATGGGTCAGTTTGTTTATAGTGTGTAAAGTTTTTGTTCTTTTATCAGTACCAAAGGAAGGAAAATTCAGTATAATTCTAAACCAAGTGTGCAATCAATCCAAAAAAAACTTGAAACTCGAAAACTGAAAATTTAGGTAGAGAGAATTTCATCTTGGATTTTGATCTGAGTACAAATATTTAAAATGTTTTTCCAAAATGCAAAATTTTTGATTTGATTTTTCTTTAGGCCATTTTGTTTTCCAATTTCTCTTTACAGTTTTTGATTTCATTCTTTATAATGGCTAGTTTGAATAACTTCAAACTTTATTCGGTGAAAATGTAATTTTGATCTAAATTTTTGACCAAAAAAAAATAAATTTCGAAAACAAACAAATTTTGAAAAAAATATTAATTTATGTCAATTTTCTGGGAGATTTAGATTTTTTCCTTATAATGGTTTTTAGACATTTAAAATTTCTAAAGAAAACATGTTCTATTTGTAAAAAAATGTCTTTATGTAATTTTTCTAATTTTTGAGAAAAAAAAATATATATTCTGTAGGATTTCCTTTAATTACACAAACTTGTATTCGATAAGTTCATAAAATTTTTAGAAAACGAGATATCAGAGTCTCCATCTTTCACCGACAAAATTTTGCAATTAAATCACCTCAATGACTCCTCTACATAAGTGTCTTATTACGAAGCTCCCTTTTTTCTAAACTAACTCCAAACAGTCAAAAAGTCCCACTCTTAGGCAATGAAATCAGTTTGCAATGAAACTTTGACATTTTAGTACAGAAAGATACAATAACTAAATCCAACTTCCCACCCTTCGAAACATTGTTCACAAGTTCTATCTCCCTTAGTTCGTAGTTCGACTTAATTCATTTGCATCGAAGTGCTTTTTTCTGTCGTATTGTACAGTAAGGACTTCCGACCTTTTATCCCTCTTCTTCTATCAATTTTTTTTCTATCAAATTAGGAAAATATCCCTTCCTGGACGATTCAATTCACTGCTGCCAATTTATTTTTACTTTTTCTCGCATTTTCCTTCGCCACCGCCCCTCCATCTGTGCTTTTATATTAACGATTATATAAACCAAAAGGACAACTATAACGGCAATATTGCTGCGGGGGAGTAATAGAAAATAGAAAATAGAAAAATAAATAATGTCCATCTAGCCCTTTTCATCAGTTAAATTCCATTTCGCAAATAAACTTTATTTGAAAGTAAGAACAAAAAAAAAAGAAATTCATCACTCGTTTGGAGTAGTTTTAGTCTTTGCGAATGAAATTCTGGCACTCAATATCGTATACAAAAATACAAAAAAAAAAGCCAGAAAAAGAAAATTCAAAGAGAATTATTTTCACTGCAAATGGCAGCGGAAGTAGAATGGAAGTAGAATATCAGAGACAAGAAAGAAAATAATAGCAATGTCTGCGGCATAAGGATATAAAGTGACGTAGTTGAAGGGGGATGTTTTTTTTTTTTAACTTTGTTTTTGGGTTTTTTTTTTTTTTTTGGAGGACGTAGAAAATGATGTGATTGAAAAAAGGTGATTTGATTTTTCGGTTATACCTAAATGATAAGGTAGGAGGAAGAAATTGTTGAAATTCAACAAAGAAACATTATTGATTTTATTTTGTTGTTGTTTAGAAGTTGCGTGTTAGCGAAGGAGGGTGCTGATTTTTTTTCGAATTTATTGGTATAAAATTGAGATTTATGTTTTGTACATTGGTTCATGTGCAATGTAATGGGGTAATTTTACGACTGGCTCATTAAATAGGAAATATGGCTATTTATTTGTGTACCATAAAAAAGGTTTACAAAATAAGTAAGTAGGTTTACAAATGGAGGTGGGAAATTGTTTTTGTGATGCATAAGTGGGAACCCTTTAGATTGAAAATTTTTCAACAACACTTTGGGTATATTTGCATTTGCTAGGAAGACGGTTGGATTTTAGAATTTCAGTATTGTGAAAATTATGTGTCAATAGTGAATCTAGCCGGTAATTACTTCAAAACAAATTTATAAAGATATCATATGATTAAAAAATAACGTATGTAGGTGATTGCTCACATGTGTACATTTTAATCACCCTTGTTCAGAGTTTTCGTTCCGAAACGAATTTGTTTCAAAATTGGGTTTTGTACAGTAAGTACTCAGAATATATCAGGAATTTGTTTTCCCGTGATTGCAACAATAAGACCTTAATCAGCTGCAAGATGATATAAAACCAACATCTGCAAATGAGGGGAGAAACTAAGTTATAGAGTGTCCTTGTGATACTCTTTACCTACAGTTAAAATTTCAATGAATTCCCACTTGGCACTTCCCAAAAACTATACCGTCGACATCAACAGTAGAATGTTGAAATGGAAATTAAGTTAACATCCAACAGTATAATATAAAAATCAATGACTAAAATGGTAAATGAAGCAACCACCCTTCAGGGTATTTTAAGTAATTTCCTTCCATCCGCCCTTTTTTTCCAACTTTTCTTTAACCATTTTCATTTTGATTGAAGGCATTCCACATAAAATAATAAATACATCTTCATAGACAATTTACAAAAGTCCTAATGAATTACCGTAACAAATTCACTTGCACGATTACGAAACACTTTCCGCTTCAATAGCTCGTTACGCCAAAGGGGCTTTAAAAATAACAAAAAGAAAAAAAGAAGACAAAAGCCAGCAACAACATCGGCATCGAATGAACACAACAATAAAAAAAAAAAAACATGAAATAAAAAAGAGAAAAAGACGATGAAACACTTCATCTCGTATTTATGGCTCACAATTCACACCATGTTCCTCTATCTTCTTTTGCAAAATAAAATAACAAAAAAAAAAAAGTCATAATGCGCCATCTTTATCGTGAAATAGATGGAATGGTAGAAGCCAGGGCCATACAACAAACTACCATTGATTATGGTGGTACTTTTGCTTGATGGCATCACCATCACGTACAACTTCAATGACGGCAACGACGACGACTACGACGAACGGAATGGCCCTCCTCCATCTTGTATCCTCTCCGCATTCATTTGCTATAACTTTTATCCTCCTTAACTTTACGCCAGTTCTTCTTTTACAACCCAAACGGCTTTATAAACGACCGACACGGTTCCCTTTGTTGTGCCTGCGCACCAGTGTAACCTTTAAGGCAAAATCACTGCTGCACTGGCTTTTGCTGTATTATAATACAACATAGTAGTAGGATATACAAAAGGAAAAGATACAAAGATACAAAAGAAACAGAGTCGAATGGCGGAACCTACCAATTAACCAGTAATTTGCTTCATTAATTATCAGGCAGTGGCAGCAGCCAACGACAACGACAACGACGACGACGGCGATAACAGAGAGCAAAGGCGAAGCAGCCAAATGACTCGATGTCGATGGACGACGACAAGACCGACGCGACGCAACGTCTGATATCTGACGATGAAGAAAACGACGACGTAGTTCACAGTCACAGAAATTTTGAATCTGGTTTTTGTCGCTTGCAGGGACTCTGGTCGTCGTCGTCGTCGATCGTCTCGATGGTCCCTTGATGAGTTTTGCCAAGGGGGGGCAAAATCCCACAATGATGTGTTATCATTGAAATCCTTGCCACAAAACGGGATGAATATTGATTTTTTGCTCATGCGTTCTGTTTGTAGATTGAATTTCAGGGAAGGATTTTATGGTGAAATTGGAGTTCAGGGCCAAAGAGAAGAAGACGAAGAAAGAAGCAAAAGAAGAAGAAAATGCAAGGGCTGCAGCAAAAGAAGAAGGAAATAAGAAGATGAAGCAGAAGGAGAGAAGAACACAAGAAAGATAAAAAGAAGAAGAAGAAAAAGAAGAAGAAGAAAAAGAAGGATTCAATAATATCAATTAAGCCCTTCTTCACTTCTTTTTCTTCTAATTGATATTATTGAATAGAAAGTTTTAATCGCGCCTTGGTTTTCCTTCTTTAAAATTTCTAAAACAAACCCCACACTGCACTGTTTACACCCACCCACCCTATTCTATCTATATAAAACAGTATGCCTTTGAGCACTTTGAAAATCCTTCTGATTTCGATTTTCTTAAACATCTTTCTATATATGTATAAATCTCAATAATACAATACGAACGCGTTGAGATTAGCAATCGATTTGCAGAAACTAACAAATCGAATTGCAATTAAGTAGATATTTGCCACAGATGCTCGATGATGAAGTTGAATGATTGATTTAAGTACCTAAAAGTATAGGATGAGGTAGACATAGATGAGGCAGGTCATCATCATCATCATCATCTTCATCATCATTTCAAATCGAAGGATGTATCGAGAGGCTTTTAAGCTTAACTTAAATTAGAATATGTATAGAAGTTGCATTATAGATTCATAATTGAGTGTTGGTTACGAATATCTGCCAAAGGTATTAATAATTCACTTCGGTTCGATACTTAGGAATCCACTTCGAGCAATATTGAAGATATATTTATAGATAAGACGTTTTGGAAATCTTATCGAGGGATCATCAGACATATGCATTATGCATTTATATTTTAGTGTGTAATATTATGAAACCGTTAGAGTTTTGAAAAGAAAAAAAGAAGTTCCTAAATATATATTAAAAAAGAATGTATTTTTGAAAAGCTGTTGCTTCATAAAAAATTGGACATATGAGTTTTCCAAAAACAGATATATGGATATCACCATTTACTCCAATAACGATTTCTGAGGAATGAATTTACCAGTCTTTGGCCCAATTTATCTGTCAGTGGAAAATGTTACATCACATTTCACTCCAATAATGATATCTGAGGAATGATTATATCAGCGTTTACTCCAGTAAATTTATCAGAGGAATGATTATGCCAGCTTATACTCCAAACAAAAAAAAATAAATTCTGCGTTTACTCTAGAAAGGATTTCTGAAATTAGCGTTCTGTTTTAAATATTGATTTCCGAGAAATGTGTTACATCAGTGTTTACTACAATAAAGATATCTGAAGAAAGATTACATCAGCGTTTACTTCAATAAGGATTACTGAAGGATGTTTTATCTCAGTGTTTAACGTAAAAAAGATATCACAGGAATGAATATATCAGCGTACTCCAATGATATCTTTGGAATGATTAACTACAGTCCAAGCTGACGTAATAAGCTGCAGAAAATGTTTAAGGAATTAATTATATCAGTAATTAGTCCAATAACTGGAAAGACTACATATGAAAGCACTCTACATTAAATAATTCTTTGATTTGTAAATCTAAGGCAAAACTGTAAGTTCAGTAAAGTAATGAAACTTGTTATTAAAATAACAGCCAGCTCCGGAAGTTAAAACATTTCTAAACTTGTTATAAAATCCATTATTTTTGTTCCTTCCTACTGGGCTATATAAAATCTTATAATAACACCCATATGAACTTTTAATTCTATTATTTTAAACCTTTCTAAACAATTTGAAATATACGAGTAAATGTATATTATACATAAGGCTTAAGTATTTGAAATTAAATAAATGCACACAGGTAGTCGATATCACAGTGGCACCTTTTTCAAAACAATAACATAACACAGCCAATCCCCATAATATTATAGTAAAATTGAATGTACACATGCAGAGGCTTAACCCCATTCCTTTGAAGAAAAAAAAAAATGAAATGAACAATATGTTGGCAAAATCTGGTTTGTGTATTGTGTGTAAACAACCCCTTAAGTTCCAACGAAGCTATCAGTACATAATGTTATACGCACAACTCGTTCCAATTCGTTTGCAATGTTGGCATCGATTTTGTGTGTGTGGACTTAATCTCGCTCACATCAAATTACACGCATTACAAAGCAATTTGCAATCTGATGCTTGTCGAAATGATGGGGATGGCTCCTCTACATCAGCTCAAGAGGGTGACGCGTGGACGTTGCATTGTTTTGTTGGTCATCTCCGTGTGTACATACATACATAATAATGTTGCTCCAGCAACGGTGCGGTGATGAAGCGCGGCACTGAAACATACAATCATTTGTTAGCGGTGTGCTTTTGCATAATCGCCTTGGCTTAGTTTCACGCATTCGATAGTGCTGCCGCCTATGTGAATTAACTGCAAGTATAGAGGTACAACAAAAACAACCTTATGGTTGTTGAAATTCAAACCAAAATGTGAAATTAATCTGATGAAGATGTTAAACAAGTTAATTGTTGGCTACACGGTGCAATTCTCCTCATCGCATCACATCACATGCGTCGCCTTGCATTATACCAATCCGGTTTCAGTGCTGCACTCAAAAGTGAACCGCTTTTGAAGTCATATTTTGCAGCGCGGCTCTATCATCAGCGTGAAGAAAGTGTCATCATCGTATGGTTAAACATCTATAAATAAGAAAAATTATGCTGTGTAGATAAAATTTGACAACAAGTAGTTTTTCTTTTTATTTGGACCCGGTGCTATTATGTAATGGTTAGAGCGTCAGACTTACAAACTAAAGAAACTCTGAGCTTGAATCTAGCCAATTGCATGGAAAAAGGGACAAGTTTTCTAGGTATCGAAATGCCTTTCATCTTCACTGTCCGGGTCCAGCTGGAAATCCAAGTTTCCCTCAAAACTGTTAGTCATAGTGTTTTGGGCTGATTGGAAATTAAAGTCGCGAGGTTTGTTTGCCTGAAATTTTTTTCAATTTTTGACAAAATTATTTGCGCAGCACTGTACTTAAATTATATTTGCAGAAAACTCTGCAATTAACCGACCTGAACGTGCTCATTAATCATTTCGATTCCATTGCATCGCTCCTTGCATCTTTGGTTTGCGTAAAATATACGTGAGAGTGCAACGTGCATTGCATATGACATGATCTATGCTCATCTGTCTATCTGGTCTTGTGCATTCTCCCCCCCAATTGAGTGTAGTGTATTCGTGCAATCGATCATTATTCCAGAGCGAGCAAACTATACTCGAATAAGGGGCAACAGACACTGGCATGAAAGGGGCATCAAAATAAACATGAGATGAGTTTTTTTTTTAACATTTCATCGGATTCGATTATTAAATAATTGGATGTAAGTCTTCGATATCGATGACTTCAAAATATACATACATATCTCTACTTGCATCAGGCAATTTATCTGTTTTTTTTTTTTTTTTTGTTTAATAATGTATAAGATCATCAAACAGAGTATTTTAAGTGGATAATTTGTTTGCGTTGTTTTAATCTTTATCGCATCGTATTAAAGTCAATGGAATCGATGTCGCCACGGCAAATTATATTCCGCCTACTGACAACGCGACAACTGACGTCAAATTCGTTGCATGATTATTCTCATTTTGAAATAAAATAATTTGTAAAAGTGGATTTATCCATATCCTTCTGCCCATTAATAAAATTATATTGCAAACAAATTAAGATCAGAAATTTGATATAATACTCGTATAGATAATGACGAGTAAAGCTTTGTTTAAGACTAAGAGGCACGTGATTACCTTGATTTCCTTTATAAAGAGTTAAAAATCTGAACGTACAAATCCCCAACCCAGAATTTTTTGGTACAAGTCATCTGCGTTGTTATGATGGATCCAAGTGTAACGTTCTGGAAGATCCAAAACCAAATCCAAAGTGAGGTTAAGCAAGGCTGTAACCTGTGACCAATACTCTCCCTAATTGTGAATTAAAGAGTTCAGTGGAGTCTGCGTCGTAAGATCATGGACGCAAACAAGAAGAACAGTGGTGAAGCAAGGGTGAGGTAAATTAGGCTTGTCACGCCCGGGCACAAATATTAAGGGGAGGACAAATCATCGAATATGTTGATTGGGGTTTGGAATTAATGTTCGAAATTATCGATAATTTTGAATTTTATAAATTTTTTTATTTGAAAACACAATTTTGCTTGGAAAAGCAGAAAGCGTACAGCAGAAGCGCAGCAGAGCGTACAAATATTAAAAAAAAAAATATGAACAGGACATATCCTGTAAATTTAAAAAAAATTACTCCTTGTGATCCCGTTAAATCTTTTCTGTTAAAAAATAAATAGAAAAGAATGCATCCCAAATGTGGTGTGAACATTAAAAGCAAAACAAATACGAAATAGTACCAAGACACATTTAGTTTTCCAAAGTGAAATTAAATCCTTTTGAAAAACCATATTGATTTGGAATAGGGGTGACCATGAGTATGAGACCGAAACCAATTTCGGGGAACGATAAGAAATCTTCAAACAACCGAGACGTAGCCAGCACTAAAGTCTGATTTCAACTCAACAGTCGAATTCGGTAGCTGAAAAGATCTGAACTAAGGTTTTACTATTTGTGTAACTGGAGCTTAAAGCCAGTTGTACGAATTCGGTTTAAGATTTGATCCGTGGTTTTGTAAATTTGAATTTGGAGCACGTTTTTATAACTGCCTTAAAGCAATTCATTGCAAAAACTAAGCTGTTAAAAATGTCTAACTGATGTACACCTCCGGTGCGGCCATTCTGCTCTTTTTCAGTTACCTTTTATGTGCCTTTTCCCTAGAGAAATTCTTCATATACCAAAGTCCTCGAAGATTAAGTGGTGAAGAGTAAATTCCACATTCAGTATACAACTTGATGTGGAGTTAATCAGTGCCCAACACCTCTTCATAAGCCACAACCATTCAAAATTCAATCAACCACAAATTACCATTCGTCCGTCTTTGTCGGTTTTCGGTGCTGATGATGAGATTGGAGCTATATGTAAATGTATGATGCTCATGCCAATCAAAGCTAATAATGCGACCACAAATCACATTTATACTCCGCATAATACTGCTCCTATGTACATCTCTAATGATTAGATTCTCTATATGTAATGTAGAGTGTGGGAACCTTTGTCCTGTGCACTTGAGATGTCCTTTCTGTAATTAATCCCCCATCCAATCCTCTTTGTTTTATTGAAATACATATATTCCTTTGTATAGAAGTTGGTATATATATGTATAAATGCCAGTATACAGTTAATGTGAACCCTTTATAGGAAGATTTTCATTTGTGAAGAACTCCATCATATGTACATCATAACAAACAAAAACAAAGTATACCTCTTCAAGCTAACGCCTTTAATAGGTTTTACATAGATGCTAAAACCCCTTAGCCACATTCTACACAATTTAATGCATTAGAATGAAGGATTCACCGGGAATGGTCGTGGATCAAACAATCTACCCTCCCAACTACTCCCTACACCTAGTTTGCACATTAATTGCTATTGGCCTCGACTCAACATATCCAATGCCATAGGATCGACATCCAGAGTAAAACTATGCTTCATATCCGTACTGATGTTGAATCTGATGATGGCTGCTATACAAAAAGGAAAAACGAAAGACATGCATATATAGCATATGCATCGTATATTCGACAAAACCGATTTACGAAGCAATCAGCTATGTAATTATCGTCCCGCAAATGGGGACATGGAGTCTTCGCTTCGCCAAGGATCGTTGTTGTCGTCGTCATCATCGTTCGTTGGTTGCCCAATCGATTTGAAGTTTTCTTCCATAAGGGAACAAAAGATTCTTGATTAGGTGAATTTCATAAGAATTAAATAGGAGAGATAATTTTTTTTTTTTGTATAAGCAATTTTTGAAAAGTTTCATCAAATTTTATGCTACGATTAGATAGTCAACGTACGTATTGACTCTCTTACATCACCAGAAAAAAAACCGTCAAAACACCAAAATAAGAATAATCGCAGAATAGTCGGTTAGAATAGTTAGGTTAGGTTAGGAAAAAGAGCTTAAACTTCATTTTGATACCACACCAGAAGATTGAGGAGATTGTCCTCATTACGAAAACCATTTGGAGCTTTTGATGAAGCGACCTAGACAGTATGTCTACATATATTGGTAAGATCACTTGGATCAGTTGGAGTCTACGTCTCTGTGAGATAGCATCACACGAACATAGTAGATGTGGAACTTAATGTTTCCATCTGTTATTCATCCATGAAGCTCCTGTACGAGTCATTTGAGAATAATTTTGACAAATAACAAAAGGACAAATCTTTGACGGACAGACTAAAAAATCTTTCAGGTTTTTGATAACGTTAAAATGGTATCGCTGCTGTCAATTCATTGATGGCGTTTTACAATGACGATGAATTACCATGACTTTAAGATCTAGGGCCAGATTTATTAGTAATTTTAACGTCAGGGAGTCAATGTGTTCATGATTTACGTTGACCGGTTAATCGTATCATTATACTCGTAAATGCATTTTGGAAAAGTGAAACTAAGTGATTTTGGCATTTTCGGAGAGTTAAGGTCCGTCTGTTCTATATGAATTCTTAGCGTTGTTAAATCTTGAACTTTAATTACTCGATTAGAAAATTACCATCAATAGAATTTCCTATAAAAACCTTAAGTGATATTATCCGTCTTTGCCAAAGTCTTTTTTCAAGGGTCACTAACTATTAGTTCAAAAACTTTATTGTGTTCTTAGCTCAAAGAAGTCCCCATATAATGAAATGAAGTACCTAACAAATTATTTTATTCGAGTTCCCTTAAATTTTTCATGGGGATTGGTCGAAAACGAAAACTCTCCACACAGCTTCAGAAGCACTTTCACTGGTGAAGGAAAAATTTAAATTTTTATGGATTCACCACATTATTTACTAAACCGTCGCCGGCGATAACAAAATAAAAAAACTTATTGCTTTCATTGGCTGTTGTCAAAGTGTATCGGTTTGGAAGAACCTTAAGCCTTGACTTGTTCACGAAATTTTTCTGCTTTCTTGAAGTTTTCCCCACCAGTTCGTAAAAAATCAGTGTTAAGTAGGAAAAACCAAGATATCAATTAAGTTGTTGCACATCTTAGCAGGAGAGTAATTGTCCATTTTTAAATTCTACTAAAAAGTCGAAAACATGATACTGTCCAAAACATCTCTAAAAACCTTGTCGCATACGTTCTAGAACATGATTGAAAAGTATGGTGGATTTAAATTTCAAGTTCAAGAGTTTTATTTCCAAGACTTGCGGAAATGGAAATATTTGCTTTGATGGTTAATTTTTCTTATATACATTTTCTGAATTTGACAAATTGCTTAGGAAACCATGTTTGTTGCCGAACTCGGTTGGTCGAAGTCAAAGTCGAATTCACGAGAATTGCACACAATGCCACAGAAACGATCCTTTAGTTCATAGACACCAAAGCATCTGAAATTGGGGCAACTCAGAAGCTTTCCATTGACAATTCTTGAGCTTCTAACACACGACTTTTCAATACTTTATTAGACATACTATAGAGGAACATAAAAGAAATTTACGAATAACTGAGGTTATCATGCAATTACTTGATGAATAGAGTTCACTAAATAAAAACTAGGTTTACTTAACCAAGTCATTAAGGCATAGGTGTCTCCACTTCTTTCACTCGCCTGTGTGTACGTCTCCTGGAGGTATATTTTAGCTCTCTGCAACTCTTCCCCAGTTGTGCTAATTCTTCTTCAACCGTTCTTCGCAAAGTACTTCTAGGGTTGGCCCGATCTTTTCTTTGCCTGGGTGAAAAAGTTCCATTGCAGGATTTTGCCCATTGATACTTACCCCAACGGTTTCGAATTCTCTTCGCATTTTTGTTGTCATTTGATGGAGATCTATGATCCTTTGTGAGAGTTGTCCATGTGCTTGAAGCATTGTTTTTCAATTAAAAGCCATTTTAAATTTGTGTAGATTTAATCCAAAATACATATAGTGAAGAAATTTCTGGTTCATTCTGCATTTCTTGAGTAAAATTCTTTGGAAAAATCCACCTAACATCAGGGTTAACCTGGAGGCTGGAGTAACATATGGATGAGAATAAATCTCATTTCTTCTCATTCCTGGTAACTCATACATAGCATACATATAGTGCATAGCTAGACTAGAACACATAGCACAAACATCCACTTAAAGATCTGAGCCATAACCTTTTTCATTGGGGAGCACTCTCTTGTCGCTTGGCTCGGTCCTTGGTACTTCCGATTTTATCTATTTTTCCACCACGCATCCCCACCTGCCACCTGCCATTCCTCCCTTTATTGGCATCGACTTGCTCAAGAGTTAAATATCAGCTGAACAAGTGCACAAGCATCAGCACACGAGAATCGAGAAACTTATTATATAGATTTTCAAAGTTGAGACGCAAAAGGAAAAGAAAGAAGAAAATGGAATTCAATTTGGCAAACATACGTTTTGTGGGGAGAAGGTTTTACTTTCTTTTTTTTTTTATTATAGCACACTCTGCGGCTGCTGTTGTTATCGAAAGGACTCAATCACTGAGGGAGCATCACTATAGAGCTCCTGCTTCACCATCACTTCATGCTCCTGCGTCTTGCCTCATCTATTCTATGACCGGTTTCTCATCGAGGGTATATAGTCCTTGTGATGTCGTCTATTTCGTATGGTGTCTCATGAATGTTTTAGTCTTCACATCCTAGAATCGTATATAGAATCAGAGTAGGTACAGATGTACTCTCACATTCCGATAATTCTCTCAGTTATTGTGATACCTTTGTGCTAGCTACGTTTTCCTTTGGACCCGGCTGTGTACGTACATAGACTTGAACTCAACCATACGTGCTTCGGAAACGTTTCTACACATTATATATGGAACGACGACGATGTCGACGTCGACGACGACGACGACGAGTGGTGTTTTTCACTCTTCGGTTTTGGTTCCTCTGACAAAAGCAAACGCAACGCATCCTTCTCATATCGTGGTGCAAATAAAGAATCCATTTGGTATAGAGTTCTGCTTCCATTCCCCTTTGTCATAGGAAGGTACGAGTACATATAATATTCCTTGGTTATGATGGCATCACTGGGACAGGGACAGGTGAATGTCTATATGTGCTTAGTGGCATTTTTGTTGCCTTTGAGTCCTCTGAATTACCTATGAATAGAAATACTTGAATATGATTGGTTTTCACCTTTTACGCTCGCCTCAATGTTCAAATATTAAAAAGATACTTTTTTTTCTTTCTTCTCTTGTTCCCTCGCCCGTTCGGCGCTCGCATCAGTCAGGCATTTTTCTCTAGGGTAAGCCACTTTTCTGTGGAATCAGGCCCCTCTCTGCTCTTGTGTATGACGAATATTTGATCAATGCGAAAAGTATGTTGTATAATGTGTGTTACGCATATAGAAAATGGGCCATTTGGAAACGGATTTTATTCCATAAAAGAAGATGAATGGCGCATTTTTTGAATGATTTTTTTTTTTTTTGTATTTTCTAAGAGAGAGAGAAACATTTTATTTTGTCGCAATAAACCGATTATAACTTAAGGACATTATGGCTCTTTTGTTAATGGTCTGTTGAGTTGATTCGTTTGAATGGAACTTTAGAATTTTAAATGAATGTGCGTTGAGATGAAGGAAAAAGAGGGGTGTTTATATTGACATATGGTAGTCTGAGGATCAAAAACTTTTTTGTTTATGAGATTTTTGAAAGGCACCTTTTTGAATCTTTAGATTTGGTAAATAAAATCATTACCGTTAGAAAAATTACGAAAGTAAAATAGTACTAATTTATGTTTAATAGGCAAAAATTTTTGGAAGGGACAGTACACTTATAGATCATGTCCCAACATTAATTTTAAGAAATGTTGACATGGTGGCAAAGAAGATGAGGGAGCTACTAACCAACTATAGAATGGGGTGTCAACTATAGAATGGTGTGTCCTTCCATTTATATGTTAATAATTCATGCTCTGACACTGTTATGGAGTTTTTCATTGGTAAAAATAATCAATTATTTTTTTTTCAATCTATCAAAAAGGTGATTTTGACAACTATAGCGTTTCATTGGGCAGAAATAATTGATTATTTTTTTTATTATAATCAATTTTGCAAATCTAAATTTTTCGAGAGACTTACCCTTCCATGCACTAACATTAAAACAATTTGTATCTGTCAGTTTGATTAAAGTGATTTGTTTATTCCAATTTTTTGAAATGGTGAGACTTCTATTTCACAAGGATGTAATTAATAATTACTCTGAAAAGTCTAAATTTAGTTTTTTATTTTGCTTTAAATTGTTGTTAAACACTTTTCAAATGAAAACAAATTTGAATGCAGATTTGACACCTACACCGACAGTATTTTCACCGACAAGAAATAACACCAACACAGTGACAAAAAAAATCAATTATTAATTGTGTTCCATTCGTCACGAAAAAATCAATTTTTATTAAGAAATCTTTATATATCTACCGATGAAAAACAACATTAGATTCGGAGGAAAGAGTTGCGAAAATTCTAAATACTTCATCAATAGTCTCTTATATGCATATTGTTCTTTTCGAAATTTAAATTTTCAAAACTTCAAAATCGCAAATATTTTTTTCAAAATGAGTCATATATTATGCTAGGTATTTATAAAAAAAAAGAAAATTAAATGATCCGTTTTTGTTATAGTTCTACGAGTAATAATAAAAAAATGTGAGGTTATGGCACCTAACAGTTTTTTTGCCAAACTGATATTTTTAAACATGTGGAACCGTTTTGTAGAAAATTAAGTTTTTTTTTTTTAAAATTGCCTTGTTTTTGGTCTTAAAAAAAATGTAAAGAAATGCTGGGGAATACTTAGAAAACGATATGTAAGTTTTCAAAGATAAGAGACTAAGACAAGACGAAATTATACTGCACCGATACCGGTAAAAGACTTAACTGGCTTTTTCGATTCACTTTGTGTAAAAATATGATTCTAGTTCACGTAAGAAAATGTATTACCGAACACTGAACCATCTTACCACTATCTTTGAAAATCGTGTTAAATTCATGTATAGATACAATTTATGATTCAGCATTTTTTGACATCGCCATATAGTTTTCATTCATGCGAAAGAGAATGTACTAAACATTGAATACTTGTTTTTCCTAAAAGCATATAATACATCCAACACTCCTACAACTTTTGTAGAACACTTATTTCTACAATAAATTTAATTATCTTCAAGTTTTGCCTCCTTTTTTGCTGTAGGACCAACATGAACCAATATGTTTTGTAAATACCAAAATTCAAGATGGCGGCCAAAAGGTGAATTTCACAAGTGCAAAACATGAGATTTATATTATTAAATATATTCAAAAACTGCTGGGTCACCCATATAGTGTGTTCATAAATGCACTGGATTATAATGAAAGTTTCCGGTATTTTCTCACGAAACCTGAATCGAATTTAGATTGGAAAGGTGAAAATGTTTTCAAGCCACTTTTTCACAGAACCAGAATAACCTGCCTGGTAAAACCTGGGGATTATTCAACCAAAACTGGTTGATAAAAGATTTTCTATCAACCAATTTTGGCATACGTATGTACGTTAATTTAAATTTTGAGTTGACAACTGATTTCTATTAATCTTGCCATCAGATCCTAAAAAATTTCAAGACAAAAATAATTTTTCAAATTTCAAGCCGATGAACACATCAACTTTCCTGCAAATTATGGTTAAATTAACAAGTTTGTATACATTATACTTATTAGCATTTTGGTAACGTTTATATAGATATACAAAAAAAAAAGATTTTTTCAAACCCTTATATCCTTTATCAATTTTCGGTCAATCTGATAAAAAGAACACCAATCGACCTTCGTAATCCCTTTACAAAAAAAAAAAATAAAAATAGAAACAAAATTATATCTGTCTATAAACGGAATTTGACACGTGCCCTAGCCTAAGGACCAAAACTCATAAACCACTTCATGATGCTATCTCTCAAAATCACACCCTTATTTCCGAGCTATAGCTTAAACCTACTTCCGAGCTATTAGGGACAAATCTCCTATTCTCTGTATATACAGTTATATAAATATCCAATCAATATATTCTAACAACGAAAACAAAAAAAAAATAGAAAGGAAAAGAAAAGAAGAAAAATAGAAACATAAATCCAAAAAAGTTTTTATTTGAGATATATCTATACTTTTTTGTTGTTGCCAAAAATTCACTGGATAAACACATTTTGCTTTGGCATGTCATAAGCTATCTTCTTCACCAATCCTTTCAATAACGGGCGCTTTGCTTGCTTTTTTTTCAAAGGCTCTCAGTCCTATTTGGACACGTGATGCTTGGGCTACACTGTTTTCGTCTCTATAGCTGTCATATTTTACTTCCTAATAAATAAATATATGTAGGAAAATTCGTTGAGTGTCTAGTATATGCCAGGGTACACTAAAAATATATCTACCAGATATTTTTCCAACATTATGTCATGGACATCTTATATATCCTGGACAGATTGCAGATTGACGAAGGAAAGGAGCAGACAAAAAAAGTAGATTTCTCCGATTGGCCCCCCGTTGGTATGACAATTTATACAAAAAAAAAA
The DNA here is from genome assembly GCA_958431115.1 of Syrphus vitripennis. Taxonomy (NCBI): domain Eukaryota; kingdom Metazoa; phylum Arthropoda; class Insecta; order Diptera; family Syrphidae; genus Syrphus; species Syrphus vitripennis. Next base: position 95,449,640 of record OY288109.1, read on the forward strand.
CTCTTCCAAGTCCCCTCCAATTCAAAAAAAAGAAAAGAACAAAACTAAAATGACTTCCATTTTGAGCTTTGGGATTCGTAGTAGAAATCGGGATTCTATTATAACTGCAGAACCAGAAATCTTCTTTTCCTAGATTTTTAATCAAAATAGGATGAGATAACATCAATCCTTCTTGTGCACTTTATACCTTTTTCGCACTTCATACCTCTTCATACAGGATACATATATGATATCAAGTAAAAACATTTCACTGCTCGTGATATATTCTAGGTAATATATATCTGGGAAAATAAAAGAATCTTCGCATGAAACAAAAAAAAAAGACCAAATTCTACCTTCAAAAGGAACAACAAATAAATATGAGAGGAAAATCAAATCAGATGAAGAATGTATGCTTTTTTTCAGTTTCGTTTTTACCTATGTAGCTTCACCTTTCCTCCTTCCTGACACACTTTTTTTTTCTCATATTCATCCCCATCATACGGCACATACATCATAACAATATTCAATCCACACAGAGTCGTTCTCTATAAAGAAGCAAATTTTATGATGTCCTTATTTCGTTTTACATCCGGAATAATATGATTTCATCTCTATTGGTATTTATGATTGAACTAAACATGCACACAAACAGGGTCGGATTTGTTTAATATTTATAGGAAGTCTTGAGCACTTTAGAGGCCAGAAAAAATCGCCGAAACGCTAATTTTTGATGTATTAAGTTCAAAAGAAGAAGGTAACGTTTATTAGAGAAAAAAATATTTCATCAAAATATTTAGATCAGTTTTCGAGACAAATTGATTTTTTTCAATTCCATCTCTGCAAATCATCAAGAAGCCATAAGTTTAAAATTTGAAGAAAACTGCTTTAGTAGGTTAAGCTGTAAGTCAAACAGACCAAAAGAACAACAAACTAAAATACAGAATTGCCAGACCCACTTTTTCAATTTCACTTTATCTAACCTATAATAATCGTAATGTAAGGTAAAAGGATTGTTCCGCTCCAATGTAGAATCCGTTCTACATTATGGATGCAGCACTTGGAAAGTAACACCAACTGTCACAAGAAAGCTGCAAACGTTCGTGAATAGATGTCTGCGGATTTTCTGGCCTAACCGTATCTCCAATGATGAACTTCATGCGAGGACAGGTCAGGAACCCATTGACTCTATAATACAGTGGATTGGACATACGGCCACGAGTGCATTGCGGGTCAAGTGATGCAATGGAACCCTCTCACGCAGCAAGGAAGAGGAGTGGGCCGACCTAGAAGTACTTGGCGAAGAACGGTCGAAGAGGAATCAGCACAACTGGGGAAGAGTTGGAGAGAGCTGAGGTACATCTCCAGAAACCGAACACGATGGCGCGTATTAGTAGTGGAGGCCCTAGGCCCCGCAAGGGGAACATGGACGTAAACGGTCTGAGGACCTAAGTAAGTAAGTAAGGTATATAATTAGACCTGACATTTTGCGATGATAGATACGGCACCATAAGCCGTTAACACAAAACTTATTTATCTTGAAAACAACTCAAACTATTTTCATAAAGTTTTTCTGTAAGCTATTGGCGGAAATACTGGTCCGTATTTTTGGACCTGTTCGACAACAAACTGTTTTCGAATGAAAATGTGCTATTTTAAATAACATTGAAGGAAAATTATTTTCAAAAAAAATGGTGACTGTGAATAGTTAAACGAGTTACGCACCAGAGCCCTAATTTATTTTCTGCTCCATCTGTGAATCCGGCACTGTCATGCCACACATCAAATAGCTACACAAATACTCCCTTATCCGTGCTTGAGTATTGGGCTAATAAAAATGAAATTGAGTGAAGAAATATGCGTGCTGGTATTGTTATTAGAAATTGAATTGAATTTACAAAAAAAAAAGGACGAACAAAAAAAAAAAGAAGAAAAATGATTGCCAAGAGATTTGCAATGATTCCCTTTGTCATCGTTATTTTTTTTCTATTTTATTATTATTTTTTTTTTATATTTTTATTTACCATACAGAAAGCAGAAATCCTTTTGAAGAGAATGGAAGCCATTTTAAAGGATTCTTTTCGTCCTTTTATGGGATTGTTAGTTTAAAATACGTTTTTTGACACAAGGACGAGAGTGTGAGACTGTTTTTTGGTGAGCGATGCGTGGGTGGTGAATAATCTTTTTTTTTTTTTGAGTGGGTGGTGATGGTGGAGTTTACTGTAGATTGCTTTTATTTTTACATATAATACATATATTGCCCGGGAGGATATGTAATATTATGTATGAGTATAAAAATTAAATAAATGTTATTGACTTGACCTTTGGGTGTGCCTTTGTGTGTGTGTAGATGTGAGTGTGTGCTTATAATGTGTGGTGGCATTTTATATGGAAATTTGTTAGCCGCAAAATGTTCACCCGAGGTTTAAATGCGGATTCTCTAGATGGCGAAGCAATGTAAAGGAATATAGAAAACTTTTGGAATTTATCTTCTTGATGGGTTTCCTTTTTTTCTTTTTTGACAAAGTTAATGGTCTCAAAAGAGATTTTTGTTAAAGTGACACTAAGGATATATCCGATGTTGGGTTTTTGAGGATGAATATGTTTTACATTGAACGAAAAAAAAAGGAATCTATTTAGGTATCTATGTTCTTTCTTTTTTTCTTGTTTGTTAATCGGGAGCATTATAAAAAAAAATTTGTGGGCTTCTTGTTGATATCCAATAAAAAAGTTTTACTTCTAATAATAAAATAAAAAAGGAAAGCATAGTGACATTTTATTGTACGAGTATCTATTACTTTGCGATGAAATTTTGTAACGAAGATGAAAATATTGGAAAATTAAAAATACGTAAATATGTGGGTAAGTGTAGCTTATACCGTTATATCATATTATATGTATCATGATACCTACATATTTTTGAATAGGTAAAAATCGAAGACGAGCTAAAACACGCTGTAAAAATTAATTGAACATTCATAACGTAACAAAAAAAAAAACGAAATTCGAATGTACGTAATCCGTGAAGAGCTTAGGAATAGTTCAAAGCTGGGTTATGGGCTGGTACCTAGTTAGCAATATCCTGACAATCAAAAACAACAGATATTCAGACATGAGATATGACTCAATGCAAATAATTTCATAATATACCTATTTGTCGTTAAAAGACTTTAATAATAATTTCAAAATCAGGGAAACCTTTTTAAAAATTGCATGGGCGATCGTACTATTTTCACTCATAGCATTGAACGGAGCACAAGCCTGTTTAGCATACACTGATTTCGAAAAATTCTCTGTACAGATGCTGTTCTGTTCTGAGTGTTCTGATTTATTTTTGAAGCACGTTCCATCAGCTGTCACCTTTGACACTTGTGATTTCACAATAAACAGCCATCAATATCTTGGTCAGATTTTCAATTCTGTTTGTTTGCGTATTTTATACCGAGCTCATAGAGTGTACCCTAAACAAGCTCTCACTAAAAAAAAAGCTATTGTACCATGTTATCTAAACAGAAATACGATGTTTTGCTTGAACGTTCAGATTAAAGTTTGAAAATAAAAACTAAATCGTTAAAAAGGTTTTTCAAAATGTATAACTTTTTATTTATTTTTAAACAAAAGCAGTATTCGCAATAATATATGTACCTACCTACCTATAAAATTTTAGTATCGAAAAGTAGGTAAATGTGTCATTTTACAAGTAATCAAAAAATTAAGTAGGTAGGTACCTACCTACTTTGGCAAAAAAAAAGTTGTCAGATGGTGCAAATTTGGTTTTTAGCCTCTCAGATAAACCCCTATCGATCCAAACCATGCCCCTTCGCATAAAGTCAAATGACGTTTTGAATGGACTACCTATCTATTTTAGAACCCTACTTAGGTACCTATCTACCATAAATTTTTCACAATCTTCAATTTCACTGTCAATTCATACTGTAATTTTTATACATACCTACCTATCCATCGATAAACATTATTTTATTGGCCTCCTTCTTGTCATAACAAATTATCTTAAAAAAAAAACAACCTACATATGTATATATATACCTATAATAGCTACCTACATACTTACCTTTTTTAAAACCATTCAACCATAATTATCCATTAATAATTACCAACATAGCATAGCCTTTATAGCCCTCTTCACAAAGAAAAAGGGCGAGCAAACGTAAAAGTTTGCACTTATTTGTCAACAAAAGCCGGTAGAGATAAAACAACAAAAAAAAAAAACATGCTCTGCTCAGAGTATAGAGAAATTAATATGTACACTTGGTGATGTATTAATAGAGTTTGAGAACAACTGACAATTTGGTGTGAAATCTGGCACCCAATTGAACTCTCATCATTTTAAAAACAAACATACCTACATAGTAAGCTTAATTTTATAGTTAAAAGCTGTACATATTTATTGAAACATGAGTTTAAGTTAGAGATATTAATTGTATACCTACTATAAAAAATAAAACAAATCAACATTTTTAAATACCAACCTATCCACCATAAAAAAAAAAACAATTTACAAAATAAAGAGAGCCATTGTACTTACAGTTTGGCAATCAATGAAACTTAACACAAAATATTATTCCTCTCTCTCTCTCCATTTTCTCATTTTACAAGAAGAAATAAAACAAACATTCCAAACGAAACCACACTCTCTATCAAATTCAATCACAAAACAGAGACAACACGATTATCAAAATCCATCATGGCCGCCAATGACCTGATCACACACACATGAACTCAGCTAAATGCCCTCATAGTTGCCCTCAAACTGTTTCCAATTCCGCCATTATTATTCCCCAAACACATGCATCCATATTTCAATGTGTGTATCTATGTGCATTGTACAAAATCTACAGAGCCGAATCCAAGAAGTGAGAGAAATGAGTGAGTATCTGAGGCAAGAAAAAAAAGATTAATATATTTCATTTTCATAGAAATTCCGCGTCGCTTTGTGTATAGATACGGGAGAACTTTGCTCGTTCGCTGTACGCGCTGTACGTTGACGTTCGTACCCCGGTTCGACGACGGTTCGAACACAGAAAGGAAAAAATAAATCCAACAATTTTGTGAAAAAAATATATAAATAAAACAAAACATAAAAGGAGAAAAAAAAAACACAGAAAATAGATACTTAACTTCAAGGAATAAGTTATAAAACAAACCAAAAGAAAATTCAATACTTCCTCTTGAAACTAATTTGTTATAAAAACAATTTAACCTTCTCGGATTTGCAATAATAGGATATAATAAATTATATCAATTAAAAAAAAGTATCTAATGGATACAAAATCATTTACAGTGTTTTTTTCGTCTTGTGAGTAAATTTGTTCAAGTGAAAGGAAAAATCCCAAATCTATACAATATATTATATTAAAAAGTGCGTAAGATACAAAAAGTATCTTTTTCATCTTTAGTTAGATTGAAGAAAAAGTGTGATGTCTTTTTCTTTGGGGAAAATAAATTTTTAAAGTGTTCATTTATGTTCTTATGTAAAATACAAAAAAAAAAAAATGTGAATTGCATAAATATTTATATGTGCGCCATCATTGTATCTAATCAAAAGCCCTTAAAAGTGTTCAATATAATAAAAAATTTTATAATCAGTTTCGGAAAAATTTCTTTGTGAAAAAAAAGAAAATAAATTCACGATATTTCGTCGACGTTCGCGGTGTTCGGTCTACTTTTTTTTCGTTTCATATAATTTTTTTTTTTTTTTTGCTGTTGGTTTGGTGTCCTCTCTTGAGTTCAATTCCCAGTGAGTGTGTTTTTCATCCACCGCCTTTTTCGCCTTTTGCATCATTTGCAACAACAACAACAACACCAACAAAAACGGAGCATAGTGAAGTGAAATAATATGCCAGCCAGTGGCTGCGCAGTAAAAATTACCCACCAGACCCACTTGGGTATGGATTTGGTTTCCGAATAAAATAAAGTACACAATAACCCCCTCAACCTCACTTTCCAACCGACAGGAAAATACAACAAAAAAAAAATAAAATAATAAAAACAACAAAAACAAATCGAAAATTATCATCATTATCATCCGTCGTGTTGTCGCTCTCTTTCTTCCTCAAATTCGTTCGGATTTCGGAAAAGGTTCAACAAAATATTACACACTACAAAAAAATAAGAGAGACAAAGATATCTTTCGTCGTTTGCTCTCACGTTTTCTCAACGTCTCTCTTTGTATATGAAATCGCCAAGAAAAGACGACGCGAAAAAAGGGTATAATTTTGCACACCCTTTGGTCTCCACCAGCCTCCCTCTCCCTTTCATGTTGTTCGTTATATTTAACCCTTTGCTAACCTCGTAAATGCAGCTCCCCCGCGCGTTAAATGAAAGGAAGCTTCTTTCTTAATTGGAAACTAATTTTGTGGATAACATTTTTTACTTTAACCTCAAGCACCATTTCTTAGTATAAATGGGCTAATCAAAAGAGAAATTAATAAAAAAAAACTTCCTAGAACAAAAATAATATATAGAAATTTGGATTTCTATTAAAAAGAAATTTTGAACAAAAAAAAAAAAACAGCCCAAAAGGATTACAATTTTTGTTTTGAATATTAATGTGGATTATCAATTGCGATTAATTATCGTATTTAAAAAGGTAAGTTAGATACCTATTGGGTTAATTTTTTTTCTTATTGGATTTATATTTCTTATTTTCTTATACCTACTGATAATAAAAAAAAAAAAAACAACCAACGTGCCCTTTTGTTCTCTTCTCATATTATAATTCCGGAACATAGATACTTTTTAGCAGTCATCCTCAAACTTAAAGGACATCTTTTCTATATACATTATTAAGGCTTATATAGACAATCTACCAACAAAGTGATTTTTGCTTATGCTCTTCCTCTTCATATGAAAACCTGTTACAAATATATATAAACATTTTTAACGCGTAGCGTATACATCAACACAATCAAACTTTATATTGTATATCGATATTTTTACATGTACACAATGTAAAATATACACAATGCTCTTGTATGGGTGAACTGAGAACACGAAAAATTTATTCTATACCCGCCAGCCAGCTCGCCACTTCTCTTTAACAACAACAACAAAAAAAAAATAAAACAGAGTATGCAGTGATATTTAATTAGTGTGACCAGAATTGCAGAAAAAATAATCATTATTTTTAATTTCGAAAAGTGTTCCTAATACGGACTACTAATGATTTGTGTGGGAACTACGCACCGTCATGGACACAGCGATTTCATTCCGTAAATATACCAACAACAAATACTTGTAGGTATAATCACTTAAAGAAAGTAGATACGCGAGGGATGAAAAATGGATCCTAATCTTAAGGCGACTGGAAGTTGTTAGAGAATATCGCTAACTTAGATAACACTCACACCAAGCTTACTCCGAGAGAAAGCGTTAAGCTGCTCATGGAAAAACGTACCCATTTAGTTAAAAAGATGTGTCTTTTAATGCCAAGTATTAACTCTTTGAATCCACTTCAAGTTCGATTATGTGCTATGCTTGCCAGATCTAGGGTTTTGAAGAGTATGAAGAAATTGGATATTTTTAAAAATAACTTCCTCGGCTAACATTAAAGATGCTTTCATAAATATTCTTCAAGTCGTAAGTAACTGGCAAACCTTTTCCTTCGAATATTTACTCTCCGGGTCGACTTCAAATATGTCAAAAAGACTATTCGAACTCCATGATAATCGATTTTAGGCTCTCGACATCTATTGGACACAATAGATAGATTCGTATAGGAAGACCTAATGTTCATCAAGTTGTTTGATTTATTATTTTCAATTGTACAACAATTTGAATGAGCAAAATTTCAACAAAAACAACACTATTCATCTAATTATTGCCTTTGAACTTTAAGCCATACAGAGATGCTCTTCCAACAATCTGTATATTGTGTTACATCAGGAAAAAAGAAGACACTTCTAAATTTTGGGTAAATGTTCTATTTTATACCAGAGATCAGAAAATCTCATTACAATCAATCCATTCTATTAAGGGATGAAGTAAACCAGTTATTCATCACATCCATCCTTAAGCTTATAGGAACCAGTAGATGAAGTAAAATTTTCCATTAAAATGTTCAAATTATTTAAATTGCATCATCATCATTACATATTGTTCAGGCATAACCCTAACAACATGTGATTGAGTAAATACTAGTATGCCCAACAAATATGACAATGAACAAAATAATGCGAATTATTAAGGGACATTGATCCGCTTTAGCCCGGCCGCCAACCCTGGAGATAAAATCTGAGACAACCACCACCTTCAGTCTCAGTACCTCGCGCCACATACCTTTCTATACACCTTTCCCTGCCCATCCCTATCCTTCACCCCCGCGCTGTGTTGAACAACATATAAAGTGTACACCAAAAGAAATATTCTTTATAATTAAAAACTCTATTTAATTTGTTGTCATCATTAATCATTCATCCATTAATATTGCCAAAAATTAGTTTATTAGACCCAAAAATATGTCCCTAGAAAATCATTTAACTGTCCTTGCAGATGCTATGTTGAATAGCTATGCTTAGGATTCCATATTGGCATTTTAGGCTCTCCATTAACACTAAAACGATGTATTACACGACAGATGCATGATTTAAGGAATTTTAAGTTTTCTACAGTTTTATAGAATGAATCGAGTAAATAGCGGTCTTCATGTGCCATACATTGGAGCCAAACAAAAATCGCAGGGGTCCAAATAAAAATAAAACGCTATCCAAATCAAATCGCACGAATTCACTATCGAATCGTGTGGCTTCAAAACCGGGTAGTTTATATTCTTTAATGGAACGTCTTGAAATACCAAGCGTACCAACCTGTTTTTAAATTAAATTGCTGAGAGTTTGTTTAGTTGCTCCTCAAAACCTCAAGATATTTCCTGGGGTAAAGACAGATCTCAGATATCGCCTTCTTATAGCAGCAAGTATGTCATACACGGTGGATCGAATAAGAATCTGAAAATTAGTGTTTAGAGAGTTTTTAAGTTCTTCAATCTTATTTATCAATACAGTTTAAAATGTTAAAAATTTATAAGAACAAGCTACTCGTAGAATTTAAGTGGATTTTTTTCATTAAATCCAATTCTGGTCACACCAGAAGCATACACAAAAACTAACATCACATAAACGAAGATTCTTCTTTCTCTTCCCACAATTTACCATCGTTCGTTTCCATTTGAGGTCCATTACAACAACAACAACAAAAAAGCCAACAAAATTAACAAAAGAACATATTTTTTTTTATGAATACACCGCATCTTGCTATTAGGGTTCCTCTTTTTATATTCCTACTGTGATTTTTCATGTTGAATTGAAATTCTCGTGTTCATTATTTTTCTTTTTTATTACCTATTTAGATTTTTTTTTTCAACCCATTCTCATTTCAATGAATTGTTTTTTTTTTCTTTTTTTTTGTATTTTAAACATTTCTACTTGAACCGTGAATTTATTTTCTACATAATAATCAACATAATGGTCCATCACTATTCTCTATCTATCTATCTATACCGGTAGAATTTTTGGTTCTATTATGATCAATTCCATAGATAGATACACTTTTATTTTTTGTATCTTAAGTGGAGAAAAATTCCTGTCAAATAATAATGATGAATGAATATTTTGCCACAATAAAAGATTAGATTGCGGCTTTGTTTTTTTATTTATGGAGTTTATTGATTTGATTTACATTATTCTACGTCTTTTTTTCGAAAATTTCATTTAAATAAAAAGAATAGTTATTGATTTTAAAACTTTTAAAGAGGTCACATTTTTGAGGAAAAATTCATCAAAATTTATCTCATAGTTTCTCATGAGTTTCTGAAACACTTTACATTGGGCGCCACTTAAGAAAAAAAAATGTACAAATACTTCGCCATAACATTGCCTATTTATAAGATCTTAGGACTTACTGGCATATACGCTTTTGTTGATTTATATATATTAATCTGGTTTTCATGCATTATTATTATTTTTTTTTTCTACGTTTGGCGCCACTTTAGACAAAAATCAAAAGGTACTAGGATTGAATTACATTTTATAGTGAAATTGCCACGATTTCTTTTATATGTATCTTAAACTAAATTGTTTTCGAATATCATAACCATTGTTTTAATTCAAAGCACTTCAAAATACAATTTTATTCAGCTTATTTTCATACTTTTCACTACTTTATTAAGTGAATTTTGTTAGCGTTGGTGGTGGGTGTCACTTTTTGAAACCAAACTCGATTTAGTGGTAAAATTAAATTGACATTTTTATTCTTTTAGTTAAATAGAATATTTTTATGTGTAATTGGAATATCTATAATATAATCAAGAGTATCTACTTGTCTTTATTGATAATTTGATCATATTTTAAATATACAACTTTTTGTGTCTATTTCTAGATATATGCGATCCTTGCCCGGGCGCCAGTTAAAATAAAACAGAACTTTGCCTTATTCAAATGAGACATAACTTTTTGAGAAAGTTTTCCTTTGTTCGGTGTTTAAGAGGGCATTTATTTGAGCTTTTTTACGGAAGTGTTTTTCAAATATTTTTTTTTATCGGAACGATCCTTTCCTGGGCGCCAGTTTAAATAAAGAACAATTTTTTGTTAAGAAAAATATTTGTTTTCATTAAAGTGTTTCAAATGTCCATGCGATAACTTCCCGGGCGGCAGTTAAAGTGAGATATACCTCTTAAGTGAGACAAGAATTTTGGAAGAAATTTTCGTTTGTTGAGAGTTCAAGAGGTCTTTTATTTGTACTTTTTTTAAATTGAATTTATTCAACTCTGCCAGCTCGAGTATCGGTGGCATTATTTCTCGGGTGCCAGTTAAAATGAGACTCAAATTTTTAAGGGAATTTTCCTTTTTTTGGAGCTTAAGAGGTCGTTAAAAACACACACTTGACGCAAATGTATGAATTACACTTAATTCAAAAGAAGAAGAAAAATTAATTTTTAAAAGGAACAACATATAAATTATATTTATCTAACCAACACTCCTCACCTAATTGTAGCGTTTTTGTTGTCATAAAACCTTTGTCAAAACCCCAAAATCAAAATTCAATTACATATATTTTCACTTGAACAAAATTGCTTCTCTATACCCTCATTCAAAGGCAATCAAAATCTAAACCATATCAGTGCGTTTATCGACAACAATGTGTATTGATATCAATTTAGCTCATTTAAAATCACACCTTCCGATTTCCGATTATACCGTTAACCTATTTAATATATGTATATAAATGATTGTGTGTTAAGCTTATTATAAACAATATAATGAGGTGTAAAGTACATAAAATAATCCAAACAAAAATCAATCTGCCCTTCTATTTCAGGTACATATACCTATAATATAATGAAATTCTTATAAGGCTTGGAAGATACATATATTTGTATTTGGAATACAAAGTAGATCGCTAGGAAATCATGTTGGATGTATTTTGTCACTTCCTAAGTCTCTCTCTCTCTTTTTCATTCTCTCTTCATTTCCAGAAAACGTAATTACATTTTAATTAATTACCATTTGTCATCATTACTCTGCGGAATTTTAACTATTCGATGTTAACCCATGTGCATAGACCAAAATAGTCTTCCCCTATGTGGTTTTTTCGATGGAAATCTACTATAAAGAACAATCCATATCGAATTATGAAGATAAATAGATAGATAGATATATTCATCGTACATTTTCAATATCAAACATTACAAGTTGTAATTTTCAATTGAATTTTAACCGCACTCCTACATCCGCACACTGGATGCTTGCCCATATCTCTCTTTTCCGTTTTCATCCGGAGAAGGTTTTGAAAAGCAAAACGACCCCATAGCTATAGCTGTATCACGAAAACCACATACAGGAAAGGAAATCCAATCCTGCTATTTCACAAATACACATTGAAAAAAACATAAAAAAACAACTCATAGATACACACACAGATACATTTAAAGCATTTTTCGTTCGTTCGCAAAGCAAACGCATGTGTACAAAGAACAATCTACAAATTGCTTTTGGCAGCGAGGAACGACGAACGACGAACGAAACGAGCTATGAATTGAAATTCACTTCTTCTATGTTCGTTCTATGCTGGCTCTGCTACTTGCTTTAGCTATTGGGGTTTGTCTTTCTGCTTGTATCTAGTTTCCCCCTTCAGCATCTCCTCTTCCATATTTATATAGAATTGAGTGAGTAAGTGAATGGAAGTGTATTTATCTTTCTACTATCTGTATCTATGAGAGGGTGATTGTTTGGAACCAATGGGAGCTATCTCCTCTGTACTCCATAGAAAACAACATAAATAAATGTATATATCCATACTGTTTGTCAGAGGGCCTTAGTTTTCACAGCGGTGGCATATTCCTTCAGCTTGAATCGGCATTCGAAATCGCTTGCTATTATTTTGTCGTCAATTTCCCAAAAGACACACCACACATAAAACGGGAAGAAACTTGGTGTGCCTTATGATATGGGAGTTTTGTTTTGTTTTTTTTTTTTTGTGTTGATAGCTTAAGGATAGAGATGGTATTGCCAGTTGGGGGAAAATAAATAATAAATAATTCGGTTCAAGAGTCTCATAAATTTATGAATAGAATTTTAAAGGATGAAGAATGTAATATTGAAAGTGTGGCATTGATAGTTTGTATAATAATATATTCAAGTCACCTTTCAACTTTATGAAAACTATGTACAAAATGTTCAGAAAATACATTAAGTTTGTAAAAGATCTACATTGAAAGTATTCAGATTAACAAGAATCCTCCTGAAGAGGGGTTTGATTCATTAAGATAAATCTTTTATGAATAAATTATACAACATGTAAGTACGAGTAGGTGTGTACATTATATGACTGAAGTTAAAAATGTTTTTCACTGTCTTATTTCAACTTTGACATTTCAGCTTTTCTTTAATTGTATCGTTTAGTACTTAAGATGTTATTCACCTGTCAGTTATTTTATTCTGAATGAAATTTGGGGGCTCCACCCGGATTCTTGGAACTTTATGCTGCCAGTCATTTTCTTCTGAAAAATTATGTGATTTTCACTTAAATTTAAATCGGATTGGTATAATGTTCCTTTATATTCATTTATAATTAGAGAAGAAATTACAAATAATTTGATTTTCTTTTGAATTAAATTGTTGGAGAATCAAAAAGATATCTCCGCGTTGGAAATCTTAAATATTGGCCACCATTCATAAAATGTTCAGGTATCTTCACATTGGGCGCCATTAAAAAAAAATTCCTGGATGTTTCCATTGAAAGGTTTTTTTTCAAAAAAAATAAATTCTCAAACAGGCAATTTTTTCCGCTAATGACTCCGACAATTCTTATCCCACCTTTGTAAAAATGAAACAAATTATAAGAAGTAATTGTTTCCTAGCTTTCAAAGAAACAGCCCATTACATTTAAGACTGAATTCCAACACACTAAGAATTTTTCCTGATATTTAAACGATTCTCGCCAACTTATTTAGTTAGAAACTTTGAACTGTGTTCTTAAAGTGTAATATTCTTCATTCATTTCATAAAAAAGATCCATTAATTCCTTTGAATATACAAAATGAGTCTATTATTACACAAAAAGGTATATAGAATCATTAAGACTTTCCCAATTATCTTAAACACCATTTAACAAAAGGCTTAAACACCATTTTCACGTTTGACTCTTGTATCGTTTTAAGTACTTTTTTTTTTGTACAAACAACATCATCATCAAACGCAATCGTACAATTTTATATAAAATGCCAAATGAGTTTTAATTCTACCGTTATTACCCATGTCACTTTCATTCTACTAAAATGTCAAATGAAAATTACAAAACTCCATTTTGACGATGATGATGACGACCAACACCACCGTCGACGACGACGTGAAATTGAAACCTCGCTATTTACTTAAAATGAAAATCACGTCTAATGACAAACATTAGCCTTTTTTTAATAGAGTTTCATTTTTTTTTGTTGTTGTGTGCAAAACCATAACAAAGTTACTCGATGTGTGGGCGTTTTATTTTTTTTTTTAAAGAAACTTGAGCTTAATCACAGCTATTATGTCACACTAAGTAGCGCGCTAGCGCCGCCGCCGCTCAGAGTTATTTTATATACTTATACTTTTGTCGAGAAGAAAACACATTGAAAATTCTCATTTTACAACTTTTGTATATTATAAAGGAATACAATGTACGCCCTCTCTGTGTTTATTACAGTTAACATTTAAAACCATCACGATTCTCTTAAACCTACACGCAACATTCCATTTCCATATCATCATCGTTATCATTTACGATGGATAATAAAATTGTCAACGATTCTTAAAAACTTTTCTTAAGCTTTAAACAGACAAATAATAACAATAAAATAATTGTTGTCATTATTTTCCTTCTGTAACAACAAATTATAATAAAAAAAAACACCTACCTCTTAGAATTTCAAATAAAAAAAAAAAAAAAAACAATTTAATTTGATTTCTCTAACCTCTAATTTAATTTCGTATCTAAACATACATCCACTCAAAAGAAAAACAACTTATAGAATCTAAATTGATCAGGCAATAACATAAATCGTTAAGAAGATAATCATAAAAAAAAATAACATATACAAAACAACAACAACTTTAATATCAGACGGTGTAGAATATCGATTAGGGATATTATTTTATCTTCATCTTCAATTTCATTGTTGGATTGTTACTTTTTTCTTTTTGTTTTTTTTTCTTATGTATTCGTTTTTATTCGTAGTTATGAGAAACGATGAAGCATAGAAAACCGCAAGTTAAAGAAGCGGAAACAATTCCATTTCCACAGAGTTCATGTCTGTCATGTGAACTCCACCACCATGGAATTTTTGCAACAAAAAAAAATAAATAAAAATGATAAAAAAAATTTAATACACGTTGTGTGTAGCTTCATCTTTTTACGTTTCAATGTTTCCGTATACAGCATTGCCAGGATGTAGTGTTTTTGCGCGGAAGATGCTTTTTGTTTTGGGATCTCGAAAATGTTTTTGAGTGAAAAATTGCGAGATTATTAAAAGCGGAATTATTGATATGCGAGATTTTGCTTTTCGAGATCTTAAAAAAATAGGAGATATCTTCATTCGAGATTTTGTTTGGTTTTGTATTTTAATTTAATTGCGAGATTGTGAAAAGGAGCATTATTGATTTGCCTGATTTCGATAGATAATTGCGATAGTTGATAAATTCAAAAAAGTTGTACAAAACTTAGAGTTGGATTTCCTGATGGTTTGGATGCAATCTTATGCAAAGGGAAAATATTAATTTAAATCTGAATCTAAATTTAAGCCCCAATTAAATTGCTTAAATCCACTTTCTGTACATGGTAGCGTCGAATGCGAGAAAAACAGTTGGTCAAACAATCAAGGTAGCGGAGCACGAATTTAAAGTGGTGCAATCCTTCAAATACCTTGGCTCAATTCCAACAGAGCCTACTAAAGTCTGTCAAAGCTCTTCAAATCCAAAAATCTCACCATAACTTCAAAACTGCTGCTGTAAAGGACCATGGTCCTGCCAGTACTCACGTATGGATCCGAGACTTGGGTGCTTAACAAAAGACACTCCGACCTCTTAGCCGCGTTCGAGAGAAAAGTCTTAAGGAGAATTGTTGGCCCCATATGTGAGGAAGGACGATTCCGAAGACGGTACAATCATGAATTGTATGCAATCTACCTTGAAGCAGATATAGTGACAAAAATTAAGCTCGGTAGACTCCGGTGGGCAGGGCACCTAGCTCGCATGAGTGAAGAGGAACCTGCTCGGAAAGTCTTTTGTGGTACATTCTATGGTAGACGGCAGCGTGGTAGACCATGCTTGCGCTGGAGAGATAGCGTAAACCAGGACGCCCGAAGCCTTGGGGTGCGCAACAGGATAGCGTCGGCTCAAGCCGGGATAGGTGGAGAGACTTGTTGAAGGAGGCCAGAACCGGACCCCGGTCGTTGAGCCGATGATGATGATGATGAAAACCACTTTCTGAGACAAGACTTAAATATTTGTTTTCAACTTGATCGCCAATGATCGACATTTTCCCTAACTTAAACGGTCGCAAAGGCTCTTATGTAGAACTAAAATATTTAAGTTACGTTTTCTTAATATTCTTAATTTGGCCTTCAATAACAATCCATATGATAAACATACACCCTTTGAATTCATAAAACAAAAACTGTTTTAAAGACAAAAAAAAAACACCTGCTCTTTTCAAACCATTTAAGTAAAAACCTTCATTAAGTTAAAAAACTTTCCTCAGTCATAAAATACATAGATACCGACTTTCCTAATGCTCATATCCATATTCAATTTATCCATTAACAAATTATCGATTAATGCCAATGGTTTAACTCTGAATATCGAATTTCTCGAATGCCAACGTATTATTTTAATTTAATTCGATTTTTTTTTTCTTCTTGTCTTGTCTACACTCCATAACGCCCACACAAAAGCCATTTAAAAATTTATAAGGTGCGAACTTGTTTCAACATATATCGTAAAGTTAGCCATAAATAGAGAGATAGAAGAGTTTTTTTTTGTTCAATATATTTTATGCCTTCTGAGTCGTTATAATGTAGCTTGGGGCGGTCGGTTGGTTGAGTCTGTGATGAATAATTAAAAAGATTCACTGGTTCATTTGGATTACTTACTTATGCATAGATACCTACTATTCCTCCCTATATAATGACTTGTGCTACCATTCCTCTGAAATGTTTAAATATTTTAATAAAATTTATTTATTATTAAAATGATTCTATCAATTTTTATACAGAGATATCTAACATTTTAAGTGTGACAGAGAGCTTACCGCCAAACCCTGAGTTTTATTTATGTTTATTTTCATTTTTTTGTTTGATCCTCCCCTCGAACGCCTTTTAAAATAAAAATTATACTAAATTTATGTTGACAACTAATTTGCAACACGCTGCCATTGAGTGTGCGGTTTAGAAAAAAAAAACAAACGCTGCTCTTTTTTTTTTAGTTCACCACAGAAGATTGTGGTATTTTTGTTGTGGGATTTCAATTTAGAAATAAAATAAAAGTCTTATAGCAGTTTTATAGGAGTAAGATGACGCAAAATACATTTCTTTTTTATTCTGGTATTTATTGGAATATTTTTTTGAGAATTACATATGTTTTGCCTGATACCTTACTTCAAAATAAACTCTTAAAAATTAATAAAATTTCTGAATTGTTATAAAATAGTTAAATGGCGCCCAATGTGGGACCAAATATGAGTAAATAAATATTCTTTTATGTGACTGGTGTCACTTTAGTTATTCATTGGAACGCAATTATGAATCTAACAGATCATGTTTTTTTTTTGACATTTCATATTGGCCATTTTTGAAACAAGAAAGAAAAAAAATAAGTATGGTCGAAATTCAGAAAAAAAAACACTGTCAAAGTCAGAAATATAGGGTTATTTATATTTGAAATGTTCTGAAATATGTGCGACAGTAAATACTTTCATATAAAAACTGTTCCAAATTTGGAAAAGCCACTCGAAAATGTAAAAGAATTTTCCCATGAGATTAAAATGTACTGAAGTTATTTTTTTTAATGCAAAATGCATTTTTTGCACTGAAATTTTAACAAACCTGTTTTCGCAAAAAAAAAAAATGTCCAAAAGAGTGGTTCCATCATCTGAATTTCTGGATGTCAAAATCATATATTTTTACAAAATGAGCAAAAATCTGTTCAAAAAACGCTGTTACAGTATTTGGAATTACAAAAACTTGACCATAAATTTTAAAAAAATAAATGGCCATTTAAGAAATCAAAGTTTTAAAAACTTCATTTTTTTGAGCTACCTGTGTTTGTATTTCGCTTGATTGACTGTACTTTTAATTATAATTCTATTATATGAAGAGAATATTGTAGCCAAACTTCTGTAAAAATGCGAATCTGGCATTAACTTGCTTGCTAAGATTCTCAGAAGATTATAACTTAAAAAATAAGTTCATCTACATATTTAAAATCTATATAATTTTCATTAAACACTTCAATTTTAACATCATATATTTCAAATTAGGCTGTGCATATGCAATAGCATTTATAAGCTCTTTTTCCCCTAAATGTCTAAACTATAAACATTTCTTGGAATTCTTGATGAGAAAGTAAAAAGTACAAAACAAAAACCATAAAAAGCTCCACCCAAAAATAACTTATTTCATTTTAAATTGTTTCTTCATAAATCTTATGTTAAATCTGATGTCACCCTAAAAAAAAAAAAAAATAACAGCAGCTAAAAAATAAACACAAAAATATTTTCATTCTCTTTTCTGCCATTTGTCATAATATTTGGATTTTTTGATATCTCTCGGCCTTGGTCGTGCCTTAATTTTCGGAGGAAAAAAAAAAATGAATACTCAAATGTGACATAAATGTTATGTTTATTTTGAGATAAAGACTATGGCTGCATTATAAATCAATACCAAAGATTGGATCCCAAAAATGTATTAAGAAAAAAAAAGGGGGAATTTTGTTTTAACCGAAACGAAAAAAAAAATAATGAGATAATTATGTAAATTTTAATGTTTTTTTTTTTTGTTTCTCTTTAAATTAAGACAGAACCGAATCGAATTGGACCATTTAATGTTTCTTAAAACAAATACAAATTTTTGCGTGGGCTTTTAATATTACTTCGTTTATTTCAAATCACTAATGGTTTTTAATGAGCTTGAACGAATGTCTGGTTAAAAAGAAATTCCTATGATTTTTAACGATTGCCATAAAAATTTAATGTTTATGGAATTGTAAGAAAATATTTTTTTTTTATTTTTTTTTTTTTTCATTCAGGTGCAACCACATTGGGTTTTTATATTTTGTTTTAATTTATGATGCTATCGAATTTCGATAAAACTGAAACTATAATCGATAAGTTTTATATTTAATTCCCCATAAAATGTATCACAACGTAGAGGTGGATGAATTTTGTGGGTCGCCACCGTGTGTAGTTTTTGGGAATAAATTAGAAGTTTTGGAATTTAGAATGATGTTAACAAGTTTATTTATGGTCGGTGGTCCCATAGAAAAAGGTCAACTTAATAAATTAATTTTGCAATAGCATTTATTGAAACAAAAAAAAACATTTCACATTTTTTTCTTAATAAGATTGATTGTTCAGATACAAAAATCAAAAAAAAAATGTCCCCCAATTTATTTTCTAGTCAATAGAAGCATCTGAAAAAAAAAACCGTAAATTTTTGACCCGTATTTAACAAAAACCTTCACTTCTCCCCAGGTTTGCTTTTTTTGTGCAAATAAACTAAATCTATTTATTTGAAAGTACCGTCGAATTTTCGAATATCGAGTTCAAGGTGAGAAAACTAAATACATACATATAAGCAAAATTATGTCATTAGAAATAGAGATGATACAAATTGGCTATTATTTTGAAACTTCTACGCCTGTCAGCTTAGATACAAAAAAAATCACACTCTACTTCATCTCTATATAAACAATTCCAATCAAATTCATTAGAACCACTTAAGGCGATACATCAAAAGAATATATGTATATGTATAATTGTATAGGTACCTACCTATCATGGCATAGAAATTCAATGAACATAAAATATAAAAATAAAAAAAAATAAAATAACTATAAAACTAAAAGTGCGCCTCGTCAAACTCAAAAACCAACTAACACAGATATTTGATTAATTAATGTCAAATTAGAGGCAGATTTATTTATATTCAATTCCCCACTCTCCGCATCACCATCACCACCGCCACTGCTTCTGACTGAATTAAAAACGAGATACCTTTTTAATGTATACCAAGATTTGAATTCGCTCAAAGCAAAAGCACTCGGCCACATAAAATATGTATTTCTTACCCTCCCTTCCCCATCCGTATTTTTGTCTTAAATCTCGTCGTCGTCGGTTGGTCTTCGCTGTCTTCGCGTTGGCAATTATTTTATTCAACGAACGGTGAAAATGTAGAATTAAAATTATGTACAAATAAGAAAAATTAAATAAAAAAAAAAACGAAGGAAGCAAAAAAAAAACAACACCGATATTTCCATAAATGCAAAAGCATAGCAGCTGAATGTGGTAATTAATTTGCACTTTTGATTGAATGGAATGTATTTAGTCAGCAAGATATATTAAGTTCCAGCAGTTAGCACCACTAGCAGCAGCAGTATGCTATGCAGCACACTTGTTCCAGAGTTCATTGTATGCATACCAAGTATGGGTTTAATATACAACAAGCTCCTTAGATACAAAATAATCATGAAAACCAGTCAACCTCATTAAGTTGATGCAGAAAAAAAAAAAAATTAATCTGTGTAGAGTGAACATGTACAGAAATATAAATCTAAACCCACAAGATACAAAAAGAAAAAAAAAATATAGTGCGTTTGCATTCAACCTGATGATTTTACTTATACAAAACTACAAGTATCTTACTTATGTATCTATCATCAAGATGACAAACCCAAGAAACAGAGCATAAAAATGATCACTCAAAGTGGTGCTTAATTTGTGCACTCGGTATACCAGAGAGATACATAGATCCACTTAAATGTTCGTTGTCGCTGTCGTGCAAAAAGATACAAAGATGGTTGGTATATCCATAAAATATCTTGCAGATATTTTTTTTTTTTTTCGTTTTGTTTATTCGTTTGGTGCTCAGTCAATCATGCGGCAATTGATTGATTTTTTTTTTTTTTTTTTTTTTGTTTGCTGTCTTGCAAGAAACTATTTCATTCGTAAGTAAAAACCTTTGTTAAATACATCGATCGATGGAAAAAAGATACTTTTTTTTCATCTGGTTAAACTGGTTGTCGTTTGTGAATTTGTTCCTTTTGTCCAGAAGATTCATTTTGCGGAGAAGTTTTTTTTTTTTTTTTTAAGTGAAATAAAATCCTTTCTAGTAGAATAAATATTGACGAAAGGTGTGGCATGGTGGAGTATACATATATGTAGATGCTTGCATACATAATAATAATATAAACTCCAATGGACAGTCAGTGGCGTATACTAATATATTAAGTCGTCATCATCAATTTTAAAATCGAAGAAGGACAAGAGTAAAGAGGATTTTTAATGAAATAATGAAAACAGCGAGGTTAAGTGATATGAACAGTACAATCTCTATATTTCGTTTGTTTACGTGTTCAGAATTCAGACCTATTGCATTTTTACGGGGGTAAATTCAGTAACTCCTGAGAACATTTACTGGACCTACTTATAGAAGGCTTATAGAAGAAATAAAATTTTACTTTAATTTATATTTAATCATTAATATATTTTTATATTTGTGAAAACACTCTTTTAGGGTCGTTAACCAAAACGAAAATGTGTCAGTTTCAGCAAACTTCTACGAGGCTTACTGACATCTGTCATTCGATGACAGTTTCTAAGTTGACAGCTTTGTTTTATTATCTTTTGGATTTGAATTTACTTTGAACACGTAATAAAAAATCAGGAAATTTCCCATTACTTTTTTTTTGTATTGCGTGTTAGTTGAGGAGCTATAACCAGGTTTTGAGTAAAACAGAAGTTTTGTTTTGTAATCCTTAAATTTTTTCAAGATTTTATACTTCTGCGTTTTTACTGTACATCCCTAGTTAAACTTTATAGGAAAACCTAACAAGAATGAAGAGTAAAAAAAAAACATTGGATATAAAATTTATCATATTTCTGTTTTATTTGTGTATCTCTTTTTATCTCTTTCTCCTTCTCTCTTATTATATATTACTTTATTTTTTTCTTTACCTTTTCATCAAAATGATTTATTTACGAACAAATTTTACTGGGTGCGGCGCAGCGCAGTATTTTTTTTTTTTATTATTTATACGAGTATACGCGCCAAAATGTATAGGAAATGTTTCATGACCTATTCAGATGATTCTATTGTATTGTTTTTAAGGAGGAAGTTACGGTCGTAAAAAAGTGGTGGTTTTGTATATTTGCAGAAAAATTCTTTGTTTTGAAAACCAATCATTTTTTTTTCCAAGAAATTATTGGTGGGCTTATGTATGTTTATATAACATACAATTTTAGACATGTGCACTGTGCAGGGGATAGTGTATTTTATAGTAAACAATTTATTCTTGTTTTTGGAATTCGGTCTTTTTCTTAATATGTATTCCAAACAACGATTTGAAGAGTACTTCTCTACTTACTCAAAGTCAGATCAGTTGATGAGATGATGAGAAATTGTTGAGCTAAGAAAAAATATTTCGATTTGAAAAATTGATTCAACTTGAAAAAATTGATTGAACTTGGAAGTAGTAAACCCTTTTAATTTTTACCTTCCTTGGTATGAATCGAACAGATCTAACATTTTTGTGGACCTTATGCCAAAAAAAACATACACTATAGTTATTTGTATGTAAAAATAGTCAATCCTAATTTTACGTATGCTCAAACCCAATAAAGCACTTGTGGTACACTACGGCGTATACGCACTTTTTTTAATATATTTTTTAAAGTATAAGCCACAAAAACATTTGGTTTTCAATGTTTGTTTTCAATAAACAAAATCACTGAATATCGAAAGTAAAAATAAATTACTCAATAAGAAAAAAGTTGAAAGCAATTGCTTACAAATCCACAGAAAAAATTGCATCGAAATCGTCCAACGATTGATGTTATTGAAGCTACAAATTGAATTTTCTTCTTGTGATTCCCCACTTAAAACATGATATGTTCAAACAAACCATCCTTTCACCTTTATATCAAAAATTATTAAAATGTTTCTAAGAAAATACTTTCAATAAACTATGTACATTTGATCGTTAATAAAAGTATTTTATTTTATAAATACGTATGTAGGTACATTTAGTGCTTACGTAGGTTGGTATACTTCTACAGTCTTCGTCTACCAACCCACCTTACCCTAGGTCGATATTAAACGATTTCAACCAATCATTAAAAACGGATCAAAGGTATCATGTTCTAATTAACCAAACGATTAAATTTTAATAACTATACAAAATACTAAAAATAAACCTCTCTCCGATCCAAAACACGAACCCAAAGATACATATTGCCTTAGGTTTTCCAAACAAACATAATAATATTGAAAAATTAATAATACAAAAAAAAAAAGAAATGAATTTTACCTGCAGCACAAATTCACTTCATAACATATTATAACTGTATCTGTATCATACATTATATGTATGTATGTATAACACCTGCATGTGGTGTCATAATTAATTCAGTGCTACATTTCAACCGAGTAAGTTAACTAAATTCCACATTTACAAAGTGCTCTAGTTGGTAGCCACATTTTGTATAAGCAGTATCTTAGAGATACATTTTTTATTTTGTGTTGTTGTTCTGTTTGCTGCGTCATCAAATTCACATGAAATATACGCACGAAATACTTTAGCTTTAGCTAGCTAATTTCATTCATTTATCGAAGAATTGACGCACATACTTTTCTTCTCTCCTGTCTGTGCCATAAACTATACCCACATTCAAAGCAAAGGAAGTAGTAGAAGAATGTTGAGCTATGTATATACAATTTGTATTTAGTAGATACATTTTTCTATGTCAGTTTAGTATAGATATATTTTACGACTAACGATTACGATACACATAAGCTACTATTCGATCAAGAGTCGAGAGTTGCTCATACCTTGTATGTACTTTATAACATTGTACAGCAAAGTGAATGGTGGTATTCAGATACACCCTTCTTCCATTTTTATGTACGTACCTACATATCATGGAATTTCATTTTAAACGCTTAACGCTCTCATAAGCGTTTTTACGCTTCATAAATCAAATAAATGACAGGCGTGCGCAAAGAAGTCAGCAAAATGCAGAGAGAAATATTATAGGAAAAATGATTTAAAAAAAAAAAAATAAATAATAATATGAAAATAAGAAACAATTTTACCAACAACAACAAGAGACACGAGGAGGAGAGTATGTAACTTGTAATTGCACTACTGTATAACGACGCAAATAGGGGTAAAGGGGTTGGGGGGGGGGTGGGAGAATTAATAAGGAAGCCATATTATGTCAATATTTACCTTTCGTGTACTTATTATAAATACGAACATTTACTTTGTTTCCTTTGTGATAAGGAGTTTGCTCAGGGTGAAGCAGAGGAAAAAAAGAAAACATAAATATTTTATCAAGAGGTGTGATTTTTTTTTTAAGATATTGATTAAATATTTATATTTACTTTTTACATTCAAACATAAGATTTTATTTTTTGTCTTTTGTTGGTAATTGTTGTGTGTTTTGTGTAATTTCAATTATTATTATTAATGAACCGATCAGACAAATGATAAAGTAGAATATAATGATAAATTACTTTTTTAATGGCGTTCTTGTTTATATTTGTCAAGACAAATTAGATCATTATGTGTATAACAACATTGTAATATAATTCAAGGTGACTGATATTGAAAATGAAGTCAGAATATAAAATTAAATATAAAATCATATATATTTTATTTAATGACAACAGAATTTTACATTTTTACAGTATTTACATAATTTATATTTTTCAAAAATCTTATCGGCTGATCCAGCTATTGAGAGATGCATTTTTTTGTATTGATTTGCTTAGCGCATGCCTGGTATTCTTGAACCCCATAATTAAGGCGATAAAGCAATGGTGGTACACTATGGCGTATACGCACTTTTTTATTTTTTCTATTTTTGTTGATATTTTTTTACATGTTTAAAAGCTTAAGTAGAAGGATCATTTGGTTTTCAATATTTGACTTTATATTAATAAGAGCATTTAATATTGAAAATAAAAATTGATGCATAAGGTAGTATTCACTAAAGGCTAATAACTAACTCTCAAGTCATAAGCTTAAACCTTATTACCTCACAAATATTACCAATATTTTTCTCAGAGATGGGTTTATGACACCCTTACTTTATTTATTTTTCAAATTTCCATTTGCTTATTTGCCACTTTATTTCCGAATCACCGGAAACTAAATCATACAGCGTTGTATAATTCGCAGAAATGTTTAAATATTTAATTCAATAATAACTAAATATATCTTAAACGTGTGTTTATCGCTAGACTATTCACCCACAACCACAACCACGCCCACTGACCTCATTTTTTGTTTTCCCCGAAGTGATTTTGACAACTTTCACTAAGAATTTTTTTCAGAGTTTGTGTGAGTAAGAAAAAAACTAATAAATGGTTTTAGAAAAATCCACCCACTATTTTATCTAACACCCACTTTTTTATTTTATCATTTCATAGCTCTTTTTTCTTGGAAACAACTAAAATTACTTGAATGAAAAATTAAAAAAATTAGTTTTAATAAAATATACCCACTGCCACGCCCATTTAATACTATTTTTTGCTATACATATATTTTTTTCGAAATCAGCTCCTGTTTATATTTCGGCTCTTTCGATTTTGATAAAATTTTTAACATTTAGTTAATATCAGGCCCGTAGCTAGACATCGGGAGTGCCCCTTTTGCTCTGGCGAATCCACATGGCTTAAATATCTAGCGGTCAAGCACCAAAACTACTGAACTATAAAAAGATTAAAAAAAAAACTAAATTCCAATATGGCAATGGTAGTTAAAATGTGAATTTCACGAGTGTGAATGATTTCTGATTTGAAGCGACGACGTAGTATATAAATATCTAAAACCCAAAGTTTACATTTTTAGTTAATTAAATGGTTTAATTTAAAAAATAACCCAATGTGGAATTCTCAAACAAACATTTCAGTTTCAGACCCATTAATTAATACATACCGAATCGTTATTAAACAAAAGAACCTAATTAACTTAATTTATATTTATAGACATTGTTATTGCAAAAATTACTTAATTCAAAAGCATCAACTTAACAATTTATATACATACATACCTACATATGTACATATGTATAATATCAATAATATCAAACTACCTAACTCATTTTATTTTAAATTCCATTATAATGGTTAAAGTTAATCGGCTTTACCTACTTAATTAAAAATTTAACATAAATTCAATTTTCAAATTATGTTGTTTCAATAAACATTTTGTATCTTCTCCCCCAACCCCCCGCCCCAAAACCTCGAACACACTCTAATTCAATAACGATTATGGTCAACAACCATTTAATTATATTCTTTAATTTTATATATTACCATACAGTGGCACCAATCCGGATTAGTATCTTTATCTAAAAGCAATAAAAAACAAAAAAACTAACACAAAACCTTCTTTTCTAATTTAATCAGAGTTAATATCTTTCTGTTTGGCTTTGGTATGTTTATAATGAAATATACAAATGTATCTATATGATATTTATATTGGTTCTATAATAAAACATCAAGATAAATTTTGTTTAATCTTTTTAAACAATTTTTTTCTTTTTTAATTATGTCAATAATTTATTTTCAAATAAAATCATAATGTAACAACAACGACGACCAACCGCAACCGACTGACGACCATGTGGATATTAAATTATTTAAAAATTTACTCAAGATAATAAATTAATTATACAAAAAAAAACAACAACAAATAGGAATAAAAAAAAAATTACAGAAGGCCATCAAACAAATTTATTCTCGTTGAAAATGAAATTCCAAGAATTTAATCGGATTCATTCATCCACATCCACACACTATTATAATACCTCCCAGCTTTTCAAAGGCTAACCAAATAGCGCGGTAGTTCGCGGTGGGACTTGGTTAGGCTGTATAACTATGAAGGCGCATCTCTTCCATCATTGACTTGGCTTGGAATAAATAAAAAGAAAAACAACAACAAAAAAAAAAACAAATAAATAAAAATGCCCACTGTAAATGTTTGCTTAATGGCGAGAAAGAAAATCTTCCACTTCAGTTCTGGGACTGTGACTAGATATAACCTCCATCCATCTCCCCTCCGTCTATCTTGATTCTCTTGCAGCTTCATCTCGGTATCTGCTTGCCTCCTCTTTGGTTCAGAAATACTCACAGAAGCGCCTACTTCAAAGAATCCAGCATATGAGTGTATCTACAAACTATACGACGACGACGAGATGATGATACAAAAGGCAATCCAGAAAAGATACACACAGACTATAAATAACGAAGAAGGCAGAATGGATTCTGACTTCTGAGATACTTTTAGTTTTTTTTTTTTATTACTGTGTCGTGGAATAATTCTAAAGTCAATATTTGATTTTAAGTAAAATGGCAAAACACAATTAAAAAAAAAAGAAATTTAATTGTCAGTCGTTTTAGCGAACGCTCATTGTCGTCAGAGTTTCAGTATATTCAATATCAATATCTGTTCTTTGACAATTATTTAGTCACCTGCGCAAGCAATATGTAAAATATACCTGGAATATTTTTTATTTACTTAAAACTGAAAGTGCCATTAGGATAATGAATCTATCACTTAAGAGAACATTTTGACTTTGTTGATGTGCGTGTATGTTTTTGTTTTGTTTATTTGTTCTTTAATTATTTTTTTTTGATTACATAAAAACAGTCTCGTTAAGAAGATTGAGGAAGGTCTTTTGTTGCTTTAGCTGAGGGAAAGTAATTTTTTTTGGTATTCCCGATATTTTTATAGTTTTGCCGATGATCCAATTGATTACGTTGAATGCGTTCTTAATTTGTGAAAAGTAACAGTCATTATCAGCGAATTTTATATGCACAAGACTTACCATCTAGAACGTTGGTTATGATTCGAAAAGCTTTGAATTCGTTCTTCAACATTTTGTAGTTGCTATTCAATTCCCTTTGCTTGGATCCATTGCAACCACATAATTCCTTCTGGTCAATCCTAGAGTTCTTTTGAGTTCGATGCCTTCTACTCATCCAGAGTGTTGGTTATGATTTAAAATGGTTAATATTTCTGTTTCATCAACGGAAGGGCAGAACAAGCTGTAAACGATTCCTTCATCCAGATCGAGCAGGCGGCACAAAATCTAAGGCTGCACATTAGTGAAGGTAAAACAGAGTACATGGTTGCGTCGAATTCTAGAAGAATAGTTGGTCAAACAATCAAGGTAGCCCAGCACGAATTTGAAGTGGTGCAATCCTTCAAATACCTTGGGTCAATAGTAGCAGCCGATAACAATATAGAAGAAGGAATACGAAGGCGGCTGCTCAATTCCAACAAAGGCTACTATAGTCTGTCAAAGCTCTTCAAATCCAGAAATCTCACCATAACTTCAAAACTACTACTGTACAGGACCGTGGTCCTGCCAGTACTCACGTATGGTTCCGAGACTTGGTTGCTTAGCAAAAGACACTCCGACCTCTTAGCCGCGTTCGAGAGAAAAGTCTAAAGG
Source organism: Syrphus vitripennis (assembly GCA_958431115.1). NCBI lineage: Eukaryota > Metazoa > Arthropoda > Insecta > Diptera > Syrphidae > Syrphus > Syrphus vitripennis. The sequence goes on from OY288109.1 coordinate 95,477,846, forward strand.
AGAATTGTTGGCTCCATATGTGAGGAAGGACGATTCCGGAGACGGTACAATCATGAATTGTATGCAATCCACCTTGAAGCAGACATAGTGACAAAAATTAAGCTCGGTAGACTCCGATGGGTAGGGCACCTAGTTGGCATGAGCGAAGAGGAACCGGCTCGATAAGTCCTTTGTGGTACATTCTTTGGTAGACGGCAGCGTGGTAGACCGTGCTTGCGCTGGAGAGATGGCGTAGACCAGGACGCCCGAAGCCTTGGGGTGCGCAACTGGATGGCTTCGGTTCGAGACCGGGATAGGCGGAGAGACTTGTAGAAGGAGGCCAGGACCGGACACCGTTTGTTGAGCCGATGATGATGATAATGAATATTTTTGTTTATACAAACTTGGTTTCCCCCAATTAGTATTTCCTGACGGCCTTGCTATGGTTTAGAGTCTGAGTCCAACATAATTCCTTCTGGGTAATGCTGGAAATGGTTCTTTGGGGTTTCCAAGATCTTCTGCTCGTTTTGTTTGCCTAGAGTTTGTGATCATAGTGCGTTCCATTTCTTTTCATCAAAATAATCTCCTTAATTTTTTTTTGGCTTGCTTATTTGATGTTAAGTTCAAAGGGCTTCTATTCTTCATCATCATTTCGGATCCTAAACGATTCCCTCAGTAGTTCGGGATGTTGATGAAGTTTTGCGATATCAGTTAAGTTGGCTTCGGTTTAGGGACCTCCAAAGTCTTCTAGCTGCGCATGCAATTTAAAACAGTTTGAAAAATCACGGTAACACAGCTTCTATAATATTCAATGTTCTAATAATACTCTTTTAAAAACAAATCGATTATCGATCAAAAAAATAAAACCGATGAAGTTGTTTTTACATACTATAAACAATCATGATTAAAAAGCAGATAAAAAATATAAGTATATTTGTGGATTTTTTTTCATTTCCAATCATTTTGAGTTCACAACAAATATTTAAACTCGATCTTATCGAAGTTATTCTCAAACAGTTAATCGATTAATCTTTAAGATATATCGTGGAATAAGATAATTAGACTGATTTGTTTTATCAAACCAAACCAATAACGGTTTATATCTTTTTCGAAATCTCAAACCAAAGTAATTTCGATTATTTCAATTTAACTCGATAACACTCACTTTTATCTCATAATTTATCAAATTATTTGATTTTCTCGTTGATTTGTAGTAATAGGTTTTTTTTTGTACTCATAGTAGGTACTCAACGAAACAAATAAAAGCACTTCAGCTAAAACAAAAAAGAAAAAAACCTAAATACACAATAATAATAATCTTAGGTCAATAATTATACATAAAGTACTTGTTTAGAAGTTCATCAATGTATTAAATTGTATTATACGAATATATATTTTAATAACTTAAACAGCTTATTGTTTGTTCCTTTTTCTAAAAGTAGTTTTGTTTTGTTCGATATCTTTAGAGTTTTTTTTATTATGTACTCGTACTTAATTGAAAATTTAATAATTGGTTTCTTTTGTGTTGATTTCATAACCACACATTCAATCAATAACAAAAGAACATAGCTCTAGCTGCGTCAAAGATACGAATTAAAAAAAAAAGGAAGGAAGGTAAAGCATACGAAGAAGGGTATACAAAATTGTAAGAAACTAATGCGACGTGAAGCGGTGAAGTGTAAGGCGATTAAGGAAAAAGATTATTTATCTGTTCGTATACCTCCTATAGGTAGGTATACACGTACCTGATAATTTTCATGTCACTATTAGCTTGGCATTAGAACGCCATTAGGCATTATAAGAGAGGGTTCGTGTAGAAGATATTATTATGGGGTCTAGAGGTCTACACAAAGATATAAACACCGCAGCTATAGCTATATAGTATGAAGTATCTATAGCTATAGCTATTAAATAAGGAACTTTGAACATGAAGTCATTGCCAGTGCCGGAGCCAGAGCCGCCATCAGCCATCCGTATAGCCAACGTCGTCGTCGTCGTCGTTGTTGTCGATCGTTTGGTCGGGGGACTTGAAACTTAAAACACCTTCTTTTGTGTTTCTCCATATTACTTAGGTACATTACATATCCGACAAACAAACGTATACAAAAATAAACACCAGGAGAAACTTGATATCCCCTTTTAGATAGATATACACTCTAGACTGTGCAATTGTCCATCAGTACTTTGGCTTTATTAATGCCTTAAGCCTGGCGTTGTCTATAATATACTGAAAGAAAAGTATCTATCTATCTATTCTATTCCTTTTCTAGAAGTGTGTGTGTATGTGGTGTGTATGTTTCTATGAAAGCTTAACATATTCAAAGCGATAATTCGACACTCGTCGGTTGAGGTGGATTACTTCCGCTCCCTTTTCCGAACCAATAGAACTCAACTCTGGAACCACCAACCGGCACCGCATCATGTAGAACTTTGTGTGCAAAAGATGAAACCGGGGTTAGCTCCTCTATGAGAGGCTAAACGAAAACGACTATTACGTGTTGTAGCTATCCATATATAGCAGAAGGGCGTTAAATTGAACCCAACCAACCAACCAACCGACCGACTATGCGACGGCAAAGTAGAAGAAGAAAGAAGATAAAGATTTCCAAGAGCTTGGATTGCCCATTTAGCACAAAACCAAAACCCAGACAGACTGAACGGCGAACCAGATATATACGTATACGATAGATATACCTCTTCTGCAAGTCCAGAGGCAGAGACGGTTTATTGGAATCGAGGGATATAATGTTGGATGAAAACAATAGCTCCTTTAGTTGTGCGGCTATATGGAATATAATGGTTTTTGTGCATTTGGTTAGCTGAAAAAGTAGAATAAGATAAGAATAATGCTTTTGCATTGGCAAGTTGTTATTGCTCTCAAACATGGTTCTTTGTCTTTTCCTTTTTTTTCATATCCTAGACTTTATATATCTACGTATCTACATATCGATTTGATGATGGAAGAAGGTAACTTATTCATATACTCGTACGAGTATGTATAAGATGAGGTATTCTTTGGATGATGCTCTGTTTATGCATCAGTTTGAATAAAGATATTTATATGTTCATATATTAAGAGGATTTGAAGATTTTCTTATTGTCTAGATTATGTTTGGCTCAATGATTTTCCTATCAAACAAAATTAACATGGATATCAAAAAGGATATGGATTCTAGGGTATGGTGTTTTTTTTTTAATTTTCTGGCACACTTACTTAGGTGAATCAGCTTATCTGTGAGGTAAGCTGGGTGGATTTCAGAAAAAGAGGGTAGATACCTAAGCAAGGTATGAATTTATTTGAGACAAATTAATTGTAGCGTGAGAAATTATTTAGGAATGGCATTTTTATCAGAGAGGATAAAATATATGTACTCAGTGCATAACGACATTTTTGTAGTCATTACATGTTCAAATCTATGGTGAACAATATTAAATAATTCTGTGGACTGGTTACAAACTATGCGTCAGATTACATATCTATAGTTCAGCTTGATGTATTGAATACAAAAATCGGCTGTATTCAATACATGTCCATTGTCCATATAGACTCAGTGGATATTATTTGCTTTTAAAACATTACTCACTGTATTTTCTGGCTAAAACTTTTTATTTGAATGTCTTATGTATTCAATACAAGACATTACAGATTTCGGATACGATACTTGTACTCAACACATACATTTCGGTGATGGCTTCAGTTTTCTGTTCGGATGCGGGTTTTAAGTAAGTCATGTAGTAATTACATATTTTGCTTCAACTGAATATACATGTAATGAGTAAATATCTTCTTCATCAATCTTTTGATTATGGATTTTCTTGAATACATAAATTCAAGTGTCAAGGAAATCCCAAATTCAACCTAAGAACAAAGAATTTATATAGCAGTCTCTGTACTGAGTACATAACTCGATTCTTCTACATTGCAAGCTTACGGAAGAGAGAAAAAAAAACTTCCCATCTGCCAATACGAAATCTCCTACAAAAGACAAATATATCATTTGAACCACAATAAAGTTATCTTCAAAGCTGGTTAATGTCTTATTTTGTTCGACAATTCAAAATTACTTTATTTTTCAAGATGGCGAATTTTATTTTATTTGGCTTAAGCTCAGTAGTAGGCTTAGGGTATTGATAAACAAAAAGTCTTCATTAACTTTCATTGACAGCTGCTCCGAAACTGAACTGACAGCTAGCTTGATCAAAGTCTTCCACATCATTTTTTTTTCATTACTGCTCTAAGAGTTCCTCCAGTATTTTTTTTTTTGTTTCAGCGATAAGATCTTTTATCTCAACGAAATCTTACGAAACATGCAATCTTACCCAAAACTGTAGGTGGTATTGGAAACCTTACGCTGTACTTGCACAAAACTACAAACCAAAAAAAAATAATACAAAAAACCTTCAAATCATCACCTAATCAAATATTCCCCTTTAAAACTTCTATAAAATCATACGAAAGCAATCTCTACGCCGCAATAAATCCCACCATGCATCGACTGGCACCGGCAGAGAGGGGCAATTAAAATAGCGTAAAATGTTTGTCAAAATGTCAATTACATCACTTAATTATATTGTGTTTTTCCAAACGATTCTCACACTGAAGTTTTTTTTTCTGGTTGCATGTTCGTTGTTCACATCTTACAACAACAACAACAACGACCCCAAAGCCACAGTTCGGGCTACCATTTCTGTGTTAAGGCCCACGGCAAGAGTATAACATAATCACGCCAACTCTTAGTTGAAGTAGATGCATTCGTCAGGCTTCTTCTTCAAAATTGAAAATCCCACAAAATGTATTCAATTCATCCTCCATAGTCTGCATTTAAAGTTTTTTTTTTTTTTTTAAATTCCACTATGGTACAGAAAATTAAATAAAAGAAGACAACAACAAAAAAAAGAATTAGAAGAATCTCGTTAATTGTTGCTTAAGAGGCACATACAACGAACGATGCTTGTGATGCTGCTTTGGAACAGACGAGTGAGAAACTCTCCAAGAATCGTCACACAACATCGAAAAATTCGAAATTACAAACATTGCTTTGATTCGATCCACAAAATCAGCATCGCCAGTCGTCACCTCCAGGCAAAAAAAAAAAACAAGTATGAACAAAAAACATACCAACAAAAATAATCGATATAAAAGTCTGGAAAGTTAAGTTGCATTTAGAAGTATTTAGAAAGAATGCTGCAGCTAGAGCCTTAAGGTGAAGCCATCAAGTGGGTGAGTTGTGGTGAAAAGAAAGAATTGGTGCCCTTGTCGTAAACATAAAATAGAAAAGAAACTATGTACATAAATAAATGGCGCCCAACGTGGAACTTAATGCAATATTTGGGATTTCACTTATTATCAGTCGAAATCTTGGAATTTCAATATCTGTCAATCAATCAAAGTATATGTAATGAATCACTTTAGTTCTTTCTTTTGTTAAGAAAGAAAAGCCAATAAAGTAAATGGCGCCCAACGTAGAACCTGATACTTTTTCATTAATTGAATGAAAAAAAATATTTAAGCTACATTTTTTTTATGGAAACTGTCAAACGTTAACTAGTTAATTAAATATAAGGACGCATTTGACAAACTAGCGAGTAAAAAAGAGGTTGGAATTTAACCTCACATTTTAAATGTCGACATTTACAACCTCGGATTCAGTACATTGAATTATGTAACTGTTATTATAATATAACCCCAATTCCCAGACTATAAAGTATATCCATCGAACCCAGGGAGAAGATATATAATAAACGTTGTATAGAATCAGAGGAGGATTTTGAATTGCAGGCAGCGGCATGGCATCATCATCATCATCATCCTTTTTTTCTGAATGCCATGGATGGCACTCTCTGGTTTAGTGAAATCTCGACGATGCAAGGATGAATGTTGATATTTTGCTCGATGATACAACTAAGAAAAAAAAAACAGGTATATAGATATAGGATACAAATAATGTGAGTAGATAAACATTTTTCTCGTTTTTCTTTTTTTTTGTGGGATAATTTCAATATACACGAACTCGAGTGGGTAGTGTGACGAGATGAGCTTGACGAGGTATAAGGGGAGAAACACAAGGCAATAGCAGGGGCATGACAGAGAAACGAAGAAGAAAAAAAAAAACGATAGTGCTGAGTAATTAAATATCATTCGTTACTTTAGTTTCGCTTCTGTGTATTTTATAAATATTTTATCTGATTTTTCAATGTTTGTTGATGAATCTAAATGTAGTTATTTTTTTGTTTTGTTGTTGCTGTTTCCCCGAGATTGTATACAGATGCCGCCTTTGTAATACTTGTATCTATGTATATTGACAATGGCTTAATGCGGCTTTTACAGAGCATCAGTAATGAAGCATCAAATGACACAAATTCGCTGATGAATGGTTGTGTAGATTTTTTTTCATTATTACCTAGCTGTTTTTAATTTGCTGTCACAGATTACCGGTAGTGATATTTTATTTGCTTATCGCTGTCTCCGAGTTGATGTTTTGTTGTACACAATTAATAAATAAAATGAAGGTGAATAATAATTTATCTATAATAATGATGTCGATGCCATTGCCATAGTGTATATCTATACTTTTTCGTTGTTGTTGCTTTATGTTGTGTATAGATGGTTGTCAGTTTGTTCACGCTTTGGTAAGTTTTTTGTCATTGCACCCTTGTTGCCGCTGCCACCCGCCATCGTTTCATCATTGCCCGCGACTGTCATTTGCGTGAGTGATAATTGACTGCATTCACACAAAAGAGCGTGATGTGAAAATTCTACACAATGGCAAGGGGCATCATCATCAAGGGGGAACTGAATGAAGGCAAACCATATTGTGTCAAAATACAACAACAAAAAAATAGGGTACCTCACATACCCATTCAGATAATATATATTTTTCTCGCGCGATTTGTTTCGTTCAGTTTTTTTTTCTTCTTTCTATACATTCTGTCTATTGTGTGCTTTTAAAGGTGGAATCACATTGCTTTTAAGCTTGTAAACAAACATTTATAGGGCTTAATAGGTGATTATTGTGTTCTCACACATAATATATTATTATAAGAATTTTATTTCATTAGCTATTTATACACACTTTTTTTTAGGATTTTTATTGTTGTTGTTTATTTGAAGTAGATATATAATTATATCGATGAGGTGTGTACGATATCTATTTGTGACATTTTTGTTTGTTTATCTATTGCAATCTATATTTTAGATAGGTAGATAATAATTTTTGATGGCGATGCGATGCGGCAAATTGTTATTTTAGCCTGCTTAAACGGCTTTGATGTGTAAACGTTTATTTGTTGATTTTGATTTTTGTGTAAATATAGGTAGGCATTTATGTACTTTGTTGCAATGGATGAAAATGAAATTTTGTTCAAAGAAAAGATTGTGCAATATTTGGATTGAAATAATATTTTATTGATGCAATATGTTTTTGGTTTTAATGATTTTTGAGAGTGGCGATTGACGGAACGCAGATGTACCTAAATTTTATCAGCCTGAATATAATTTATGATCCTGTTTAGTTTTCTTTCGTTCGAATCCAAAAATTAAGGCGAATTTTCTAAAATTGGAATTTTCATCGAGTGAAACTCCTAATAAGACTGAATAACACGCAATGAGCAATAACGTTTTTTTTTATTTCATGCTGAAGTTGAATATAAAAATATTTTGCGCTTCTTAAATGGCGCCCAACAGAAATTGGTTGAATTCCAAAGACAGTTGACTCTGATTTTTTTCCTAAATCCTTATAGATTTCTAATTTCATTCTAATACCTACATACTTCCTATTCGTTGAAAAAGAGTTAGTAATCCAAAGAAACCAATCTTCTAATCAAAATGGCGCCCAACGTGAATTTGCTGATGACTTGAAATAAGAACTTTCTAAAGATTTTTCAATTTATACTGAAAATTAAAATGAGAAAATAATTCGATAAAATGCTTTCTTTCTAAGCAATCTATTTTACTATTACTTACTAAAACTATTGCCAGACAAAATCGGTACGCTTTTGAAACCTCAATTCCTTTTCGTTACTTGAATTTTTCAAAATTCATATCAATTCCAAAATTTTGTGTTTGTAGTTCCCAGCGTGTTTGCAAAATAAAAATAATAATTAAAATTAACCACGACTCATTGTTCGTTACACACATAAATAAAATCCGATAAAAAAAATCCATATCCAGAAACAAAAACCCTTCTACAAAGATCAGGTTCATAAAAAAATACTTATATGTATAATATAAAGATAACAAAAAATAAACCAAACCACCACGTTGCGAATAATAAAAAGCAAACGAAATATAAAAAAAAAAAAACATTAACTTGAGAATATATAAAAAAAAAAAACATAAAAATAAATAAAAACCGAGTAGCGAGTAAGAATTGAATCAAAAAAAAAAAAGAACGAACAAAAGAAACCGCGACGCGAAGCAAATATTCTACTTCTGCTGCGTCGTCGCCGCCGCCACTGCCCTCCACTTTCCTCCTCGTTTCATGTCTGAGCCCTCCTGATGCCATATTATATAGCAATAACTAAAGAGTGTGAACTTTTTGTAACATGATCACGTATCCGCAATGGTATGTATGTTTATATGTGCCCATCAGGACTGCTTTGCTGTGTTCAAAAAAAAAAATACATCAAGGAAAACCAGCTAAAGGAATTTATCGAAGAAGAACAAGAAGCAAGCATAAAACTTGCTCCTTCACAACTTCAGAATATAGCGTCAACGTCGTCGTCGTCGATCGTCCGCGTTAAATTTACACAGATTCCTGTGCACCGTGTCGTTTTAAAAATCGTTCTACCATGTTCCCTGTATCTCTGCTGTATGTGCCCTCATCGACTGCGTCCTGTTTTGTTAAGTCGGCTTTAACAAGCGCAGAGACAACTCAGTAAATTTATCATGGTTGTTGGTGCTTTATTTTTTTTTTTTTTTGTTCCTTTCAGTTTTCATCCTCCAGTCCCGGTCTTTAAAAAAAATATATATATAAGTATGTATATGTATCGCAGTGGCTTTTGAAGGAAAAAGATACCAGCTCCAACGCAGCGCAGCGTATCGTTTCATTACGCCAAACTACACTTATTTTTCTTCATCTTCATCTTCTTTTTTTTTGTTCTTTGTTCTGTTGAAGAGAGTGTTCATCGTTTTATATTTTCCGTCTACAATAATTTGAAAGTTGGGATGACTTTTCTTAAATCGCTTCATCATATTTCTATCTATCCATCTATACTCCAAGATATGGATACCAGCTTAAGTCGCTAGATAAATATCTTTCTGCAATTCTAAAATAATCATTGCATGCACTCTTCTCCACAGAAGTACAAACGTAGTAAAAATAATCTGAAAATATTAAGTTCTAAATAAATATAGAGTAGGATTGAAAAAAAAAATGATACTTATATGCGCCACTTCAATATCATGCTCGTAGATATATTTAATAAACCAATGATATACCTTACCTACCCAGGATAAAGACGAGAAGTTAGGTTGGTAATGTATGTATCTATAGCAGGCACGTATCTACAGAAGATAGCAACGTAGTCCCCATCAAAGAATCGCCACAGGGAGTTGTGTTCAAAATCCACTAAATGTCTACTTGCACGTAATTTATAGTTTTTAAGTGAATGTTTGGACTTTTTTCTTTTTTTTTGTCTTCGGGATCGCGAGGCATTTGGAAAATTTGTTATATTCTCGATTTGCTCTTCAAACCTGGTGTGTGCTGTAGACCACATCATAAAAATTGTGAAACCACAATATTAATAAGTAAAAAAAAAACCCACTTGGAAAATTCTTTGTAGTTATCAAATAAAAATTCCAACAATTGAGCGTAATTGAGATACCTACCTACATACTGTCGGTATTTATACTCGTACCTATCTATATATAATATTCTGTGTCCACAAAAGAGTCCCCTCTGGTTACAACTTCTATCCGTCGTAGGTAAGCTTATAAGTTGAGGGTTTTATTTTTGAGGTAATTTAGCATGAAGTATAGTAGCTTCAGAAAAATAAAAAAAATTATGTAGGTATCTCATGGCAATAATTTTATTCTCCTTCTTTGCGTGCGTTCGCATTATTATAACCTTTTTTCTTTTTTGTTATAAATAAACATGATGATTGGGTAAAGGGGTTTCGGGTTTCTAGGTAAGGGGGTTTGGATTATTTGCAAAGTCACAAAAATTTATTCATGCAAAATGGCCAAATTGTGTGCGTGCTTGGTTGTTTTTTTTTTATTACTTTTTTTTCTCTTGCCAAACAACTGGTAGTGTTTTGATGTTTTATAAAATATTAGCAAAGAAAAAATAAAATAATATAAACATCATAACATTTCTTTGAAGTTTCTTTGACAACAATAAAAAAAAAAAGCGAGGAGTGGCTTTTGAATGTTTTGTTTGACTTTATGAGTAAAATTAATAGAAAACAAAAGAACCCTGGTTTTTTTTCCATCTTTATTGATGTTTTTAAATCTTTATTATTTTTTTTACCATAGAAGGTCTGAGTTACTTTCTTTGTACTTAATAATCTTGGAACTTTTTTGCGATAGCTACTTTCTACGAGGGTGGGTCAATAAGTTAGAAAATACAAAAACCAAAAAAACAAACAACTTTTTCACACTTTTTTTATTTTGTTTTGTGTCAAGAGTTTCAAGTCCGTCATCGAACGAACGTCAGTTTTTTCATTCAGAGCCGCTCTGTTTCTATACCGTGTGCTATAAATATTTTTAAAAAAATCTTTCAATTTTTCGACTGATATTTTTCAATAATTAATTTAAAAGAAAATTTACTGTGGGTGTTTGTGCTTCCATTTTAGACTTCGTAACTTTGCAAATTTTTTTTTCAATTAAGAGCACAACCATCGCTTTAAAAAATCGTTTTAGTCCAAAACTGAATAATATGGCTGTAAATGAAGAATCACACATTTTTGGAGAATAGTTTTTTTTAAACTCCCGCGTTCAGCCGCGCGATTTTTATTGTCCTTTTATTTGTACTTCTATTGATTTATGCAATCGTCCATTTTCTTACCGTTATCGACACAAATTCGTAAAAAAATTTATAGTTATCAAACACACCTAGGATTTGAGAGTCTAAAAAATCTCGAGTCAAGGTACATAGATCTATAATAGTCGGAAATTATCGAAAGCTAATATCAAATGCCAACGAAAAGTAGCTTAACAGTAAAAAGCAGAATCGAGCTACGTATGTACATATATTCCACTGTATTAATATAAATTAGCTCTTTCTCTTTTTTTAGTTTCTATTCACCACCTGTCACTTTATTTTTATCGAGAGAAAAGCTAAACGAAAAACCAAATCGCAATTATGGGCGCATCATTTGAATGCTTTGAATTCGCTCGTTTTCGTACGACCACGTACGGTGACTTCCATCTATTTTGACAGATTGTCAAAATGTCACATGCATTACTCCCCTGTTCTGTTCGTTTATTTTGCATAACTGTCAACAGAAAACTTAACGAATCTGTTTGTTTGTGTCAATGTGAAGAATTTGATGAGTCTAATGTTCTCTCTTCAATTTATATACATAGAAAATTGAAACTAAGTAGACTTAAATTATTTAAAGAATTTATGAGTTTTTTGGAAGTAAACGAACATACCTACATAATTTGTTCAAACCTTAATTTACCAACAAACATAAATAAATGAAAAATGAACATCCATCAAGAAGCAGCAATATCAAGATCAAACAAAATGACTTCACGCTTTTTTTTAAAATATTTCTGGAATATAATTTCAATAAAAATCAACCATGTGTTTTAATCCTTTCATGACTCGTTACCCCTAAAATTAAACGAATACGAAAGACCTTTTGTTATATAACGTCGTCAAACTAAGGTCTTCGAACTCATTCATAGCATAAGGGTATGACAACGTACCTTCATATTATTATAGTGTCATATATTTTAATCCATCCAAACAATCAACAACAACAACAACGAAAGGGATTGCTACCCAAAATGTATCAAAAACTTTTATTTGACGACAAGACACAAAACCTACATAAGTACGAATATAGGTAGCCCTTATATGAACTTATCTGTGCAAAATAATCTCCGATACGCAGAAGGTCCCTCCGTCCAACAGAAGGAGTGTTTTTTTTTTTTCATCTTCACTCTTTAGATATTGCAACAACAAAAGAATAAATATAAATTGCATAGCTACCTACCTATCTACCAGATGGTTCTGCCTTACTTGTGTTTGGCCTTCTGGTGCTACTCGATTTGAATTTTGAATGAAAGAAACGAAAAAGATCCTTCCTCTTATTTTTCTTGTAGATGGAGGACTTCTATATAGACATAAAGAATCGTCCTTCGAAACGGTACAAATGTATAACACCGTAGAAGAAAAATGAAGAAAAAAAATATCTAAAATAATTTCCTTTATTTTTTTTTTACAACAACAACAACAACAAAAAATTCAATAATACAAAAAGAAAGTGCCTGTCTTTGGCAGCAGTTGTTGGTAAAGAGATGTCCTTTTATATGAAACAAACAGGAAAAAAAAAGAGGAAGCGAATTACCAGTAGAACCAGAAATAGCAGTTTTCGATTGAAATTCCTCCGCCTAAGTTCCATTCCCCCCTCCCTCTTTGACAATTCGGTGCCGGGGTTTGTTCGTTTCATTTCAGTTTATATCATTTGTTGACGTCGCATAACAATGGAAAAAAATTTCATACTTCGTTAAGTGAAACGTTAGCATAGGAATATCATCTCTCTATAGAACTGCTATATCATCATTCAGTCCGGCCCATAACAACCAGTATTATAACGACTAGGTTAGATATCCCAGAAGGCTATTACAAATGGACAAATTAGCTCTGTTCGACTGTAATCGATGTGTACTCTCTTCTGTCCAACTATTCACTTCCTTTTTTCTTTTGGCTTTGACTGTGTCGGTCGCTTCGTTATTGCCCCGTTGTTGTTGTTGTCGACGACGATGACTGCGGAGCTCATCAATAATAACGAAAAGTAATTGTATTGATGGAATATAATAGCTTTAGCAACACACAATGGAATTGACCCTTCTTTAAGAGTCATTAGGGACATAGTCGGTTATTGTGAAAACTGATGCGTCATATGGATTTCATTAATGCGAAACGACCATTTGTGTTTTTACTTTATGGACAGACGGAACTTGATCAATTGTTATGGCATTAGGATAATTCAAACAGAAGATCTATACGAGATAGGGTTTATTTGATGAATGCCTGTGAAAATATAAATAGCACTTAACTGAATTCCCTCATTGCTAGCGCTAGCGCTTGCGGTGCTGGTGTGTATGTAACATATTGAATTAAATTACTATGTAAATCGATTAATGAAGCAAGTTAAGAACTTGTTTTTTTTTTTTGGTAATGAATTAAGATTGTTTTTTATTGATAAATAAATAAAGTAATTACATTTATTATTTTTTTTTTTTTGTATTGAGAGATTTTAATTGACAATTGACAGATTCTATTGTGAATAAACCTCTTGTGACTAGAGATCGCAATGTTCGTAGATAATAATTCACAATAGAACATATCATTTCCTCTACGTATCTTGTGACTTTTCTTCCTAGCATTTTAGATTGAATCTCCTGCTTGCAGCTATCTCATTTACTATAGGGAGCATTTCGTAGATTTCCTTGTGCCAAAGTGAGAGCTTTGACGTTTGCTACTTACTTACCTTTCTAGGTCTTCGGACCTATGTCCGTTAATTTCCCTAACTTCTACGTCCAATCGTGAGTGGTTCCTGAAGCTATCTCCAACTCTTTCCCAGTTTGCTTGACATCGATTGTTCTTCTTGTACTCCTAGTTTGACTAGTTTGTTGGTTTATAGCTTGCTCTGAATTCTTTAAAAGTCCTTCGTAAATGACACTCTAAAGAATTTGTATGCACTTGAGACCCATCAAAGAATTTGTTTTTCAATGTTGATTTTCTATGATTGAGAACATTTTGAATCATTTTTTTATAATAATTGGCTTTTTTTCTTTTTATTTGCAGGTAAATAAACATCTTAAGAACATGAGAACATAAAACCTATTTGTAAGTATTACGTCAGAATGGAAGTCAAATGGTTATTATCATTTAACTTCACAAAAAACACTTCTCAAATTAATAGAATTAAAGAAAAAAAAGTTTGCATTGTAAATGGGAACCAATTGACAATCTTTATAAACTAAGTGACCCTATTATCATGAGACTGTCAAAAGATTTCTAAAAGAAAGTTGCGTTGAACATTCCTTCAAATTTCGATGGATCCCCGGTTGCATAAGAGACATATTCACGATAGAACCTACTTACGACTGACCTTTCGCAGCGGTTTAAATTAGATCTGCTGATGTCACAATAGGCTTAATCACAACAGAACCAATCAATTTCGCGTCGATATTCTTTATGAATCTTGCAACAACTTACTCAACATAAATGCCTGCTTTAAATTTAAACAGACAACAACAATCATATCGTTAAAAAATTCATCGGTTTTGTAGCTGTTGATTTTTGTAAAAATAGAAGGAATTTGAATAAAGATCTTTAACAAGCTGTCGTCGTACTAAAATGGAGACTTTGACATTTGACATTTGCGATTTGCTTATTGTGATTAAAAACATTTTCGAAGCTGTCATTTTGACAAGATGCAAGACTTTGACGTTTGTTTGATGTTTACTGTGAATTCAAAAGATACAAATACACATTGAAACATCAAGAGAAACAAGAAACAAATCACCATCAATTAAAAACCAAATATTTCGAGGTGGAACAACAACGATTAAGTCATCATCTTAAGAAACGTCTGCTGCACCGCTGTCATTGTTATTCCTTTCAAAAGTTCAACCCAATTTCTACAAAACAGATACCTGCTTACCTTGCCTTGCAAGATTCCCTGTTTGTGTTACGTTTATCCGAATCCAACTTCATCCATTTGTTGTGTTCTCTTTCACAAGAGTAATCACCTAATTTCCCATGGTTTTTTTTTTTTTATTGGAACTAAACCTCATGCTGGAAACCAATCAACCAAACGTTCCCTTGTGATTTATTTTTCTGTTCTAGCTATGTGTAGCTATCATTATATGGTGTAGTAAACTCTCAATCGTTCTCCCGCTGAGTGACTGTGACTGAGACTTCAGCTTCATCTTTTGCTACCATCGCTCACAATAACATTGGTGATCAGTCATTCAGCAGGGATGGCTCTGTTTGCCGTCTCTGTGCACTTTAACCACACAATCACCATCGCACCATCACAGCACCATCGTGGAGAGTATAATATAACCGCTATTCAAAATGCACTCTCTACACGATTCTCGAGTAGCTGACCTCAGAGATTGGCTTTTAATGACCGGAAATAGAAATTGTTGTTGAAAATCGCGTTTGCTTCGTCGTCGTCGTCGTCGCCACATGATATACAATGAGCCGACAAGGTACATATGTAGTTATGTACGTACAAACAAACGGACGGACGAGCCCACTCTCTCGTCTCCATTATCTACGGAGCGTTGTGCGATTATCGCAGACAATCAGCGTTCTCATGCGAATTAAATTGTGCACATTTCGGCCACTGTGTGTGGTACGGTACGAATGGAATAGACACGGTCTCCCCATTGAACAGTCGTCACGTCACAGTAGCGTTGGCGTTTTGAAAAAAAAAAAAAAATTAAAAATAATTGTATAGATAATGAAAAATAAAAGGAAATTCAAAAGAGACAAAATAAAATTAAATAAAAACAAGCAAACCGAACAAAAACCTTTGTGTCAACACCCACATAATGACAGCGAGTTGACGTACCTAGCCCCAAACAAACTTTATCGTCGACGTTCTGTCATTGTGTCACTTTGACTGTTGCGACAACTTGTGAACGAGTAATATGCCAAATGGGAATCGGTTTCCTATTGTTTACTTTGTGGGCGGTTATGCCAGCAGTAGTTTGGTGGTGAAACGGCACTGCCGTCCATTGCTCGAAAATCGGTAGGAAAAGGTGTTTCCAAGAGGTTGAACTACATAACTACTCTGTAAGCAGCAGCCGGCAGCACCATTGTTATTATTCTCTCCCTCTATGTCTTTTTGTTGTGAATAACAACAACTAACAACAACTGTCATTAAGGCTGACTTTTCCTTATTGCCGCTCTATTGTGAATGTCCATAGAGAGTGTCAGTGCTAGTCTGTAGAGACCCCAAACGTCAAGTCTAATCGATTTTCTACTCGTAAGTACATCCCACATAAAGGAGTTTCTTTTTAATTTATTATTTGTGTTTCGCTATTTCTCTGCTTGATGTTGAGTTATTCATTTTATAAATGAAGCAATTAATTTGACATTTGGGAAACTATAACACGTGTTGTTTATTTTTAATTGCTATGCGCGCAATGGCGCGAGTATACTATATTTATTATTTGTTCAGTTGTTTGATGTCATTCTTTTTTTTTTCTATACCCTGATGTTGAAAATTTTCCGCAGTCGATTTGTTCTGTGTATTGGGACAGGTGACACATATAATGTTAACACGATCGTGGGATTTTTCACAGTGATTAATCGGTATGTGTTCATTGGCGCTGGCTTAGAAGTGAGCAATTTAAATTACATTGACCTTTTGGCAATTAAATCAATTTGTATTGTATTACATTTACCTACTTGAATGTTGTTGATTTTGGTTTTTTTTTTAAACAGAAGGTGGCATTGATCCAAAATAAATTGATGTTTGTTCACTTCTTAATTGGGATGGCAGCAACCATCAAACAAATCAAGAGACATTTTTCGACGTTTTAAAATGTTCAACACATTTTTTAGCTCTGTTTCCTTCATTAATGTCATAGTCACAATGACAAAAAACATTAATCTTCCGATAAGGTGATGATAGTTTTTCCTCCATCATTAGTTACATTTAAGTTAAAAGTTCGTTTTGCGCGGAATGAGAAAATTGAATTTCATTTGATTGGTCAACGAATGGAATATGAATGGATCACCATTCCGAATTTATTTTGTCGTTCGATTCGTGTTTTTTTGTATCTGTATCATCACTTTGAAAAAACACCAAATTGATAGCTGAAAATCTTAATGTCTATTAGATCTGCAAATTTGATTTTAAAAAATATGTATTGGTTTATTTTACCAATGGAAGAGCCAATTAGTTCTTTCTCAGCAAAAACATGCCAAAAAATCACTTTGTTGAAAGCGGCAATTATAATTCAATTGTTTGGCTGTCAAATTTAAGATTGACGTAATATGTTTGTTGTTGCCAAAAGTTGCCACCAAGCAGTTCCACACGTTTTAGGCAACTTGTCCCAAAATCAGTATCAGTATCAGTTACCCAGAAAGTGATGGTTTTGACATTTGTTAATATGCGAAAGAGAGACAACATGTTTCTCTTAAGATGAACGTTCTGACATTGTGTCACTTTTACCGCTGCAAAAATTTTTGCACGAGTAGGTAATATGTCAAATTGGAATCAGTTTTCTATTGTTAACTCTCTGAAAGAATATATTAATACTTGCCAATTGGTCTAACCAGCCAACCAATGTTATTCAAACTATAACTGTCAAAAATTAATTAGTGAAGTAGTTTTAACCGTCCAAACTAATTATTATATTATGTATATGTATAAAAGATAAAATTGTTTTAAAAAAAAATCTATAGTTTACCCTTATTTGACAATTTGTTTTAGGGGACTCCATTTAACAATAGTACACCTTCATACATAATTCCAATTTACATAACTAAGTAAATCAAAATAAATAAACGATTAAATTTAGGAATACTAAATGAATATGGAAGAACACCACACTCCTTTGGTCTCTAATGGTCTAAACACACTATACAATACCCAAATGTCAAAAACAAAACAAAAAAAAAAATAATCCACCTCCCCCATATGTGACTCCAAAAATACCAAATTTTATTTATGTGCCCTGGTCTATCTGTCTGATGCCATACAATAACCCACACATGGATACGGCTCATAAATTAAGTGCTTATCGTTTACGTGTTTTTATAGGTAGGTATATGTTGCTTTGCTGTCGATGTTTTGTATAAAGTGTATAAACGACCTGGTCGTTAATATTTGCGGTCATAAAATCTAACCACAAAAGGTCTATCTTTGACTGTGAAGCTTGCGGGGACCGATCGGTCCGTGTTCCATTATTAATTTCTAATTTGACACCGTTTTTAAGTTTTGGCACGAAAATGGTGGGTTATAGAGAGTAGAAAAGGTGACATCAAACCAGCTGCAAACTGGACAAAAAAACAGATCGTCTTCATAATAACAATTGTCAAAATGTGTTAGATATACATACATACATTTTATGTTAGTGGAAAATAAGGGAGAAATTTATAAACATACATATAGAAAAACACAAAACAACAAGAACAATAAAAAGCAAGAAAAAAAAATATAACAAAATTACCCCCGAAAACGAAACCATGACAGTCATCGTTGCAGTCGTTGGTCCTGAAATAATGTATGGAACGTGAATTGAAAACCAAACATGGACACGAACTACGTATACGATACGAAGTCATGCTGGTTTTTTTTTTCCTCTCAAACAATGGACACGAGGCACAAATTGGAAACAAGGTTGTGAGGGGAACATTCGGAACATGCTATAGCTAGCTAGCTTGCTATCTACCACCATGTTTGTTTGTTCATCCCAAAGGGCAATAGAATTGTTAAACCTGGTTGGTTGGTATAGAAATTGTGTATCAAACTCTAGATAGTGCAGGGTGTTTCAGAAGCAATTATTATAATATTACCATGAGGTGGTGTTTAAAAACTTTATCCGTCTA
This sequence comes from Syrphus vitripennis, assembly GCA_958431115.1. Taxonomy (NCBI): domain Eukaryota; kingdom Metazoa; phylum Arthropoda; class Insecta; order Diptera; family Syrphidae; genus Syrphus; species Syrphus vitripennis. The sequence continues at coordinate 95,496,577 of OY288109.1, forward strand.
GAATAACTTTTTCTCATCTCCGATTTAACAGGAAAGTTTTGATTGTGAAATTTCTCTCTTAGTCAGTTTAATGGCGCCTAACGTGGAAATTAATCCTATTTTTCTTAATCTTAAAATTTAGGACTTTCGACTTTTCAAAATTAGCTAAAAACCAAATGGCGCCCAATGTTAAATCCAGTTTTATGTTTCTGAATTTAAAAATTCAATCAAAGAAAGAATTATAAATAACTTAATGAAGTGCAATGTAAGGAAAATTCCGAATTTTCAGTTAGGTACATAAGAAATAAATATTATTAGTAAAATAAATGGCGCCCAACGTAAAACCTAAACTTATTATTTTTCTGAATCTTGAAACTTAGATCCCTACTATTTGAACGTTCCATATTTGAACTGTTATTCGTTTTCTGCATAAGCAGTAAAATAGAAAGAAAATATCATCAAAATAAATGGCGCCCAATGTAGAACCTAGTGCCACCCACCAAAATTAGGGAAAGTTAACTTCCAAATTTGAGACTCACAGAATTTGGAACTATTGGTTAAAGTAGGGAAGAAAATATGTTCTTCCGCTTTTTCCAACATTCAGATTTATGGTAACATGGTCCACGTTGGGCGCCATTTATGTTATTGCTATTTTGTACTTATTTAACTACAAATTTTTTTGAAGTGAAGAGTGTTTGATTCTATGTTTAAATATACATTAAACATAGAATCAGTTGCGCCATCTTTGTTATTTATATTTCTCTATTATTTTTCCATGACGAAAATGAACAAATTTTTTATATCATTTGAAAACACCCTGTCAGATCATTACTCTCCGTAACTCGCATGCATGGCGTACTTTCAAAGAATTAATAAAAGGAGGAAGTGTATACTGTATATGCCAAAAAAAAAAAGGAACATTAGTCCGACATATGGTGTGCTTATTACACCGAAAGAATTCTGGCTGAAATTATTATTTCTGCATCGTTACACCCAGTCTGTGCCTGAACACGAACCGTATTAAAAATTTGTCATGCACCCTTCTGGTTATAAAACCTATACCTTTTGGGGCGGCATTATATAAGCATCATTTTGCTGCTCTCTTCTATAAGGCTAATAAAAAAAACCTTTTAATCATAAACAACTCTTTTCTCTCATTTTCCTGGACTCTTCGAAGGAAGCTCCAGCTTAACTATGATGTTCACCATAAAATTACAACGAAAAAAAAAAACGAACGACGACAACAACTACAGTATGCAGCAATGGGTTGCCATTAATTTTCATTTTTCATCCTTGTTTTTCCACGAACGTACATATCTTTGCTATAGGTATACCAACATTGTCTGTTTACGATGTTTTTAGCACGCACTAACGCGCATTTTCCTTTCCTGGTTCTTCACCAACCACACACCAGAAAGAGATATGAGTGAGAAAGAAAATATTCTTTCATGAAACCTGGATCCATATATAAAAAAAAAACACAAAACACACGAGTGAGCAGTAAAAATTGAAGGGAAATTGTGTTGCTTTGAAAACCAAGTACCCTTTAAAAATGCCAGAGTGCTAGTCTGCCAGTGGCATTAGCAGCAACTCTTTGCTTTTGAAAACACAAGATATGGCCAAAGGACAGTGAATTAAAGAATAACCCTTAGGGATGCCATTCCATTTATTATTGTTTCTTTTTTTTTTTGTATTTTTAATTTAAGGGGAATTTAACGCTCGAAGGGTTCCAGTTCAAGCAGTGATAGAATGACTAATTTAAAAGACGGAAACATCGTTGCCGCCATCGTCGTAATTCAATACCTACTTCGCGCCATGTTATTAAAGTCAAACTTTCGTTTAAGCATTTTTCAACACCAATAATCTTATAGGGTCGTTCAATTTTTTTTCCCCCAAATTGCTTCCTGAAAATTGTATAAAAATAAAAGAAAAGGGTTTTCTCTGATGGTTACCATAAACCATATACTAACCTACCCAAGGCAGCAGTGACGACGACGTGCACATATTCTTAAGCGCGTTGATTTTTATGGAGGAAATGTAATAGGTAGGTAGGAATAATATCCTTTGGATTTTTGTTTTTTATGAGAGGCTATATAAATTTCATTAAATTTAACAATTTTACTCACTTATATTTGAAAAAAATACCCAAACGACTGATAAAAATTTTGTGGCAGTTTAAAAACATAAAATAAAGGTTCTAAAAATAAATCAAAGATAAAACAAGCTTTCACAGCAGAGAGTGGAGTTGGACATTTTGTGTTGTATAACCGAAAGTATAAAAAGATCCCAAGTTAATGGCAAAATCAATTTAGATAGGTACACATTTAATTGAAAAGATGGCAAGCTATTAAAATTGAATTTATAAATCTTTTGCTGTTGGCATAGTTAAATATTTCATTAAAAAATGATCATAAAGTTAATAAAAAAAAAAAGAAAAGGATTTTTAAAAAACGGTTACAAACGTAAATTGTTATTTTATTTTAATTGATTTTTTTAAAGTATTTTATTTCGTTTTATTATTTTTTCAATTTAATTTAATTACTTCCCTATTTTTAATCTTTTCAAACACAACTTACTACCAACAATAAAAATATAAATTTCTAGCATTGCTAACAGAAGCATCCTCGAATTTAAATATATGTAGTTATTGCATATACTTAAAAAGCCATTCATAAATTTTAAATCTTTAGCGATAACCTGTTTTAACCTCGAGACATAAGTTCTTATGCTTTTAATTATTGCTTTCTACTTCATAATGTGTTCACAATTATCTTCTTTATGTTCTATAATACCCTAACCGAAAGATTAATTTTATGAGCTAGCTGTATTGATTTTATTTTGTTTTATTAGAAAACGCGTTTTTGAGTTATCAGCTAGAAAAAATGTTAATTAACCTTTGTCATTAAATTAGATTGAAAATTGTTTATAGTCTAAAGCTATTGATAAAGGTTGCTGGAAAAAAAGAAAAAAAAAAAACATTGAAAATATATAAACATCACGAGATTATTTTTTGTGACAAATTCGGTGGAAGGAAAGAGTTGGCCACAAATTCAGGAGAAATTTAAAGAGAAGTGAAAATTGGACAAAGTTCAAACAAGTTAGAAGGACCTGTAAAACGGTCATATCCAATAAACCAATATTGTACGTGTCCAAAAATTGCGGCATAAATTATATTAATATCGTAGATGAATCTTCCTCACCCTCAGACTACCGACCGATTTCACTCACGTCCCTTCCTTCCAAGGTCATCGAAACGTTTTTAATTCTTAACTCAAGAAATATCTCGGGGAGAGAAAGAGAAAGCTTATTAATAGACGCTTGGTAAATCAAAAAAAATAATTTACTCAAGTACGACTTCCCTGTCCCTTAGACATCCCCTGAGGGGATCTTTCCTAATTTCACTTTTAGTTTTTTTGTTCCAGTTGGTGTCAAGTTTGACACTTCTGGGGTTTCGATACAAATATCATACATATACCTACCTATATGTAATTATTTACACACATATGTACTTGTATTTGTTTTTTTAATTTTACGGTCAATAGATGAAAACGTCCAGAGGGCGTGCGTGCTCGCTCACCCCTGACAGATGCTGTTGATGGATTTATAATTCCTTTCCTGTTCTATTTTTATTTTCTAATAATTCTGAATGAATGGTGGCCATTTATAACAATACCCTCGAGGGGATAACTTTCCGTTACTGTCTACAACAACCCCTCAAGCAAAATGCGATGGAGCTAAAGAAGTTTCTGATAAAAAGTGAAATTGAATGTCAAATAGCCCCGGTCGAAGCCAGAAAAATAAAAAATTGTGAAACTCTTGTGGCAACGCTGGCTGGTTTACCATTTCTCTAAATTATTCCCGATTAGTTGTCGGTTTTTTTTTTCAACAAATTTTAAATGACAAATTACTAACTTGCATTTTTGCATTTTCTATTGATCATTTTTCGCTTCAGATTCGTCTCGAAATTAGCGCGAATGTCAAATAAAACGAATTTTATGAAGTGATAAGTTTGAACAAAATGTCGGTGATGCAGGGGGTTTTACCGACGTTCGTTCACTTTTTTTTCGTCGGCTTCACTCACATCACATGTTTTATAAAAGATTTAATTTATCTACCCTTCATAGAAAAAAAAAACTTGATAGAATATCAAAATAGCAAAATTTGCATACACAAATAAATCATCCACGTCAATCTATTATATTATTATCAGCGACTGAAATTACGTTCATTCGTTGAAATTTATTATGGAGCTATGAAAATTGCAAAAATGTCTATTCCACAAAATCCGTACTATACTAACACATCCATAATATATACAATACAGTATAAACAAACACTAAAACGTAAACATATTCAAATCACTAGAATTGACCACCGCAAAATTGCGGGTTCAGATGCGGGAGATGGATGACGGTATTTCGCATTTCTCGTCAAATACCTTCATACACAAATCAAACAAAAAAAAAAAAGATACATTTTCATATGATTCAGGCTGTGCTTTCGAATTTTTGCGTCTGGATAAAAGCTTTGTGTGACTTGCAATATGCATGCAGCAGCAGCAGCCGCATAGCAGCCGTATTAATTGAATGTGTGTGCCAATTTTTTTTTTTTGCTCGCCGTCAAATATCCAATTTTATAGATCTACGAACTCAGATAAGCATATAGACAGACACAAATCTATAAACGAAAAAAAAAAAATAAAATAAAATTGAGAGGCCAAAACCAATCCCCCGCAGGATATTCCACTGTCGATTCGATATACGTAAAGGCAGACACCACACTCGCTACTATTATTATGGTGATTGGCTTGATTCGGGGGCACTTTGACAAATTATCGATCCGTCAGAGTCACTCGCTCGAATGAGCGCGCAGCAGCGTTAGCGCTACAAATGGACGTCTGGCGTGCGTATTTGACTATATTCTTTACACTGGCCATGCCGTTATAAGATAGATAGATAGATAGACCTACCTATTCGTCTATCTTTCAGATATAGTACATATATCTATTCATGTTTGCTTTGGTCTCTGACAATTGCACAAATTAATCGAATGCATTGTTGTAGTCGTAGTCGTGTATGGGCATTGCTATATAATATAAATAGCTGTACAAATGCAACGACGACGGCGGAGGCGGCGGCGGTAGTCTAGCGGAGCTATCCACTATTTTACGACTTATGCAACGCTTTTATGGCATGTCGACATGGCGCACTGTCAATATAAAGTTTTTTTTTTTTAATGGAGAGATACTTTTTTTGTTTGCAGATTTTTTTTATATATGTTCATTTTGCTCGTCGTTATTTGTCGGTTTTACCGGTCTGTTAGCTGTTTTTTTTTTTTATTTTTTTAGCCAAATTGGTAAATTGTGAATTCTACATAGAAAGAGTGACAATTTGCATTAAATTGAATGTTCTATGTCTAAATGGTAAAACAAAAAACGATGTCTGTATATTGTATTTACATTTTTGAGGTCTGTAATTGAAATTGTTCGTTCATGAATATTTGTATGTTATATTTTTGGCTTGCTGAGCTTTAATTTAAACAGTTAAGGGTCGTATAGCTAATGAACACATCTGTGGTGCTTGTTATAAACATGATACCTCCATTTGCCTTTTTTTAGTTTTGAACATTTCATATGTCTTTCCGATACTTTTTAATTCATATCCAAAATGTTTAAAAATCTCAAAAAAAAAAACTGCTTTTGTGAACTTTGTCGCCCTCTGTCGTTTTAGGTACAAACTACAGAAGGTGAGGCATAAAAATTCAAATGTCCAATATTTGAAAGAATATTATTTACTTTCATAGCTTTTCTCTGCGACCAATAGGAATTCAAATAATTTTTAAAGGGGTATATGGGTGAATCAGCCTAAGAGGAGTTCTCAATTTAAGAAAATGGAAGACAAATATATTTGGGTGTACTACAGAGTCGATTCTAGGACACGAAATGTTAAAAACTTTAAATTGAATATAAAGGGTCTGCCAAATAACTTTTTTTTTGAAAATGCCATAAAAAAAACTGCTGAATATTTTCTCAAATTTCTTTTTTTATTTGAAAGTACAATCCTTCCGGTTAATAATGGAAAATAATTTCGAATTTCGTTCAAATGGCTGCCTCAGCTGGCCATACAGTAGCCTACACGATCGGTCCAATTTTTAAGCACATTATCGATTGTGTGCAGCTGTATTTCACCAATGGCATCACGAATATTGTCCTTAGCGTCAATTGTCTCTGGCTTGTCGGGGTAACACTTATCTTTCACAGCACCCCAGAAGTAATAGTCCAACGGTGTCAAATCGCTTCATCAATAAGCTTCATCTGAAAAGATGATTTTTTTTTTAGCAAAATCGACATCTTCTCTAAGTCGATCACAGGCCCACTTAGCGAAGCGAAAATGCATTGGATGGTTAACTCCTGAACCAATTGGACTTTGTATGGCGGCATACCAAGGATTTTATGCAAAATTTGTCTCAATGATGTCTCCGAAATGTTAAATTGTTGAGAACGAAGGTGAATTGATGTTGATGGCGCTTCACGCACACTTTTTTCCCACAGCGGCAATATTCTCGGGTGCACGCACTTTTTTTGGGCTTTTCACGCTTTGATTTATCGATGAGGATGCCAGTTTCTTTCACTTTTTTTACAAGATAACGAACATACGGAGCTGACAGTGCTTCTCTTCTTCCAAAATCCGTACGCAATTTTCGCACACATTCTGCAACATTACCATGATTTTCAAAGTAATGTCGCAATATTTCCCAGCGTTGTTCAAGCGTATACACAACCATATTCTTTCAGCGGAAGGATAAAACTAATTATCTGTCAAATCAGACATCAGCTAAGTGTTACCATTCACGAAATAAGCACTAGTTGAAAAAAAAACGTTGGATGGCAGACCCTTTATATGTTGCCTTAACACATTTTTTCTTCCATCAACAGTAATCGAAATAAATCGATTTGAAAAAAGGGACTGGAGAGCAGAAAACTAGAATTATTTTTTTCAAAGCTTTAAACTCCGAGAAACCATAAAATACAAATTCCAAAGCCCGCTGTTCGATTTTGGCCTAGATTGATTGTTCTATTGGGAAAATTGTCTCCATTTTAAAAATTAACGAACATTAAAAAAAACGGAAGGAAAGAATTGCAAATGATGTGTCAAATAATTTTCAACATAAAAGTTCACTGCTGTTTTCAAAGCTCACATTCTTAATTCCTCTTTCCTTTTGATCCTTTGCATTGTGATAAGTCTCATTTTGCGAATCTGGTTGAATGTAAACGTGAAAAGTTCTGCGTCAAAAATGAAATATTATCCATCAAAAGAAATTTTTTTGAATTAAAATAAATTCTAATAAATACTTTAACTAACATTAAACACAAATTTAAATGCATACGAAGAAAAAAATTGCTTATATCAAATACGAAAATTATTTGCAAAAAAGAAATTCACACTGCAAACAATTTGGCATTAAAACAAATTTAATATACAATTTTTGCAGTTTTATTTATTTGTTGATGTTGCTCTTGAGATTAATGTTTCCCACTAACTTCGCAATCATATAAAATTTTACTCAATAGATTTGTTTTTGTTTAAACATTTATAAACGAGTTGTTAATTGAGTTGCAGATGGGCGATGGAAATGCATACCTTACCCATATAACTAATAACTTTTTGTTTTCATTTTCTCTCTCTCTCTCTAAAAAAATTATTGATACTAATGATGAGAACGAATGACAAAACTCACATATGGCTTTCCATAAAAGGGTGTGTGGTGTGCATTTAACTACCTTACCTACGGCACACTTAATAGCATTTAAATGAGCTTAGATTTATCTTTTGACCGGTTTCTATATTCACTTTCTCATAAAACGGAAAACTTATTTGTACACTGGTGCTGAATAAAAAAAAAAACCTAATTATATGTATACACTCGATACTCGTACTATCTGAGTTTTTTTCTTTTTTTTATAACCAATTACTTGGGACAAAATGGATAATAAAGTAGCAATTGTAGATCGGTTGATGATTATTTATAATAAATGCTACTGGTTTCATTTGAACGCAGACAGCTGGTATAAATTTATGCATAGATAGTATAGTTAAATTAAATGTCGGAATAATGATGGTAATTCGAGTTTAACAAGTTAAAAAAAAAAAGGTACAATTTATTATGTAGAGCAAATATTGAGAGTGTAGAATATTTTTCTTGTATTTCAATGAAGGTGATGTCTAATTTGTTAGATTTTTGTATCTAGTTCAATTTGTCGGTCTAATTACTTACAATTCTTATGTGAATATTTTACTTAGACTAACCGAACTAACTGAAAACAAAAATTTTGAGATCATTTTAAATGGCGCCCAGCAATTATGATGCCTACAGGGCATTTTTATATGTGGTACAAGAAAAATTTACTGTCATTTTTTAATTACTAATGTTCAAATAACTTAAGAACTTTGTTTGATATTTACTGCAAGCAATATGACATAAAACAATAATCAAGCATTATAAAATGGCGCCCAACGGTTTGTCTGGAGAAGGCGTTTTTATGTAGAACTAGCAAGTTTTATCTGTTCCAATGGACAAATAATCGAATAATTAAAGTTTATTAAGACATTCCTTGCAAGAAAACAACAAACAATCACTATTAAATGGCGCCCAATTTTTGTCTGTTGAAGACTCTTTTTGAGCGACAAAAGTTAATTTTAACCAAAAAACTGTGTTCTCTTTGTCTAATGGCGCAAACACTTTGTTTCCGGAAGGCATTTTTAGCATTTCTAAATGGCGCCCAACGTTTGTCTTACAGTAAGCATTTTTGAATGATACAAGCTAATTTTATCCGAAAAATTAGTGTTCAATGTAAAAATAACTATAAACTTTGTAGTGACATTAACTACCAAATAGTAGACAATATTATATACAAGAAAACAAGAAACAATAATTGTTAAATGGCGCCAAACGTTGGATTTGGAAGACGTCTTTTAAGGAATATAAGCAAATTTTATAATAAAATGCTGTGTTCCAATCAATGAGTATCTTAATATTATTGTCTGACTTATATTTAATTTATCCAACCATCAATTGATCGTCCTTAATTCAAAAAGCAAAACAAATAAATCCCATATCCATGCCTTTCAATATAATTTTTCAAAAATCAACAATCATTAAACAAAGTTATTAACCTAGAAATGAACCCACATAGCAGTATATTATTGTTTGGTCATCGCCACCGCTCCGCGCTACCATTTATCGTCTTTGTCGTTGTCGTCGCCTTTGATGCTATGCCCAAGATAAAAATACAACAAAAAATTTATTTTCCCATTATTTTATTTGTATTTAAATTATTCACATTAATCTTAAATTCAAATACTTTTCATTCAATTAACACGTCTTTTGAGGAATCGTTAGCAAGTTTTCGTTTATTATTATTATGTGAAATGAACTTCTCTACGAAATAAATTCACAAAACAGACACGAGTGAAGGAGAAAGAGAGAAACGTACGAAACGAACGATGAAGACACACACTGACGCATGATTGTATTTAAGATACAAAAATGTATAAAAATACCACAGCCCGACACCGTTTTCCTAGATGATGCTAATTGGTTTTGTTTGTTTTAAATTAATAAATAATTTAATTCATGTTCTCATTTGGTATCTTTTCATTAGTGTTTTTTTTTTTTTTTTTTTTTTTGGTTTTTAAAAATTTTATTTCATGTATTTTCACTTCATTATTATATGCATAAAAATTAAAATAAAAAAATAACATTAAAGATTATAGAAAGAAATTTAAATGTGCTTTGTTTCAATGGTGTTAACATTTTTTATTTTGTTTGATGATGATATAGGGGTCAAATATCTCGAAGAAGATATCAACGGGTGGGATCCAGCTTCAATATTGAATGAATATTTTTTTTTTACTGTACAGCATTATGAGTTGTTGTTTTTTTTTCTTTTGATAAAAAGGTAAATTGAATGCATAATTTTTTTGTCGTGCAGAAAATAAATTAAGATTTTATTTAAAGATTATTAAAATTGAAAAAAGGGGCTAGTCAGCGATTAGATTATTATGATTTTTTATTTTTATTACTAAATTATCTAATATTTTTATTCAAGTGTACAAATAAGTTGAATCGTTTAATATTTATGAAAACAGATCCCATCATAAAAGTGTTTTAATCAGTGATATTTTTCTAAAAAAAAAAAACTAGCTTTGTGAATTTTAGACACGTTTCTTTGAGTCATTCTAAGACCGAATCTTTTTTTTTTTTTGTTAACAAGAAATCTATGTAAAAATGTCTTCAAATAGAAAATACTCGTATGTCCCAGTTACTCAAACTCAAGTGAATCAAACCAAGATAATTTTGTGAAAGAATAAATATTTTTTTAAGTGGCGCCCAATGTGGTGACATAAAGTTGAGAACTTAATTCAGTAGCAGTATTCTTAACTCTAATTATAAACAGTTATAATTATTATTTGATACAATATTAAATTAAAAAAATAGTATAGAATTAAGGCAAGCTTACTGTTAAAATATGAATAAGTTATATGTATATTGTATATACTCAAAATTAATGCTTATTTTTTTTCATTTTGCTTTTGTCATTTCAGGTGAGCAAAAACAGTAAACCCTAACTGAGTGTTAAAACTTAATGTAAATAATATGCTCTTGAAGATAAATTGACTACAAAGGTATGTTAAACATTCGATGAATTTCAATTTATTTAGAAATAAGTACACTTTGTCTATCAATTCTCAACAGAACTTCACATACCTGCAAGTAAAACAAAAAAAAAAAACGCAAATATTTGCATTACAAATTAAACCACTCTCTCAAATCAAATCAGAAAAATAAATATTTTCCCATCAATTGACACACAAATGTTACATTTACTCATATATCACTGTGCGATGATGATAAAGTAAGCAATTGACAGATACGCGCATCAGCGTTGAACGTTGAAGGAGATTGTTTTTTTTACTGCCACATATACTACTACTACTACTCGTATGTAAGTCCTCCACTCCACTCCACTCCACCATCTGACATTTGCCTAATGACACTTTAATTAAAAACCGCAATCGATGACACTTAAGATGTCAATTCAAATAAAATACTTACATAATAAATACCTACAGAAAATTACACATTATAGTGAAGTAGCTGGATGGTAGTCAGGCGTTCATAATTCTACAATAGGAATAGGTGAACGTGTGTGCTGTGTGCGGTGGAATTCTTGACACCTGTCATTTGATGGGATAGACTAATGTATAAATCATCATTTTTTTTTTGTTTTTTTGTTGCAACGATGATAGCAGCCGACAACACACCCCAGCATAGGAAACTACATATATATGTACATATATACAACAGTTATTGCATGTGCAAATGAATTATTCAATTAAATTGAATGACTCCGAAATGGGGTCATCTCCTTTAACAGAGAATAAATAACCCCTCTTCTGTCCCGCTAACTGTCAGAGTGACTTTAATGACTTTATATACCAATGATGGCGAATGGCGAATGAGTTTTGAGTGCCAACAGAAGAAAGCCCACCCATAAGTCCCATCCCTATTATAATGCAACTACGATATATGTATGCCCTTCACTACGAGTATATTATCACCCCTCGTATATGATGTTATGGCGCATACAAAGTACGCGTTATGGGGTCATAATGAAAGCTTTAGCGTGGTAATAGTAATTTATATTTAAAAGCGAAATGTTTATGAGTTTCGTCTCATTACAAAAGAGCTTTGGCCTCCTGCCATTTCACTTGCGGATAAAATAGTTGTTTTTGTATACTATAGTTTAAATAAATGGATCTGTTATATAGCTTTAGGAAAAAAGGACCATCCAAGTTATTATTTATGCATCAACTGTTAAGCTTACAAGTAGAGTTTGTGTTAGTACAACACGTTATACAGTGCACAGTGTAATTTTAGTATCTATATAAAGATACATCATCCGATTGTGGCTTACATTTATACAAATATTCAGTATGGATATTGTGCTTGGTTTATGCTATGGAAATGGCGGAGAATTGTGGGCCACTTTAGCGAGAAGGTTTTTTTTGCGAAACAGAGTGAGAGAAGTCATTAAACAAAATTTATTGCCCACTTGGAAAATTGTTTCTGGTCTTGTTATATGGAATTGGAAATTGGCTTTCCATTTGATAGCCGCTTATTTATGATTTTTGCTTCTTTTTTTTTTAAGCAGCATCCATGGAAATTGGAAATAACAAAGTTGTATTTGTATAGCTATAAATATTAGCATAGTTTTGGTGAAATGTAAATATTGGAGATTTGTTTGAACAAGGTGCATCATGTTTTATTTTTAAGTTACTCGAATTATGTATTGCATAAACATTAGAATTAAAAAAAAAAAAAAGTGGCGCCCAACGTGGAGTAACTCTAAGAAAAATTGTTTTAATAATAAGAAGACCCCAAAAGATTTTAGCTAAGCGCCATCTTCCGGGCGTTTGGGAGAACACGATAAATAAATAAATCTGATAAAATTAATCAACCCAAAAAAAACATTTTTTTTTAATTGCATTTTTAATTTATGAACCTCATAAGCGCTCGGTGAACACCGTCCTTAAAATTTAATATGCTAATATCTGATTTTTTAAATCTCTTTTAAATATTTATCAAACACTTTTTTCTTAAAATGTCATTTTTCCATGCGTTATTAAACAAATTAAAAGCATATTTGTAAAACCGAACTTAAGAAATTTAAATGTGAAATTTAATTTTTGAAGCACCCTGCATATTATGATTTTAAATGCCAAATAGAAATTGCTTTAATCTAGTTCTACTATTTAGCTGTACTTGTCGTGGTCTATGTTTTCTCTGTTCATGCATTGTGTGTGCGCATTGCAAACGAATAATTGAAATTTAAATTGTTTTAGTGGTTTCAAAAATCCATATGTGTAACTGAAATATGAATTACAAATAATTATTTTAGATATAGATATTTTTGTGCAAGGACTTAAACATGCGGTTATTGGTTCGATGGAACAGAGTTCTCTGGTTTAGAAGAATTGATTTTGGTTTAGTGAATAAATGCATTTTAATAAAATTGTTTTTAAGGCATTATCTTTTGCGCGGTTTATGTAGTATTTTAATGAAATGTTAATGTTGCTTTTAAAAAAGCTTTCATCTTCTTGCTAAGATTAAACTTTTTACTCCCGAATATAAGGTCGATCGGGTCTTGCAATTAAAGTTTCAGGTCTTTGAATAAAGATTATTAAGCCCAGATTTAAAAAAAAGCACAAATGTAATCTCACGTTGGGTGCCACTTTTTGAAAATATTCCATCTTCTCGATACATATTTCATAAAAAATTTGAATTTTACCAAAAGAAGACATTTTAAGATCGATTTATCTAATCCAAATAACAAATTTAATGTCGTTCAACATTTTCTTGTTAAATTAAGACTTTTGCAGTAATTGTCACATATCCACATACAAAACCCAAACAGATTAAATGTTTTTGAAATACTACTTTTTGATCTGCACGTTGGGCGCCACTTAATGAAATAATTTTAGATTTTTTCTGGAATTAGGATTTATTTTTGAAATAAGTCGATTAAATTCTTCACAATTTTTTACAAACAAAAAATAAACTACGAGATGGCTTGATAAACTTAGAAAATCAGTAAAAAATAATTTGAGAAATTAAATATAAATAAACAACTTTGAAAAAAAGCACGTTGTGTAATTTATTATTATTATATTATTTTTCTCTGGAAAGGCTCTTATAATAAAAAGAAAAACATAAAAACAGTCTCAAGTAATCCTTTCAATCCTCAAACATTGCTGAAGTTTGTGTATCGATTAATTTCGCACAAAAAATGTCTTTCCCTGACAGTAACTGACGCAACAAGCGTAAAAACACGAAAAAAAATTCATGGTACCACCTTCTGTCGCCATACTATTTCCATTTTTATAAACCACCTCTTCTATACATCATTAGCATGTTTATTTACATTTCCTCATCTATATAATAAAAATATTCATTTATTAACAAAAAAACAAAATCAATAACTAAAAATATTGTAAATTAGCAACTTTAATTAATGTACTCGATTTTGTTGTCAAGACTAAACAAGTAGCAGCATAAAAGTATATCTATATACACGACGCTCTACAATTTGGTCTGCTCCACTACGTTAATGGCTATAATTTGCAATCATGTCACGAATTATGAGAACACCAAACTCAAAAGGAAAACGATTACTTTTACGATTTTGTGAATTTTTTTTCATAATATATTTTTGTCGTTATTTTTCTCCTCATTCTTTAAATGTACCTACTTGTGTGATACATACTCGTACCTATCTACCCTGCGGGCTATGTGTATTAAAAATTTTGTACGCGTTTTATGCGATCAAAACACAGCAAAAATATTAACAGTTGTGGCTTAGATTTGGATGTCGGTAATAAATCATTGTCGTAAAAAAAAGTATATTAACTCGGGCACATAATAATATATTTTTTTTTTTTGGTTTGTTTGTAATCTTTTTTGACTTCGGCTCGTTTTTCTTTTTATTTATTATTGTTTTGTTTTATTATTTCGTCAGATGATAACTTGACTTAATATTATATTATATGGAGATTCGTTATGAGGTTTCGTGATGTGATAAAGGACGAATTATATATTTTGTGTGTAATTATTAAGTTATTATGACCTTTTCTTGGGAAGCTCGGGAAGTTAAAGTAACTTTTAAGATTGAATAATTGGACGGTTGTTATAATTATTGTTGTTGTTTGAGGTTAAGCGTGTTTGTTTTTGCACAGTTTTACCTTCTAGCTGAAGGCGTAGTTTTAGTTTTTGTTCGGTTTCTTGAGGCAGCTAAAAAAGAGTTATTAACTAGATACAATTTCGAAAAATGAGAAAAGAAAATGTAAAAATATAAAATTTCTTCAATAATTTGTTGAGAACAGGCAATCACTTCATTATGGAAGAAATCGCAACAAACCACATCGTTCAGATTTTACAAAGAACATAATTTAGCACATGTGTGCTTATAAATAACACGAAAATTTTTTTTTCTCGCGTTGGGCGCCACTTTTAGAAAATATTGAATTTTCTTCTAAAATCATTTTATTAAATTTTTCTCAAATTATTCTTAAGTTATTAAATTCAAATATAAGGTAAAGGTGTAAACTTTCACCATTACCACTTGTTAAAAGTTCATTTTAGTTTGATATTTGAACTTTTTCGAAAAAAAGCGCTTTTTTTGGAGAATTTTGCATATTTTTGCTGAAATAAGACATTTTTAGTAGTATCAGTCAAACTTCATTATCAAATAATAGAATCTATGCTTAAATGTTAAAAGACGCTTCTGTTCCTCACGCTGATCCACAACTTTCTTACATTGGGCGCCACTTTTTGAAATACCAATTTTTTCTTCTTGTTTAAATAAGTCATAATGAACAGATTGCCACAAAGTGGATGGATTAGATCTTGTGATGAATATAAGATTGTATGAAAGGCACATCTGCTCCTCGCATTGGGCGCCAATTTATTTATTTTTTCTGATGCCTTCCTGATACCTTTCGTCTCTTTCTTCTCTCGAAGAAAATAATAATTAATTATAAATTAATAATTTTAATTTTAAAAACATCAGAAGATAAAAAATATACATTTTGTTTATAGACCCCTTCAACATCAATTAAAGTCTCTTACAATTAAACTTGACGGCGCAGCCATAAGCGCATTATCAACCATAAAAAAAAGCCTTGTCTTAAAAAAATAAATAAATACCCGACGGCCTCTCATATAATAAAGCAAGTAAGTTGCGCGCCCCAAAAAAAAAATAACCACCAACTCTCTCACTCTCTTTAAATGGTAATCAAAACATTTTACAATTATACTAAAAACAACTATCACAACTTCTGTTTGTATCTACTGTGTTTCGCAGTCATCTAGCTAATGTCTTTCAAAAGTAATAAATCAACAATGTGCAACACTATAAATTTACTGCGCGCAACAGTTGGATACCTCCTGTGTGAACAAACGAAAACAAAAAAAAAAAAACTTTACACTTTGTCTAATAGTTAAACAGCTTAAACACCAAAGACCGTTTCAAGACCGTTTTTTTTTTTAATTTTATTTTTCTTCGTTGTTAAAATTGAACTTATGAATTTAGTCTCCTTTCAACGGGGCGCATCGTTAAGATATAAAATTATCATCATCATCATAATGTATCTATCTACTCGTATCTAGTAAATAGCTAAATATTCTTTATTTCTTACCATAATATTAAGATATCTAAACATTCTATAAATACATACATATATCTTTTTTTGGTGAACCTGTATCTAACTAATGCTCGTGCGCGACACAAAAAGATGACAATGATAGATAGCCAATTAGTTGTGTAGCCGTGTTACAGAGTTGTTGTAGAGAAGTGAAAATTTTATACAAAGATACTTGTGTCTACAAATAAAGTGTGAGATTTTTTTTTATCTTATTATAATTCTACTTAATTTTATTCGTTTTCAATGTTAAAAGGCTCTTTGAGAGATTGAAAATTGAGGTTGTCATGACCAAGTCATTTTATTATTCGACAAAATAAAAAAAATAAAAAAAAAGATACAGATACTTAAACACGAAAACAAATTTAACACAATAAAAATCAAAATGAAAAAAAAAATGTTCATCAAGTGCTTCCAAATTGAAAACGAGTGTCTATCGTATCTACGAGTGTCTATCTGTATATACGAGTATATGTAGATACGAGCTGAAAAAGCTAAAAGATACAATATCTAGATATCTGCTTTTATGATACTTCAACTCATGTCGAGTGTGTTATTTTGGTTGTTGTTCGTTTAACTGCTGTATTCATTTTGAGAAGATAAAAAAAAAAGAAGTTATTGACTGCCGGCCGCCAGGGAGTGTCGGATTCGGAGTCAGAGAGTCAAACTTGAAGTCGGTGCTGTGCGCGGTGTTTTTCGTTAGATATGGTTGGCTCTTCGTTCCAGCTACTTAGAAGATAAGTGGTTGACAGCCTTAACCAGCAGGGGGTTTCTTCCTTCATTTGGGTCGAGTGGTCATTGCGGAGTAGTCATTGAATTCATTTATTTTTTTTTTTTTTGTCTTATGGTAGAATAAATCTACGCTTTTATAAGATTGATAGTTTTATTATTCGTTTTTTTTTTTTTTTGTTCAAAACGCCCCTCATTAATGGAATTCCTTCCCGACCGTTGGTCGTTGTCATGTCGTTTGTTGGACAGATTTCTTTTGTTTTGACAAGTGCTCAAGTCGCACAGTATGGAGCTTTCTTCTTATTGATTTTTTTTTTTTTTTTTTTTTGCTTTTTCTTGAAATTCAATTTATTTGTTTTAGGTGGTGCTATTTATAATCGTGTGTTTTTTTTTGTTTGTTTGTTTGATTTTGTTTACTTGATACTTCATCATTGTATAGTGCTTGACAACTTGAAATGATAATAGTAGTCAAGAGTTTTTTAAAGAGATATCGACTATGCGACTTTATCAATTTACGCTATCGACAATTTATTGACTTTGTGTATTTTTTTTTTTTATTATATTTTGTAAATGAACTTTAATCAACTTAAGTGCGAGTTAAGTGAATTTAATGAGGAATGTTAGAGGAAAGTGGTTGTAAGGGAATTTTATTTGGATTCACTAATTTTGTAACATTTGGTAATTGCAGTATTTTTGTTTTGATTAAATACGTTTTACATTCGTGTTGTACGGCAGAAGGAAAGATCTCAATCCATCTAATCTTTTGTTCTGAATATGTTGATGGCCATTCATGCAACGCGAATTCAAGCTGAACTCTTGGAGCAACTTCATAATGTCAATTTTATAATTGAACGTCAGTTTTCAGCAGTAGCTCGGTAAATGGCTTCTTTTTTGAACCCTCACCTTTTTTCCTAAGTGTTGAAACAAAATATTTATATCTTGTCAGCTCGTGGAAAACCAGGGTTTTTTGAGACGCTGTGCAATTTTGTCTTCATAAACCACATGACCAACACAAACCCAACCAAACACTACTAACCCACACGTTTCAAATCGGTTTTAGTTTTAGTTGTTTTCAACTATCTGGTGTTGATCAGGAACTCCAATTCAATTCACATGTTTTCTCTTCATTCTTATATTCCGAATGACCCAAATGTAATACCCAAATAAGTCTTAAAGTTAATTCTAGTCATAAGCCTCAAGCACACCAGGTGCCTGTTAAAAATTCCTTCCAAACATATTTTCCATTATTTTTACAACGAAAACAATAAATTCCACCAACAGCCATATCATGAGTTTCTATAGAAACAGCAATGTAAACAAAAATGTGCTATTTAAAATTATTCCAAGAATCAAATTCTCCCCCAAAAAAAAACTACTTCAAACATTTTATAATTCAAGAACTACTATTCAATTAAATTTTAGCACATGGCTCACTTAAATTTATTTATATCATCATAAAATTCACACCACGTACAACTTACATCCGATGCTAAATAAATTCTCTATAATTATACAAATTCATAGTGTAAGCATGCGGGGGTGTGAACATTTCACATTGTAAAAATATAAAACAAAAAAAAAACAAAAAATAAGTAACACAAAAAGGTGCGAACTTTCAAACACTTTACATTCAGATAGACTCAACCAACAATCTGGTTTATGTTCGATTACATTGCCAAGTCGAACGAATTCAGTTTGTTTGCCAACAACAATCGATTAGCTTAAATTACCTTGAATCGATTATATCGTTCCTCTTTTTTTTTTTGCAAACTGATTGCAAAAAGATTTTGTCGAATTAGTTAAGTATATTTATAGCAAACCACACATACAATACAATTTGCGGTTACCATTTTTGCAGCTATACATATATACAATGTGAATTAATTTAATTTTATTACCCCTCAATTAGTGCGCAGTGTTTTTTTTTGCTATAAAAAAATACTAAATTTTTAGAATCAAATTTTGAGCTTTAATAAAGATATCTGATACTTTTCTCGGTTTGAAAGGTCTCTGTGGGACTGGCCGGATGCGATAGTGGCGTTCGTAGTTGTCTACGATTTATCATATTTTTTTGCGAATAACATTTGAAACCGATATAAAGTAAAATTTACGACGAATTTTGAAAACATATTTGCTAAACACGCATTTTATGATTAATTTTTTTTCCTATTCAAGGAAACACAAAAAAAAAACTAAACAAATTTTCAACCATTTAAAACTATTTAATAGCGATAACGACGCAGAACGATGGCTACTTTGTCATTCCGACGATGACTTGGTTGATTTTTTTTTTTTCTGAACTTTGTTTTTTTTTTTTTTTTATTATTATTTTGTAGGTGCTTCGCCTTGGCCGTTAAATGGGATTTCTTTTGACAAATTACGACATTTTAACGATAACAAATGTGTTTTATTAATGCGTGGCTTCGGAATATTAAAAATGGCTGCGGCTATATGGTTATAAAGTTTTTGTTGGACAGATTTTTCGTCTTGAAAACGGATTACCTTTTTGCCATTAAAATGGATTTGCATTTTTTATAAATTTTTGAGGGAAAATATTTGTTCTTTTTTTTTTTTTTCTTCTATATAGTAGATACCTACCTACGCAGAGCGCTTTTGAGTTTGTGTTGTTTAGCAAGCAAGATGACAAAGTGTGAAAATGTTTGGGGGTATTAAATGGGATTTCGATTGATTTATATGGGAAAGTATTTGCATTATATTTTATTATAATATTGAAATAAGACGGGAAGTAGCCATTAATTTAGTATGGTGTGACATCAGTAAGAAAATTATTTGTGTGGGAAGAGAAAAATGGCATGACGGTGGCGTCAGTGTCTAAAACAAAGAACAATTTATGGGTTGTTTAAGAGCAGCAGACAACAATTTAAGACCCCTTTCACACGGCGGGGATATTTGTCTCAATTTTAATTTTAAGAAGAGACGTGGTGTGAATTCAGTCGGGTTAAATATTTGTGATGAGAAACGCGAATTCTGTAACCGACACGAATGTATTTAAAAATTTCCCCGAAAATATTTATCGTCTTCTATAATATTGCCGTCAGAAAACTACATTTTATAAAAAGGCTTATTCTCCTTTTATTCAACGACTTTAATAAACCAGCTAAGCTAGGGTTAAAATTGTCCATTAATAAAAACAAAACGATAGCAGAGCAGTGACATTTACAAAATATCCCTTTAGGAAATCTACTACAATAAGTAAAAATTCCCTTGGTTTATGGTATATGTCAACTGCTTTTCTTTTGGTTTATTCTTGGTTTAAAAAAAAAACATGAGAAATTCGAAATTCCGACTTTTGAGTGTCAGTCTTAGTTTGATTTTGAAGCTTGTAGATTTTTTTCTCCATATTTGGAACTGAGCTGGTTGTCTAGAAATCTAAAGGGTATCCCAACAAGAACGCAAGATTTAAATTTGGCGCCATTCGAAGTGTCATTGTTTGACATTTGAACAATTATTATTGTTTGTTAGTAGAAGGCATAAGGTTATTAAAAATGGAGCACTACACGAATAAACAACGAATTCTCATTGCGAAATTTGAGGTTACAATAATGCTCCAAAAGAGTCAACTGTAAAGCGATTAATAGAAAAATTTGCTGAAACTGGGTCTGTCACTGATGTAAAGACAAAAACGCGCCTTCGACCAGGTCGATCGACCGATGTGGTGTGGATTTTGGGCTGGGGGAATCATTCGACCTTTTTTTTATGAAAATGAGTCAGGTCAAGTGCAAACAGTCAATGGTGTTCGGTATCGTGAAATGATAACCAATTTTTTCGTGCCTAGAATTGAAGAAATGAATGTGGAGGGGATGTGTTTTCAACAAAATGGCGCCACATCTCATACAGCCACAGAAACAATTCAATTGCTGCATCAGTCATTTCCCAGTCGTGTTATTTCGCGTTTTGGAGACCAGAATTGGCCGCCTAGATCGTGAGATTTAACACCATTGGACTTTTTTCTTTGGGGTTTTTTGAAGTCGATGGTTTATGCGAATAAACCGACGACGAAGACTCAAGCCTTAAAAGAGGAAATTGGACGCTGCATTAATGAAATACCGCAGCATTTATGCAAAACGGTCATTGAAAACTTCATTAAAAGATCGCGTATGTGCCAGCAAAGCCGCGGCGGCCATCTGCCCGATGTGTTGTTCCATACATAACCTCATCCTGTCTACTTTACGATATAATAAAGAATTCGAGATTTTTTTTTAAATATCTGCGTTTTATTTAAAATTTAAATCTTGAGTTCTTGTTGGGACACCCTTTAGTAGATATTTTATAACTTTTTTTGTTGCATATTAATCCGACAATTTAAGCTTTAATTTCCACATACGTTTCCTTAAGGCGCCAATTTTGGGTTTCACAAGGCTGACCTCATAAAACGGCGGCCCACGGTTTTCGATTGTTCCATATCTGATACCAACTGTGTATAGGTGTTGTTGCATTTGTTTAATCGAAGAGTTTTTGCGTCTTTCTTTACGTCATGTGCCATATTGCCTTCTGAACTAGGTTCTCAGGACATTTTCTTTTTACAGCATTGTAAGTCATTCTGTATTTTGCAACAAAGATGGTATTTTTGACGTGGTGGCTTCCTCTGATTTTCTTTCTTCTTCTAACACACTTTGCCACTCCTGCTTTTTTTGCGAAGCGTCTTTTTTTTTAATCAGAAAGTTCTTGAGTAGAACCTCAAAGTATTTTCTGTAAAAAAAAACCAGTCAACTTAAAATATTGTTCGTCCACATTTTCATACCAAATGCAATTGAAAATATAAAGCCTCTCAAAAAAAAAAAAACTTACATAAGTAAATGAAAAAAAAAATAATAAATTAATTGGTCAGTCAATTTAATCTTCTCTGAAGTGTCTATCAATTCTGCTTCCAACAAAAATATATATTCATTGAATTTCATCAATTCCGCATTTTAATCCATCATATCAAAATGAGATCTCTCTCACCCTCTTCGGCTTTACTATGGACACTCAAACTCCCATCACCCTTATAATATCAAAAAGCTTTATATGTATGTATATGGTAAAGAAATAAATCCCTCTCTGATGAAATAAAATGAAAGCCAAGTTAATTAAAATTAAGGGAAAATCTGTCACTGCCATTGTGTTTGAAGCATAAAATCTAAATAAATATCTTCTTTGTATTATAACAATGTTCGTTTTCTCTCTCTCTCTCTGTAACTTTATTCCATTCCCGCATACACCCTCTTCTCAATTACATCCTATCATCAACTTACACCATACTTGTATTCGTACCTACATAAAATATACGATATAGCTTGCTTGATGGTGCCAAGGAGAAAAGATTTTACTCGTTTGTCCTTTGAATTTTTTTTTTTTTGGTATGGTATAGAAAAATGTTCAAATTGTATATCCCTCTTGTTATAAGGTTGGTCGATTTACAACCATAGAACCACCCAACCAACTGTCACGACTGACCTTCCGATGACATTTATCATTCCAACGACCGAAGGACGATCATATATAGTCTGTGCCATGGTAAATATTCTAACATTAAGCATTTATACAGATTTTTGTGTAATATTAAGCTAAATGTTTGTATATATATACTTTTTTATATAGCTCAGCAAAAATATCAGTAACAACAACAACAACAATAACAAACAACACAGAGGGTAAGGGTATACTCGTATCCTACTGCTGCGTTTGAGAATATAATGTAATGTATACACATTGGATATCAGAGAGTATCCTTGTGTATACATTATGAAGAAATCCCAGTAAAACTAAAGCTTAAATCTGTTTCTCGTCCTTCTCCCCCCCCCCCTCCGCGTCCGCCCCCCATGTTTCCTTAGTCCATCACCAATTCCCCCAAGTAAACTGTCAAAAACACCCTTTTTCCACCCACAGCTGAAAATTTCTCTTCTTTTGCAATGGCTCCTGGATCCTAGCTAGCCTCCTTATGTGCATCATCTGGATTTATAAATTTGGAATTGTTGGTGGGGTGTATAAAACACCCTGCATTTGAAATGGAAAAATGGAGAAAAAAAATATACAAAGGCAAAATAAACTGGGAGTAAAAAAAAAAAGACAATAAGAGACTTTCTTCTTTTGATTTGCTTTTTTTCTCCCTTTTTTCGTCGTCGTTGTCGTCTTCTCGCGCACTCTTAAAGCCCTTTTTGGTCTTTTCACAAAAACCAACTGGGAAGTTTATTTTTCTTTTACCACCCCACCCCCTCAACCACCACCACCACCACCTTTCACCAAAGAAACCAACGGGTAGATTTATCTCGTGCAAACAAACTTTTCTAAGCATTTTTCGCTTGTAGAGAAAATTCCATTTTATCCTGCATGCCTTGCCAAAACCATCATCCATCCTCTCTCTCACTCTCTCTCGCTCGTACGTTTTCTTCAGCAGCATCATCCTGGAGTTAAAACAACAGAAATAATAGCAAAAAAAAAAGTTACAGTGAAGCGGCAAAATAGCTGCCAGAATATAAGGGAATACATTAAAAATAGCTCGTCGTCCTTTATTTTTTTTTTCCTCTGTTCGTTCTTTCTTCTCTGGTCGGTGTTTTTTTTTTTTTTGTTTCTTTATTTTTTTTTTTATTTTACTTCGTTTATGTTAAAAAGAAAATGGCGTCAAGGAGCGAGATTTGCTTTTTTTATGTAACGTCTTTTCACAGTGTTTTTCCACAGAAGATTCCTTGTTTTCTTTTTTATTTTTTTTTTGTATCCCACTTCTGAGCTCCTAGTACTAATAGTTCTTCCAACTGCTTAGTTTGGTTGTATGTATAAAAAAGTTGTATGCATATAAAAGTTTTGTGTAGAAACATTTTTGTGTGTGTTTGAAGAGAAAACTTGTTACATTTTAACTACATGTCACGTTTCAAGAAATTTTCCCATCCTGCCGTCGTCGTCTTCGTCGTTGACGTTGGTCGGTCCTTGTATATATGGTTTTAGTTTTTCCTGTTTCAATGTAGCATAACATATCTACACACGAATTACCTTCTTCGTTTAAGTGAGTTAAGGGTTTAGCTTATTGATCAGGGTTGCCACTTTGGATCTTTTTTTTTTTCAAGTTTACAAAATATAACAGGGATTTTGGTAAGAACTTTTTATAGAACTGTCAAATTAGGATTTGACATCAAAGAAATTTGTAACCACTAAATTTGCACAACCCATTTTTCCAGGTCCCTTTTTTATTTTGGTCGAAGAGAAAAAGTGTGCAGACAACAAATACTCAGCTTGAAGTTTTGGAACATTTCAATTTGAAATAGTTTTATTTTCGATTGGCATTATTTGGCAACCATATAATTTACTTTAAGTGGGATTTTCAAAGATATAGAAAAAGAAAATTTCAGAAGTCTTTTGAAACCCAGCCTTTCAAATACATAACTAGGTATATATGTAGACATAATATATGTACATAGATATGTATAGAACATACAACTATACATAATGTGTTGTGTGAGAAGAAAAACGATTTTGCTATGTAGGTAAGAAAGTATAGAAAGGGTTTGAAAAAAATAAAGTTCTACTTGTACTACTCGTATCTCTTAAGTTTTTTTTTCTTTAACTTGACTTTTCTATATTTCTATATGTACGTTTTAGATAAGTGGTTTTTCAGATTATTTTTATATTTTTTCTTGAACGAACTTTTGTATTTCGTTTTTGGCATTTTAACAGTTCGTCATGGTCGCTTTGAAGGTGACTCGGTAAACGCCATTCGAAAAGTTGTAAGGGATTGGGTCATAATTTTGATAATTTTGAATTTCTTCCATGCTATGTTTTTTTTTGCGATACCAGCCGTCATTAATTGGTTTTGTAAATTTTGAAGTTTCGATTTGATACTTTTTCTATGTTATTTTTTTTTGATATTTCGAAGTTGATATAAAGTCTTATAACTTATTGTAAACTAATTTTCAAAACTAAAATTTGTCGTGCGATGTTTTCTATGTTTTTTTTCGTGTGAAATTGCAAGATATCTAATAGCTGATGTTGCTGAGTAAAGTTTGAAACTGCCAAATCAAATACATTTTATTTGATTTTTTTCTATGTTTCTATGTTTTTTTTTAAAGTTGATATCAACCTTTCGATGTAACCTCTTCTTCTAGTAAGACTTAGTTGCATTAAATGGTTTGTTGTTTCGTATTAATTTAATGTTAATTAACATTGAAGTTATATATTTTCATATTTTTCTATGTTTTTTTATTCGTATAGTTAAATTCTGGTACAGTGTTGAAATTATTAAATGTCGAAATAATTATTAAAACGCATTTAAAAATGGTGGCCAAAGCATACAGAAACCAACTCATCATATTATAAACCGCATATTTATTATGTTCCTGTTATACGGTACATACCTGCACCAAACTTTAAAATATACAGATCCTACTTAACACCATTTTGTTTTAAAATACTTGTTTCTATATAATGCGCACATCTACTTAAAAAAACCCACAAAAAACTTTGTCCATCATTATAATATTATTATCAAAAACATAAAAAAAAAAAACAAATTAGCAAAAATGAACTTTATTATCTCTCGGCCGCGCACTTAAATTAAAATATCATCATATTATTCTCCCCCAATTTATTTTCTGCCACACAGCATTCACTTAATATGCATCCATTAAAAACAACTCATATACCATCTGAATTCTGAACTATATAAAAAAAATACCTTTAGGCCACAGAAAAGCAACAACGAGGACTTTGAAAATAAAAATAATAAACTTGAATGGTTTTTCCCATAATAGTTTGCCATTAAATTATTTTTTCCTTATTTTTTTGTTGTTGACCTAATAACCGTTGGTAATAAAGAAATTTATATAGAAATGAATACTTAAAAATGAATATGGGAGGTGACCATTTGCCCTTTATTTCTATACTGATGATAACTTTGTTTTAGAATTTTTTGTTGCTTTAAAAGTTTTTTTTTTTAAACAATATAATCCTAAGCCTTAATGTCTAAAGTCTAATTAAAACTACCCAAGTAACACTCTCGTAACTTTGAGTCTTTAATATGTTCTAAAAAAGTGTTAAAGGAGTGAACTCGGAGACTATTGCTCTATTTTATACTCCGTTGTAGCATCTGACATTTTCTTTTTAATCAAATGCTCTATATTTGAGTTTTAGAACAACTTCAAGCTCTATAGGCTTATAAAGCTTGTTGCTCTGTTAATATGCTCTATTACAATTTATAACAAAACCTTGATCGAGCTTTACTTAATATTTCAACTATATGCTTTAAAAAGGCCTTATTTGAGAAAATAAATGTTCCTTAGAGCCACTCAGCAGCTTTTTGCTTTTAAACAAATGTCTTGTTGATCAAAAGACATAAGTGTCAAAAAAAATTATTTAACAAAATAAATAGCTGTCAAGAGGTGAAAAAATCGTTTAATCATTTCAAAAACAGCAAGGCTTATTGGAAAAAGGTGTGCCGCAACAAAAATGTTAGAAAGTTTATAAAAGATACGAAAAACTAAGGTGTCGACCAAATTGGCCGTGTTGAAAGATGCGCTAGTTTGAGTGTTGACAATGTTGAGGATTTAAGGGAAGATAGCTTGGTTGAGAGCTCATCCCAACTGAATGCAGATGATTGATGAATTAATAGTAAATTTTTAAAATACAAAAATATGAAAAATTTTACCAAAGGCGATCGACTACGAGCAATATACATAATCTTTGTCATCTTGCAACAGTAGTAAACAAAATTGCTATTCTGGAGATTCAGCTCCTAGCTTCGGAATTATTTTATCATCTTTAAAAAAAATTACTGCCCACTTGTTCCAATCCTCCGGCAAGCAGCAAACCGAATGTGTGAGCTGTCAAAACTGGAACGTTATCATGAACCCAAAATAATATATCTAGTTTTAATAAACCAAAACAGGCACAGTTCAAATAGTAAACTTATATTTGAACATTTTGTTCTCATTAGCGACATGCCAAACAAATGCTTTGAAAAATATACACGACGAAATAATTAGCAATCCGGAATTCGTTTTAGACAAATTCTCTACTTGTTTAGAATCAGAACTTTAACTTTTACCAAGTTTAACGCATTCAGAATGATTTTTTCTGCTTTTAGATTGCCAATCGAAAACGCCATAAAACAAATTGACTGTCATAACCTCAGAGTATAGTGTGTAGTGTATACAAAAGAGCGAAAGAAGAGCATCGGGTACCAAGCCAACACCAAAGTGAACAAAATCAGAAATAGGGTGATAACTCTTCATAGCTCATATATTTTTTAGTTCTGTGCGGGGAAAATGTGCACTCTTCACTTTTTTTATAAAATTAAAATAGATTCTTTTTATGGTCTAAAATGAATCACGTGACAGTTATAAAATTCACGTAGAATCATATTTTTGTTACCTCACGAGTAAAAATCGTATTATGTATTTAAATTCTTTCGTGGAATTTTTAAACTTCAAGTGGAATTAATAAAATTCAAGTGGAATTTATAAAATTCATTGGAAATTCATAAAATTCACGTGAAATTCATAAAATTCAAGCGGAATTTGAAAAATTTACGTAATATTCATAAAATTCAAGTGGAATTATATGTTTGTGCTGTGTTTTTGAATTTTATAAATTCTATAAATTCCAGGTGAATTTCATGAATTCCACTTAAATTTTATGAACTTCACGTGAATTTTATAAATTCCACGTGAATTTTATGCATTTCACGTGAATTTTATTAATTTCCCGTGAAATTTGTAAATACACTTGAAATTTAAGTTATCTCACGTGCAATTTTCTGATTACCTGTATGAGTTTTTACGTGAAATTTATAAAATTATTTCACATTTTTGAATTATTTTAAATTTTTGTCATCATTGAAAGAATCGCAGTTCCTTTTGCATGAAAAAGGTAAAACATCATTTTTGATTTCTTTTCAACCGAGGCACCCTATACGCTATATATAAAAGATGGCTGATAAAATTTCTATAAAAATTTTTTTGTAGACATTAGCATTATAGAAGCTCTAAAAGAGATATTGTTGTGGTCCTATTAAAATGGCTGTTTTGGGAGAAGTTATGAAATCTTTCTATACATTTTTTCCATTTTTTTTTCATTTAAATAGTAAAAAATTTATATTTTAAAGGCGCGTTGTACAATTTCGAGGTGCAACATCTACGTTTGTGATAAAAATAAAGTGGCACACAAAATCATTCCTAAGCATTGTCTTACTCATTAATTAAAGTATTACGATCGTTTATCGTAAATATTTTGCTTAATATAGTTTTGAGTTTTTCTTTGTAAATATTTATGTTTGAGAAATTATTTCAAAGATCATTATATACAAGCAAACAATTCTCTTTGTGTTCTTTTATATTTATATTTTACTAACACTTAAGCAAATCATTTTCATGTTACCATTTCAAAGGGAAAAGCTTTAAAACTATCTCTCGATAACGTTTAATAGAGCTAAAAGTGCTCTTTATCAAAATATTAATGTGATTTTGTAGAACATATAGACATTTTAGCATCATATTTAGAGCCCGAATAATGCTTATTTTAGCTCTCAAACTCGAAAAAAAAGCTCTAAACAGGTTCTTTTTCAGCTTTATTGAAGCTATAGAGCAAATTGAAGTTAATATGGCCAAATAATTTAGCTTTATAAGCGCTGCCAGAGCTAAATACGAACTAAAATTGTTACTTGGGTATGAATTTCGATAACAAACAAAAAATGCACTGTAGTTGAATTGAGAAAGCGACACAATGAATTGACAAACAAATTTTTTTATTTGATGATTCTCAAAAACGATAAAAAATTATCTTCTGTGTATATTCATGCTGCTGGCTAATACATTTCATTACATATTTGGCTGAAGTTCTTGCATAAGATAATCCATTTCCATCAAGTCAATAATGCCCTGAATTTGCATGTACTCAGCACATAACTTGCTGTAGTGATTAAAATTTTTGTTTTGTTTAACAGTAGCTGATCTACATATTGAAAGCAAATCGTCTATGCCCATTACACGTTAATTAAAACTTAGTTGAAAGTGCTTGTACTCAGTACATAACTAGTTGCAGTTGCTACATTATTTATTTCGATAGCTTGCTTACGAGTATGTAGTTGTTACGTGTTTCACTATAGCTGATCCATAATTTTGTACTGATGCCAAATCGTCAATACTCATTACGTGTTAGTAAAAACTAACTGCAACGTGTTTGTGCACAGTACATTATTACGTTATAGTGACTACAGTTTTTTTATAGTTTGCGTTTATAATATACATATGTATTCATTACATGTTTTACTATAGCTGATCCATAGTTGTGTGTTGTGAGTAAATCATCAATGTTATTGCATGTTAACAAAATTGCAACGTTCTTGTACTCAGTACATATTTTAATTAATTTGCTCCTTCATATTCTATTTCTCCATATGCTTCACAAATTTATTCCCCGCTCATAATCAACAAAAAGAAATGAAATTTCGGATGTGTCAAACTTCAAGGTTAATCAAATTAAAATTGAAACAATAGACAGGAAAATGAATTTCACAAACTCACAAATTTTTTTTGTCAAATTTCACCACAAATTCTCGAATACATGATGGGCGTGAAACCGCTTCCTATATAGTCACCTAATTAAAATTCATCAATATTCCTCCTTGGGTGCGTTGGTAAACGTAGATAGATATACAAAACAACCTGAAACGCTGAAAAAAAATTAAAAAAAAAAAACTCACCAAGAACAACAACAAAAAAAAACACTCCTTCATTTACGTTTGTTTTGTTGTGGGTGATATGGCAAGCGCGCAAAAGAATAAACTTCCTGTCAACCCCGCGGCCCTCGTCGCCATTTTAAGTACATCAATGGAAATAAAATGGAAGCAAGTTAACACGCACAAGCAAACAAACAACCATCATCATCATCATCATCATCTTCTTCTTCTTCCATAGAGTATATTTATATTATAGGAGCCGCAGTGAAGTAGGTACACTTAAAAACAAGAGAATGTGTACTCTTTGTACCAGAGTGTCCTTTATATGCAGCACACACAGCACCACCTACCGTACAGATCCTTATGCAAAGTGTATAAAAAATAAAAGAAGAAGAAAAAAAAAAACAGCCCTTGAACGACGTTAAAAAATGTCGTTAAAAGCAATGAATTTCATTCTCATGGAAAACCCTTTCCTCTTGTGGAAAATTAAGATCGTTTTTTTTTTTCCTTCGTTCTTTCTTTCTTGTTGGTTTATCGCAGAACAAAGAGGTTCATTGGTTGGTTCAGGGGGAACACGGTCGGGGAGGTAAGAACATAAAAAGAAGGTTATGCTTAAGTGATTGCTTGAAACTATGAAAATTTCAAAGGGTGATATAGATATTATAAATGGGGTAAGGAAAAGGGACGTGAAAAAAAAACATACATATACTCCACCAGTTTAAGTCAACTCAGCAAATTCAAACCCTCATCAAAATTAATATTAAGAAGGTCGGTCGGGGTTTGGTCTCCGTGATGTGTAAGCTATTAGGAACGCGCGAGCATAGATTCTTCCATAATAATAGGAAGATGAAAATCTTCACTTTATTATTTCTTTGGTCTTTGAACTGTGAAATGTCATTCGACTGACGACGACGTGCGTTGTCGTCTTAGTCTTCGTCGTCCTTGTCATCCCTTCATTACCATCAAAATCATTCAAATTAATGTTTGCGCTAACATTGTCATTAGTTTAATGGGGCGGTTTCATTTTACAACACTAAAGGACCCTTATATATTATAAGACAGACAAAAATACACACAAGAGGATCCTTAAAAATGTGAAATATTTATTTATGTATAAAGGTAGGTATATTATTCTATAATAAAATAAAAATATGCATAGTCATTTGGGCCAACATTTTTTTTTACTGTTAAAGAGTTAGAAGGGGAAATATTATTTTTCCAAGGATTCCATAAAACGAAAAGATATATTTTGTCATTTGCAACAAAAAAAAAAGAAGAGATATAGACTTAACTGCCTTTATTTTTCATTAGCATAGCAAAAGAATTGAAATTGAAATTAAACGTACAAACAACAGATGCTACCTTTTTGTTAAATGATTTTTTTCCTTTTTTTCTCTTATTTAATAGCCAAAAGGATAAAAAGGTTGAATTCTTAAAGGTAACATCCTCAAAAATGAATAGGATTTTCTAGAAATTACGACTTATTTTCTCTTCTCTATATAAATAAAAAAAAAGAGAAGGTTAAACAGCAGCAGGTGAACCTTAAAATAATTGCAAAGAAAA
Source organism: Syrphus vitripennis (assembly GCA_958431115.1). Lineage (NCBI taxonomy): Eukaryota > Metazoa > Arthropoda > Insecta > Diptera > Syrphidae > Syrphus > Syrphus vitripennis. The sequence continues at coordinate 95,527,771 of OY288109.1, forward strand.
ATATAAACGTCCTAAAACTGAAACACCCAACAAAAAAAAAAACAATAAAAACGGGCAAATAAAGAAATGAGGAGGAATGAGGAAGCGAGAGAAAAAGAAAAAGATTAAATAATGAGAAAATGTTTCCACAAGAAAGCAAAAACAAAAAAAAAAAGTAATGAGCGAGAGAGAGAGAGAATTCATAATTAATTTGTTTGAAAATGAGAATGAGAATCCTTCCGTACTTCTTGAAAAACAAAAATCGTTGGTAATTTTGTTTTTATTATTATTATTTCTGTTAAACTTTTCTAATTAAAAATTGGGGACTCTCTTATGCGTGGTGAAGCAAAGTCGTTTCAAAGTGCTCTTATAGCAGTTTTTAGATGTTAAAATGGCAAAGATTTTTTCAACATAATGCTTTTAAGGTTATTCATTTAGATTTAACAACAGCAAACCACTAAATGCATTAATTTATAGAAACTAAAGTGAGGTTATAAATTAACATCATTAATTTTTTGAGAAAAAAAAAATAATATAGTTTAATTATAATAAGAATTTTGAAAAAGCTATAAAGCATCTTTGATTCTACGAAAAACAAATTAAAATTTTCAATATAAAAGGAGAATTCCCAGAATTCGTTTGTAAACTATTTTAGTTTTGAATTTTTATTTGGGATAGAAGTATATAAGAGAAAAAAAAATGAAGGTCAATAGTACGTTCTTTACTCAAAATGTACGTTAAATATAATGCACGACTGAGTTGCAAAATGTATTTTGTGGGTTTCAAGGAATTTTCAAACATAAATTTATTCAACAAAAATTACGAAAAATAAAGTCTGTCAAAAAATATTAAATCCCCACTAGTGATAAGTTCGAAGTAAAAACATTTTTTGATACCACTTTGTATTATGTAATCATAAATATTATAAAATAAATTGGAATTCCACATTAATGTATTCTTATTTTTTTCTTTCTAGGTAAGCATAATGAGGATTAAAAAAAAAAATTAGATGACAAAAACATTTTTGTGAGTAGTTATTAGATAAGTTCTAGTTTTTAAATTAAATTTCTGCGATTGATTGCAGACGGGCTACCACAATTAAACAGTTTTACAGTTGTTTTGATTATGGAATTTTTAATGGACCAAAATTTGTAAATTGATCAAATTTCAATATCTTTTAATGGCTATGGGAATAAATAAATAAAAGTGTCGCATTTACATCAACGAAAAAAAAAATTATGGGCTACTTAAATCAATCATTGGTTCATGTTCCTTTAAAAATGATTATGGTCAGAATGTTACAGTTGAAAGTGAGATGCATGATTATCAGCTTTTTCGTGCTACAATTATTGCGGAAGGCAATATAGCTGCACACACTCATGTTATTTCACTTGGGTAAGTGATTGCATGCCACAATGCGCGTGATACAATTAATTTACTGAAACATTTTTGACGAACGATTAATTTCAAGATATATGAAATTGATGTTAAAAGGCCACCATGTTCCTGACATTTGACGCCATTTGTTATATTTTCACAGATGATTGCATGTTATCGTAAAATGTATCGATAAACCAGAATATTACATCCTTCAGATTACGCCATATATGACATAGATAAGCGGCAATTTAGAGAAATTTAGTAAGAATTCGATAAAATAAAAAAGCGTGTATACGCCCTAGTGCACAGTTAAGTCTAAATCAAACTAAGAAAAAAACTCTAGGTGTACTCTTTTTCTGGAAAATTACGGATACATTTTTCTTTCTTTCAAGTTTTGCCATTTAACTCCTGAATTGCTTTAAAATTAAAATAAAACAAAACATCAGTAAAGCCAAACCTGTAAGTTACAATTTTTACTATGAAAAAGCTTCTTATAATAATTAAATAAAATCCGATCTCTTGTTAAACAAGAACAATTAAACAATGTAATTTAATTACCTTACCTTATTGCAATTGCCAAAGAAGAGTAAAAGAAAAGTAACTACCTATATACCTTACTGCTGCAAAACCAAAATCAACATTCTATCTGTGGAGTTAGGATTTTTTTTTCTGTTGTTATTGTTCTTGTTTCAATTTTCACTAACAAGCCAAGAACTTAAGTACTTAATTTGTTTGCGATTAAAATAAAAAAAAAATAAACAAACGAAACCCAAAGTAGACTCCCTGCTGAATGCATTTCCATAGCTTCAGTAATTCCACTGTCCGTGTCCGTCCATCCCTTCCACTGAATTTGTTGTGCAATCTAAAAGAATAAAAACGGCACACACAACTGAGACTACATTCAACGACGACGACGCCACTGTTTCAATTTATGGCTACTAACCACGCGACTTGAAAAAAGGACGACAATCCATTTGGAACGACTCACGAACAACCGACGACGACGACGACAACGACGCACGATAACGACAGAACGAACGACAAAACATCGCGACATAAGCTAAAAGGAAACAACAGCATGCCATTTTGAATTTTATTTTCGCCTAGGTTCCGGTCGCTTCATCGTTGTCGGTCCCTCTGGACTATGGGCACTGGGCTCTCGCTTGTTCTACGGATGGTCATTTTCTTGTTCCCAATCGTATTTGCCATCATTCGCATATATGTATGCCCAAGGGGCCTTTTCCGTCGTCCACAAAACTGATGATGATACACACAGGAACAAGAGGAGCGAGCAGTATAAAATTCAACACACAAAAAAAAAAACAGGAAAAAGAAACTAAATTAATTTATGGATATTCCTCCACACAGTGGTTTCGTACCTACAGAATCGACGAGCCTTAACCGAAAAAGGAAGGCATTACCATTACGTGAATGTTGAATGTTGTATACGAAGGTTATGCTGCTGCTGCTGCTATATGTTATGTTAATGATGATGATGATGACTGAACACAGGGAATATGTACATTTTTCTGTACCTACAGAAAAAAAAAAAAACTTCAACCAAAAGGTGTGCGCACCCTTTAGAAGGAAGCGAGTCAGAGCGAAGCTAAATAGGGTGCGGACTATACAACGTATAGCAACATATTTAATTCACTCTTCGTCTTCACCATCATTTCCTCAAAAAAAAGGGGGAGGGTACCTTAATTAACATTCACACAGCACACAGTACATTGAAGTTAAGTGTGAGCTGAAGGACACCCCAAAGGGTATTATAATATTGTAGATATACATACCTGGTGCATGCGAGGGTAATTAGGGGTCCAGTGGTAATGTGTATAATTTCCCAAAGTGAAAAATTTCAGGTGAACATATATATAAAAGCCAAAAGTAGCACCAGCAGCAGCTAAGAAAAAAAAACACTCAACATGAGAAATGCTGCACATAATAATGTAGTAACGTACAAGTGAAATTACACTTTTATCACCCCAACAAAAAGAAAAAAAGCAACAAAGAAATTATTATTATGTTGTATAAAGAAACTTAAGATTAAACGAGGACAGTTATAATGATACCCTATATATGTTTTTGTATTTGTGTCAATAAATCATGAACGTTTAATGACGCCTCCTAGGAGGGCTTGATAGAGAATAATCAAGGTTTTTTTTTTTTTGTTTGAGATTTTCTTACAAAAATAAGATTTCCAAATTAAATTTTGAAATGTATATGTGATTGAGTTCGATTGAGTCAAAACCAAGATATCTTAAAATGAAATGGTTTGATTTTTCTGAAGAATAAATACGATATTGCGAAATTTTAATCACGCAACATCGCACATGGAAAAGCATGCTATTTTATGCCTCTCTTGCGAAGTTGTTATTTCGCAAATTTAAGAAATTTCTCGCAATACAACATTCTAAGTTTATATAATGCTGTTCTATTTCAATGTGCAGCTTTTTGGACAACCCTTTTTGAATTTTGGGTGCCGCGAAATCTTATAATTGCAAAATTAAAAAAAAAAAGCGAACAACAACGCGAGGTCTTGGGAATACGAAAGAGTGATGTTTTTAAAATGCCAAAATTGTTTGTATCTCCAGAACGCAAAACTTTTATATTTGCAAGATTTGATTTATCAAAATCTTCTTGTTGCGAAATTTTTAAAATAATGAAATTTCATGTACAAGATTTTGTTTTTGCAAGATCGTTTTATTGCGAAGTGTCATAGATTCAAACAATCGATTTTTTAGAAAATTCGATAGTTGGGAAATTTCAAAAATGCGAAAATTTATTATAAGCGAAAATGTAGAATGGAAAATTTCAAAAATGCGAAAATTTGTTATAAGCGAAAATGTGGAATCTCAATAGATGAATTTTATGCGATATTTTGCAGATGCAAAATCGGACTATTGCGAATAATTGAGATCCTAAAATTACGAAGCTTCAAAAATGCAAGAAGTTAATTCAGCCGCTTTTTTTTCAACTATGTGGTCTTGGCAGCAAATTGACTAGCGAAATGTTTTTATAACAAGATTTTGTATTCGCTAAATTTCAAAAAATGCGAAATACGAGAAAAAGTAAAAATTTAATAGAGGATTTTTGGTATTGCGAAATGTAAAAAAAAATATATTAACAGTATCGTAATATAACAATATCTGACATTTCATATCTTGAAAAATCAATACTTAAAAAATGCAAAAATTCGACATGCACCCAGTTTGTTACGGTGAGATCTTGCAATTGCGAAATTTCAAAAAACGCGAATACAAATTTTGCTACTGCAGGGGATTTTTGTTTCGACGGTTTTTCGGACATTTCATATGTGTCCTTACATAGTTAATTGAAAACAAGTGTTTTTTTTTAACAACAAACCAATTGCACTCTAGTCAATAAAATTAAAAAAAAAAAAAAAATTAAATATCACAAAAGAATTACTGGCTAAGGCGCACACCACAGGAGGGAGGTCCATAATGCCTATGGCTTTAGCATGGCATGTCCGATGGTCGTTTACCTGTTTACCATGGAACACATGCAATTTACCCATGTTGTCGAACCATGGAATGTGTTAAGATAAAATGTGAACCAATGGTGTGGAATGACACCAAGCCTCTGCACTGAGTTGAGTATATAGTGTCAGGGTGTTATAGCTATAACTTCAAGCTGTGCTGTTGATCTGGTTTCCCCTCTTGTTTTTTTCTTTATTCTTCTATTTTATTTTCTTTTTAATCTCCTTTTACCACATATTTTCATATTTTCCATTCCAGTTCGGTTTTTTTTTTGTGTTTCATTACAACAACAATAAAAAAAAAAAACTAAATGTGCGTGGTCGGTGAAATTAATTAGGAAATGATAGCACGAAACAGGATATTGCTAATTTATTTATCATCTATATAGCTACATAAATGTATATGTGAAAACTTTAATGTAGACATGAAATTGAAAATGATGAAAAAAAAATTGATTTGTTGTAAAAGGTAGGCAGTCTGGTTAGTATTTAGCTGAATTGATGATTTAATCCAAAAATGAAAATAGGGGATAACGTGAGCTAATGTAGGAAAAGTGATAATTTTATGAGATTTTTTCTTCATTAATTTTTTTTTTTGTATTATAAATTGGATTTATATGATAAAAGTTATTATAAGAGAAAAAAAAAATTAAATATGAAAAAAGTGGAAAATTGACTTTTAACACGCATCATGTAAACAAGTCGCTAAAATGGATTTTGTTGTTGAATAGATAACGTTTGAATAGAGAGCCCCAGGGTATTGGTTTGATTGGTTCAACCAAGTTTTGTATTTACTTAAGCTGTTATAAGTTTGTTCTCTTAATTTATGTTTAAAGTCAGCTTAACCATGTTGTCAGTTGCCAGAGGCGCAGAAATTATCAAAGTAATAATGACTTAGCATGAATCAAGTATACGTAATTAAACTTATACGAGTAGAAACATGATGTTTGAAATTAACGTTAGATAAAATCTGCAGAGAATATGGTTTGACTTTGTTTCTAAATGTAATTTGTCATAATTAAAATTAACTTCAATTATATTTTTAAGCGTCAGCATCTACTGTAACTAAGATCAGAGCGTTAAAAGATTGCAATCTTTGCGATAAAAATTGCAGCAATTGTTCATTCATTCGAAACTTAAAAAGAATGCAATACTTTTTGAATATGCGACATTTTGTTTTTGAGTGACCATTTAATTTAAAAAGAAATCTAATTTAATTTTGAAACAAAGATGAATTTTAAAAACTGACATGAAATTAACTTTATTCCAAAAGATAATGTTTTGGCATTATTATTTTAAAATTATTTCCGGCGTATGACCGCCAAGACTGGAGTTTCAATTTTCAATCACACGTGGCGTATGTTGTCCTCCAAGACACTATACATATCCCCACAGAAAATAGTCAAACGGCGTTAAATCGCACGATCTTTGAGGCCAATTCACAGAACCGAAACGTGAAACTATGCGGTTACCAAACGTTTCCGTCAATAAATCAATTATGACAGAAGCTGTTCGCCATTTTGTTGAAGCCAAAGCTCCAGCACATCATGGTTGTTCAATTGAGGAACGAAAAAGTCAGCAATCATGGCTCTATTGCTGTCACCATTGGCTGTAACGTACTGGACAGCATCGTGATTCCACTGGCCTATAACAAACCAAACAGTCAGTTTCGGATGTAACGGTATTTCAACATGCACACTCCAAATGACGTAGCCATTCAACCAAAAGTGAGGTGCATCGCTTAACAAAATTCTCTTATTTCTCATATTTCGAACATAACCATAATTTTCAAAATAAATTTGAACAATTTGGAAGCGTTGTTCTGGCGTCAGTTTATTTAATGTGAAATGCAAAAGCAAACTTAAAATTTAACAGAATTTAAAAAAGTGTTTTTTTTACCTCAAAATTCCCTTTACAATCTTCAAAAATATGAAAAATAAAAAGAATTTGAAGAATTTACCTACAGCTACTGTTTAAAAACAACAATCCAATTAGCACCTTCATAATATTTATGCACCTGCATTTACTTTTTTTTTACACAATTCCACAATCAAATCAACTTATTTGTCTAAATATTTATCTACCTAATCTCTGAACAATTAATATCTACTCTCGTGTCGGTCGTATAGATATATTTGAAAACCCACCAAAGGAAATCATTTTCATAAAAAAATAATATTCCAGACAACATACCTTACCTACCTTACCTATAGCAGCTATACTGTATATATATAGTAGAAAAGTAACAACCAACTGTGTGTGCCGCAATCTCTTGTCTAAACAATATAGTCATAGGCAGTTGTTGTCATTTTATTGCACAAATATAGAAACAAAACACAATTTTTTTTTCTGTCTTTTTTTTAGTAACAAAAACCAGACGCGCAACCCCTTGCGACTGCCTTCATAAACCTACCGTATCGACGCTGAATCGTTTGCGATGCAATCACAATACAATTTTTCATTACATCATTTTTATTGAGTGGAATTGCTGTAGTTGTTGTTGTTGTTTTTGTTGTTGTTGCAATCCAAAAACACCAACACCGCATAGTGTGGTTTGGCCCCTAAGCAAACATAAAACCAGCTACTGTTTATGAAAATAAATGTATGCAGTAGGTATAGCTGATTGGATATGATTTATAGCTGTAGAACTCAGCTTTAGTCGTGCATATACAACAACAGCACCTGACATAATATTGCCTTATTTCGAATGTGAGAAAATAAATTTCAATTTTTGAATTTTTTGACATTAAGTATAAGGAGTGTTTCTTTTTTTATGAGGGTCTTAAAAGGCTTACTTTGCCTATTAAATATTAAAAGAAAGACATGGAGGTTGGCGTTGGGCGCCATTTAAGACAAATTGTGTTTTATTAAAGAACTCGCTAAATTTTAACTTTCGACTAAAAATTTTGAAAACAAACGCTGTTGGAAGTGAAGAAATCTTCGATTTCAAAATATTTTATAACTGAGATTAAAATAAAATTTTAGGACCACGTCATAAAATTCGCCGTAATCGAATTGTCTTTTAAAATTTGTTTATCAAAATAGATATTTGTTTGATTGATTTGAATCAAGTCAACTTCCTGAAACAATACTAAATACATAAAACAAAAATATTTATGATGTCATTCTCACTTCTGTATTTATTTTTTTTAATAAAAAATAAATAAGTTAGCTTGTGTTCTAAAAATGTGTACCGATATATACATATTTTACTTAATTTAAAGGACAAGCATTGGTTTATGGATAAAACTAAATTCACGAAGTTTTAACCAAAATCAAAATGTCAAAAATATGCTAAATAAGGTTTCCTTTGTAGCGTCCGGCCGGCCGTCCGGTCCTGCCCGTTTATCTTCACGTATGCTTCATACGTGAACCTTGAGGGATAAAGAGAGAATTATTTTTTTCAAAAAACCCGCTGTAGAAGGTTTAGAAAGGTTCTTTAACCTCAGAATCGCGAGACGAGAGTGGAATTTTTCAAATTTGAGGGGACCATCTCCTGGCCAGCCCTATGTGTTATCGATATTTTATATGGAAAAGAAAATGGCGGGCCAAGGCAAAGTAAAATTAAAGTGTCAGCTAAAATCTTAAGAAAAACGCAGAAACGCAGGCTTTTCTGAATCGCTGCCTGAGTTATACATCCTTAAGATTCAATGTTGTGACCCAGACAAGGCAGGAGCGGCATTGGACATCATACATATATTCTTATGAACCATACACATAATATTCAACATTTTGATATTTATTATTTCTTAGTAAACAGAAAAAATCACAAAAGAAATAATAGGGGTATTCATGCAACGGTGGAAACTCGGATAAACTCAGAAACCAGATAATTTTATCTCCGCAGAAACGAGCTGTCAAAATTTGTATAGGAAAAAAATTCTGCAAACCAGATAATTTTATCTCACAAAATTGATGCAGAAAGTGAAGAAATAAACCTCATAAAGTTTCAAGAAGTAATTTGTGACGTTTAGTTGTGACAGCTGATTATTTCTCACATTTATGCAAGAATTTTTATCGGGTGCTCATGCAAACGTAAAGCGGAAAATTATATCTTTCTGCAAAACGGAAAATTATCTCGTTGCATGAATACTCTTAATATTTTGAATAAATTCCTACATGTTGAACATACCCCAAGTAAATAAATCGATGGTAAACAACAACTGTCAAATCTTTTTCAACCACTACTAACTTCGGTGCCTAATTCCTTATAAAATGCAAAAACGTTTGTTTTTCATTGATTTTTATTTGGAAAAATGACCAATTTAATGTTATTTTTTAATAACAATATAATTAAATTTCTTTTATTTTTTATTAAACTAAATCCCATGAAATGTTTGGACTATAAGAGCAAGCTCATGCAACCCAGTAGTGGTATTGTATTTATTTTCTTGTTGAAAATACAAAATTTGCTACCGTTATGTATTTTATCTCTCACTTTTCAATAAAACTATTTGCACACATGTTCAAGTGTTTTTTCATGTTTATAACAACGACATGCAATAATCTGATTGAAACGTTTTTCTTTTTTTCTCTAGCTTCTAGCTTATGAGCACAGGGAGAACAGCAGCTATACATAATATCTTTAGATAGATCCTATCCATATTAACATAAACTCAATAAGTAAATGTTAATTTAACAAGATTTTTTTTTTTTTAAAGACAACAAGAGTTGAGTATAAAATTGAAATTTAAAGATCTAATTTGCAGATTTGCATGAAATCTAAACAAACTATCACATTTGATTTTGAACAAATTTGTTTTATGCACACAATCTGTTTAACACGCTCGTTGTGGATATGTGAAGTATATAGGCTAGGCACATTATAATGGGGGCTCTCATAGTTTGAGGCTATTAATTTTTTTCTTTTATATGAGATTGAGATTCCACCTTAGCTACCTAAGAAGTAACGTCGATAAAAATTTGTAATCTCCACTGGAGAAATATCATCTTCAAAAATATACAAGTTATCTGTTACCAAATTTCCTTCAATAAATTAATTGTGGCAGTAGATGTGTGACATGTTGCGCCATCTTATAGAATGCATAGCTCCTGCACATCTAAAGCCATCGTCGTCGCCATTATTTGTAACGTTCTGGACAGCATCGTTTTTAAAGAACTATGGACACTGGCCCATAAAGAATACCAAATAGTCAGTTTATCTGAATGTAACGGTGCCCCAACATACACTTGAGGATTATATTCATTCTAGACAACAATTTTGTTAATTTTTTTTTTATGTAGCCGTTTCATCAAGAGTGAGTGTGAGCTTCATCACTAAACAAAATGCTTTTGAGAAAATCGGGATAAATTTACACAATTTCGAAAAGCGAAACTAAAGCAAAAACAAATCACTTAACAGCTGTTAAAATGGCCGCCAGTTAAAAAAGTGTTGCCAACTTAAAGTTTTATAGATATAAAAAAACTCTCTGTGTATCAAATTTCATAATTTAAAAAAAAAACATTACGTTTACGTCCGAGTGCCCGTTTATTTAACTTTAAACTTCAGAGACAGAATCAAAAACGTTCTGCTCCATTTTCACCTTTATTTATCGCATGCATCAGCTTTACACCTTGAAAACATGTGCATTTTTTTTTTTGTAATCTAATGAGATATCTGCTGTTTTTTTGAACACATTCTACAGATGTCTCTAACAGCGCTAAGTGCCCATCAAAAGTCTATTATAGCTTTCACTTAACACACACAAAAAAAAAGAATTAATTTAAGTTTTCCCTCTCAATTTCATGGTTACAAATAAAAATTGTCAATTAAAAATACTCATTTACCTTTAAATAAAATATTCGTTTCACAAAACTATTTAAAATATTTCACAAAAAGTCACATTACCCCACCGACCATCACCCAATCAATCAACAAAAACCTGAAGCCAAATGAATTCATCTCACAGCTGCTGTCTATATCTTTCTGTCTTCACATTCCACATGTCCACCCCGCAAGTCGCTCTGCCATCCTGCTTTTTCAAAAAACTTAAGATGCACACATTTTAATCAGCAGCGGCAGCAGTGCCACTCTGCCACATTAATTTTTAATGCACTATATACCTTTAGGTATGTTTATATACACTCGTTGTTGCATATACATAAATCTATATACGAGTAGCTCAAAAAGCCGACGACAAAGTAAATTGCATTAGCAATTGTGTGTGCGCGCCAAGGATCACAATGCAAATTGGCCTTAATTCAGCAAAAAAAAAAAAAAACTTAAATTGCATTTGAGTTGTTGTTAGTGTTTTTTTGTTTAACTTTTAGTAGGCACATCGACTATAGTGCCCGTATATTCCCACCAAAACCAACCAACCTCACTCTAGGATACATTCCCTCAAATCCCAGATTCATGTGGACTTACTTGGTGACGACGAACGATGAAAACAACAACCACGACGACGACGATGGCAACGATGGTAAATGCAAATGGTTTTTGTTTTTGTTGTTATTTTGGCTATTATTGTTACAACAACAACAACAACAAGCTGTACCTTGCAGGCAATAGGTGTTACAAGTGCAATACGAGAGTTTACAATATGAAGGAGCAGCGGTGGAAGAAGAGGAATTAAACAAAAAAATCCAAATATTGCACTGCATAGGGTGCTGCTGCAGCACTGATGCACTGTTCAACTGAGCATGTAAAATATGCTAATTTTAGTACTAAGAGCGAATGTTTTCAGTTTGCTTTATTGCGTATATTCTCTAGGAGTTTTTTTGTTGCTTTCATCTTTTATTCTTTTTTTTTTTGTCGTCGTACAGAGGGCGCAAATGTTTAAACTTACAACACTTTTGTTTGTGTCATTAGAAATGGAAATGGAAACACAATAGCATGTCACATTTGTTGTTACATTTACTAGGATTTTGTTGTTGGTACATCTGTAGACTTCTACTTAATTTCGTGTGTTCGAGTAAAATTTTGATGTTTCTTTTGAAATATTTGAGTTTCGAAATTAGTTTTGTTTTTCGTATATTTTTGATGATTTAGCTCTGTTCGTTTACTAGTTTCAAATTATCGAATTCACCCACTTTAGTTTCTTTGTATTGTGTGAAGTTCGAACACATTTTGAAATAATAAAAGAGCACAAGAAATAACTAGAAATAAAATCTATAAATGTTTTTGACATTTCCATTTTGAAAAAAATATGCAAAATTTGACAGCTGTCAATAAGCATTTCATTGAAATGTCAGTGAATAAAAAAATTGATGAATGATCGTTTACTTGATGAGTCAATTTTTATTGAAAATCGGTTAGGCTGGTGTAAGTGAGTTGGTTATGATTTTCTGTTTCGTTGTTTACATTTTCGTACCTTTCATTTGTTTCTCTGTCTCACTCATGTCTTATAATTGAAGTCTCGTTTCATTAGTAAACATTAGTTACGCATTTCACTAAATAATGAAGTTAATTTTGAGAGTGAAGTGATATGAGTCAGGGAGTAAGTTCACTCGCCACAATAACTATTTCTCGACAAAGATTTAATTAAAACATTTCTTGATATGTATGAACTTTGAAAGAACTTGCAATTACATATATGCAAATAAACGAGCAAGATCCTGTCAGATTTAGACCAAAGTCTATAAAACTTCCACACATATGTATAAATGATAAAAATCTGTCAGTTTCAGTCAGAACGCAGCACTGATAGCCAATTTTGGACTAATAAATAAATACAACTGAGAGGTGAATTTCGACTTTTCAATGAAGGCAAAATAACAAGTTTGACAAAATTTCCATTAGCCTGCTGTTTAAAACGTCAAACATGAACACGTTTAAGAAATTAGGTATGTTCGCTAACTTAACAGGGTTGTAAGGGGTAGGGGTTGAGACCTAACAAAAATTTGTTCACTTTGTTTACTTTGTTTTTAATTTTTTTTTTCGTTAAAAAATTGCAGACGATATTTTTTTGACAAATTTTTTTTTTATATCTACCAAACTTTTGACATTTTTAAAAATTGTATTTAGAATTTTTTTGTGGTTTTGAAAAAAAAATTGTAGAGGTTTTTTTTTGAGACATTTTTTCATGTATAGTAATTTTTTTCTCAGAATGCTTTTGTTAAATTTAGCAAAACATTATTTTTATAAGAAATGTTAATTATAAATATAATTTTTGTTTCTTCAATTTCAATACGTGAAGGATCTTTTACAATGCAGTATTTTCATCACATTTCACATTCGTAAAAATTAGAAAAACGCTGTTGTCATATTTCATTTTGAACATTTTTTTTTAAGTATCAGAATAAATTTCAGTTCGAAAATTCCTTTGTGCAATGTCCCCTAATAGGAATTTAATAGTAAATGTATAGCCCCACTTCAACACTATTCTAGAGAACCACATTTCGCAATTCGTGAGCAAACGTGAACGGAGTTCTGATTCTTAAATTAAAAAATCTAATTGAAAAGTACAGTACGACGCTACTCTTGCCCGACTAATTGGTATACATTATCTATTTTAGTATCTTTCCTTATCTTTATGTCCTCTAATTTGAAAATATTTAAGTAGTTCATTGGGGTAGACTTTTTATAGACTATAACTAACACGGTTACCTTGAGGGAATAGATAAAGAACGCCGGAAAATATAATTTAATTTCGTTAATTTCGTGTTTTGAAAAATGGGTGTGTAAGTAAACATATTTTGAAGTTTTTTTTCTTTTATGTCAACTTTGTTTTCATATGCATTTGGTATGTATTAAAGATCAAATCAAATTTACAAACTTGTTAATTATTACAAAAAAAAAACTCAATAGCCCTTGTAACTATAACAGAAATAAATAACTGAATACAAACATAATTTTAAATGCTCAGTCATTACATTACTTATATTAATTATATTTGCATTTCAATAAAGCAACACGAACAAAAAAAAAAACAGAGATTATTTCAATTATAAGTGAAGTTGACAATCAACATGGACTTCTGATAAGCTCATTAGAATATAAATAAAAATAGGTAATTCAAAGACCTGTTTAAGTATCTATACATGTAATTGGCCTAGATGGTAATTGATCAATTAAAATTAAAAGTGAGTAGTTATTAAAATAAGAATTTCTTTTTTGTGATTTAGAAAAAAAAAGGTACTTATTCAAGTAGATAATTATCATCAGGTGAGCCATAAAAATAAAAATACTTTATAAGTACTTATTAGTTAGATAATGAACATGGACAAGACTACTTTTTTTTTGATGAGAAACCGTATCTATCTTTCAACATGTTGTACATGTTCGTGTATATTTCATTTAACTTGATTAGAGCGTACATATTTTTACAAGCAGACACAACACAATTTTTATCAGAAACGGATGATGATTTCTTCTTTTAAAAAATTACACAAATAAAATAATTTGAAAAATTTTATAAAAATATCTAGGCAGGAAAAATTTAACAAATTAAAAAAAAATCTAAACTAAAAAATTTAATATTCACTAGAGGAAACTTTGGAATTTTTTTTAATAGATCCCGTAACTGCCATGCAAACATTAATTATCTTAAAAATCGCTATAACGATTTTGATGAAGTTCTTCCTGTATGTCGACGCGACCTTTCGAATTATAAATTATTATAATATTTTTCAAAAAACTGTCATCATTTGTTTTCGATTTTTTATAAACGGTTCAACGAATTGAAACAAAAAAATGTTTGACAGAAGTCTTTTAAGATCTGAATTAAATTGCAATTACAAAAAAAAGAGAAATAACACATCACGATACAAACTACGGTTATGAGGCTAAAATACTGACAGCCTCATAATAAATTACATTTTTTATAATACCATGAGCTTTTATTTTGTCTTTAACCGAAACCTATAATCCCCATTAATTTTAAAATTCAATTAAATAAATATAATTACACTGATACATCAATTATTTTAATTAACACAAACCTAAAAGCATTATATATATTTTTCAATCATTTATATTATAAACAAAAAAAAAATCAAACAAAACCCCAAATATGTAGAGATAAAATTATTCAGTTAATTTTCAACATAATTTTCATTTTACTAAAACCACAAATAAAACATTTATACAAAAATAATATTTATCTTCATTTCCATTTATTTGTTGATAAACTAAATTTGGACAATACATCACAATTGAAAAGCTCATCAATCATACAAAATGAGATTAAAATTAAAATTGAAAAAAAAACTTAAATTTAAATCCCTAACACAAAGGCCGACCACTACACAAAGTGACACCCACATACATTTATTATTCCACAATTTCGATTGCAATATGTTGTTTCAGCAAACAAATATCTATACAAAAAAAATAATGTGTTGATGAATAAATTATTTTATTTTTTTCTCTTTCAAAATTGTTTCAATTTGTAAAAACATTTACACAAAGTTATATTTAGCTTTGAATTTTTTTTTTTGTATTTTCTGATTATATATAAGGCTCAAAATGTCATCTGTCTAATGAACTAGAACACGCCGACAAAATTATTTATTTACTAAATTATTTTGACAGAATGTAGAAAACAAAATATTTCATTTTATTATGTAGTATGCTGATGTTCAACTCCTTAATGCCCTCAACATCTATCACAAAATAGCAACAAAAATAAATCAAGTCTTGGTTCACTGCCAGGATAGATTCTACAAATTAGAAATATGTATGTATGTGGTCCTAGTTTTGTGTGTTGTTGTCTTGAATATTGTAAAAGAAAGAACAACGGAACATTTAATATTTTAAAAATAAATGATCTAAAATTAAATCTTTGAAAATAAAAACTGTTTTTCGTGTAGATCAAGAAATTCTTTTTATCTGAAAATAAATTTTCAAACTAACATACAAACACACATTTATGTATGTAGATGAGAGGAATAGTTTTAATTTTTTTTGACAAAATTAATTTGACATCATTGAAATGATTTGGCAAATGATAAACATGGAAATTAAGTATTTTACTATTTAATTTATTAACAAAGCATTGATGCACATTAAAAGCAATTTATAAATACGAACCTAAACTAATTAAAAATATAATTTTTTGGTGAACATACTTCCCTCATCTACCAACTTTTTCAAAGTACCATATGGAGTATTAATTTTTGGGATAACAGTAGTCCATTTGTTTTGGGCGCCATTTTAATTTTAAAAAAAAAGTTTTGGGAATTTATGCGTTCTACAACTTTTTATTATAATCTTGAAAATCAGAGCTCGAGTTTCAAAAATTCCAATATCCTGAAAATACAAAATGTCGAAAGCTTGTTACCAATACCCCAAAATGTTGAATTTTTATTTTAGAATCTTTAATATTAAAATGTAGTAAACAATTGACACCAAAATTCCGGTAGCCCATACTCCCAAAAACTTTTAATCCTTTCTTTTTAAACATTTCAAAATTCCATAATCATTTTTACAAGTCCTCCATTTTTACAAGTCCTACAGTTTTACAAATTTAGAAATTTCTTTATATAACCCGAGATCTTAATAAATTGAAAACCCATAGCCCCGAAAATTCAGAAACCTAAAACACCGAAAACCAATAATCTTAAAATCCCAAAAATCATGAAATCTTGAAAACTCAAAATCTGATTTTTGAAAATCCAAAAGCCCGGTATCACAACAAAAAATTTTAAGGGGCTCGATTTCAGATCTTAAGCGGTAAAGTTAATTGAGTTAAAAAAAAACTAACATTGTGTACAGAAACTTTAAAAAAGCTCCCAATGCAAACCTTGAAAAGCATAATTTAGGCTCAATATGATCGACTCCAAGTAAAAACAAAATGTTAAAAATTACTTTCTGTTCTAGTATCCACAAGAATCCATTTTGACCCAATTTTTGTAAAAATAATTAAAAACTAAAAATTAATAAATTATATGTTTCTTTATTTCCAGGTAAGGATCTCCTAAAACAATTAAGAATATCAATTCGGTAAGAAATTCCTAAATTTAAACTGAAAATATTTTCTAAATATCAACAAAAAAAACACACATATCAAATAAGAACATCCACATCTAAATTAATATCAAACAATAAAACCACCCGCCACCGCCGCACGGTCAAATATTTGTTATCTTTTTCTAAAAATCAAAATCAATATTGTTTCACTATACAATCCAAATCCAATAGCCTTTAATTCAGCCTGACACACAATTATTTAATTAAATTCCAATTCAATTTAAATGTATATTAATTTTCCTATTAGTTTACCACATCATCATTTTGCCTACACCACCCACCACCTCCTCTCCAAAAATAAAACCACTTTTCGTGTACTTGCCATGGGAATCCTTTTTAAAAAATAAATATTTTCTTTTTCACAAATGATAAAATAATTTTATTTCAAATTAATTTACAAAATAAAGTGATGTTCATTTTTGCTGTTGCTTTCTAAATAAATTTCAATGAAATTAAAAATAAAAATCAATTTAATTTGTTTATGTGGGTCTGTTTATTTTTTCTTTTTTTTTTTTGTAATTTTAATATACAAAGTAAAATGAAAAGAATATTTTACCTAGTTTTTTTTTTTTGAAAGCTTGTGGAACTTTAATGGCATAGAAATTGTGCATCGGTAGGTATATAATGTATATCCTTGACTCAGAGAGGAAAGCTACAATAAAACTACTAATGCTCTGTCAGCATTCAAACCCCACTACCCCCCACTATCCATTAGAAAGTATGATAGCCTTTCGTGTGCTACACTATCCATCCCCAAATGCTGTCATCATTCTATCCCCATACAGTCTCACCCCCAATTTCCTTTTTTTATTTTTTTTTTTATTTTCTTTCGCTACAATGAATTTCATTTTAATTGGGGCAAACGCTTTGATGTTATTAATCTTCATTCAGGTCAGGATGGATAGATGGATGGTTGGTTGGACGGACCCGGACACGAACGAGCGATGGGAAAGAAATATGATTTTTATTTTTAAAGTCATGATATTTTCTTTTTTGTTCTCATCACACTGCCACTGCCCCTCGTTCTTTTTCTGTCGACAGGGGTGGATTTATTTTCTAACTGAAGTTTGTCTGAAAATCTCGCTCTATGTTGAAATCTTTTCTTAGTATGTACTGTACATGGACTTATAAGCAGTGATGATGCTAATAAATAATTTTGTAGACTCATTACATAAATTAGTGCCAGATACCTGGCATTAGTTAAATGATTATGTATTAATTACAAATCGCCTGTGACGAATACATTTCAACATGTAATCAATGCAAACTAACTGTGATGACTTTAGGTTTTTTGAATGGCTCCAGGGTTTTAGAAATGTATGTGGTCATATACCATTTCATATGTTATCAACACACATCAATAATGACTCAGTGCAAGGTGCGTATACCCATTACAAAACTCGATGTGTTGATTACAGTTTTTTTTTTATGGATAGCGAGATTTTTGTAAACATTTTTTTTTCATTCGTTTAATATTATATGTATTCAATACATTCTATGTACTTTGTTATTTTCTATACCCGCACGGTGTAATCATTACATATCTTACTCATATCGTCTATGTTCATTATACAATAGATGAAAAATTTTATAAAAACTTACTTGACCTACTACACGTTGATTGTATGCAATACATAACTTGTTGTGATGAATACATATTTTGTTATTTCGATGGTTAGCCGTTTTAAATTTTTATGTAGCCATAACACATTTTACGATTTCTGTTTCCTGGTGAGGGCATTATATTCTCTTTCCTTTTTGTTATATAAATTGAAATGTAACCAACACACGAACCAGCTTTTGAAATGCGTGACATTCTTAATTCGTAATAAATTTGGCCTAAACAGCTACACTTACCTAATACGCTTGTGTATCTAAGTTTGTTTGCCCTTTGGCAGTTTTTTTTCAGCCGTCGTCGCCTACATCCGCGTCGTCCGTTCGTTCTTTTTGAATATAAGAGAAGGATATAATTTTAAATTGAATTTTAAAAGCCCCCCTGTTAAGCAAAGTTATCCGATGAGACACCGAGGCGCAGAGGATAGGGTTGAATTGGTTAACCCATAAAGTAGCATTATGGGGTTTTGTTTATTTTACAAATTATATTTTCTGTTTTTTTTTTTATTCTGTGTAGCACGTATATCACTTTTTGCATTATTAATTTAAATCAATTCGTTAAAAGTTATAAAATGCAATGAAACACACAACAACAAAAAAAACACAAAGCGGCGAGCAAATAAATAAATCATAAAATTTAATTTGTCGGAATTTCAATATATATTTATATTTTTGAGTGAGTGTGTTTTTTTTTTAACATATGAATTTTAAAATGAAAATATTTCCGTAGATAAAAAAAAATAATATTTTGTTTATGTCTCATTTGGAGCAGATTAAAAAAAAATAGACTTTTCCCACCCTACAAGGCAACAATATGTGCGCGATTAACATTAAATTATTCATTTGGCAGAATGATATTTGTTTTTTGTGTTGTGTTTGTACTCGTATATTATTTTTTATTGCTATTGCTAATTATTTATAATAGTTGGGTTTTTTTTAGCAATATTTATGATAATTCCCGGAGATAATATCGAGCTTTTGTGAATGATTAATGCGGTTTTTTTTTTTTTTTTTTTTTGTAATGATTGAATATTTGAGATAATAGTTTGGCAGAATTTGGTTAATTAAATAAAATTTTATAGATAATTGTGAAATATTTGTTTGTTCTTAATTTTATTTAGTTTTGTTTATCATATTTAAGTTTGTGATAATTCTAATGCATAGCAAAGAGCTTTGATGTTTTTGAACTTCTATTAATTTTAGTTGATCAGGTTAAATTATTTGAATAATAGTTGCCCATCAATCAGAACACTAGAAATATTTGTGCTCCTGCTGGGCGCCATTTAATATATAGGTAGTTGGAGATTTTCATTCTAACATTTTTGACATAATAATAACTTGTAAACCTATGACAAATAATCTAGTATTATGGAAAAGTGTTAAAATATTTAACAAAAACTGTAAAGTAGCTATAAGTTATTAAAATTATGTTTTTTTTTATCATTTCTCACGTTGGGCGCCATTTAATTTAAATTATATAAGTATGTGTACTAATTCGCTTTACTCGCTCTTATAAAAAAAATGCTCTAATACCGGCTACTTGAAGTTTTAAAATTTGATGTTGAAGAAAATGGTTCTAATCTTCCCCTTCGAAAAATTTATTAGAAACAACGCCACTTACGTTTTGTGGGTTTACCTTATCTAAGCAAGCTATTGCTTATATTTCTCCTTTTTTTTTGAATAAGTTCTTCCTCAGATTCGATATCACAATAAGTAATAACCTCATTACCTGTAAAATTATTAGAGAAGCTTTTCCCAAGCCAGAATTTCCAAGCTCCTAAAAACTATTTTATGGAAACCTTATCGAAAACTAATGGAAATCGTAAATTTTATCGCAGTAAAATGGTTTAATAAAATAGCTTATGAAATATACATTCGAAAATATGCAGCATCAATGAGCGTATTTTATGAGAGTCTAATAACTTCCAGAAATGTAAATTTTTAAACTTAATATTATACGTCTTGAAGAGCTCGGATGTAATGACTTCTTATAAAATTCTTATTCAATCTTAAGAATAAATAAATTACGAATGATTAAGGTGTACTAAGCTTCTTCTTCGAATTTGAATTTAGCAATTGAAAGAAAAATTATTTACCATCATAAAACAGATAATTCTAGATAAGCGCAATTTAGAAAACAGATAAAGTATACATAAATCATCTTATTTGTAAATCAAATCATAAGTATAAGGGAATCGTTGAAATTTATTCTCAAACGGTTTTTTTTTATTGTTGTTTACTAATGCTTCATCAATTTGTATCTTCAGATTTATAAAATACTTATGTACATATGGATGAATAAATTTATTTATCTCACATTGAGTAGAACTATATCGATCGAACAGGGACAGATACTCGTCCTTTAGTCCTTCATGATGTTTTTCTCCTCATCCAAAGCTTTCAACAAAGGATATCCATTTGTATTTTTTTTTTTTTTTTATTGAATTTCTTTTTCATATCCTTGTATAGGTATCTTATTTGTTTTATTCTCCTTTTCTCTTTTTTAGTTTTACTTGTCTTCATTATTATTCAGTTTCGTTAAATTCTATCAATGTTACATTAGAAACGTGTTCCTTGAGGGCAAAATGCAAATATTGAAAATGAAATCCTCCATCTCTTTGAATTTCTTCCTGAAATGAATGAATGAAGTAATGTTAAAAAAAAAAAACAGAAAACTTTTGCATACACACACACTTGCTGAACAAGTAAGCAAGGAG
The DNA here is from genome assembly GCA_958431115.1 of Syrphus vitripennis. Taxonomy (NCBI): domain Eukaryota; kingdom Metazoa; phylum Arthropoda; class Insecta; order Diptera; family Syrphidae; genus Syrphus; species Syrphus vitripennis. Next base: position 95,548,871 of record OY288109.1, read on the forward strand.
AAGATTGGAACCCTATTTTGAGAGAAAGAAGAGAAAAAAAAATAACAGAAACAAACCTGGGTCCTTTTTGTTGACACAATATCGACAACGAATGAAAGGCAAACGACGACACTGTGCTATATAGAGTGAATGCATGGAATTATGTAAATATTTTTAGTACGTGCCCAGAATAGATGAAAACATCATACGAAATTAATAATTCCCTTGGTTTAGTTGAATTCAAATTTACACGACGTTGACATTTTTTTTTTTGTATCTTCAATTTGGGGATTTTGGATATACCTTTTCTTGTAAAGTTGGACGAAAGCGAATATGTAAAGGTTGAACCTGCTTTTAAAAGCTAATTTAATGTTTGCTTTTTATTTTCTTATTGTAGAATATTCTATTCACGAAAGTGTGATAAATTTTCAAAATTGGAGTTCTTTTTAATCTTGTTTTTTTTTCTGAAATTAGGGCGACATATTTTTTTTTGTTTTTGATTGAAATCATTCTGAGATGTGATATTTTATTTTTTCAAATCATTTTATAACGTATACCGAATTAATTTAGAGATAACCTTTGTTTTGCATTTTGATTTAAAATGGCGGATCTAAATGAGATTCACTCAATTCAAAATTCTTATATTCCATAATGATGGTTACCAAAACAACATTTAATCGAAGTGAATTAACATAACTTATCAAAGTACAATGCATGATCCTCGCGTTGGGCGCCATTCAAAAAATGCATTTTTAATTTAGATGTTTTAACCTTAATATTTGCCATCAGTGCAGCCAATAACACCATCGATATAAATTTTAAGATTTTCCCGATGCAATTCGAAGCGAAACGTTCGGGGTGAGTACTGTAGTCAACTCGCTAAATATTAAATACTTAAAACGCGGCAAATCTGGAAATATTTAAAAATGTCGTAACACCATCGGTATTTTCAAATTTTGTTGCTTGGCAACACTTCCAACCCAGTTCATCTTCACGTCGGCGTTGTGGGCAAAAAAAAACAAATGGCTTAACAGAGGCATTTATCAGACTTGCATTTTATGAAAAGTGTTCTGTTCGAAAAAAATCCCTTTTTTTATTGCGCGACTTTTTGATGAATTTTAATTTAAGCCGCCACTAGCTGTGACCTTTGATCACGGCTGTAAAATATTGATTTTCCACACTTTAAACAAAATAAATTGGCTGAAGTTTTTCAAGTTTTCAGCTGAGCTCTAATCTCTGAAATTATTGTTGCTCACGTCGGGCGCCATTTAATATTAATTTTTTATTTGGAGACTTCTCAAGCTAAGAGTTGTATATAAATTTAAATACATATATATATAAATTAATCAAAATGTGTACACCTAAATAAGTAACTGATCCATTGGCCACAATTTAAAAAAAAAACTTCTCATTGGGCGCCATTTAAGAAATTTGTATAATATTATCTTTAGAAGGTACAAAATATCATACAAATATAGAAATCATTTATTTATCATGATAAATTAAGTTCTTAAAATTTAGATTACATTTAGAGTTAATAGCATTCCATGAAAATGATAAACATACATTAAAACAAATAGTCTTCTTCAATCAATGCAATTCTACATCATATTGAAAACCAAATCAAAATAATCACTTCGTAGAACATACACACGCATGCCTAACCTAACACAACCATTAATAAATATTTACTTGAATTATGAAATATTATTATTATTTTGCTTTCTACTCGTATAATATTTGCCATATGAATAAAATATTTGAACAGAAATTTTCTCGGAATGACAACAATGAATAAATTGAGGCAATCGAATGGAATATTTTTTTTTTTTTTTTTTTTTGTTTCTTGTTGTCGATATTTAAACAGGAATTTTCCAAAATACCCATTCATCATTGAATATATATTATATTGGTAAAATATTTTACATCCGGATGTAAATTTGCATTTCTCCTTTATCAATGTAGCAAATGTTGCACTGCAGACTGCACTGCACTGCACACACACACATGTTATTTTAGTGAATGCAAAGTTTGGGCGAGGCAGAGGTAAATATTCAATTATAAGTGGCAAGGAAGGCAATAGTGATGGCCATCAGCAATAGTAGTATAGCAGCAGAAGCAAAGGAAAATGAAAATGGAAAAGCTTGACAGGAGGAGCAGTCCGGTAGTCGTCTACACGTACTCGTACTCAAACTTGTACTGCATTGACACAACATCGTATACAGTCTGTGATGTTGATGATGATAAATTAAAATTTTCGATTTAATGCAAATATTTGTAGAAATATTTCGAATTTAATTGAAATTCATTCGATTGGCTTGAGTTTTTATTATAAATTGTTGTTTTTTTTTTTCTTTTATTGTTTTGGTGTTGTATTTGTGTTGTCTGGACAAAAAAAAAAAATTATAATGTCATTGTTCGTTTTTAATGAGGGCGTCAGCATTTTTTTTTTTTTTTGTTGTTTTTATTTTCATTATTGGTCAAATAAAATAAATTATTATGAATTTATTTTAAATGTTCACAAGGTGGAATATTTGCTTTGCTTTTTACATAATAATATACACGCCTCCCACCTACTACGGATTCAACATTGGAGAGGAACCGTTTTAGCTTGGTCTTTAAACTTTTTCTCCATATTTTAGATAGCATACAAAACGCAGCCTTTGGTTTCCCGTCAGCATATCTACTCAATTAGATGAGGAAACTCTAAGTTAGCTTAAGCCTAATAATCTCAGTATCTTTCTTCACCCTTGTTTTCATTTGAGTATACGTCGGTGCGTCATCTGCGTAGTGAAAATGTTTGAGGTATGATGGCAGATTCCACCGAATTCCTTCATTTTCAGTCAACAAAGCTGTGTACAGTACATAACTAAAAACTAATCACCAACAGAAATAGTATAGGGGACAGTATACAGCCTTGCCGAACCTCACTTTGTGTTTTAATTTCCTCTGAAAATTTATCTGGGATCTCCCTCCTGTGCAAAACAAGCCATATAAATACTAATTGAGACTATCGAAGTCCTTGTCAATATTGATGGACAGCAGGTAAAGTGGAGATCAATATTCAACGCACTGTGCGATCCGCAATGTCTTCCATACAGGACAGTAGAGAATCCTGTTTTTTTTTTTGTGTGTGGAGTGTCCCTTCGAGCTATTCTTTTATTAGGAAAGGTTTTGTGGGTAAAAGTCTTAAGATAAATGGCATCCAATCCAACATACTTGGAAGTATTTTACTTCCGCAAAAGAGTTAAAAAAAAATGAAAAAATGAAATTAATCCTTCTTAATTACAACACTCTTTACTTTCCGCTTTAGTGATAAAATTCATTATTTTTACGGTAGCAATCGGCCCAGTAGACTAAATCTAATGGGATTTTATTCACCCCCATCAGAAACAAGAAAATTAATTGAAAATAATAAATCCTTTTGATGAGGAAAAGTTACTTTGTATTTAGTATATTCTAATTTATCTAGCAGCTTTTGTTTACGTTGGGCGCCATTTAAACAAACAACTAACCCACCCCACATACCTACAGCTCAAGGCTTCCGTGCTGAACATTTGCTTTGATTTTTTTTTAATGAACAAAACAAATTTCTTATCATAAACAAGTCTGTTTAACAAGCAATTTAATAAAACATCAACAGCAAGAGATAAAAAAACAAAAAAAATAAAAAAATGTGGCCTATAGAAAAAAAACTCCTGGCGGGCGGCGTAACACACCTTTTATACACATCACTAATTTTACAGTAGCTTTTAAATAATCATATTTACCAATCTGAAATGAAATAATGTGTAGGTAGGTATGTAATGTTGTTGGTAGGTATATCTTAAGCTAATTTTAAATTTATTCTGACAACATGTCGCTTGTTAACTTTATTATTTTTGTAGGTAGGTGTATGCTTGTACCTTAACTTGGACAAAACAAAAAAGAAGAAATCAAATTAAATCGACAAAAAAGAATCTCAACGATGAGATAAATAAAAAAACAAGTAACTTTCAACCTCATTCCCATTTGGTTTGGTATCTTTTAATATTTTTTATTCATCTCTCTCTTGTTTTGTTCAAGTTCTGATGGTTGTTGTTTTTTTTTTTTTTGATATTATATCAAAAGATTTTTGTTTTTATTCTTACTAAGTGGTTTCATATAAATACCTGGAAGATACGATCAAAATACTGAGGCTTTGGTAGCATAAAACCATCATCATCATCATCCTCTTCTGAACTTTTATTTATTTTCATTTTTTTTTTTTTGTTTCATTCGTTTTTAATGTGTATCTTCGCCTTCAGTTGTTGAATTTATTTCCCTGACTAAACCAGATTTTTATTTCCTCGACCCTATACAACACACTCAACCATCCCAGCTTCAGCCGCAGTATCCCCCAGTATCATCATCATCATCTTCTTTATATTGTCGGTTTGTACGTGAAAGCATTTCAAAACATTCCGCAGCAAGAACATCATTCTCATCCAACTGAATTATTATAAATATTTTTTTTACTGCTCCCTTGTGGCCCCAACAAGAGTTGCCAAACAGAGTTGTTGGTTTTAGCTCCAAGTCGAGAATAACATTCATGTCGCTTGGTAAGAATTTAAATTAATTGACCCTTTTATAAGTTTTTATTTTTGATCCTTTAAACGAATCTAAATAACAACTTGAGATAAAGTCAGTAAATGATAGTCTGAAAAAGCATATGTCACAAAATTACAGTTCGAAAAACTAAACGTCAGTCTGAGATAGCAGATGTCACTTTATTTAAGTCTGAAATGACAGCTATAATAGAATAACAGTTAAAGATAGAAGTCACTTAAATAACTAAAGTTCGAGATTCCAGCCGTCACTTAATTACAGCCTGAAATAGCGGAACTAGAGTCTTAAAGCAGGTGTCACTAAATTACAGGTTAAAATTAAAGCAAATTTTTAATGTGTTATCATCATCAATAAATAAATTTGGCGATGCAGAAGTCCATGAAAAACCAGAGCCTAAGTGACTTACAACTCACAACCTTTCCTGTGTGCGTGTTATGGAATGGAAGGGACCTAGAATTTTATGCCGAATTCTACTCTTGGAGAATTTTTCAACTTCTCGCAAGAGATCCTGAACAAAACATTTCTGTTTTTAGATGGACGACTCTGGGAATCGAACCCAGAATCCCGTCATGGCATTCCCACACACTAAGCATTACCCCACGTTCCGCAATCATCATCATCAGTAACCGACTAAAACATTGTTTTTAGTCTTAATCTTGTAATTCCAGAAATGTGGTAATACTTATTCCATCATACAAAAAAAAAAAACAAAAACTTCCAAGAAATTGTGTCGTTGTTTTTATTAAAAATAAAAACAAAAAAATTATTTAAATAAAATATATTTAAAAAAAAGTCAAGGAAACCACAGACTTGTCTGATTTGCGCTTCAATACGATTTGATTACAAAAGAAAACCACAAAAAAAAATCAAAAAAAAAATCAGCACATTGCGAAAAGAAGCAGAGAAAATTGAAAAACAAAATTAAATAATAAAAATCATTTAAATAAAAAAACTTGCCGCGACGAAGAAGACGACAAGATGGGTGTTTTTTTTTTTTGCTGAAATCTACATTTTTTTTTTCATTTACTGCCTTATCTGTATCTGAAAAAAAAACAACCACAGCGAGTGTATTTCATGGTTAGATGCGGATCATGCGGCTCAACTACCAGAGCTTCCACCGCAATTTTTGAATTGTATGCCACAATTATTATTATATGCGAAAAAAAAATGTGTCACCCTATCCACTGCCAACGGCATGCAGTGATGAGGAAGCAATGGTGGTGGCGCTCACTGTTTAATGCTAACCCGCTTGGCTTGATACTGATGAAATTAAGAACCACAAATGTAGTACTTTTGGTTCTTGGAAATCTATATAGCTTACAGTTGATTTTATGTACATAATGTTGCAGTGTTGCAGATAAGGAATGACCTAATGGGAAATCTGATTTTTTTGTTTTGTTTGTCTTCGTCTATTTTTATCTCGACGGAACAACGACTGGAAATGCGAGTTCCAGAGTATAGAAGAATGGTGGAAAGGGTATGCAAGGGTGAGAGGTTTGTGGTTTTTTTTTTTTTTTTTGAATGAGCAAGCACATTTTTTTGATGATTATGTGACGACTCTTTCATCAACAAAGTATATTTTTTAATCTACCCTCCGTGATCAAAACGAAAACAAAATTATGTAATTAAGAGTTTGTGTATGATGAAATCACATCAGAGGATAGAGACAACTTTTGACATCTTTAGATTTTTGACATTTCAACGGAGGCCCTATTGATTATTTTTCTTTCAATATTCAAATTAGATGGCGGAATACGCATTAACGAATTTTAAAAGTATTATGAAAGGAGGATTTATTAGAGTAATGAAAATATTGTAAATTTATTTACCAGATGAGTGTCAAGTCAATATTACATATTATAATTTCAATTTGGGTGTACTACAACGTTTTCTGTTTTTTTTTTTCTTTTCTTGCAGATTCAGGTACCTACTAGCTTATAATTTATATTAACTTATATTTTTTAACTATGATTTGCTGTGCGATGTTTTTTTTCCCTGGGTCAATAGCTTGATATCTGCATTGGGCTTAACTTTTTTGATTGCTTTTTCTTGTCGTTAAATAGTTTCTAATAAGCTGTGATGTTTTCAATGCTTTCCGTGTTTCTATCCAGCTTCAATTCAATTATTTTAAATTAAATATTATTCTATGTTTTTTGATGATTCTCTTAATTAACAGTTAACAAAGCATGTCGCTTTCAAATTGGTATAAAATTCACAAATTGACTAAGCTGAGAAAATAAATTTTGCCATGCCATGTGTTCTATGTTTTTCTTTGTATATTTTATACAAAGTATTCGTTAAAAATACATAAATCCAACTTCTTGTATCGCTTATAATTGCCATTAACCAATTTGCTCTTTACTATTTCATAGCTTTTAAGTTGTGATAATTTAAATTTTTCATGCGATGTTTTCTATGTTTTTTTTGTTGCTGCCTTGTAATTTCTATACATGAAAATACTTTAAAAGAAGTTATAAAATTCATCAAATTTCGAAAAATTTAGTTTAGTTTATGAAACCTCCTTTTTTATGCAAAATCATAACTACTAAATCAACCGAACCGGAAGTTGGAGAGAACGAATTTAAATTCAAATTTTCCACACCAACTTTTCACACCACCTACACATGTAGGTTTTCACTTGTGGAGGGAAGTGTTAAACAAGTTTATAAAGTTTGAAAAGGATATAAAGTAATATACCTAACTATAAACCATGCAGCCATATTTAAGATATAAATACATACATTAGGGTGGAACAGAATTTTTTGTTTTTCATTTGATTTAGCTTTTCGTTGGAAATTACATTCTTCTGTGCTTTTAAAATAAATCTAGAATTTTTTTATAATTTTTAAACTGACATTTAGAGGTAACGAGCATCGATTTTAGGGCCCTCTCAAACCAAAGCGAAACAAAAACCGTTTTTGAAAAATGTTTGTAAGTGGATCAACCGTACGTTTTTTAATCTTTTCTTCCATTCAAGCTTATTCATTTTTGAATAAAAATATTTAGGAGTGGTTTAGGGGGTTGAATTTCAAAAACTTCAGTGTTTTATATAAAGAGAAATAACACAAAACAAAGCTTTTTTTCCAATTAATAACTAATAACTATAAATCAGATTTTTTTTAGGCACAAAAAAAAAAGATATTTTCTGGTCCACCCTAATACAAATACATATTATGCACATGTACATATACATGTGTTATGAAGGTATATTTGTAGTAGCAGGACACAAAAAGGATATATCCGAACAAAATATTCATTTTGCAGCTTATCCATTCTTCTGATGGTGGATGGAAGAAGAGGGAATTTCATTTATACCTATTCCTAAAATTTGGAATTCAGGATTCTCTCCGAAAATTGGTATGATATGGATGGCGGTGGTCGTCATTTGAATTTTTTGCTGTGTAGGTGGTTTTATATATGTAAATAAAAGGATCAACATTTGCCACAAGAGGAAAGAGCTGAACATACACAGCTATGGATTCAATGAAAGATAGACAAGGATAAATTGAAGTATGGAAAGGGCGAATGTTTGGAGGTTTTATTATTTTTTTTTTATTATTATGATGGTTGGCAAATTGAACGAAGCAAACATAAAAAGTTAATTCAAAGTGGTTTTTGTCACGTAAATTGTTATCCCTCTTTTTTTTTGGCTCTTGTATGATGCTATCTAACTTTGGTTCGTGCCTGGATTGAAAACAACAAATAAGCAACGAAAAGATTTTTTGGAATATTCGGCTTTAGATAAACCGTATTTTTTGCATTCAAATGAATTTAAACGAATTGTTTTTTTTTTTTTCATCGCAAATTTGACAGAACTGCTCCCATTTGGTATTGTAAACATTTAAGCAAGTTTTATTTACACGTAATCATATCGAATACAAATATACAACAAATTGATGGAAATTGTATAATAAAGTCAATAAAAATTTGATTAACTGCCCTCCCCCAGTCCCAATCGAATATTTTCAGCAACAAAAAAAAAAATAGAGAAAAAGCATATTTGAAAAGTCTCTCCTTGGGTCCGCTGTTGTTTACAGAACAATTTTGAATGCAGCACAGCGCGGCGCGGCGCGCAAAGTGCGTGGGTTCGTTATGTTTTTTTTTTATATGTATTATACATGAAGGTATTTGTATAGGCATACGGAATTAAATTTATTTTTCTTTTGATTGTTTTATTTGGAAAGAACGGCCGCCATGATGACGATGAGAGGATGATGGCGATGAGTGTTTAACAAACCTAAATAGTTTTTTTTATTCCACATTGATTGAGTTATTTGGTATGGATTATGGTGTGATTGGAATTTATAATAATTTTGGCAGTAAATATTCTTAAATTAATATAGCCCAGTAAAATTTACAAAAAAAAAAATTCGACTCGATTTTAAGAATTCGTATTATTTTTTTCAAGTCCAAGGAAACAAAAAAAATTACATTTTTGATCTTTAGTTATCAGACGCCATCACAAGGTAACAAAACTCGAATTTTCATACAAATTATCGATAAAAAACTATACAATTTATCTTCGATAATGAGTTTTCTTCGTAAAGATTGAACCACTAGACTGCTCTTGTGTGGTGTGTCCATATCAGTTGATCAATATTGTTACAGTGTTTGTCATCTACACAACAAATAAAAAATCGATTAAATACAGTGAAATGATATCGGAAAACCACACGGTTAAGCCTTAATTGAAGCTCATTTGTTAAAAGAAGCCTTTTAGAAATCTATGGGCTAAGCAAAGCCCCAATAAGAGTAAAGGACTGAGTTGTTGGATGTTTTTTTTACTAGTCGCCTTAAAAAAAACACCCATTGCTTATTTATTTCCAGAAGTTTTGGTGAATTTAAAAAAAAATCAGGAAAGGGAGCCTTCGTTTTATTTATTTCCTCGAGTAAAATAAACGATTTTCAAACCACAAAAACATAGAATGTTTGTTATAAATCATATTGTACAAAACAGGGCAAAATAAAATAATTTTCTAATCAAACAAAACGTTATGTGCAATAAAATGATCTAAAATTAAATATTGACCACGTAATCCCAAATCGTTATCAATTGAAAATTAATAATTTCTGAATGAAAAATAAACCGAAAAAAAAAATATGCAAGGTAAACAAAATTGATTGCGGAAAATAATTATAATTTATAAATTTATATTATACAGATAGCAAATTTGTTCCAATTAATTGTGGGAAATCAATTGGCGCTTCATTGCTTCACCCGCCTATATTGAAATATTAAATTGCCACGATTTGTGAAAAATATATAGAGATAATAAATACAAGCACATCATTGTTCTGCTATATCTATAAATAGTTTTTATTGAATCATTCATTTTATATAGATATTTATTCATTTCATTTTGAATTACATAATGTATGGATTTTAAATCAGCTTTATACATCATTGAATACAATTTTAATATAATATTCAGTTATATTAACTTTTTGGAGGGCACTTATCGGACACATGTCATCAAATGTTAGTTGATTTTTTGTCAGGTACATTAAGTTAAGATGAGATAAAAAATTTAATTGAAAATTAAGTTTATTAGGTACAAAAATATGTTTTTTTTTTTCTAATCCTCGATGAAATCCGACCAAAGTGGGTTTTTTGGAGGATATAAATGGAAAAAATTGAATTTTCATACAAACTATCGATAACAAGCATTAAAATATCCTTGTATCCCATCATTTTTTTGTTGCAGAATACAATCCCATTGTTGCTTTTAAAAACAAGACGCCTAATAAGTTCATTTCCATATGCCTAAAAGTGACTCAATAAAATCTATATGTGACAGAAAAAATAGAAAATTCATGCAAACTATCGATAACAAGCATAGCATATAATGTAAATATTATACGGCCAAGACAATATGGACGTAGTTTTGTGGGCTTGTTTTTTTTTTGGATCGTGAATCGTTACCAAATTTTGAATCAAGTGTCATGAAATATAAATTGATATCACTAAATAATAAGTACGCATTTTAACTAATAAACGTTATAAGCGAAACAAAAAATGCATTTTAAATTGGACAAAAAGATATAAATCAATTTTATTACAATAAATTTCTCATTAAAAGATTAACTGAGTGGTCATAAATTTTCAAAGTCTATTATATTGATAGTAAAAATTACAAATATAATCTAAATTGAAACATTATAAATCGTTATCTTTGCACTTCAGTTTGAGATTTGTGATAATTAAAACACAAAGTTCTACTTCAGTAGACGGTTAAAGACCACAATCTAAAGATTATACTAAAGCAGTAATGTTTTTGATAAAGTTTACTCACGTTTTACTTGACACATATGTAGGTATGTATGAATTTGAAGCAATTTTTTTTTTGAGCTTTTACCCTCAATTCTCTAACTCAAGGATAATCTAAGCTTTTCTTTTTTGTGAAAATATGCTTTTAAAAACAACTTAAACATTGTTTTCCCCAGAATCAACCTATTTGATCTTCATTTTCGTTCCGTTTGCACTAAGCTCTTTTTTTATCTTGTAGAAAGGCGATAATTTACTTTCGTACATTTTTATTATAAAAGGTTTTTTTTAATTCCCAATGAGAAAAAAAACTCGTGTGGACTATACAACAGCATTATTTCCCTACAAACTATCGATAACAAGTATGAAAATATCGCTAAGGATCCACCTCTTTCCGGATTTAAGTTTAACCCCGAGATGTTTTTTTAACAAGTTCATTAAGGGCTTTTAAAAAAAACTTATTTTGCTGTTTTATACATATTGATTTAATTATCGATAATTTTTTTTTGTCCATATCTTCTTAAATGGTTGACCCGTAAATTCTCTTTGCTTCTTTATATTTTTTGTAGAATGTCCAAATGTAATTAGCAGAAAATTGACATAAAACATCAATAACAAAGACGCAGTAAGCGGTGATAACATTAGTTTTTTTTTAAGTTAATACCAAAAATAGTTTGTTTTTCGTGGAAAGATAATAGAAATAAGTAATTCGTAAGTATTGAAATAGGTAATAAATGGAATTTCCAAAAAACTATCGATAACAAAAATTTTATCCGCCCTGGTTCTTCTGAGTTTTGCATCTCAGTAACAAAAAAATTCCTTAAAGGTTAATTTCTTTTTTAAACGAATAAATAAACTGCAAACAAATCTTCGAGACAATTAAACACACGATGAAAATAACGAAGTTCTATAAACTCAACTCGTCCTCTCCCGAGAAATTAAATATCTACCCTCGCAATTCTGATTGCGAAACAAATCTCAAAACCCTCAACAGCAAAACCATTTTACAGACAAGTGTGGTTTTGACTTTGATGATTCCTTTGATTAAGTTTCTGGTAAAAAGGTATTTGGGAGAGAGGAGTTGGTACAAGAGGGAGAAAAAGACTTAACGTAACGCATGGTTTATTCCTACGTATGCATGGACATCTTTGCCATCGTGTGCCGCCACCATCGTCTTCTAAACCCTCACGAGAACTTTATCGTTAGTAAATTCTAAACAGTGACAAACTCAGATACCTTAAGTGGAGTCAACATCTGATGTGGAAATGCAAGGCAGTCCTTTTTGAATTGAAGATATACATATATGTACATACATTTTTTCTTTCCTTCGTACGGTCTTTCGGTATTTTAGATATACTTACTCCAATGCAAGATGAACGACAGCAGAGTGTGTAGCAATGTCAGTCAATTTTAAGAATGAACATACCAAACTAGAAATGCCTAGGCAAGACTAGAACCGAAAAGAAGCAAAATTATTTGCAAACTCAGAAAATAAAAAAAAAAAATTAAACTTCCTTTTCTGCTTCCATTTGGATATGACAAACGAAGGAATACATCAAGTGCCTCCTCTTGGGTAGACTTTTCAAGCACCAAGCACAAGTTTTAATGTATTTTTGGAATCTCTTTTTTCCTTCCATCTCTCGATGGGTATATGCATCCAGGACCAGCCTTCAACAGGAGCGACATCACACAGTGCTATAACTATATTATTTAAGTACAGAAAAGTCCAACTTCAGAAGTAATAGCCCAGCCGCCCAATCCGACAACATTCAACTTTGTTTCTACAGAGATATGTATAGTGATATAAATGTGCATGGCTGATGCATATACAAAAACGAGTTACTAAAGTGGAAGTCATCCTCTTTACTTCACTTCCTCTGGCTCTCTTAACCATTCACCCGGTCCTTCCTTGCAGTCAGTTGGTATATTTTATGAGCACTGATGAAGATACAGTGGACTCTCTGCTATTCATTAATTATGCAGATTGGACAGGCAGGCAAAGAAGTATTTTGCTTTTCACTTTAATTCTATGGTCTGAGATGTCAGTGTTTGGAAATTTGGATTGATGCTTAACACGAAGTCGGACCATGAGTTCGTCGCTATGGTGTTCTTGGCGAGCATAAAACAAAGGTGTTGCGTCCTCATGCAAGGATGTTTTTTTTTTTGTTCATCTATTAAGTTGAATTTTGAAGGGGGCTTCTTTTTTAAGAAGTTTCTGTTTTTTGTTTTTCTTTCGCACTCAATATGCATTAAAAATTATGAAGCTTGTTTGAAAGAGGTCGTGATATATATGTTTTTGTTTTAGAACAAGATTCAGCAGATGGAATTTGCACTTTTAGAGTAAAAAAAAAAGATGCTTTTATTTGAAAATATGACACTCAACGTTGGGCGCCATTTAATAAATAATAATTTTAGCTGTCTTCTGTTTGCTGCAACTACTTGAAAAAAGGATCAGGAGAGAATAGTTGAGTAGTAGAAAATTATTAATTCAAGTTCTCCTACTTTTTTCGTTAAGTATGTTTACTATTCTCTATAACTGTTTATAAAAGCGTCAACAGAACAGGGGCGTTTTTTTTCTAAAGCCCGAATAGGCTTATTGAAAAAACGACGTCTGGACTAGAGTTAGTTTTTGTTGTATTTAACTCGTGATTATTATTCAAGCTCGAAATGGGAAATGGTACCGTAAAAACATATCATTCAATGAAAACGCAAATGGGGTGAAAAATTATCGGCGATTAACGACTCCATGTCAGAAGAAAAATTGTTAATATCACCGGAAACCCATCTCTATCTATGCTAAAAATAAGCATCGAGAACTGGCCTAAGGAGATAAGGTGTTGTTGGATATAATTTAACTTGATTAACCTACAACTGGAACTTTGTCCACTCCAATAACCATTATCATCTACAATTTACTTCTTCGATGTTACTATAGATTTTCATTAAATGTTCACTTCGGCATTTAATAAGACCCTAAGAATTTTAAACAAAATTTCTTATTCTGATCAATTTTTCAATAAAAAAAAAACTTTGGTTCCTCAAGCCGGATTTTGATTAAAATGATTGCTTTTCCTTAAAAGTAAGGTAAAAATAAGAGTCCTTAATAGTTTTCAAAATCATACAAGAATGATAGAATTTTTGGAATTTATAAGAACGATCTGTACCTCCACTTCATTCTTAGAACAATGGGCTCTTTAAATAATGCAAACACCTGTCTCATATAAATGTTAATAATTTCCACTTGAAATCTCAAACTAATCATTGAACGTAAATAATGCTGTGAAATTTGAGTTTCAAACACAACAAACCAACCAAAGTAAACATTGTGCTAACTAAAAATCCAACAACAACTTATAGTATTTTTCTAGCAATTGTCGAAAAACTAAATAAACAGTGATGATATACTCCCATATACCAATTACCAACCTACCCTAACATTATCCTGCCAAAAATTGTTAATTCCTACTTTTATACATACACTGGTTTTGGCTGCTCTTGATAACGTTTTACCTATCTATACTCAATTTCAAGCAATTAACATTTTAATTAATTATTCAGCAAAACTGGTAAGCACAAGCATTTCCTATACCATATCGCAGAAAGTTCTATACAAACATACTTTGATCTAAATTCTAATCCAATAATTCTTGGCAATTCTCTGGTGTGTCGCTTCCATTGCAAACCACAATATTCCAAGCTATTTTCCATTGCTCCTGCCTTTTGCTTTCTCCCTCTCATTCCATCTCCCTTGCTCCCCTGGATGATGAAATTAATTACACAGGTAGACATATTAAACATGCCAGATAAATACAAGTGAACGAACCCGTCCCAAGTCGGCCAACTACTAAGGCCAACGAGAACGACACCGAACCCTATCATTCCCTCCCATACTTTCTCCCCTCAACATCACATTTACTCAGCTATAAACTTTGTGCATGGTAAATGAACGATACAGTACATCACCTCGCCTTTGGGGAAAGCATGACAAGGACTTTCCTCTTGAACCTATATAAACAACCCTTTAAGCCCCCAACCCCCAAAAACTCCCACCTCTGATGTTTAATGTGTTTATGTATGCATTTGCAATTGGATGGAGACGAGGTAAACTCAATTACATTAGCTAGGAATGAACTTCAGTTGGTGAATATACAGAAATAAATAGGTAGGATGTACCTATGTGAGAATGGAAATGTTTGAGGTGAATGTGAATGACATATTTGAAACTACTTTTTTCTACCCAGGAATAGATCCATTAGGCTTAGGATATTTCATCAAAAGCTATTTTCAACCATTAATCATCATTACAGGTGTAGGTCGGGCAAAAAGTATTCGGTAGAATATATATGTTTGTGGCAGCAGCATGACAAATTATACATTAGCGAAATAATTACAAACCATCGCTAGGATCTATGTTTCCCCACACTCAAAACTCTCATTTAGGTATGTATGTACGTTAAAACTTTTAACCCTCTAATGCATTGTTTTTCTATTCCAATGCAAAAATCAGTATAGATTTATATTCCAAAAGAAAGAACGAATTCAAAATCCGTTTTTAAATTTGGCGGACTTGGGTCTTCAAAAAAAAACTTTGACAGATAGAAAACGTAGGCCATTTTCTATGTATCTGTCAAACTTGGGTATTATCTAGGCTCAAAAGAATTCTCTTTTTTTCAGAGATGGCGTCGTTTAGCCCAGAAATCGTTATTTTTTTACAAGCCACTTTGAAGTTTGACAGACTTTGGACTAAAAAGTAAACAAAGTAACAATGTTTGCCAACCATCCCTGGATGGAAAAGCCCTCCCTACTTTCGTACTAAATATTAACACAATGTGAAAAAAAAAAATATTAGAAAATTAAGCATGTGTTAATATTCGTCAGAACTAGCTCTCAATTTTTTTCTGGAAGAAAATGGCATTTTAGTTTGTTGGATGGTTTACTAGCTTTTAGAACTAAAATTTTTGGTGCAACCAATTAATGTCATTTTAAAAATTATCCAAGCAAGATTACTTAAAAAAAAAATAATTTTTTGAGATATTCAATAAATATTACGTTACATATTTAACTACGTAAGTTTAGAAAATAAATATTCATTAATTTCTGTATTTTCTTTTAAACACGTGTTTCTCATAAGCTCTTATTATAATTATAGAATATTTATTATTAAATAATTTAAATTTCAAAACATAAAAATTATAATTACAAAAACATGCCGGTTTTACGAGTAGTAGTTTCAAAGTAGAAAAAAAAAATTACTATAAATGCAAAACTTTGAATAAATTAAAAGAATTTTATTGATAAAAACAAACAGGATTCTTTTTTTCATTATTATTATTATAATATCGATTTTAAGGTAATGAATGTGCAAAAATAAAAAAAATGCCAATCAAATTTGTTTAATAAAAACAAACAATGTCAACGTGAAGCATATTGACAGATTATTATTATCAGATGAACTATGACGTTTGAGAATACAGCGAGCGTGTGTGTGATGTGTGTATGCCTTTAGCAATAAAACTAAAATAAAAAAGAAAATTAATATAAAATGGAATTTTTATTGACATCACAATAGTTGATGCTCTCTGATCTGTTTGATTGAGTTGTGGTTAATTGTTTTAGTTTTATTTTAATGATAATATACATAAATTAAATAGGGAATCACTGTTTTTTTATTGAGTGACATTAAAATTGACAATTTGCCAATTAATAATATAGAATTGAATTAATTTATGAAGGTATGTACCTATGAATGCATTGGCAAGTTGGTAGCAATTTTTGAATTGTTGCATGTTAAAAAACACTCGATATTATAGGTACATTAATGCAATGTCTGTGGTATTTTCGGTTTTCTCTTTATTTCAGATAAAATTTAATTGAAATGTTCAAAATTAGATTAAATGTTGCGGTAAACAAAAATGATATAGCAGTTCATTTTAATACCCGCATTTGTCTGCATACTATAGTATGTAGTCTAAAATGGTGATTTTATTTCTATGACTCGGGGGAGTTGCAAAAAATATTACCACATGGCTAAATAATTCGAATTTTAAATCCAACAACAATTAATCCCCTTTGGTACTTTAATAAATCCAAATAATTCTTGGGGCTTAACATAAGCACGGAGAAAAATCAAAGATTTCAAAGATCACGATGATTAAACGACACCATTTTACAAAATACAAATCACACATTTTTGTTATGGGACGAAATATTTGAAAGTGAACGACACATAAGATGCGTTTTTTTTATACCCGAATAGACATATTAAAAAAGAGCGACGTCCTGGCTGAACGCCACCGCTGGGGAGCCCCGACAAATTTTTAGGCAAGGCTATATCTTGTTGTTGTTCTATTAATAGCAAGTGAATTGTTTAGCCCAGCGGTGAACATTTCGCTGACATTTCTTCATACACTTTACATTTTTAATGTAAATTTTAAATTTTGCTATTACCTGCACGAGGACTTTTTTGAGTCTTGACTCTTCTTTAAATTCTTCTTTGGAATTCAATTCTGTCAGTCATTTTTTCGCCTCATTTTTTCCATTCATTAAAAAGGGAATTTGTAAAAAACAAAAAACCAGTCTTGGCTAAATAGTGAGTTTTATTGCGATTTTTTTTAAAATCTTTTCCTAAGCACCTCTTCTTAAATTAACACGAGGCTAATGCTTCAATTAAAACCTCATAAGCGGCTTAAAAATCGCCACCATCTACTCATTAAATCAACAAAAAAAAACATTTAATCTTTAATGTACCTCAACAAATAATATAGAATTTCATATTCACTTTGTCTATACATAACATTTTAAATGTGATGAATGTACTTCACCGTTTTTCCTCACTCTTAAACACTATACATGTATTTTTTTTTTTATTTTCTTCCACGCCATGTAACACCATTATGAATATACCTTAAAGCTATGCCTACATCATCTTTACACTGCACACTGCACACAGCATGTAGCACAAAATAACAAATTGCTTTTGATGGCTTTTCGTTATGAAAACATTTTCATGACAAAAAAAAAAAACAGCTTACAACAAAAGAATACAATTTCTTATAAGAAAAAAAAAATACAAAAAAAGAAGAGCCAAAAAAAAAACGGAAGACTATGGGAAATTTTTCTTGCATTAAGTATCTACATTCTCGTATATCTCGTATATGCAAATGCAAATGCATGCACTGCGCATAAACTGATACTATTTTTCATGCATACGTTTAGCTATGTTAAATTAAAAGCAAAAAGGAAGAGAAAAAAAGAGAAAGACAAGGCAACATGAACATCAGACAACAACAGGAATACAAAACAAAAAATCCAACGTCATATTTCACGACCTACCAACAACGCCACCTATAGTTATAGCAGCATTCAGACGTTTTTTTTTTCGTAACATAACACGGGCGGAAAGTGATTGCTATTGTGAAGAGGAGCTGAACTGCTGAAGAAAGAAAACATGTTTCTCATCTGCTTAGGGATTTATTATCATATACAGTCTTGAGCTGTACTTCATCTTCGTCGTTATAGTCATTTGGTGAGATGTTGTTGAAGATGCTCAATTTGCACAAGTTGCAGGCAATTTTTTTTGTTGTCGAAAGTAGTGCCCTCTATATCTTCGTTTTGTTTACCATGATACGATTTTAGTACGCATTGTTATTTCCTTTACTGTGGACAGTCTGAGATCCTTGTCCTGCTCTTCATAAGCCATGATCTTGTTTATTAATATGTCAGCAACTAAAATTAATGCATTCAAATAAGCTTTAATAATTTAGCTGTTTTTTGTAATTCTAATATTCTGTGAGATAAATCAGAATTCGTTTATAAATTTGAAAGTTCCGTCCACTAACGAGGAACCCTTAACGACAGAGTTTTTATAAAAAAAAACGACACCTCGCTGGTGACTTGGGCTAACTTAAGCCCAAAGAAATATCTGAACTTAGCGAAACCCCAATAGACTTAGATAACTGTTGTTGCATTTTACTTTTTACACCTAAATTGTTAAAGACCACAATTTGTTTTATTTTTGATATATTTAGACGTTGCACATCATTATTGTTGAAATTAAACTTGTTGATATAAGTTCTGTTCCCAGCTCAGCTATTTTCAGTTTCACACGCCATCAAGTTGTCTTTCACTTACGTGTCTTAATTCTTTATGACGCGGTTTCCTTCTACTGCGTCACGCCCCTCAGGTAGATATTTCGTAAGATACTGATACCTACTTTCAATAAGAAACTGTTCTCATTTAAATGTATTTTATAAAAAAAAACTGCCTGCAAATATTTCAAACACAACCCACTTCGACAGTGTCGCCCTCTTTCAACCGAGCACTTGAACGATAATCTAAATCGTGATAGTCGCATAAAACCTATTGACTTGCAAAAGGCATAATAGCCCCAGGGTCCCAAGCTATATTTATTAGAGAAGGCAATTAACTATATCGTAAGCAAAAAAATAGACAAAAAAAATAATAATAAACGCCACCGCCGCGCTACTTAAAACGATTTTTTCTCTTAATAGCTTACTAATATGTTTGAGATCCGCAATATTTCGGAGAGCCTTTAACTCATGTATCAACTTTAAAAATTTATTATACAACTTTAATTGTAGATAAATTTACAAATATGCGCGCACAATACGGTGTTTGTAACCGGTGTGCTTACACGTTTTTTAGTTGCTACCGTTGTGAGTGGAATCAAATTTCAAATCGTGGTGGCAGGAATTGGAGCGTTAGACCACGAATAAAATTGAACTTGAGCTAGATGTAAGGGAAAGGTAAAATTGTAAAAAAAAAACGTTATAAATTATATTACAAAAACAAACAGATCTTTATTCCAAAGTCTTGTTCAACAAAAACTGCCAACGTGTTATTGGCTAGGTTCAGATTTGTATTTTAGGCTGTTTCGATGGATTTGTGTTGATCTGATTACATTATATTTATTTATTATATTAATTTATATTAATTGAGATCCGAACGCGGCCATTATACTTTTACTGTTGTGCTTGTGTAAACAAATGCGGCACTGTTCGATGTGAAAATAATAACAAACAACAGTGCCAATAAAGTGGTGTTGACATGGACGACGCGACGACGGCGACGGACGATGAAAACGACTAGTAGTATACACTACTGCTGCTACATGAAAACAAACAAGAATGACAGTGACGTTTGGGTGTGTACGCTCGCGCGTTCAATTAAACTCAATTTTGTCTTAATTGAATTTGATTTGCTTTAGCAACAAGCACAAGCAAGTTGTTTCGATATCTTTATGAGTTTAATTCATGTTCTATTGTTTTTTTTTTGTTTTTTTTTTTTTTTAATTTAAGACATAATACACGTACTACAACAACAACAAGAAAATTCTCAAGGCAATATTTATGTCAGTTGTAAAAATGTTTATTACATGAATAATTCATTAATCAATGTAGACGATGAACGACGTAGACGATAGACGACGCACGATGATAATGGCAGGTTATAAAACAAGGTGTTGTCGTTATCGATATATAATAAAGAGGTGGTATTAATTAGTTTTCCAATTTATTTATATATTTCATTTTAAAGTGATTCATTAAAATTTAATATATGATAAGAGCTTTTGAAATCAAATTAGAAATAAAATAAATATAAATATAAATAGTTTAATCATTGTGTGTTGATTTAAAATTAACTTGTTTTTTTTTTCTTTGCAGGTTAGTTTTGGAAAAAAGATTTTATCAAAATCGTGAGTAAAAATGATAATAATTAATATCTTTCATTTATCTCCTGAGAACACTACTGCTTTTAAAAATCCTACACAATATATCAGTTTCCATAAGTGAAGCTTTTGACCTGAGTTAATTGTCAAAAAATGTTGAACGTGGAACCTTATAAATTCTAGGACTTGTGAGGTCCGTTAGTTTTTCCTTATAAAGGCACAGAATGGGTTTCGTACGACCATGTCCGAGGATTGTTGCTCTACCCTAAATTTGTGATCAGAGAATCTATAATTTGAGTTGTTAATCAAGAATTAATCTAATCCAGCAACTTGGGTTGATAAGATCCATTTAACCAGAATCTCTGAAAGTTGTATCAGAAACTTAACTTACTGGTAAAAAAAAACAGAAACTTTACCTACTGGTAAAAAAAACTGGCCACCATTTCTTGGTTCATAAAACGTCGGGATCACAGAGCAGGATCGATCTTGTCGTTGTAAGACATTTATTTCAATGATCTACCAGTAGATGGATGAAATCTGTTCGCAAAAAACTGCTGTTATAGTTCTCTTTGAAGAAAGGGGAAGTGGATTCATTGACCACATGCGAGATTGGTACAATTTACATATTATAAACCGTGGGATTCCTAGAGGAACACTTGACGCAAAACAGTTAAAAAAGATTCTCAAATGACTTCAAACACATATCTTTCAAGCTTTTAATTACTTGTTTTTTCTGTCAACCGCTGGATTATCGTTAATCTTTTATTAAATATTCAAATTTAAACTTTTCATCTATTCATTGCTTGGAAACAACAAAAAAAAACCTCCCAAGAAGCACAAACATGTTGTATGTGTGTTAAATTCACATTAAAATAAATTGTTCCAATCATTTAATTTATTCAAATGTTATGCACTTTTCATTAGTTATTCTGTTTCTGTCACATTAAGAAGCCTTACAAATTTTCTGTTAATGAAAAAAAACTACTGTTGAAAGCATTTCATTGTTTATTGTTTTTGACAACTTTTGACATATCTCCATTTGACATAACAGAAAGTTGCTTTCCTGTCATTATTGACATTAGCTTTCAAATTTTTATTTAATCTTTTAGACACATAAGTGAGTATAATATTCTATGTCTAAATTTAACCAGCAATGACACAAATTAATACTTTAATCATCGTTTAAAAAATAAAAAAAAAGAAACACTTATGGGATTGGTTGAACTGTTGATATTTGTTGAGCCTAATGTGCGTTTGCACTTCTAAATTGCGGCACGGTGTATGGCGCACAGTTTAGAAAATTGTTGTTGAAGGAATTACTAGAAATATCAACAAGTACGTAGCTATGTACAAAACATATGAATCTGGTGTACATAATTTACAGAAGACTTAAGTGACTTAATAAAAAGAAACATGTCCAGTGTGAATGAAAAGATTAATTACAATTCTCCACCTCTTCTGCGAAAGGCTGTGTTGTGTATGGTGCCTGTATAATTGGGTTTTCTTGATATTTTTATTTTGTTTCGTCTAGCGTAATCACGAACGACCACATCGATGGCGGCAACACCAAGTAGAGATTTTCCGTAATTGAAATTGATTTATTTTTATTTATGACTGCCCGCAGTGATGTGGTTGGTAAGTTTGCAGCATTTTGTTTAGACATTAGGTATATGTAACTAATTGTTGATTTTGATATTTGATATTAAAACAAGCTGTTGACTTTACGATTGTACGTACGTATACCTACTGAAATCTACACAGTTTAATATTTTTTTGTGGTATTTTCAATTTTTTCTAATTGCCAGTATTTACCAGATTTATAGCCAGTTGCACTAAAATCCACCAAAACTAGTTTTTGTTAAAATGCTAAAAATTATCGGACTGATAAATTTGACATGGTTGCATAAATGTCCTTCTGGATTTTATTATCTGTTTATTAACTGAACGAAAAGTAAGTGAGATAGCAGTATGAGAGATGTCAAACTTCACTGAAAAGCCCTTCCATTGAAGCAAAATGGGATTTTATTGTCTTTCAAACTAAAATTGCTTGGTGTAAAGCAGCTGTCAGAAGACTCAAATGAAAAAGTCAGCCATAGAATGCGATTCCACCATTTTGATTTCTGTAACCAATTGTCAGTTCATTTTCGTATAAGAGATCGATGAGGCGCTTTTCAAGTTTCAATAACGATTGCAAAAATCAATGAATATAAGAACCTTCTATTATTTCGGCTTTGTACGACCGTCTATCATGGTTAGTTTTTTAGTCATACCTCAAAGCTGGTTACCAAATGCATTTGAATGCTCACTTTTTGGGAGGACACTCTTCAGTAGGTATACTGTTGTATGGAGCGATTATAAAGCAGCCCGCCTATGAGAGATTGCTGCATTAAAACTAGCTAAAGCAACACGAAGTTAAGAATGTTAGCTTTTAATTGATTATGATTTGTACATCTATAGTTGGCAACGTAATAGTCCACCAGCGATTCTTACTTTATTTTTCTAAATACCTATGCTATAGGATGTACGATTTCTTCGTACATCGTTGTCTATTTGAAGAAGTTCATGGTTACTTTTGATGTTCTCATTTGCTGTAAAAACTAAAGTTGCTGCTTCGCGCAAAATAAAACACTAAGATTGATTTTTGTGTAAGGTTTACCTTCAGGTCTTTGTTGCTTATGTACAACTCCAATATTCAATCGAACATCTCCAGCATATTCGTATCCAGACATACATATTTTTTTATTCATGTATATAACAGAATTATGTAGCTTTTAAATTCGCCTGCTGCTTCTTCATCCTCCGCTAAATTGAAAGATGTCGGTACTTACAAGTTCTTAGAAATCACGTACTTCCCTTTTACATTTTGTGTTTTTGTTTTTTTTTTTTTTTTTGCATTAAAAAAATATCTCTGTAGGATTATTACAGTGCAATAGATAAAATGTGAAATAAAAGAAAAAAATCCAAAGTAAAAGGAATAAATAAAAGAAGAAAAAAAAATCTACACAAATGGAAAATCAATTTTAATTAAACTGATATCGAAACGAAAGGAAGAAGTATACGAACTGGGTACATACACAATACACTTCTTTGTTTGTTCCTGAATCCTTTTCATTTGAAGCTCTGTTGGCTGGCTGGTTCTTCTGACTAACTTGTTGGAAACAGGATTTTCAATAGGTTCTTGTAAAAAGGGGATAAGATTTGGCGTTCGAGAGAGAGAAACTGTGTTATAATCATTCGGGGAGGACTTTTATCCATCGAAGTAGAAAATCTTTTAACTGTGGGATTAGTTTTTTTGTAGTCAGAGTATTTATTTAGTTGTATTTTTTAATTAAGTCTGAAGTCATTCAATTCCAACATTAAACAATGGAAAATATTTTAAAATATAATAGAATTCTTACCTTGAAACAAGGCATTGTTTTTAAATGGAATTCGGTCAGTTGTTATTTTAAGAGGACTTGTATCATCATCTATAGTTGTAAAACACTTAAAAATACTAGAATATCACATTTTATGTTGAAACCTAAACAAAACCTATTAATTAAACGTCCTCTCTCATTAATAAACCAATTTAAAGAATATTTTTAGAAATAAATGACTAATTATTTCTTTTGTTGGGCGCCATTTATCTAACTTTTGTCTACTTGCATAAAACGTTCTTATATATGTATGTACGTATATGAACATTGATTTCAGCTTAATTCCAAAAATTCAAAGATATTCCTGGATAGATATAAACCATTTGATTCGTCCTTTGTTGGGCGCCATATAGCTAACTTGTCTTGTATTACCGTTGAAATCGCTGAATTGATTTTCCTATTGACTTGGCAAAGCTACTGCCGTATAAATAATCCCTCTTTTGCAGCTCACACTGTGTTTCCAATCAATAAATCCCAATCAGAACCCAAGAAACCTCTTGATTGACCATACAATATTGAATTTTGTTTATACAATTCAGCAATTCAATAAGCCAAAAACAGACAAAACAACAATCATTTGAACCATCTCCTTTTAATAACAGCGCAGTGGAAGCTTCACCTATAGCGGTGTCGGTGTCATCATCATCACCATCGTCAACTGCAGTGCTTCATGTTCACCATGCCATAAAAATACACTACGAGATGGTGATGATAGCCAAGAGCAAGTCACACAGCGCTTACCTGTATATATGTATGCTTTACAGCCATTTGGCAGTAATTCACAACATGTACGTGTTAGATCGACACTAAAAATGGAGAGCATGAAAGTATGTGGAACTAAACGATAAAAGATATGTGTGTTCATGCAACATGCTATACACAATTGGCCAGCCCCATACACAATTTGACTCTGCAAACGGTGTGGCAACGCCAACGGTGAAGGCGACAGCAATGACGACGACGATGGACGGTGAACTGTGCTTGCTGCCCAGAACAGCTATTGCTGCTTCATCAGCGTCAACTGCAACAGCAGCCATTAAGTTTGGCTCCAACAGTTGTTGTTTTAAGCCTGACTACACTCATCGAAAGCCTAATAAGACCGGACACACTGTTCGTGATGTGTGTTCTTTTTTTTAGTCTTTTCTTATTTTGCAGTTGTGTTTTTTAATGCGATTACATGATTCGATTATATCAAATTTATAGATTGTTTATAGTCAATGCGTTGCTGATGAATCAGTGTCTTCGAACGGACTCCTTTCGGAAAGTTTCGTACCATAGTTTTTTTTTGGTTTGGTAAGGCAGACAATTGCCACCAGCAAGATTTTGTTTATGGCGTGTAGTAATAAATACATGTGCAGGTTTCAATAAAATTCATTTCTCTTTCTTCTTAATTTATTGATTTCATTTAAAATTACCACCTGTCAAATTGACAGAAGCGAATTGAAATTAAAATCATCGTTCAAAATTTATCGTTAAAATTGATAACATAACGAATAATTATTACTATTCAACTTAGATAATTTTGTTCACTCTTCTTTATTGAAAATTTGATGAGTAAGGATCCATAAACCTTCATATATACATATTTGCTGAATCATTCTAAAGGAGGTAATAATTTTGTCTAGATTTATTACAAACTCAATGACATACAATTCTCTTGCCTTGCTTTTTGTAATGCATCAACTCTAATGTATAATGTCCATTTCTTTACTCTTCAAATGTGGGCATAATAAAGTTCCTACTGTATAGGCATTACGTATATTTATAGAGAAACTATATAAATGTTTATGACTTTATTTTCATATCGTTTAATTGCTGCCATATATGTTTGTCTGAGCTTAAGAGGCAAGTCTAATAAATCTTAATAATTGGCATTGAAGTCTCTCTCTCCCTCTGTACTTGGATAGATTTCATTGTATGCTTACTAATGCCTTATGAGCTTTGGGTGTAATAAAATATGTGCATAGAGTATCCACAAAAAGCTATAGCAGTTGAATTGGAGATCTTTTAACAAGTGATTAAATAAGATGTGGTGATAAATTTTATATTTTTATTTGTGTTGATTGAGTTTTAGCGTGACAATTAATTAAGTAAATGATGCTGTTTATAATAGAGGGGTATAACGGCTGAGGTATATGATCAATGAATATGTGCAGATGATGGCTGTTGATTCTGGTTTCTCATAGTAAAGGTCAGGAAAAATAATTGAGTAGCGCCGTTGTTAACCAGTACTTTGTTACCAACATAATTTTCATACATATTTCATCGATAGTTTGTATGGAAACTAAATTTTTTCTGTTTTGGTGCGCATAAGAGCCCAATTTTACACAACTAATATCTCTGATAACAATAAGCATGTTAAATCCAACAAAAACTAATCTCTTATCTTTAGAACGGAGAGAGATGGGCTAAAAACGATACTTTCATACATGTTATCGATAGTTTGTATGAAAACCCTGTCAACTTTAGGAGACACTTAAATCGAAAAATCCTCTCTCATTAGGTCATAAAAATGTTACTTTCATGAACTAATGATGGAGGATATCTTGAGGCTCTTTAAGTTTGAGTTATACAACAGGCATAATGAACATAAAAACAGGGATGTTTAGTTATTTGCATGGTTCAAATCTGATAAAAGAATTCTTAATTGGTAGTTGTTAGTGATAAATCAGTAAATATTTATCAAACAAATTGCCAACAGCTCCAGCTTGATATTTTTCGAATCAATAACAGCAGCAGAACTTTGGCTCTGTATTGAACGATTGTAATACACTCTGGCTCTTAAACAATGGCGGCTGTTGTTTTAATCTGTTTCACGCATAAAGCTCTATATTCCGTTCTTTTGCAAAACAAGCTACTAACTAAAAGTTGGAAATCCAAAAATCAATTTGGCTCCAATCCAAACAGTTTGCTCGCTTATGGCCAGCTTATCCCACAAGTTTTAACTTCATTCCTACTATACATTTTGAACGCAAGGTATATGATCAATGAATATATGTAGATGATGGCTGTTGGTTCTGCTCTATCATAGTAAAGGTCAGGAAAAATAATAAATTGAACAGCGCCTTTGTTACCAACATAATTTTCATACATATTTCATCGATAGTTTGTATAGGAACTAAATTTTTTCTGTTTTTGTGCGCATAAGAGTTTTTTTTTCGCCCAATTTTACACTAATATCTCTGATAACAATTAGCATGCTAAATCCAACAAATAACTAATTTGTTATCTCAAGAAGGGAGAGTGATGGGCTAAAAACGATATTTTCATACATGTTATCGACAGTTTGTATGAAAACCCTGTCAACTTTAGGAGACACTTGTTGGCTGTTGTTTTAATCTGTTTCACACTTAAAGCTTTATATTCCGTTCTTTTGCAAAACAAGCTACTAACTAAAAGTTGGAAATCCAAAAATCAATTTGGCTCCAATCCAAACAGTTTGCTCGCTTATGGCCAGCTTATCCCACAAGTTTTAACTTCATTCCTACTATACATTTTGAACGCAATATTCTTAAAACTTGATTCTTAAATGTCAACTTGTAAAAACCTTCAAATGGATAGATAGATAGATATATGCACATCACTTTGCTTTAATCTAAACAACATTCACATGAATCGCCTTTTCAAGCTTTTAACGGCCACACTAACAAAGCTATTTTGTCTATAAAAATCTAAAATGTAAGTACTCGTATATTATCTTTCAATTTCAAACATTGGTTTAATTAGTCTAGTTAAGGACTATCCAATCTCAAAATACTTGTAACTAATTAAGAAAAATGTATACATGAATCTATTTAATGGAAAAAATCTCGTTAAAAACAAAAACTCAAAATGGCGCCCAATCAATGTATAATACAATACTCTTAACCACAAGCCTCTCATAAAAGGAAAACAACGCATGCTAGGTGTATTCAAGAGAATCAACTGTCATTCAATTTGAAACATCAATTAGCCGGCTGTCACCCTTTTTGGCCATTTTCCATCAAAATTTACCAATTCCAATTCGACTTTTTCCATGGTGTTTGCTGCTGCGGCGATATTGTAGTAATTATTCTCAATTATGTAGATTCTATAGATATCTACGTATATCGTCGTCGTCGTCGTCATGTCGCGTCGGTTGGGTGGGATAAATCTTTTTTTTTTCTGCCTTCGTTCACACACATTGCTGTCTTTTTGGTTTTTGTTGCTTTGGGGTGATAAGCAATTGATACGCCCAATTGCGTGCTACATTTCACTGAACAATATCGATTTCAATGTTATACCACGTCAAACTATAGGTTTTTGTTCCCAACAAGCAATTCGCTTGTGGCACATGAATCTGTAATAAATTAAGAAATGAATTATGATCAATTGGTAGTCAGTGGGTATATAGCTAGCTATTTTCTTCTTTATGTATGGCAATAATAGCAAACGATTATTCAAATTTTCATACTGTGATTTAAAATATAAATAATATGTTTGTATTTTTTTTACAGACTGCCAAAATAATTAACACGCCTTTTTGTTTGCATATCGGCAAACAAAGCTTAAATTATTAGAAATACTAAGTAAGTTCGTCGTCCGGTTATGATATTTGGCATTGAGGCGAAAAAACAGTTAATGTTTCTTCTTTTGTTTGGTCACATTTAGTGCAATTTGTATGCCCCAATAAAAAAATATAAATTAAAAAATATAATTATAAAATCACGCCTTTGCCAAACGACAAGTCATTTTGAAAAAAAAAATGAGTTTTTACACATACTTTCGATAAAAAGTATGTAAACATCGTTGATGACTCACCAATGGGCAATTTGAATTTTAAATTCAACAACTAAACCCAATGGGACTTAGATAAGCTCAGACAATTCTGGAACTTAACTTACAAGCAATATTTAAAAACTACTTGATGTCGATATTTTGTAAGGGAGCCCCATTATTAGGTGTGTTTTGAGACCCCAATGGGCTTGTTAAAAAAATACATGCCTGGTCTAAAAAATTTAACAGTAAATCTTTTCTTAGCCCAGAGATTTATCGGCCCTAATTTAAGCCCCCATACATATGGGTTACCAGCGACATTTCATTTTTTTTTTCATTTTTCAATATGAAATACAAAAAATTATATTTCAAATAATATTAATACGTGTTTATTATTATTTTTTACCTATATAATAAAATCGCAATCAATTATTTGTAGTTATTACTTCTAAATTACATTAATCCACCTCGTTTATCGATTTTACAAATACCTAACATCAACAATATTAAATACTGGATTTAGTTAATAAATAAAAAATCTACACAAAAATTTCATGATTGCGTTTATAAAAATTTGTATTATAAAATTCCAATGTACTTCAAAAGCTAAAAGCAGCAGTAATAAAAGTAATAATTTAATTAAGGCTGAGTTCGCATTATACCCTCAGCCACCGCCGCCGCACCGCGCGCCGCGGCATGCATCGCACACACAGTGACAGTGGGGATGACGACGGCATACTATAAAAGCGCTGCGCTGTAGAAATAATTTATTTTATGATTCAGAAAAATAATCCACTATTATTGTTGCGAATAAAAAAAAAAACACAAAAAAAAATGATGATAATGGGAGCGGGAATATAGCGGGGAAATAAAGCAATGAAAACAAGTACAAAAAAAAAACAACCAGAAGCCATGTTAATTGGCTTCTCTAATGGAATTATTTGGATCGCATTTGCATTTCAATTGAAATTGTAAACGAGCTGTTGTTGCTCAATGATGGTAAATAAATTATTATGGTAAATTGCTGCAGTTTACTGCTATTTTGTTTAACAATTGTCATTGGGGAGTAAAAAAAAAAGGGAGTTTAGTTATGCATACATATGTGCGCACGGGTCTAGTGGTGAACTGTGTTTGTTTGAAATGCATGGTGGCGCTGCTGATGAATGAAAGCAAAATAAAGGTACTATATATAGTATATGTAAGTATGCCTAAATACGTGTATAGTGAGTGAATGGGCTTGTTTAAAGCTTTTAATGAATGAAAGGCATAATGCGAATGAGAATACTTACGTGCTGCTGATTATGGGATGGAAATTACATTAGCTCCTTTTTATAAAAGAATGTGCTTGACTTTGATTATAGATTTAAACATTCTTTTTTATAAAAATGTTTTAACGGTTTCTGATTTTTTTAATGGAAACTTTAAAATATCTGGTTTTCATAATTTTTAAAAAGATTGACAGACTTTTTTTGATTAAATAATGCTTCGAAAATTTTAAACAAGAAGCGGAAACTGGCTAAACCTACGAGGAAAAAAAAGACATGCTAAAAACCTACTATAGGTATGTACTTAATCAATTCCGTTAATTAACTATAAATGCCTTAATTGAGCAAATTGCTGATTTCAAAAACTATTTCTCACTTATTAAAAATTAAGTGGGTACTAATTAAAATGTTCATAACTATAATAGATTTTTAATAACTGGTCCTTGAATTACTTTTAAAAATTGTATTAAATCATAATTTAAAAATATAACATTATACAATTGTACATAGACATTTATAGAAAGGTACGCCATTTGAATGGGCAAATCTTTTATTTTTTTCTGACGCCAATAATTCATTTTATGAAAAATTGCTTTCATCGCACACATTTTTTTTTTTTTTGTTTTGTTTTTCTGTGAAGAACAATGGATGATTTATTAATAACAATAGGTAGGCTTTAGACGATACTTATTTTTAAGTTGGGTGGTATTTGTATTGTTCGTATGAGGTTTTCTCGAAAGAAGAGAAATTAATGATGAATTAAAATGATTTAATGCTTTATATTTTCCACTGCCTAAAGATGAATATGTGAACATTGATCACAACATGCCAAAGAATTAAAAAAAAAAATATGTATAGTATATATAAAGCAGATGAAAGGCGGCTTTATTTATATATGGTCACTTCTAAGGTGTAAGCAATCAGGCATTATACCATATATTAAAATATCTACAGGAGAGAATCCATTTAAAACACATAAAACAAAAACAAAATACAGCCCACTTCATATGTAAATATATTCAACTTAAAATAAGTATCTTATTTGAATCGATAAGGCTTATATCGATACACTCTACACCTACGAAACAACAATCTATGTTTAAAGAATACAAACTAATCTGATTTTATTCATAAAAGTTCACCTTGTGACCTTAAGAAAAAACTTTAGAATATTTTCTAATTAATTTTATTTCTATACATTTGATTTGAATCAATTAATTTCCAAAAATACGGTTGATATTGATAGCCTTAAGATCTTCAGAAGTTTCTTATTTGTTTTAGCCAAATCTACAAAATATAACTAACTTTGATACGCATTTGACCACGATTGACAGGTATTTTTTTTTTTTTTTTCCAAAAATGAATTAAAAACTTAAATATTCATTTTGTGTCGGCTTGGCCTGAATGGCGCTTGAATCGCATATTAGCATCATAAATATTTAAAATCAATCGATACAAGTTAATCGTTAAGAGGCAATAAATTATAGCTTCAACCATTTTTGTTATTAGTTGCTGTATTTTTTTTTTTAATTTCCATAAAAGAGTTAATCTTATGTACATAAAATTACTTTATTCATTTTTGTTGTGTCTTTTATAACTTTTTAACATATTTTACCTGGATGAGTGAAATAAGCCCGCTTAAAAAAAGGCTGCGATTTATTTTGTATGGCGCACAATCGCGGTCTTATTTCATTTTGAAAATGAAATAAGTCCGAGATTGAACAATTAAATAAGACCGCGTAGCCTAATTTCGCTTTTCTCGGAGTCCTAGCCATTTCCTTTTCCGCCATGATTGAAAAATTACTTGTACTTTTTTTGTTGGAAACTTGATATTTTTCCTAGATGGCGTCGTTTTTTTAACAGGACTATTAGGGTTAGGTAGTTCAGTTCTATTGAAATGTGATTCTTTCGAATGCATTTGTCGTGTCCAATTAAACCCGTGTTTAGTTAAAACCTTAGAATTCTCGTTTTTTAGATGGGTTATAAGCGATTTTTGCATACGTGTTATCGATACTTTAAATGGAAACTCTTTTAATCTGTCATGGCATCCTTAAACCCAGATATGCGGTTTTTCGACTTTTCCCCTGAGGTTTAAAACAAACCTCATCAAACCCACATATATGTATAATATATACCTAATTGTCTAAATTATTTTGACACCTTTTAATTATAAGTAATCTAACTAGTCCCTGTAGTTAAAAACAAGGTAAAATTATTTATTTGTATAGAATTTTATTTGCTAAAAAAAATCAAAATCTTAAAATTATCATAAATTCTTCATAATCACCACAAAACGCCCACATATTTTTTCCTATCATAAAAACGAAAACCTCATAAGGAACACACACAAAGTTATTAATTACCGTTTTCAATCTTTTTGCCTACTCTCTTGAAAGATTCATAAACTTGAATGGTCATAAAAAGACCATAAAATCATTAAGGTCACAGCTGCATCTTTTACAGCAGCCATTTGACATTCACGCCCAACTTCAGCATTGTGTGAAAATATTCACAAAACAATGAATATTCGTTTCCTTGTTTCTTTATGATAATGCATATTATAACACCTTGAAGCTTATAATATACATATACCTTTTTTAGCGTTCATCAATTTTAATATTTTATAGCACTTAAATCCTGAACGTTTTGTTATATTTTAATGGCAATATACAAAATATCTTCCCGCAACGAAAAATTCTTCACACGTGTTCTCTTTAGTCTCCATACCCACATATACATTGTCCACAGAGTGCCGTGAGCTGCAGAGTTAAAATTATCTCGCAGTGAGTTTGGTAAATTAACATAATACTATACAATATGAATGGTAAAAAGAAACAAACAAAAAATAAACAAGAAAAGCGCCTCTGTGAACAAAGTAAAATTCAATCTGAGCTGGGAATTTATGTAAAACTAGAAAATGTTAGCGTTTATGATGTGATACATTTTCGGTCACTGTCACTGTCAAATTAATTATGCACCTTGCACATCTTATCTTTGAGTTGAATTTTTTTTTTTCAAGTTGAAACTTATTGGTTCTTACAAACTAAAGGTGTGCATACATGTAGGTGTAGGTACATAATTATAATGTATGGTAGATGTGTTTTTTCCAAACCCCGTGAAAATTGACAAAAGAATGTCTAGTTAGTCCAAAAAAAAATTGGCCTGAAAAGAATTATGGAAAAACAATTAAAAATGTAAGTACTGAAAACGGCCAACAAAGTACCCACAAGTAATTCACCACTTTCAAAGGAAAACGCCTATTAAATTGGCAATGTTTTTTTCTCCTGCGTTTTGCTATTATCACATTATCTTATGTAATGTATCTAATACTTAACTTTAATTTAGGCCTACAGTTTACTTCATTACTGCTTCAAACTTGACACAGTTCTTCTAACTATCAT
This sequence comes from Syrphus vitripennis, assembly GCA_958431115.1. Classification (NCBI taxonomy): domain Eukaryota; kingdom Metazoa; phylum Arthropoda; class Insecta; order Diptera; family Syrphidae; genus Syrphus; species Syrphus vitripennis. Next base: position 95,582,206 of record OY288109.1, read on the forward strand.
TTTATACATAATATCCATTAGGTACTTACTACTTATTAAGAATTGAAGTACAATGGCGCCACATAAAAGTTCTCAAATGAAACCACAAATTGAATTCACCACGCCTTAATGGCATATTATTACAAAAAAAAAAAAAAAAAAAACAGAAAAGTCACGTCATGCAAAAGCGTACTACTTATCTAACGAATCGAATCGAAAACTTCATCAAACCATTAATCAGACTCCCAACTATAACTACACACATGCCTCCAGCTCCCTTTCCGTTGATTAAGTTTTATATTTGCCATAATTATCTAGTCAATCAAATTTAATGCGTTTTGACAGCACGGGTCGACCCCAAAAACTATAATAAACTAATAAATATGGAATATATTTGTTGTAAAGGGGAATACATATGTATGTGCATATGATTTAGAAAGCTTTTTTTATATTTTAAGCATGAATACACATTAGAAATGTGTTGTTTTTTTAAGTGTATCATTAAAAATTTCAATAATAATGTTAAAATAATTCATAATGAATTCCATCTAAACTGACACTACACTTATGTATGTATGTATGTTATGTTTGATCTTTGGTTGAGAAAATATGTTTTTTTTTCTATTAATGATAAGCTTATATTTTATTCTGGGGCTAGTTTGTTCACACTGGGTTAAGTTTAATCTATGATTACGCCAACGCATAAATCCTAGAATGTACATGAAATAAACAATTTACAAGGCTCTGGTTCAATGGCGCTAATCAACTGAAATTGGTTAACATTTCAAACTATGCATAATGTATAATATTTTTTATTTTACATGCACATTTAAGGATTTACAACGTTGGGATAATCATGGATGAAATATAAAACATTGTGAACAAAAGAGTCTTTATGAATCAAAATTAATAATAATTTAAAAAAATAAACAGTACTATTTAAAATAACTAATATTTTGTTTTGTTTTTCATTACAGTTTTAAAATGAACGGTTTGGCCCAAGGGCCGGGGCCCTGTGTCTCCCGCCACCTGTTAGGATCTACAAACAACAATATTTTTACCACTTCAAATCAACTTATTGCTCAAAGTTATATTTTATCAAAATTATATAAAAACTTAACATCTCGATCATTGTTGTTCACTTGTTCTAAATTGATTGAAAATATTGTTAATTTTGGATTTATATCGTTGTTGTTGTTCCGCTTGGAAAGAAATATTGCAAATATAAGAACTGAGCAATTAATAGTCAACGACGACGAAGTGTTGAGTTTTGTGGGCCCGCGTTGTGCGGCAGCCCCATCTTTTTCGTCTGCATGGAGTCAATGAGACGTAGTGAGGCGAATAGTAGCCACCACCCGAATAAGGTTAGTATTTACGTTTTACATTTACATATTTGCATAAAATCATACTTACATGTTATCTTATTATTAAATGTCTGTTATATCTATACTCCGTTTAAATAACACGTCATATACACCGTTCGCTAATGGCTGTATTTTATTATCATCATGAGCTGAAATTTTAACACGCAATTACTTAAGAAATCCTGGAAATTTCCCATTATTTTATTTTTGTTTAACGTGTTTAAAGCAAATCCTGCAAATAAAACAAAGCTTTTAAGAAAGTCTAAGACCGTTACAAACCGAGCGCTCATGACTTAAAAATCCCCAAATTTTTTGGAGGATTTTTTGATTTATGAATACCAGCCAGACCTCTTGCAATAACTCAAAAATTGAATTTAAACAAAAACTACTTTTCCAACTTTAATTCTAAAAATAATTATTTTAATTCGAATTTTGGTATTCCAACAATTTAATTTAAATTAGCTTTTGGAAAATAAGCAAACAGTTTATAAATATTACGAGATCCATGTAATTACATATCACCAGTTCGATCAGCATCGTATTTAGTATGAAACAATAATTAGGTTATATTTAGTTAAGAATTTTATAGGTAGTTATGAACCAATCAGCTAGGATATTTTGAGTTTTGTAAGAAGCTCTTAAAGTCCCCTGAGGAAAACGCTTAACATTGGGGCATATTCATAGTCAAATTTTAGAACCGAGTCCAACTGGCCTCGAGTCTAAAGTTAACACCAGGTTAGAAACAGCTGCTATTCATAGAGAATTTTGCAGCTCTGTTTAGTAAAAAACAGAAATCTACTACAATTTTAGTAGTATTGCCCGTCAATCCATTGAAATTCAATACATTTTTTGACAGATGGAAAAAAACAACTTAGTCAAAGAGTCAGCCGTTTTTAAAGTTGAGCTCCAGTTTATCTTTTGGACCCGGGTCCAAATTGTCTATGAATAACATAAACTCCAGGTTAGCTTAGAAGAGACAGACGACTATGAATATGCCCCATTGTGGTTGTACGCGAGAAAAGATAACTTCATTATTATCGTTTTAGATGAACAATCTGTAATTATATGATAAAATAACAAGAATTGCCATCAAGGTTTCCCAAAAAATTGCAACTTTAAAACTGTTAATTAAAAATGAAAATCATATTGCATTTGCAGTTCTCGGTTGACATATATCGCGTCCATCAAAACAAAATCTTTTGTTAACCATTTTTTTTTTTTTTTGTTTTTGTTTTCTTGTACCTTGATGCATTCCGATTATGTTCAGATTAACAAACATAAATATAATGCATATCGGCTACCCCTGCTCTTTCTTCCTCATTCGTTTAAATAACGAAATGTGGTTGTGGCAATTGTTGACGTATATGTACTATACTGTGCTTTTGAGATCTATCATTACCATAGATCCTTTTTCCCCTAATCCCGTTTTAAGTATTTTTGAAGGTAACAGTGTATATTTTTTCTAAACACTGCCCTCTAACAAAGGTTTCCTTTTACAAAGTGGTTTTAATAAGTAATAACCGAAACGCAAATGGGGTGAACATTGAACAACCAGGCAAGCAAATCAAACGAGGGTCGTTAAAAGTGGATGATAATTTAAATGAAAACAAAGGATCAAATGCGTCGATTGAAATTTGCAGAAGGGAACGAATGATGTAGATTTATGTGCATGAAATAGGGTCATTGTTTGTTTTTGAACGTGTTAAAAGCAAAAATTGAAATGTTGCGTAAAACATAGAAACGAGTTGCAATTTTAAAGTTTCTTGAGTGGATATCTTTAAGCGGTTCACTGAGCACAATAATATCTATAAGTTTTTCCTTTAAAAACAAATACCTAGTTAATATGACGAAATTGCTTCTTCTTGTAAGTCTGCCTCAAAAATATTATTTTAAGCTTTGATAAATCAATGCGGAACATTCAGTGATGACGAGAAACAATAACAAAAAAGCTTGGTTTTCAATCATCTCGTCGTGTTGTTATTGTTGTTTTGTCATCGTCACCTTGGTTTGGGAGACCCTTTATTCGTTAAAAAGGGGGAAATTGTTATTAATACATTTTGTACTTTATAATTTAAATTAATAATTAAATAGGAAAGCAAGAACGAATATTATAACCGGTTTTTTTCGTTGATAATTTTCAAATTAGCTCCCAAATTATCTCAAATTCCATACAAATTAGCTCGGAAATTAGATGAACGCATTCAGAAATATATAAATTTGAATATTATTGTGAACCAGCCTCATAAATTCGATATTTTTTTATGAAACAGAAAGAGAAAACGATATGTCAGTTGTGACGAGAATCTCGAGCGAATGTCACGAAAAAAGTGCCCACGAGGGTAAACAATTTGTATTTTAAATCCAACAACAACTTATCCTTGAGGGTGATTAGTTTCACCCAGAGAATCCCCCGGGGCTTAGGTTAACCATGGATAGAGATGGGCTACAAGCAATAGCTTCCCTTACATATTATCGATAACTTGTATGGAAACTCCTTTCTTCTTCTGTCATAGCGTCTGTAAACTCAGAAATCGTTTTTTTTCCTACGAGTTAAGAATGTGCCGCTTTGATTTAGGAGAGCTAAAATCCACCGAAAAATCTAGATCTACATATATGTTTTATTTTAAATAAAAGATAAAATTTATTTTGCTCAAAAGAACTATCGGTGTTTTCATAGATCCAATCAAAAATAAAATAATTTATTTTACCAATGCAAAACTCCATAAGAAATACTCACAAACACCTAAATGGATCATATCCTACAAAAATCAACCACCTCATATAACACTAGAAATGAACCATCAAGCGAACAAACAGTAGCGAATGAATTAACAGAAATGAATGCAAGGCCCACAAGCAGCTGAGAAACCAAACAAACCTTTCCAAAAAAAAAAAATACACAGGCATCTGTCAAAAATGCGTCATTCATTTTATTCGGGGGAAGAAAGAAAATGAAGATGAAGAACTACACAAAACATATCGCGCTGATGTGAGTGAGTGGAACAGTGACGTGAATGTGGTTCCTCTTTAATTTTTTTTTTTGATGCAGAAGCCGCCATGTAAAAATTAAAAAAAAAAAACAAATGATGTGCCTACTTTGTGTGTATTTATTTATTAATTTATTAAAACTCTTATTTTTGTTTGTTCAATAGTTCGTTATCTGTTTATTATTAAACAAAATGTAGAACTTAACTGTTCTCTTGTAAAATATCCTGACCACTTTTTTTTTTTAATTTCCCGAAATGAAAATATAACAATAGTGAGGGAGAAAGACAAGAAACAAAAACTATATGAATCTACTAAGTGCGAGTGAATGAGTCGAAAAATAACCCAAAAAAATATTCCATCGCGCAGGGGGGAAGTACAAATTGTTTAATTCTCGGAGTTTTTTTTTTGTTGTTTTATATTTTAATCAAGCACAATCATTAAATGCCGAACTTTAATGTGATGCTTCGGATTACAATAAAAACAACTCGATTCATTTCGGATGGAAAATTGCAAGGTAAAAAATTAATAGTAAATGAAATTTTCAAAAAATTGTTTGTTGATTGTATAAATAATTAAATGAATAAAAATTGTTCATGCATTTTATATGTACCTACGTATGAACATAATTATTAGGTAGGCATCTATGTGGTTTTAATAATTTGGTAAAATATGCTTTCACTTGATTCTGAATTAATTTGGGGTTACAGTGACTAAGTGGCTAAGTAATTATGTAGATTGTTCATTGAAATAAATTTGTAAAATCACTCAATTGAGTCTTCAAATTCTTGGAAAACGAAATTTATTTTGTATTCCCTACACGAGGAAAGTGTTTTTTTTTTTTTTAAGTAAAGATGTAGGGAGTATTAGAATCATGAAAAGTATTACTTTTCTTTGGGGCTAACCGGTAACTAACTTTTAGAGAAAATTGGGGCAGGCTTGGCACCAACTCGTCCACGTTCAGTGATAGTCCAATTCAGGTGGTTATTTTTCCAATTATTTGCAAAACTAGGCAGAAAATTACTGCACACGATTTCACAGTCAAATATATGCTAAAAATCACGGGTACATGGTTACTTTAGATGTTGAAGCTCTCTGCTATCTCTTACTTTTATTTTCTGCAGCCATAAAATACATATGTAGTAAACATGGACTCTGCAAAATGAATTCATAATAAATTATGATCTCGATATTCAGTTGACCCTTGTCGAGACAAAAAATTAATTTTTTTCAAAAGCTCTGAGCAAAAAACAAACTTGATTTTGAGTAGCAGTTGCCATTTAGAAGGTTGAGGAACAGCCGACCACGAACTACCGACAGGTTCCGGCGAAATTAAAGTATTTTCCGATACATCCAAGTTACCAATGTCTAACCGAAAACGAAATGCATTTCCATTAAGATTAAGCAGATAGAAAGTTATCACGGCGGCGGCTCGAGGAATCATAAAAACTCTTTGGTACTTGGGATAGCAGCGAGTTACAGTAGTTATCATATAATGCCGCTTGTGGTAAATTCAATCGAGTGTTTTTCTCTAAGCTTCTAATAGAAGAATTCTATGCCATTCAAGAATTTATCTTAGTTTAGACTTCCAAACTAATAATCTCACCAAAGCTCAGATTTCATTCATTTATGATGAAGTAATCAATCTGCTCATATGAGTTCAAAATTGTACCAATAGTTGGTCATTACAGAATCCAATTGTTAAAATTTATGCTTTTTGAAACTTATACGTCCCTGGCAGGTATTATAGAACTTAAATATTCACTTAACAGAATAGGCTTGCATAACTTTCGCTACGAGCTGCATTTAACTTCTCTCATTTATTGACAACCGGAATATATACCCTGAGGATTTCTAACATGAGCTAAGCTTCATCTTTGGATGATGTCAAACATGACGATTTCGACCGAAACAACACCATTTACCGTTTTGCAGTTGTTTTGTTGCGAAATTTTGTTTGTTTTTGATTAATCGCCCTTTTCGTAGTTGTTTCCTTTCCTTTTTTGACATACATGCATATTATATGGTACAGAAGAATATGTTGTGAACGTGTGACTTTTAAAAGTATAAACGGCTTAAATGTAGGTACCTAGTAGAAAATTAATTTTTAAGTTCCCGTACACTTTGCTGTTCCCGGGTGAAAAAAAAATTAAATTTATATGGATTTGCGATTTGGTTTTCAAGAAAATATAATGGAACCTATTTTAAATGAACTTTATTAAAGATTTAAATAAAAAAGCTCTGGACCAGATTTGGAGTAGATAGGTTCACCCTGTCCCACAGGTAATTTCAAGTCGAAAAACGCAAGAGTTAATTTTTATAAGGAGCCTTTTTCATTTTGAGCACAACTTACATCTTTTTCTGTGGAGGTGATTGTTTTGCAAAAATAAGTTTTAATAATTTATTTTTAATAATAGTCACGTTTGAACCAAAAGCCTTGCCTCCTTTTGATAAAATTTGAAGTTAGAACAAACTCAATTAATTAAAAAAGTATCATACATAAGGGAGACAGTGTATTGTTAAAGTTAAACTGAAAAAGGTTGGGACTTTAGATGTAAACAGACAGAATTTTGAGACCCATCCTGCTCTGCTTATGGTCTCTCCTTTATCGCTATATGAAGCTTAATTAAAATTTAGTAACGTTATTGCGTGTTAAAAACGTGCTATATAAACCCTAACCTTATTCACTAAAATTGTTTTTTTTTTATATATATATACATATATAATTACATAGCTCTTTATTTTGAATGTGGTCTAATAATGCAAAAAAAAATACAATAACTTCCTTTTTTGGTTTATTCCAGGTGGCCGTTAACAGCTTAGCAACGGAAAGCAATAAACAATCGAGTGGTAGTGGTTCATCACATTTGAACAATAATAATAAATTGAATTATAATTCAGCAACAGCAGCAGCAGTTGTTGTGACCACAGCAGCAAATGTAAAACAAGCAAATAATATATCGAATACTACGTGTACTAAATCAAGCAATAATATATTAGTATCGTCAACACCAACGACGACATCCATTAATCAAGGGATAAACGCGACAGAACAAATTGCATCTCTTTCTTCGCAATCATCAGCATCAACAACGTCCTCATCATCGGGGTCGTCATCGTCGTCTTCATCGACGTCATCATCGTCAGTTTCATCGTCGACCTCATCAACCTCATCATCAGGAGGAGCTTCCTCATCATCGGCATCAAGTACCGAATCAAAAGATACAAACTTCGAATACGAAGACGAGTGGGACGTTTGTGGTATACCAGAATTAATAATCGACTTGGACGCAGATATTGAAAAGTCCTCATCGACCGCAGAGGCGGCCGCAGCAGTAGCTTCTAGTTCTTCGGGTGGTGGTGGCAGTAGTGATAGTGGAATAACTTCAACTGCTTCCACAAACAATATAACATCGACAACGGTAGTTGTAGCAGCAGCGACAGCAGGTCAATTAAATGCAACAGCGAAATCACCAGGTGCTGTTTTATCATCTTCGTCAAGTTCGTCTGCATTATCAACAACTACATCCGCTAACAGCGCAGCATTGTCAGCTTCATCGTCATCCCCATCGTCGGTGTTCCCACCGCAGTTGGGAAAACAAAACAGTACCCTGTCCCAATTGCGGAATACCCTTATTAGTGGATCGGGCAAGGAGAAGAAATCCACAAATAGTGGTAGCAAAAGTCTGAAGCTGCAGCAACCATCGCTGGTGGCACAGCTCAATAGTAAGTCACTTAGCGGCGGCGGCGGCAACAGCGCAGGGAGCTCTTCCTCGCTTGCCACTTCGACATTTGCCGGATTCTCCAAAGGTGGGAATCTGGTGAATCAGTCAGCCGGAGCCGGTGTAAATACATTTGGTGGCCCAAAAAGTAGCAGCAACAAGCCATCGATTGCTACATCGCAATCCCTGCTTCAAGCACAAGCGAACAGCATGTCATCACAGCCGAGCGGTGGACAAAGTGCTGGAAAATCAGCCACAAAAATGTCAATAGACCATCAAGCTACATTGGACAAAGGATTAAAAATGAAAATCAAGCGAACCAAACCCGGTACAAAAACCTCAGAGGCAAAACACGAAATTGTCAAGGCCGAACAACAAAACGGCAACGCATCTAATCTAGAAGACGCCTCCCCAGGCAACAATTCCACATCACAGTCATCCTCTTCCTCATCGTCGTCATCCTCATCGTCTTCCTCCTCGTCGTCGTCTGGCAAAAAGCATAGCGGCAGCGGTGGTGGTAATAATCAAAACAGTAGCAACTCCGCAAGCGGAGGCGTTAGTGGAAGTAACAGTGGCTCTGGAAACCAGAGCAATCAATCATCTTCAGTGCAAATGGTGCCTGCACAGCAGGGCACTAAGCGCGGAAGCAGTGGACATCGTCGCGAGAAGACGAAAGACAAAACGCCACACTCCCGGGACAAATCCGATCATGGCAGTGGCAATGGAAGCGGTGGCGGCAACGCTAACAATTCCTCCAACTCACACGGCAACAATTCGACCAATGAACGGTCGTCCAACTCAGCCCCAGCTACTTCGCTATCCGCCTCGGCGAACTCATCTTCCGGGGCAATTGGAGGAGGATCAAACTCTGTTTCATCCTGCAATTGTGGCCATGAGCTGAACAGTGGAAGTCTTCAAGGGCCATGCACAAATCTGACGTGCATTCGCAACCGAACCAGCGGTATGGACGCACTCGGACAGAGAATGAACAGCAGCAGTGGGAATAACTCTAATTCCCATGGTAGCAACAATGGCTCAACATCGAGTTCAAATATTCCGCCTGGAGTGTTTACCCCTTCGACGAACAACAGCGCTGGAAATGCCCAGCCATCGAGTAGTGGGTCACCGAATGCCCCTGGGCCTCCAAAGGACAGTACAAAAATGTCATCGGGGGGACTTCTAGGGGCTAGCAATTCCCAGCTTTCGAATTCTGCTTCAGTGTCAGTGGGATCATCATCCTACAGCAATTCGGCTGCACAAACTAATGCCAGCGGAAATAGTGGCACTAGCTCCGCAAGCAATGCCGGTGCCATCGTCAAGCCTACTTCAGCGACAGCACCCGGAATGATCTCAGCCACAGTTCACCACACAATTTCGGTACCCGCCAACTCGGCAGCAGCTGCTGCTGCAACTGACGACGGAACCAAAAGTCCCCCGGCAAAACGAGCCAAGTGCGACAACAAAGACATGATCGACATATGTGTGGGCACTTCTGTAGGCACGATCACTGAACCAGACTGTCTGGGTCCATGTGAACCCGGCACTTCTGTCACTCTCGAAGGAATTGTCTGGCATGAGACAGAAGGTGGCGTTCTAGTGGTGAATGTCACGTGGCGTGGCAAGACTTACGTCGGCACACTGTTGGATTGCACCAGACACGATTGGGCTCCTCCAAGGTGAGTAAAACTATTGGTTAGATTTTTAAATTTCATTTAACAAAAATATCTATTATGTTTCTAACAGATTCTGTGATTCACCAACTGAAGAGCTTGACTCACGCACACCCAAAGGGCGTGGCAAGCGCGGACGCAGTTCAGTCCTTGCTCCGGATCTCAGCAACTTCACCGAGACTCGTAGCTCTGTGAGTCTTGAGTAACATCGCGCTTTTGCGCATAAGACTCCCTCTAACTAACTTATATTTTATACTTATAGGTTCATTCCAAACTCCGCAATGGCGGTTCCAAAGGTCGTGGCGGTCGTGCAGTCACAACAGCTGGTGCTGCAGCAACCACCAATACCACAACCAACAGCACTGCATCAGCATCGACGTCTTCGTCCACATCGTCTACGTCGTCATCGAACGCTAACTCCACCAACACGCCATCGACCTCGCCAACGGCATTCCTGCCTCCGCGGCCAGAGAAGCTCAAATCCAAAGACGAGAGTCCATCCCCAGTGAATGGCGACTCTGCTTCAAGTGCGGGAGTTGGTGCTTCCGGCGGTACCAGTGGCAATGGCACCATTCCTATTTTGGCCAATGCCAGTGGAATTCAAACGCCCGCTCTAAGCGCAGGTTTGTTAGGGGCACAGCCTCAGAGTCTTGTCAATCCGGTAACTGGATTGAATGTTCAAATATCCACGAAGAAATGTAAGACTGCGTCGCCGTGCGCGATCTCTCCGGTATTGTTAGAGTGCCCGGAACAAGACTGCAGCAAGAAGTTCAAGCATGCCAATGGTCTGCGTTATCATCAGAGCCATGCTCATGGATCGGGATCGATGGATGAGGACTCGTTGCAGTTGCCAGAATCACCAGTACGTTCGGCTCCGCCGACAACACCTTCACCAGCTCCCGCTGTTACACCTCAGCCACCGTCAACACCAACAGCGGCAGCAGCTACAGACGCTCCCGAAGTAACTACAACGGCTACGCCAATCATCGCCCCGCCAACACCCAATAGTGTAGTTCTTCCTCCGACACCAGCGGCACCACCATCCCCCGTTGCAGTTGTACCATCAACGCCACCGTCTGCCCCTCAAGTACAGGCGCCGCAGCCAACACTGTCGGTGGCGCCGGTCTCTGTAGCTTCGTCTAGTAGTGTGTCCGTAGCGTCACCCATAATAAGTGTGCCGTCAGTTCCAGCACCAGTGGCTTCAGTTAGCATTAGTGGCAGTGGCATCCTCAACGCAGTACAGACATCTGCGCCATCGATTGGTATTCCGAGTCAAGCACTATCTGCTTTGCCACCGATTTCGCAGCTGCCTCCACAGCACGCGATTCCTGGCGGCAGTATAACAGCTGGCATTTCAGGACAGGCCCTATCTCAGCACCAACAGCATTCAATAGTTAATCAAATTATGGGCGAGATCGTGCAACCACAGCAGTCATCTCCTCAACAACAACAGCAACAGATGCACTCTGGGCCACGTAAGGAACACCACTGAGTTTTAAAAGAAAATTTATAATTTTATTTCATTTGCTTTTATAGTTAAACCAGGAGTCCTTAGATTTGGTCCTCAAACAGATAACTCTCAGGGAAACCCAATCACACTGCCAGTGCAGAGTCCACTACGACCCACTCCAACAGCTGCTATGGCTCCACAATCCAGACCTCCAGGAACACCAGAAACAGCCCATCAACCTGTTGGCTATCCTGGTGCTCCCTCACAAGCATCGCAACAAGGTACGATTTTTTCCTTTTTTTTTAAACAAATTAAATTCATAAAATGTTTAATTAGGCATTCCATTGAGTAAAACCCAGCAGCCATTTGGCAAACAAAAGAAAAATCGCAAATCACCACTTCCAGGCGACTTTGACAATTCCATGTCAAGAGATGATGTACAAAGTCCGGCCTACAGTGATATATCTGATGATTCTACGCCGGTTGTAGACACAGAGATGATTGGTTAGTTTTTATCATATTTTTTATAATTAATTAATGTAACGGTTTTAAATGAATGCCCTTGATTTTTCTCATAGACAAATCTCAAGCACCCAAGCACGTTGTTGATATTAAAAAGCCTCAGGAAGGTGTACCACCACCAATTCCACCACTAAGTAATTACGGAATGTATCAGTTCTATCCACAACAACAATATTTAGTTCCATCTGAGCATCAGCAAGTTAAAGGCCCTCATGGAGTGCCCGGTCAAGCACCATCGGTTATTCCACAATCGCCGCAGATCGAATACACTAAGAATAAAGATCCACCGCTAGACTTGATGACGAAGCCCTCGCCACAGCAACAACAGCAGCAGCAGCAACAACAGCATCAACAACAACAACAGCAGCAACAACAACACCAACAACAGCAGCAACAGGAGCAAAGTATAAAAGAAAGTGTGCAGACAGTTGGATCTGGAATGAGCTTGACCAGCGGTGGTCCAAATCCAGTGTCTAGTAATGCTTCAGGTGGCGGTGTTGCACCAGGTTCATTGTCAAACCCTTCGCCTGCCAAGCCAATCTCCCACTTCTATAATTTCAAGTAAGTTCAAGAGATAAGACAGTATGTTTTTGCTGAAATTTATCTTATCATGTATAATCCGTATCCACAGTTATATGCCGCAAGCATATCCCTACAATGTTGAGCCAAGCTATGGCCCTGTATCAATGGTCTCCGATGAAAACAAACTAGGACATGCTTTGCAAAATCCACCACCAACTTTGAAAGACGATCGCATCAAGGAGAGTCAAAGTCCTCACGAGAATGCCAAATTATCGACGCAGGTAATTTTTTTTTTCCTCATCTTTATTTCACCCTTGACATTATATTATTTGTAGATGATATCATCAAAGTTGATCAAGAGCGAGCCAACCTCCAAGGAAATCAAACAAGAACCCAACAGCCACCCAATGCACCCTAAGGAACCACCTGTCCAATCGATTGGTGGTTATCCGGGCATGTACCAGCGACAGCAGCTTGGTATGCCACATCAGCATTCTGCGCATCTTGCACAGAATGAGGACCTTAGAAGGTACACCAGAAAATAGTTTGAAAAGCTTTATATTCTTATTGAAAAAATTTTTTTTCAGGTATTACATCTTCTCGGAGCAGAGACGCAACAATTATCTGCAACAAGTACAGTCGGGGTCACATCAACCACCACCCGGCTCACAAATGAAGCCAGAAGATATACCAATGTCGGCACAACAACAGCAGCAGCTTAGTCACCAGCAATCGCAGCAAATGCAGGCTCAACAGCAGGCACAGCAACAAGCGCAGCAGCAAGCTCAACAACAAGCTCAACAACAAGCCCAACAACAGGCCCAACAACAAGCGCAGCAACAGCAGCAACAACAACAACAACAGCAACAACAACATCAACAACAACAGCAGCAGCAACAACAACAACATCAACAACAACAGCAGCACCAACAACAGCAACAGCAACAAATCTCCAGTAGTCAGAAGAGTTCAAAGTCAAGCTCATCGTCCGGCTCGATGGGACAAAAGGCAACAAACCTAATAAAGGACTCATCCAAAGAAGATATAAAGGATGTAAAAATCAAGCAGGAGGGCCAAAAGCCAACAATGGAAACTCAAGGTCCTCCACCTCCGCCAACATCGCAATATTTCTTGCACCCATCGTACATCAGTCCGAATCCCTTTGGTTTTGATGCAAGTCATCCTATGTATCGCAACGTACTAATGTCGACGCCCTACAACACAGCACCGTATCACCTGCCAATGGCGCGCTATCATGCTCCCGAAGATCTCTCCCGGAATCCCGGTACTAAAGCCCTCGATGCATTACATCATGCCGCCAGCCAGTATTACACAACGCATAAGATTCACGAGCTAAGCGAGCGTGCTCTTAAGAGTCCAACAAGTGGCAACGTCAAAGTCAGTGTGTCTAGTCCGAATGTGTCGCAACAAGGCGGCGGCGGTGGTGGTGGCGGCGTTGGAGGAGGTGGTAGCGGTCTACCACCTGGAGGACCAGGCGGTCCAGTTAATATTGGACCATCGCCTGGCAGTAATCCCGTGACAGGGGGACCCAATTCAGGACTTGGGATTCCGTCGGCCAATCCGTCGGGTCCATTAAACCTACAACCACCCTCAAACTCAATGCCTCCAGGCCTGAGTGGTGGTGGTGGCCTGGGACCGCCACAAAAAGGTGATAACAACAAATCAATGGTGGTTGATCCCCTGCTGAGTAAACAACAGCAGCAGGGACCTGGCGGTGTCGCTGGTATACCAGGTAGTGGCAGTGGTAATCCAGCAGATAGTCGAAGTCCGCCACCCCAGAGACATGTGCACACACACCATCATACACACGTTGGACTTGGCTATCCTATGTATCCGGCGCCCTATGGAGGTGAGCTTTAGCTTTAAATTGCTTCAGTTAAAAAAAAAGAAACTTGTGCGATCTCAACAAAAAACTAAAAAGAAAACAAAACGGTCATGTATGTTTCATTTTTTATTTCATTTTTTGTTTCATTAAATTAGTTGATTATTAGATAATAAAGTATACCTAGGCAAGGATGTGTGTAGTTCTGCAAAAAAAAAAAATAGTAAAAAGTGGTTGGACAAGGGACCGCCTAGATTTTGTTTGTACATCTACAGTAATAAAGTCAATTTAATGATCAAAATTGACGTTCTACGTAATCAACATATCTGTGGTGTTTGGTGGAAGCATAATAACTGATCAAATGCAGTGTGTTAAAACGTGGTAAAATTCACCGCGCACTCTTAAGTTTCAGAGCCTCTTAACTCTATGACCTAATGCGGTAGAATTTTTTTGAGCTATAAAACTTAAGAACGCTCTGTGCATAACATAACATAACATAATGTAATAACATTGTTAATTTATTTTGAATTCACTTTTGCACCCAAAAATTAAAACAAATCGGTTTACGCTCTAATTCGATGTAAAGTGGGCGTCAAAGGAGATTTCTTCTTACGAAGCGAAGCCATCGTGCCTATCGAAAACAAAATTTCCCCGGAATTTTACCCATCTTCAAAATTTGCTAATGCCAGTACTCTTTGACTGTTTATTGAACAGTGTTTCTGGAACATTAATACCAACATACAATATACAACACATACATATTTAATTTTTACATTGCTGAACTCTTTGATTTTAATTATGTTATATTTTTTATGCTTCGTGAAAGGACACAATTAATTTTGAAGAAACGAATATTATTTTAATATCTTGCTCTTTTAGCTTAAAAATTTTTCAAATTTTGTCCTGATTGTCCTAATCATGTTTCCAACAAACACCATAGTAATTTAAATAATTTTTTTCTTGAATAAATTATTATAAAATAATACTTTTTCTTAAAAATTTTAATAATTTATTTTATTAATTTTCTTTCTTTTATTTAAAACAGCTGCCGTTTTAGCTAGCCAACAGGCTGCCGCCGTAGCTGTGATAAACCCATTCCCGCCTGGACCCACTAAATGAGATCAGCTAAGTGATAAGAACCCATACATGAAGTAATTAAACAACAAGGATCGCCATTAAACAACTTATCACTGGCGATTTAACTTCATTGAAGGTTTTTATCATGCGAACAACAAACAACAAAAACTAGATCCGACACACAAAGCAACCAAAAGAATGGGTGCAATCCATCTGGGAAATGATACAATTATTGTTTTAATTAATATATATTTTTGTTTCAACTTTTTGACTGTAATTGTGAATAATAATTAATACAAAACTATTTTATAAGAAAGAAAAAGTAAGTAAAATACAAAAATAAACTCGTAACTCGGAGAGAGCTTTATACAAAAATTCAATGCAAACAAATAACATTTTCTAAATAATACAAATCTATGAATGTTGTAGGAATTGAATTATAATAATATTTAAAACTACCACATTAAAAAAAAAAAAAACAATTTAAAAAAAATATTATTAATGTTTTCTCCTTTTTACTTATATTAAAACAAACAACAACAAAAAATTTAAATTTAAAATATTTAACTATGGCACATAGTAGAAATTTAATAAATTTTAATTAATAACTGTATATATATCTCAGTAAATATTATAAATAAATATATATATATAAAAGCATTGTGTCTATTTACTATAAAATAATATTACAATAAATTTAAAAACAAAAATAACTAAATATAAAAAAAGAAAGGTAAAAATTACCTTTTTCATGTAATAACTAACATTAACTTTTGAAAAAATCGTTATTTTATTTAGTATCGTAGGGTTAGTTAACTTAACTGTAAATTAAAATAAAAACAAATAAAGTAAATTAATTTAAAATAAACCTTAAGTTAATTCATTGATATACATAATATATAGAAGCTGACAAGTAACATTTTTTTGAACGCAAATATATAAAAAGTATAAATAAATATTTAAACAAATCCAATAAGGTAAATTTCTGTGTAAAAATTAAATAAACATATGTAATTATTTTTTTATATTAAATTAAATTAAAATCGATTGAGGAAAACACATAACATAACAAGCAAAAGCAAAATATACAAGGCAAATAAATTACCCTAATAATTTATGTATAACTAAAAAATAAAAGAAAATATGAATATAAAAATAATGTAAGTTAATTTTGTAAAACAAACATACATACATTTTGAGTGTTATATTCAATCAATAAATGAATAAGTTTTCGAATTAATATAGCTAAACTAAATACTATTTACACATATAATATATATATATATATATATATAAAATATGAATAATATCGCGCTATTAAGTATATGTATGTATTATTTTCTATATATAAAAAGGTATTTTAAAGAAATAGTAAACTTATTTGTTTAGTATTTTTAATTTAGAGAAAATCCATTTTAAGTTTTTTTTTTATACATACTTTTATTTTAATTATTGTTTAATTTTATTATTATTTTTTTTTAATGAACAAAACTAAATTCTCTCATGTAATTGATAAACAAAAAAAAAAACAATATACCATGTGGAGTATATACATAAATATAAATATATTGAATAATTATAAATTTATTAAAAAAAAATTAGAATTATAATAAGGAATTTAAAATTTTCCTAGAAATACATATAATATAAAATACAAACACATCCATCTTTTATTTTTTATTTATTTCGATTTTATAAACACCAATTTTATTGAAATAAAATCAAATTAAGTACTTACTGAAGTTTGAGTTTTGCCCAATTAAGATCAGTACGATTATCGAAGCGAAATTATGGTTTTTAAAATCTACTACAGTTGGAGTGAACCAGGATTTTTATGTTTTCTCTTCACTGAGAATTAGAAAGAACATTTATACAACAACGTCAAGTCATCGTTTACGTAGTAAAGTAAATCTGACAAAATTATGTGGAAAATTAGACGGATTTGCCGAGTTTAAAAGTACCAAGATTAAGACGACTTCGAGATGAATTCAAAGTCAAAGGCGATGAAATAACAATAACAACACGGTGCTTGATTGACAACAACACGTTGTTGTTATTGTTTCGTCGTCGTCACGACAGTTTCGTAGCGGTTTCGGATCGATATGGTTTGGCCTTTTATAGAATAGAAATAGAAAATATTTCTATCATTTTTGTAAGCAAAAAATCATTTTTGAAAAATTGCTCATTGACAGTTCTTGGCTTTACAGATAAACAACAAACTACATATATTTGGGCACAAATATTTCGTTACAAGTGAATCCAAAAATTAGTCAAATTCTCAGTTTTCACAGCAACATTTAGATCTAATTTTAGATTTTCGAATTCGAAATCCGGATTCTTCCTGTGTTTTTGAAAGATTTTTCTTTGTATATGAAAACTATAGTACTATCAAATTGACCACGTGTTGATAGACCGTCGCCACTACTCGAACTTGATGACGGTACGAACGTACCGAGGTGCCAATATCGACTCGGATCACTATCTTGTTGGTATGGTTTTCCGAGGGCGGATTGCCTTGCGAAGACGTATTGCATCCGCCGATCAGGTTCGAATCAACACGGCTGCACTACGCAATGAAAACACCAGTAACACCTTTGGACTTGCGTTAGGACTCGCCCTAGAACCACTCGATCCAGGTAGAGTAAGTCCTGGAGCCAGTATGCTGGGCGTAGATGAGAAGTGGACACGCCTTAAAAACACTGTCATTAGTACTGCCAATTCCATCTTAGGCAGCAGTCGTAGAAGTCGGAACGACTGGTTTGATGATGAATGCAAGCTAGCGACTGAACGTAAGAATGTTGCGTACCGAGCAATGCAACAATCTCATAGAACGCGGGCACGCGAAGATGAATATAAAGAGCTCAGAAGAATAGAAAAACGGCTTCACAGACAGAAAAAATCAGCCTGGGAGAAGAACATCATCTGTGATTTAGAAAGAAGCCGAGAGCGAGGTGCGCACCAGGCGCGGAAGTTCTACCAATCCGTCCGAAACATGACGCAGTACACACCACGCTGCACTTACTGCAAGGACGGAGATGGAAATCTGATCACCGATCCCCAAAGCATACTGGAGCGATGGGAAGTGTACTTTAATGAATTGCTAAATGGTCAGCTCACTGCAGAAGTAGAGGCTCCACTACTTCAAGAAGATTACCCTATGTTACCGCCACCAAGCATAGAAGAGGTTGAGAAGGCTATAGCCCGGCTTAAGAAAAACAAAGCCCCGGGAGCCGATGGCATACCAGCCGAACTATTCCACCACGGCGGGCCAGCCTTACGCCAAGCAATTCATGATATTATAGTGCACGTATGGGAGCAGGAAGAAATGCCAGAAGACTGGCGAAAAGGTATAATTTGCCCCATACATAAGAAGGGAGATGTCACAACGTGCAGCAATTATAGAGGTATCACGTTGTTGAGTACCGCCTATAAGATACTCTCCTCTATCCTACAAGAACGGATAGCCCCATACGCT
Organism: Syrphus vitripennis; assembly: GCA_958431115.1. Taxonomy (NCBI): domain Eukaryota; kingdom Metazoa; phylum Arthropoda; class Insecta; order Diptera; family Syrphidae; genus Syrphus; species Syrphus vitripennis. The sequence continues at coordinate 95,600,815 of OY288109.1, forward strand.
AAAACCATAATCGGCCAATATCAGTGTGGTTTCATTCCAGGCAAATCAACAACTGATCAGATCTTTACCCTTAGGCAGGCGATGGAAAAATGTCTAGAATTTAACATCCCAACATACCATCTGTTTATAGACTTTAAGGCCGCCTATGATAGCATAGCCAGGGTAGAACTTTACAAAGCCATGAGAGAATTCGGCATCCCAAATAAGTTGACACGACTTTGTAGGTTGACCATGACCAACGTAACAAGCCAAGTAAAAATAGCCTGATTGCTATCCAGACCAATCAACATCTTTAATGGACTCCGACAAGGGGATGGTTTGGCCTGCCTCCTCTTCAACCTGGCGTTGGAGAAAGTAATCCGTGACTCTGGCACGGCAACAAGAGGGACCATCGTCAACAGGTCCAGCCAGATCTGGCTTACGCAGACGACATTGACATCATCGGAAGAACCGAACAAGCTGTACACGATTCCTTCATCCAGATCGAGCAGGCGGCACAAAATCTGGGGCTGCACATTAGTGAAGGTAAAACAAAGTACATGGTGGCATCGAATGCGAGAAGAACAGTTGGTCAAACAATCAAGGTAGCGGAGCACGAATTTGAAGTGGTGCAATCCTTTAAATACCTTGGGTCAATAGTAGCAGCCGATAATAATATAGAAGAAGAAATACGCGGGCAGCTGCTCAATTCCAACAAAGCCTACAAAGCTGTCAAAGCTCTTCAAATTCAGAAATCTCACCATAACTTCAAAACTGCTGCTGTACAGGACCATGGTCCTGCCAGTACTCACGTATGGATCCGAGACTTGGGTGCTTAGCAAAAGACACTCCGACCTCTTAGCCGCGTTCGAGAGAAAAGTCTTAAGGAGAATTGTTGGCCCCATATGTGAGGAAGGACGATTCTGGAGACGGTACAATCATGAATTGTACGCAATGTACCTTGAAGCAGAGATAGTGACAAAAATTAAGCTCGGTAGACTCCGGTGGGCAGGGCACCTAGCTCGCATGAGTGAAGAGGAACCTGCTCGGAAAGTCCTTTGTGGTACATTCTATGGTAGACAGCAGCGTGGTAGACCATGCTTGCGCTGGAGAGATGGCGTAGACCAGGACGCCCGAAGCCTTGGGGTGCGCAACTGGATGGCGTCGGCTCAAGACCGGGATAGGTGGAGAGACTTGTTGAAGGAGCCAGGACCGGACCCCGGTTGTCGAGCCGATGATGATGATGATAGTACTATCATGGTGGAAGTCGAATGGGGCGACATCTAAAGTATGCCTGCAACCCTTACTCTTTTTATTTTTGCGGAGAGCTTATGGAGGTTTTAAATGATATTTATTGATATTTTTTTGATGCAATAATCTAAAAAATAGTCTCCTCTTGCCCTACCATCAATTTTCGACCCTTAAAGACTCCCCAAATCGGATTTTACACCTCAAGTTTTGCAACGCCACCACCAGGACCTTTGCAACCCTAAAAAATATTCGCCATGATAGTACTATAGTTTTCATATACAAAGGATTTTTGTTATAAAAATTAGAGGGAAAATAAACTGGGCTCTCAAGTCGTGGCAATATTGTCGTGTAAATAGGACACATTGGTCAAAAAAAATTATTTATTTTACCAATTTGAACCCCGAAATAAAATTATTTTTAAAGACGGTACTGTAGAAATGAAATAACACATGCTCATGCTCCTAACAAACGTAACGTGACGCTATGTTAAAGTTATCGATTTTTGATCTGTCAAAAGTCAAATAAGAAAAAAGGAATTCATCTGTTTTGCTTTTCGTCCGGTGATAATTTTCAGTTTTTCACACTTTCTATTAAATTTTTATAAGAAAAACAAGTAGAATATTTGTAATAAATTAGTCAAAATGTGCGATGCTGAAGCGGTTACTAAAATAGCATCTTGCCTTGGTGTTCCAATTGGCAAAGTCGCATACAATGGCGAGAAAGTAAGTCAACCATAATTGCCCATAACCTATTTCATATTTTAATAATTATTTGTTTAAATAGATTGTTACCAGAACTAACAATAACGAAACAGCAACTGGTTTTGCCAATATTCTATCTATGTTAGCTAAAGAGAGTAATTCTGAAGCTGCAAAGAATAGTACATGCTCTGTGGAAGTTGAAGCTCAAGTCCAGCAATGGATTGAATATGCCATACTTTATGTTGCCCCCGGATCTAAGGACAAGCATGTAGCACAACATTTACTGAGGGATTTTAATAACTATTTTATGTCACGATCTTACTTGGTTGGCTATACTCTTACTTTAGCAGACCTGGCCGTGTTTGTGGCCATTACCGATCTCATCGTGAGTTTTTATACTAACTTATTTTTCGATTCCATAAAAACATTTGGTATTTGTGTTTTATTAAAATTTAGAAATCACTATCGCCTATTGAGAAGGAAAACTACTTAAATCTATCCAGATGGTTTAATCACATACAACATAGACCAGAAATTAATCAAGGTAGTGAAATTAATTTCACCACTGTCTACCTTCATGGATCTGCAACCCACAAATAGATAAATTATGCAAAATCAATAAAAACATGTTTCTTTTAAAAGCATTTAAACAACACTGTATTCCGATAAAAGTAAAAATAGACATTTTATATAAACAGACACATGTTCTAAAATAATTATAATAATTCATATTAAAGTAATTTGTATGATTGGCCAGTTTATATTTCAATAAATCTCTGAGATTTCTTCTGAGAAAAAAATGTTTTGTTCTTATTTGACAACAAAAGTGGGAAATTCAATGAGATCTCTTGAAATATACACTGACCAAATGTATGTAGATGGACGCTTTGTGTGTAGAACTCGACATGTTATAGCAATTTTAAGTTCAGATTCAAGTTCAGCACACTTAAAACCTTTGAAAAAAGTATAGTTTTGTTCTTCGGCAAGTCAAAAACTTCAATTTGTTGACACAGTGTTGTGTTCAGCCCAATAATGAAACTGATTTTTAACTAACTTTTACATATATGTTTTCATCTATTTCTGACCTTTGCACAAAATTTCAACCGTCTAACCTCATCGGGAATTCAATTGAAAATCGTTTACAATCGTTTTAATCGTACCGTTAAACAAAAAAAAAATCGAATCTTAGAACCTTTCGCAAAAACCATTTGGCCTTAGGTTAGGTTTAAATGGCTGTCGGGCAAGAAACCCAACACACTTAGACCCTTATGGGTCCATTGTGATACCAGGAAACTAGTAAGGTATGATCTCACTAGGCGAACCACTCGGAGCTTCTAATGAATAGGGATAGACTTTTAAGGTCCGTAATCACTAGATAACTAGTGTCCACATAGAAGAATTCTCCTAGCTGAGAGAGCAGGGCAGGTGCACAGAAGTTGTTGAACAGTTTTCTCCTCTTCTTCGTCCATGCAGCTCCTGCAGAAATCGTTGGAGAACACGCCCATTCGCATGGCCTTAGAGATTTCAATAAAAAAAAAATTTCACCTAACCTTAAATTCTAAACGTCTCCTAAGTCGATAAGATAAGATAGCGCTTTATCTTATATCTTATCTTTTCCAAGAAAAAACATCAAACTTTATTTTTTAAAAATTCCTTAATTATTTTTTATTCTTAATAGACACAATTTTAAAAATCGAAAAATGTGGCAGCTACTCGTATAACTGAATTGAAAAAATTATATTCAAAACAATTTTAAAATAAAATGTTTTTTTTTTCGTAAGAAAAAAAAATAATATTTATGATGAATAAATGGTAAAACGAAAAAAAAAAATAATATTAATATAAGCGATGATTTATTTTTCTTTTCTGTTTTGCATTTTATGTTATTGTAGTGTGGAGAAAAATTGAAGTTCTTTGTGGCCATTTGCACGATCTGCATTTTACGTTATTTTTATTACAGTATAATATTTAAAGCCAATTATTATTTAATTGGCATGAACTTCACGTGGGGAATTAAGAGAATTGTTCAATTCACCCGGTTCCGTGCACTTCCAGAGGCCGTATGTCTTGCCAACAGTCGTCTGCCATAATCTTAATGTACCGTCCTCAGAACCGCTTGCATACAACTCCCCATCAGGACTAAATTTCACTGAGTGCACCGGCCCAAAGTGTCCCTTAAAAGATTCTATCAAAAAGGAATTATTTAAGAATATCAGTTTAAAACAAAACAACAACAAAAATACATACCTATTTCATTTCCTGTTATATAATCAAACTTATACATTTTAAAGTCTTCGCCACCGCAAACAAAGACATGCTTATCCGGATGCAAGCTGGCCGACGCCACATTAGTGGGCATTTTGATTTCCTTAAGCTTCTTAAGAGTATCAACTTCCCAGAAACTAATGCTGGATCCATGTGTGACTGTTAGAATATGGTTATCTGATGAAATTTCCAAACTATTGGGATTATTTGGAAAATTCAAACGCTGCACTTCATTGCCAGTCAAACGATCCCAAAGTCTAACAGTCTTATCTTCGGCCGCACTGATGATACACTTGTCATCACGGCAGAACAATGCTCTTTTGACAGCCCCCGTATGGCCAGTGTATAATTCAGCATCGGCGGTGGGACTTTGTAAACTAAAAACTCGCACAAGTTTTTCATTACTGCCGGTGACAATGTTTTCGGACGTCTGATCGAATGCAACCGTCTTGACAATGTGTTTGTGTTGGAAACTATGAATTTCGCCGCCAGTTACAGCATTCCATACTTTTCCGGTAAAATCGGCTGCACCAGATGCAGCTAAGGTGGCGCTCTTATTTAGAGCGACACCCCAAACGGCTCCTTTGTGGCCTTCGAATGTACCAATCCAATCTCCGGTATCGCCTTGTCGAAGCATAGGACTTCCATCTAAATTGATGACAAAAATTTTGTTAAATTAAAAAATTTGTAAATTTTTTTTTTAAAGCAAGATCGTCATATTTCCTTTTAGCTATTTTTTATAAGAGCAAATTTTGTCTACAGTTAAGGTAACTCGACTTGACATTAACAAGAACAAAATACAGGAAATAATTAATTGAATAAATAAGAATTACTACTAAAGTACAGAAGATGTTGTCCTGCTACTTTACAGAGTATATAAAATGTTTTAATAAACTGACGACAGCGTCAAAAAAAGACTCTCCTTACTCTCAGCGGTTTAAGAGCGATTGCAATTAACTTGAGGGACAAATGTTCCCAAATATGTCTCCTAACAATTTTTCTTCTTTACTTAAATCTAAAATTATAAACTTATCTTCTGAGGTGCAGTGTTTTCCGCTACCTATACTTTTGGTAATTATTGTTATTATGTTATGTTGATGACCATTTAAGGAAGAATTCTTTATTTTTTTTTTACTTTTAAAATTATTGTAGTTTAGTTTAAATTAAATCTATTAATTTAAAGGGTTTTTCGCATAGTTTGTTCTACTGACAATTGGACATATGTACATACATAAAGGAATTTTAGTCTGACATAGCTAAAATTTTAATGGCACAGATCTGATGGAGAGATTATTGATCCATTGAATTATCTGATAATAAAACTGGAGGTACAAGGTATTTGATTTGATTGGGAAGAGCCGGTTTTCGGTTACGTTCGGTAAGTGTAAACCGATCCAAAGCGAACATTTTCATTATTTCGCAAAAAATTTGTTGCTCTATTCAAATGTCGATCGAAGTTAACTTTTTCTAAGAACTGTAAGGAAATCTTGGATTTGCCAAATGTTCGCTTTGAGTCGAACGTTCTTTTCGCTATTTATAATGAGGTACTACAACTAGACTTCACATATCACAAAACTATTCTCAAAGCTAAACTGGTAATCATGCAACTCGTAAATGGGAGATATTTTCAAAAAAAAAAATATATAAAATATGTTTTTAACCATAATTCCTTAGCAAGGAAATTATTGACATTCAAACTTCCCCATTAATCTAAATGTAAACATAAATTACATTACGGAAGTAAAAACTAAACTAATTTTCTTTAGCACTATCTTATTTATTGTTAATTATCTACGAGTTGATGAAATAAACATGTCACAAAAATAATCTTTGGTTCTGTGTGCTATCAAGTAAGTAAATGTATATAAATATTACAATCAATTTTTCTTGGCACTACCTACTTGAATATTTTATTAATTGATTTTTAATTCCAATGTTAAGAGCAAACATTCTTCTTTTGTATATAACTACATATACATATACCAATCCATTTACACACCTTTTAGATGCAAAATGTGCAATGAATGCTTCCGCAAGGCGTCTATCGGAATAAGTAGTATTATTTTTTTTCTTTGTCTCTACTCAAATCTCAACATTAATTAATGCAATTAATTGTAAATAGAAAATTGAATTGCAACAACAACAATAATACTGGCACCAAGATACTGTATTATAGCTATATATGTATTATAGAAAGAATCTAAAGCTGTGAAAAACGCAAAAATAAGCTTTAACAACAAACAACAGACAGACATTAAGGCAGAAGCAAAAACGAAATAAAGAAAGAAAAAAAAAACAAGTTGTGCACACATGATTGCAACAACTTAGCGGAAGGAACCTTGACTCAATAACTGCACCAATGCCAACGACCTGCCACAATCGGGTAGCCAAGCATTGCAGCGACAACTGCAACAGGCAGCATTGTAAATATCAATAGCAATTTTAAGCGAACAAAAAGACTGCACGACACACTGACAGGAATTGCATTCCGATTTTGTACCGATCCACATGCAACAACATGCACGCAGTATCAATATTATATCGTCTGGGGTGTTAAATTAAACAGGTTGCTACTTTTCCTCTGTGATTTCATTGAAAAGTTTTTTTTTTATCTTAAGTAATATTCTGTTAGCCATACACCGAATACCCTTCTGGCATCATCGTCACGACTTTCCTATCTATAGCTGATGCGAATGTATTCAAAAAACAAGGCGTTCTTTCTGGAAGTTTGCTCTAGCCAGGCCCTGACTAAGATATGAACAGCGAATTGCCGGCACTGCTGTAGCTATTTCAGCTGCTAGGTAAGCGCGAATACGCACAAAGCCATTACACATAACTCGTTCAATCGTCAATGAGCTTGAAATTGAAAATAAAAAAAAAAATAAGAGAATATATCTATAAAATAAAATCTCGAATACAACGCGAAAACAACAATTACAGCAGTGGCAGCCAGCTAAAGTTGATTATTTAGAGTGTGGCGTATAGTGTAGACTGTAGAGTGTAGACTCCACTCTATAGAAATATATTAATGTATTGCAAATGAAGCAAAATCAAGGTAAACGAGAGCGCTTGCGGCCATAAATTGTGTGAGTGCCTGTACACCGCACCCGCACCCGCTGCCGCCCGCTGTTGTTGGGATTATTATTTTCTGCGTTCCTAGTAGCCAACGGCCAATAATTGTTGTGAATAACAAATTAGAGTACAATACGAATATTTTATTATGTTTGACCATTGGGTATTTCTAAGAATCAAAGTGTTTTTTTTTTATTGTTAATAACAAATATTAAAGTGCACCTGCTGTTTCAGTAGGATTGCTGATGTTTTAAGTATTCTTTTGTGTATAACGCTTTCCTCGCTTCCTTCCTTCCTTCCTTCCTTCAAGGAAGCATTTGATTCATCATTGAATTAAATAAAGAAATATTAAGCATTCTGACAAGGCAAAGGAAACAAACAAACATTGGTTAATTTAATATGGTAGTTATTAGAAGACAAGTTATTTCAAATTTACATTCTGTGTAGGTAGTCAAAAAAAAAAATACAAAATGATAAGAACATGAATATTTACATATTTTTAAGGTTTCGATGTTAACTTATGTATATACGAGTATCAATATATCAATAATAGGCGATATTCATGTAGAAACATTATGAATATTTTCATAAATACTAGTATGACTCAATAGTCAAAGTCCGACGCATTATTCAAACGTAAAAACTACATTCTGCAAAATTACCATTGATGTAACTTGTACTTTGATTCGTTGAGTTTAGATATCGTAAAATTGTATCACAAAGTTTAGTCACCTGATTATATGATCTATATAAAGTTTCGTCAAATGTTGACGTTTTCAGCGGTCCATCCAGGGAACCCCACAACTGAAGTAAGAAAGCGGGAGAGTTTTTTTAGTGTATGAAACCAATTTTATACAACACACCCGATGCCCGCCTAACTCAAAATTTTTGTTTTCAAGGGGTACTTTGTTCTGTAGAAAGTTATTTAAAGGGTATTTAAACCAAATTTATCTAGGAAGGTACTCGTTTTCAAAATTTTAATTTTTGGGCGGGGTTCGAAATTCTGGACTTTAAAATTTTATTTGACCAAAATTTGGTAAATGCAAAATTCTATACGCACAAAACTCTGCATTTCAATATTTTATTTGGGTAAAATTCTGTTTTCCAAAACTCTCCTAATGAAAATTTAAATTCTGTTTATGAAAACTAAAACTGTCTTCAAAAATAAATCTGTGCAAAAGTCTGGTTTTCAAATGTATGATTTTTATTTATTATTATTATTATATATTTATTAAACAAGTAATAAATTACATGCTAATACAAATTATGTATGATTTTATTTAAGATTTATTCATGGAAACCAAAAAATTACATCCGTCTGTTGAGCAACACCCATTTAAATACATCTTGGCTCACTTTAAATGAAACAAATCCAAAATGTATAGCTATCGTTACCCCATTTAGAATAATTTTTGTTGACTTTCTCAAAAATTGTTCATCTGACCGAATCAAATTTTTTATGCAAAATCATCTAAAATTTTATAAAAACCATTCAATGGTCGAATTTTCAACAAAAAAAAAATAATAATATTTTGAAAATTAAATACATATTTGAAATTTGTTAAAAAACTATTTTTTAATACTATTTTTAATAGTTTCAACAAAAATAATGTGAGGACACTCTGTTCTCAAAAAACTCAAATTTCTCGTTATTGGATCATAGAATTTTGGGGCAAATGATTCTGTGTATTACTATTATTTAGAACTGTCTATCAAATGAAAAAAAATTCTCAAAAACCTCAAATTCTTAAAAAACGACAAAAAAAATTTGAATGTGCTGATATTGGTGCCGCCTATCAGTAAACATTATATTTATATGATTTGAAAAATGTAGTAAAGTAGCTTCTATCAAAAGATTGAAGCCTACCAATTTAATTTGTTCAAATTCTGAAAACCACGTATGAATATATTTAGAATGACGTTTAACGGTGCCTTGGCCGATCTCGAAATTCTTTTCATCGGAAAAAATGATTTTATCTCACACTTTTTTTGTATGCATTCATTTGGCTTAACTTTGATTAAATTTTGTACGAAGGAGCTTATTTCAAATTTAAAAACATTTTTATTAATTTATTTATTTGTGAGCACTCTACCAATGGATAGTCATACATTTGAGATTAGGAACTATTCCTTTTAAAATCTAATTCAAGACGAGTAGGAATAATCATGAATTAAACTATACCGACTGTAAACAAAATAGCATTAAGTTTGAAAAATGTTATCCTCAGTTTTTGTTTAAGAAATTTTATTCGTGTAAAAACTAATTTTTAACTAAAAATAGTTTTTTATAATTTTATTTGGTCCGTTCATATTTTTTGAGTTCTGAACAAAAGTTTGACAAAAGTTATTAGCTTAGCTATACTTTAACTAACTTTCAAATAAATTAAAAAAATTAAACAAATTTTTGGTCCCAAACTTTTTAGAGTTCTCATAGCAATTTTATGATTTTGAACATTTTTGTTATTTTTTTCATAGAATGTATAAATTATGTACTTGAACTTTAAGAGGAAGGAAGTCCTTGTGGGTATGTACATAGGTAAGTTTACTATTCTAATTATAGCATTCACGTGTAATTGATTGATTTGGATATAATAAAAAATAATATAAATTTAGCTTTAAAAAAAATTGTTCGGATCATTTAACATATTTTGCGCTGTTTATTCCATGTTGATGTTTTACTAGGATATACATTATTTTAAGTGATCATTTGGAAGCAAAAAAATATATAACATCAGAAAGACAAACATTAAAAACCGGTTCAGTAAATTACAGACAAATTCAAGTTACACGGATCTCGACTATCGTAGGAGGAGATTCGACGGAGAGGGATTGAAATATATTTTTAAATTTTGGAATTTGTCGTCTTTGTAATTAAAAATGATAGTGATATGAAAAATAACATTTGTCTGCAAAATTCAACCTTTCTTTAAACCTAACTATAATTTTTCACAGTTTTTTTTAAACTCTGAAACCAAATCTGATCGAAGAATTACTCACATCAGAAATTCAGGTATTTGAATCTTATACTCAAAATAATAAATAAAATAATGATGAATAATTCAAGATGCTATCTTTTGCATCTTAAATAATAGTACAGAACAATCTTTAAAATCTTGTAACTTTTAATTGAAATCAATTATGAATATTTTCAGTATTTTTTTTTGATCATATAAAATTTGTTAGTTTTTTAAATTTCCATTTTACAACTTGTTAAATCGGTAAATTTTATTTTAAAAAAAATTGATGCAATCTGAAAGCACAGTTTTAATTCTTAAAAACCCGTTTTTATTTTCAAAAGCTTTCATAACTTTCTGAGAAATCACTAGATCACTATAATTTTAATTTTAAAAAGTGATTCGGTTGAAGAATTAAGTTAAGAATAAGAAGAATAAAATATAAGCATATAGTATAAGCAGGACATCAAATCAAGCCCCAGAAATTGAACTTTGTTAATCATATTGTTTTTTTACATTTATGTATATTATTTCATTAACGAACATTTTCTTCAATTATGTATGTGCAAAAAACATAATTAAAGGAAAGATCTTGTGGCGTAAAAAGCCGGCATAATTGATTTTATGCAACTATCTTTTATTATTTTAGTTTCTTTTTATTTTATGAATTTGTTTTTGAACAGTTTTTCAAGAACCTAGCTAAAAGTTAGTCAAAACATGGATTGAAATGTAATTTTTGTGGATGTCTTTATCATAGGACCCATAACGGTATTCTTATAATTTAAATTAAGTTTCATTGATTGATTCTAAATATGATTCCACCATAGTCACTGAGCAAGGTTTCCAAATTTTCTTCAAAAGGGAGGTACCTAGTTTCAGAAAAATATATTATTATCAATTTTGAATGCAAAAACTCCCAAGAAAAAAAGAATACACTTACGACCTCCTACCAGCGCATTGCATTTTGACCTTGAATCTGAGAACGCAACGAGTTACAGGTAGAACGCCGAATTCACGCGATTTCCTAAAATTTATATCAAAAAGTAGGTATGTACAATGTACATGCAATGCAACTTACAAAAGGAAATCAATGAACAACTGGTTATGGCTTCTCTCATTCACAGTGAAAATTAATAAAACAACAACAAAAAAGACTCGCTGGCTTTACTGTTGACTCTTTTGTTTGTTCCTCATATCACTTTCTGATCATGTTCCTGCAATGGACAACCTAATCGAAGTGTCAAGGTGTTTCCTTTTCCTGAATGCTTCAATATGTGGTAGTTTTGCTCTTCATATTTAAAAATACAAAACAATAGCACAACCTGATTTCAATGTTTTTTTTTTTTTTTTGCAGCCTTTGGTTCAGACTATTATTTACTCAAGTGCAGAGAGTGTAGTGTAAGTTTTGATTGCGAGAAAGCGCTTTGCACAAAGACCAATCACGATTTACGCGAATAGTGCAAATCATTTACGAACACTAGTTTTTTTCTCTATGTGGGTCAAGGTCTTGTTCAAAGCTGTCGTCGTTGTCTTTTTTTTTATTTTTATTTTTTATTCTGAATTCTCAATGATAATCTGTTTTTGTTTTGTTCTCTCGGATGAACACACAAAAGATCCATTTAAGGACAAAATTCTATAAATCCAAATAACTACTCACCTTTGCATGCTGATATTAAAAAATATCCACTGTCGCAGACATCGCTGAAATCCAAGTGGACAACTGGTCGGGTATGGCCGCTACAGGTCAATGGGATTTGCCGGAGATTCGATGACATATTTGAGCAGTTTAACGATTTATCACAAAATAAATAAAATTTTCAATTGGAATTTCTTTTTTTTGTTTTGTTTTTATTAAAGATAATCGGTTCGATTAGCCTTTTGGTTGTATATTGGAAAGGTGTTTTCTTTTGTCACGGTTCTGGTTGGAGGAACTTTTCTTTTGCCGAAACTAAAACTGGTTATTTTTGTTTGATACTGTAAAATCGTATGTTTAATTATGGTTAAATGAAAATTTATGCTTGTGCCATGGAAATTCTTTTTTTTTTGTTGATTATTTCAAATTGATTTTACACTTTTTATTTTGAGATGATGTGAAGGAAATTTTAAAAATAAAAGGAAAAATATTTGATGACGGACGATCAGTAATATCGAACCGAATCTGTTAAGCGAAATGACAGTAATGACAACTCAAACGAAAGCAACCCGATTTTTATAGTTTTGTGTAATGTTGGTACCACTGCGGTTGGGTGTGTTTAGTGAATAAGTAAAGGAATGTGTTCAGCGCTTTTAATAATTACTGAACGAAAGTCCCCAATTTTGAAAATTTGTACAAAATCATACAAAGTGCGAAATATAGCTCAAGTGCTAATAGCGGCCAAATGAAGTGATTTCGTTTCATAATTTCCAAATTACCTCATTTCCATTACAAATTTACATTTCCAAATGAGGTAATTTCAACGAAATAATTAATTTGCACGAAATTATTTCGGAAATTAGTAGAAAGCATTCAGCAACACATAAATTTGGAATCAATTGTGAAACAGGCTCATACATTTGAAATTGCTCTGAGACAGAAGAGGAAAACAACAATGACACGTAAAAACGACATTACATCATTTGTAATGTCAACGCTTTTTTCTTTCTTTGCAAAATTACCTCATTTTGGCTCTAATGAGAACTTAGTATAATAGTGCGTTTTCATTACGCCAAATGAGGTAGTTTCGCTGGTAATTTGCAAATTATTTCCCAAATGACCTCATTTCCCTTACAAATTCTCATTTCAAATGATGTTATTTCAACCAAATTCTTGGGTGAACGCATTCAGCCAAACATAAATTTGGATTCGATTGTGGACCAGACTCATAATTTGAAATATCTTTGAGACAGGAAGAGAAAAGTTCAATGAGTTGTCAAACGAAATTACATCATTTATAATGTGAATGCTTTTTCGTAGTTTGCGAAACTACCTCATTTGGGATTTTTGAAGAGCTGCTTGTATGCAACTCATTTGTCATCTATCTATTTGTTTTTACGGTTATAAGACAAACGAAAAAGTAGGCGAATACATTTCTTCAGCGGAAATAAATAATAGTTTTACTTGCTGCCAAAGAAACAATTTTTGGTTTAAGAGGTTAAAATTATTACAGCGTTAATTTTGCTACTGAGGTTACAAATTGTTGCTTGGGCTAAAGTAATAATAATAATAATTGGTTTAAGAGTTTTATAAACCGATAAAACTATTACCAAGGTAATTTGGCTAATGAGATTACAAATCGTGGCTTGGGTGTTAGATGATACATTTTACAACTGAAAATATTGTTGAACAATTCAGTTGCAATTTGAAAAAAGAATATTTTTATTTGCAAATTTTATATTTATTTTTTTTTATAAATTTTGCTTTGTATTCCAATTTAGTTTTTAATTTTATTATTTATAATTCCCAACTTTTTTCAATCAATTTGGGTCACATGATTTTGATTACTCTTCCAACAAGAAAGTTATCAACTTTTTTTTTAGTGTGACGCTTGGGGAAAAAAAAACTAGATTGAACAAATCAAACACACCTGAAACAAGTTTCGTATTTCCTGATAACAAAATTCGTACCGGGTTCACAAAACACTATTTGGCGACAACCCTTTTTGTTTTTGTTTTCTTTTTTGTGTTGTCATCGGTTTCTAATAACGAAGGAATACGAATGCTAGTCATTCTCATTCGTGCAATTACTTCATACAAGTAATACGCGAATGCTAAATTCTTTTAAATCAATTATTAGTATTATCAAGCTTATCAAATAAAAAGCAAAGATTAATTTTGTTGGTTCAAAGTAGTGTAGATATTTTTCTGACGACACAGAAATATGACATTAGCAACAGATCGCAGCTGTCAAGCTAATATGGACGTAATAGAGGTTTGTTAAAAAAATTGCTCTACGCACTAATTTTATTTGTAGTTTGAAGATTATAATCAATTTCCAAGTTTCCCACTTATATAAAAATAAAAATTTATTCTATTCCTCCTCCTTACAACAAATATATTAGAAACAACCTAAAGGAGTTGGTTCTTGGCTCTGGGGATGGGTTTTTAATTGGACACAAAGCTCGCCTAATATGTTACGCGCCGTCGAAAAGAGGATCCTGTCGTTCCTCCAAAAACCATACCGTGGATTCTATGTAGACATTGGCCCTGCTATTGGAGAATCGGACAAGGTATGGACAGTCGAGATGAACACTGAATCGAAAGAAGTGCCTTTGGTAATGCTTCACGGTTTGGGTGCTGGAATTGCTCTTTGGGTGATGAACTTAGATTCACTGGCTCAACATCGACCTGTATATGCCATGGACATCTTAGGCTTCGGTCGAAGCTCCAGGCCACAGTTTTCTACGGATGCCTATGTTTGTGAAAAGCAATTCGTGAAGTCCGTCGAAGAATGGCGCCGTGAAATGAATATCCCAAACATGATACTTCTAGGACATTCTATGGGTGGGTACATAGCATCTAGCTACGCATTATCTTATCCCGATAGAGTAAAACACCTTGTTTTGGCCGATCCATGGGGATTCCCTGAACAACCCAGTCCCGATAGTACAACAGCTAAATCTATACCCGTTTGGGTGCGTGCAATTGCCTTTGTCCTCACACCGCTAAATCCGCTTTGGGCTCTTCGAGCCGCTGGGCCATTTGGCCAGTGGGTGGTACAGAAAACCCGACCAGACATAATGCGAAAGTTCTCTTCGGCTGTTGAAGAAGAAACTAGTCTCTTAGCGCAATATATCCATCAATGCAACGCTCAGACCCCAAGTGGAGAGAGTGCTTTTCATTCGATGATGGAAGGCTTTGGATGGGCGAAAAATCCCATGGTCAGGCGCATCAAGGACATTCGTGAAGACATTCCCATAACATTTATCTATGGGTCTCGCTCTTGGATGGACAGTTCATCTGGGCCATTGATCAAATCACAAAGGATCAATAGTTCAGTGGACATAAAGGTTGTGTCTGGTGCTGGACACCACGTCTATGCCGACAAACCGGAAGTATTCAATAGGTACGTTAATGAAGCATGTGAGGCAACCCGTAAAGCACAAGCAGAAGCAGCCCAAAAAAGTCATAAGATTCGAGAGTCTACAGAGTCGGATGAAGAGCATGAAAATGCAGCACAACCGAATCTGAAGAGGAAGTAGATGTGTAAGTTTGCGGAACCAAACTGTGGGAATTATTTTGTATTATTATTTTATTTATGTATGTATATAAGAGATGAAAAATAAAAGCAAACTATTTACTTTATACAAAAATGTATTAGATAAATTGATATTTGTATACAAACGCGTTTTGCCTTTTTAATGAAACACAAATAAATCTATTATTAAACAATTTTGTTTGGTTGTTTGTAAAATGAGAGAAGTAATTGGTTACGATGTAATTTTATATGTATATCAAAATAACTTCAACATCCAGCAAACGGTTTTTTTTTATTTTTTTATATTTCGCATTCCAAAGATCACATAATCATATTGAATGAATCATTTTTTTCATAAAGTTGATTTGATTATTTCACCACAATAATATCTATATGTGCACTTTATTTTGTATCAGTTGGATTAGATGTATTCTAGGTCACTATCGATTTTCAGATATGCATATATTTTGCTGCAAAATATGATGTATGTAGTTAAAATGACTTTTCATTTTAAATGAAATGTGGATACATACTAAATTATTTTGTTTTAACTTAAGAAAATAAATTTTCGGTCTGTGTACTTCCTCTTTTGTTCTAACTCAAGTTGCTTGAAAATAAATAATAATGTTAAAAAAGGTAGCGTGAAACAAGACTACGTAAATCTTTAAAATTATTAACCAATTTTTGATCGAGTAGGTTGGAACAGCCTTTTTTCTTAAGTTTTGATTAGTTATGGAACCTATTTATAGTACATAATATAGCGAAAGGTTAAAAGTCTCCAAAAACATAGATCAAGCATTTTTATTGACTTGTTCGGTTTTAGTAGATTATATTGCCAGATATATACACAAATATTATCATTCTTTTGAAGTGTGCCCTATACACCAATGAATAAGATTGTTATAATTTGTTTATGACGATACGAATACTTTATGGATAGAATTATCATTTCTTTTTAAAACACTTTAATTGTTTAATATAAAACTAATTAATAAATTTGAAGCCACAAAGGTTGATGGCATAATCTGTCAAGTCTAAAATTTATTATTCAAATGATAATGTAACTTATACATTATCATTTTTCATCATTGATCATTGATTGGTTGTAAATCTAAGAATACATTAATAACATAAAATTCGTTGGAACCGTGAAGCGTGTGCCAGTAAAGGAAGTTTTAATAAAAAAAAAACTTTCTCATTGACTCCTATCTGACGACTAAATATACCCATAGCGGAGCACCGGAGTTGCGTCGGCTGAGTATTGTCCCAGAAGGGACAAGGGGTTTACATCATTTCATGCGAACTACTTTGAACATTCTATTAATTAATTTACAAAGCTAAGAACAATGTAATGAATAGTGATAATGGGAACATTCTATCTCCTTTATTCTCTTTAATTTAAAGTTATCAATTAATGTAACGTTAACTTTCAATTGCAATGTTTGTATTTGTTTTCTAAATTTGTTATGTACTCATATTTTGTTTTTTTCTTGTAATTTTGTTTTAATGTTAAACGAGGTTACGCTGATGATGAGCTGCATGTCAGTTCGAAATGCATTCGATTTTTAAATTTTACAAATAAAAAAATACGATTAATTAAAAGTTAAAGTTCGTGTTTTATTGTATTTTTTTTTTTAATTTTGTAGTCAATAAAGGAAGTTGTTTTAATTCATTTTATAATCCTAATTAAAATTGATTATTCAACAACAAAAAGAGGTGAAATATTTTAAATTTATTCTTTAATTTGCTTTTACAATCCTACTGAAAACATATATCATTAATGAGATCTAGTATCACACAGCTATAATTTAATGCAACACCCAAATAAAATTTCAATATTTATCAATAATCAATTTATGTCGAAATCATTTCAACCATTTGAGTTTCGAAAAAAAAAATTGAGATTATTGAGCTTACTATATTTGAATTCAAACAGTATAAATTTAAAATTTAATTCAATAATATTAAATAATAATTACAAGTAATTAATTTGTTATTGTATAATAATTTTTGTACTCTTTTTAATACATTAATTTAATTATTTTGCTCGTTTTTTTATTTTGTTTCAAACTTAATAGTTTCATTTAGGAAACTTGAGAATTTATTTTTTTAATTACGTTAGAGCATGGGTTTTTTTTTTACAATATTACAAAAGAATTTTTTTTATTTCATAAATGTTAAACAATTTTAAAAAAAAATATAAACAACTCAAAATAATTAAATTGTCAACCTGGAATTCACTATACATATACATACTTAGATAACTATGTACATATATTTGGATCGTAAAAAACATTTTCATTAATTAATTCATTCAGAACAATACTTTTTTCCTACACCCGGGCAGAGGTACTGTCGATTTTTATTTTAAACTGCTTTCAAATGGTCTTCTTATAATTGTCGCTAAAAACGACCTTAAGTATCGAAATTTCCTTCAAAAATGACTGAATTGATGAAAATATATGAGAATGAGTTTTACTTTAATTCAGTTTTATCAAAGAAGTTATTTTCTTTCCGTTTGCAAAATGTGTCATCTTTTACTATACCTTTTTTTAGTTTTGTGGTAACTTATCTTAATGCAACTAAAGCTTGGACATAGTTGCTAATTCCAAGGATTTTTCTATCTGTATAAGTAGATACAGATTAAGTTCTGTTTTAATCTGGAAGTCTGAATAAATAATAGTCTTTTTGGATCAGCAATAGACAAAGGTTTCGTCTGATGTTCTTCTAACGGAATACACTTATTTGGTTCGTAAGTGACTTAAAATAAACATGAAAAGTTAACACTATGATATTTTAGACAAATACGTAGATCCGCAGTTTTAAGACGGGTGTTGGTGAATTGAAATTTACTATGTATGTTTTGAATTGTTCTTCGATGAAGAGACGTCAACTTTTTCAATATTCCGGTTTTTTTTTTGATTTTATATAAAGTACAGTAAAAATTTCGTATAAAACGCAGATCACGAAAGATAATCTCATACCACGACCTTCATATCCTCTATTATTTTGATATTGCGCTGAAATCGATTCTCATCTCATAATTCTTCCATTTTTTTTGTGAACTTCAATTAAATATCCTTCATTTTGGTGACTTTTTTTCTTTCCACTTCTAAGACCGGTTTCCAGAAAGTTGTTGATGCACATTCATTTGGAGCAAAACTTCATGTCTTTTAGTTAACTTGACAGCATCCTTGTAATTTATCGTTCCGAAAGAAGATTTTAGAAGCATTTTTAAATGTTCCAATTGCGCTCTAAAATACGGTTGAATCAAGTGGTATTTCTATACTGCAACCCTTGGATATCTTCTTTTGTTTCTGCCCGGGGTTAAAACTTAAAATATATCATACGATGTGTACAAAATATTTAATACATTAATTTATTTAAATATAAAAGATAATATATAATTTTATATATAGAGTACCTAATGTCTTACAATTTATTAACAAATTGAAAAATAATAATAAAAGTATACCTAATAATATGTACAAATATAAAGTATTTATATACGGCGCGGCCGTTTATAGCGTGTTTATATTACATTTATTAAACTTTCCACAATAAAACAATCGGAAAAGTTTTCAATGGTTTTTGTCTAGTATTTCTTTCTTATTTAAAATAATTGTATTTATTTTTTAACATTCCAGTTTTGTATTTCTAATTTCTTTTTTCGAAAGGGAGTTCGCGGAACTCCCGTTTGGGATTTTTTTATAATTTCGTCATTGGTTATTAATTTGGTTTATTTTGCAATTGAGCACACAATTTTTCGGAATTGATACTAAGCTTGGTGGTCAAGAAAACCAGAAAGCAGACAAATATTTATTTATCGTTTGTTTGTGTTACGAATTTATATTTACAAAATAGTTATTAAGAAGTTATTTTCTTCATAGTGTGCTAAAAAAAATCTGAAATTTGGCCTGATCCCGAAACTAATGAAACATAAATAATTTTAAGGATCAAATGCAGTTTTCTGGAGTATGTTCACAATTTTTTTTATTCATTTGTATATACATATGTACATAGTTAAAAAATATTCTTTATACTAATTCTTTATACCTTCAGAGTTTATTTGAGCACGACATTGAAAAATAATTTAATAGAATCGCATGTTTATTTGAAAACGAAACTTATTTATCTTATACACGTGTTTTTATTTTATATTATAAGGTTTCCCTGTTAATATGTATTTTATTATATTAAAACATGCATTCTTGATGCTTCATCAAAATTTTCAAAATAAATAATTACCTACAATAAATAAATACTTTTAAACAACAAAAGCGTTTCTAAAAATGGAATACTAAGGTTCATAAAGGAATATTTGCAAGAAACTTTTTTATTTTACTTTTTTAGAAAAGCAACAAGTGGTTTTGTTAATTTTTTTTTACTCCTGCATTTTCCTTCACCCCAGATTTCCCACCGAAATTGTAAATGTTCTGAAGTTAATTAATTTGTGTTGGGAAAAATGTCTAATTTAGGTGACACTTCGTGGTATTTTTATTAGAAACAACTTCAGGAATGCAGGAAATTACCAAATTCAAGAGGAAGCATAATTCTCATCGAGATTTGCTCTAATAATTCAAATTAAAGGTAAAAGCAGTCCATTATATTTGAAAATTATCACAAAAAAAGTGATTTTGCGATTTTATGTCTGAATTTGAATGTTGATAAATTAACAAAAATAACATTCGAAACAAAATGCAGATACCATAGATGAAAAATAATAATAGTTTATGTGAATGTTTTTTATTATTAATATTCCTATTTTCTTTTATTTATTTTAATTTTCCGTTAAATAAAGGTGTTCAAACAGCAACTAAAATTTCTCTCCGTTTTTCGCTGTTAAAAAAGAAATTACCTCATGATTTATTATCAAACTTTGAATTAATATGACATATTGTGTTGGGTTATAAAAACAATATCATCAATCAAAAAATTAATAAGTTAGTATTCTAATAATGATCTTGATTTAAAAAACCCCTCTTATCTTAAGATAATTTTGTACAAAGGGCATAATTTTTCATGTAAAGACAGTTTGTTTTAGATTTGAATAGCTTTACAAAAACGAAATTTCATTTATATATCGGTTGCTTGCTAAGTAAATTCAGTTGCAATTTTGCTTTGCAAAAAGAAAGTTAACTATTAATTTTTTGTATAACGGTACGTTAGAATTCAACTAATTTAAACACATTTTATTGATATATATTTATTCGTGTTGTTTTTAGCATATTTCGATATTGAAAACCACTATGTTAAAGTTTATTGTGCTTTTATGCTGCCTGATTGTTGCAGCAAATGGTTCAGAATTTTTACGCATTAAAATTCAAAAATTCAAATCTGCAAGGAAACATTTCATTGAAGTCGGCACTGAAATTCAGAACCGCAAATCGAATTTCTCTCGAAAAGCTGGAAGTGCTATCGAGGAACCACTCACTAATTATCTTGATTCGCAATATTATGGTGATATAACCATTGGAACTCCACCGCAGAAATTCAAAGTCATATTTGATACGGGATCATCCAACCTCTGGGTTCCGTCGAAAATGTGTAGTGTTTCGAATTACGCTTGTTTGTTGCACAAGAAGTATGATGCTAGGAAGTCATCGACTTACACAAAAAATGGCGAAAGTTTCTCTATCGCATATGGCACCGGCTCTCTTTCTGGCTATTTATCCACTGACAACGTCAATATTGGAGGAATAGAGATAAATCAACAGACATTTGCTGAAGCCATAAATGAACCCGGTAGTACATTTGTTGCAGCTAATTTTGATGGAATTCTTGGTCTTGGTTATAAATCAATTTCAGTCGATGGGGTTACTCCGCCTTTTTATAATATGGTCGAACAAAATTTAGTGCCAAATCCAGTGTTCTCATTCTATTTAAATAGAAATGAAAAGGGAGAAGAAGGTGGCGAGATCATTTTTGGAGGATCTGACAAGGATCATTACAAGGGTGAGTTTACATATTTGCCGGTAACTAAAGAAGGTTATTGGCAGTTCCAAATGGACTCAGGATCTTTTGGTGATGTAACTTTCTGTAAAAATGGTTGTCAAGCTATCGCTGATACCGGCACTAGTCTTATAACTGGCCCAACAAGTGACATCGACGCCATAAACAATGCAATAGGTGCAATGGAAACATCAAGTGGAACTTACGTTGTTGAATGTGATTCGATTTCTCAACTGCCAGTAGTAAAATTCGTTTTGGGTGGAAAATCTTTTGCTTTAGAAGGCAAGGACTATGTTATAGACGTTGGTGACCCCACTTATTGCATGACAGGATTTAGTGCTATGGATCAATATTCCCTAGATGAACCCATGTGGATTCTTGGAGATGTTTTCATTGGTAGATTCTACACTGAATTTGATTTAGGCAACAATCGTGTTGGTTTCGCTGAAGCTGCTTAAGAATAATGTATTTTTTTTTTTAATTTAAAAGTGATTCTTAAAGTTTTATTTAATAAATTAAATACAAAAATAAATTCATTTTAATTAAATTGTTCAATAATAATTTATTTCTTTTTTGAAATGAAATGAAATGAAATGAAATAAAATAAAATATAACAATTTGCATTTGAATTTATTGCTTAGGTTAGAGAGTCCTTCTTTCATCATACAACATGAATATGGAAAGTTTGAACAAATATCGAACTTAAAAAAAAATTTTTAAAGTACTCATTGTGTAAGCAAATAAGGTTTAAAAAAAAAAAACAAAATAAAGAACTTAAAGATAGTGGAAAACAAACAGAGTAAAACATTTTGAACTCTAAAATTGTTAAGTATAATCTATTAATGAGTAAAGCT
Organism: Syrphus vitripennis; assembly: GCA_958431115.1. Classification (NCBI taxonomy): domain Eukaryota; kingdom Metazoa; phylum Arthropoda; class Insecta; order Diptera; family Syrphidae; genus Syrphus; species Syrphus vitripennis. Next base: position 95,623,016 of record OY288109.1, read on the forward strand.
ATATTTTAAAGGCAAAAGAAAGTAATTTAATCTGGTAAATGAGTTAGTCGGGCTTTAGCTTTAGCAAATTCAATTATAAGATCATCATAGTCTAATGATTTTACCAATTCATTTTCGATAGCCAATACAGATAAATCTTCCAATCTATTTTGGGTTGGTATGTTCTTGAGGTAATTTTGCATCAATTTTAATTTCAAAAAACCATTTTTACTTGGAATGATTGGGAGGGTGTTTAAAATTCGAAGAGCAATAACTGTATTCGGAGCAACATCTTCAAGGTTCGAACTTAAAATAAAATTAAGAACTTCCAAACTTGAGCTGTCTTGTCTTACAAGAGGAGATAAAATTAATAATTCCTGAAATAATTCTGCTCCGTCTATATCTTTAGACTCTTTATCTTTAACAGACAAAGCCATTTGCAAATTTACACATTTTGAACGTAAATTTTTGTTTTTAGAACACTCGCTTATATTATTTAAAAATGAAAAATTATTGTCATATTTTTTGAGTTGCTCAAATCTTTCTGTAATTGACTCAATTGTTTGGTCTAGTATTTTGAAATAAAATTCTACTTTAAATTTATCGATTTCCGATCGGCACTCCGAATCATCAATATCCTTTTCCCTTTTTATTCGTCTAGAGCGCATATAAGATATTACTGAAAACTCGGTTGGTATTTCTAGACTGAGAGCGATACATTTAGCTGATTGCACATAATCATTAAACTTTTCATCTGACCGCATTTCAATTAAAGAACGTTTAGTATTTTGCAAAGCTTGAATAACATCTGACAAATTAATAATCGGACTTTGTAATAATTTACTGGTAATGTTTATTTTTTCTAAAATATTAAACCAAACAAATAAGCAACAAATAAATTTAAAATCAAAAATTTTGTTTCCAAGTGACTCTGCGGTGTTTTTTTCTTCAGGATTTCCTTTAATGGATATTTCTATAAGGGCTTCGTATATATCTCCTAAGTTTGTTATCAGTGGCTTCAAAGCTTCTAAGCTACTTTCCCATCTGGTTTCTGAAAGTGGTATTAATGCTGAATTTGGTACATTTTTAATAAATAAATCCCAGCGCATTGCCGAGCTTGATACAAAATTATACAGGCATTGAACAACATCAAAAAACTTGACTGCTTCAAATGAACATCGAGCCAAGTCATTTACTACCAAATTCAACGAATGCGAACAGCAAGGAACAATAAATGCTCTTGACTCAATGGTTTTAATTTTACTGTGAGTAGCAGCACTTTTTGCTTTCATATTCGAACTTCTGTCATAACTTTGTCCCCTACAATTGCTCAATGAAATTCCATTGCATTCAAGTTTATTTAAAATTGAATGTGTAAGTTCATCTTCTCTTAAAAATCCTAAAAAGTATTCTTCGACTTCAAATGTTTTATAGGTATTATGTACAATCCTAAAAACAATAGTAACATGTTGTCTAAAGCTTTTGTCTATTGTTGAGTCAACAATTATTGAAAAATATTTAGCTTCTTTTACCATTGCGACAATTTTGTTTGTGACTGTTTTTGAAATTACACCTATAATCTCATGCTGTATGTTTTTCATAAAGTATTTATTAAGAGTATCTTGCTTGGTTATTCTCCTCAATTGTTCTTCAAGTACCAAGTCGAATGATGCCACTTCTTTAACGAGTTGCAAGAAGTTATCATTATTTTCATCATACATAAAATCGGAGGATTCTTCAAATGGTAAAGCTCGAGAGCCAAGGAATTTTACTAAAGTAAAAAGTCTTTCAGTAACTGCTATCCAATGCTTTGTTTCAGCTCGCATTGAGTTCTCAAATCCTGCATCTATTGTTGGGTTCAATTCCAATTTTTTCTCTAAAAACTTCCAGGTCTTAAAATTTTCCATATGGAAAACACTACCTTCATGGTTTTTTAAAAAAGCACTCAAGTGCGACCAATTGGAGTATCCCGTACTGGATAGGGCATGAGAATTTTTTTTGGTTGCAAATAAAAAACAACAAAAACAATATATAGAATCTTGAGATTTGGAATAAATTAACCAAGTGCGTGGAAGGAACTCACCATTAGCTAAATTCCTTTTGTAGCTTGTAATAGTAAATTTTCTATTGTTTGTTTTAGGGAAAGAGTAATCGTGTATTTGGATGGGACCTCGAATTACAATTTGTTTTACATCCTCGTCATTCAAATTGGTCCAATTATTTGGATCTTCGAAATAATTGTCTGATTTTGGGATGCTTTTCAAACCAATAAATTGTTCGGTATAACCTACTTCTTCTACTTTAATATTATTTTCACATGAACTCGTTGAGGCACATTCCATAATATGTAAGGAATCAACCATAGGTTTTGAAAATTTATTTACTTGTGATTCCTGTGTTTTATTTTTGTTATCAACACCTCTACGGCGTTTTCTATTTTCTTGCTTTTTCTTCTCCATATTTTTTATTTACATCAAAACAACAAACAATATAGTACCGCCTTTTCGCATTCGCACCGGCACCAAATTGATAACTGGACTGACACTTTTGGTTGCTACCGTCACAGCTAAAAACAAGCTTTGAAAATAAAAAAAATTATTTTTTTGTACTTCTAAATGGAATATGTACGTAGGAAAAAATTCTTACAAAAATAATGGATTTTCATCAAGATATAACAACAATCACCAAAGAAAAGAATAAGAGAACCCATTCAACTAGTAATAGTAAACTAAAAATCGAAAAAATATAAATAAACAATTATTGGAAAGCTGTTGGTTACGGCATCAACTGTACACTTTTATTCCACGCAGTAAAATTATGAAACCAAACAACTACTACTTTAGAAAGATCGTGATGGAAGAATTTTGGATTTTCCAATCCATTTGGAGTTGAGATGGAGTTGAGATAATTTTTATTTCTCTATTTTTGCAGTTGCGATGACATAAATGTAATTTGATTGAATGTAAATCAAAATGTCATTCGACGATGAAACAACAGTAGTCATGTTTTTTTGGGAAAGTTATCCGTAGTAGTATAGTAAGATTGGTAGTTATTCTAGCGATAAAAGTTGAAGTAAAATCATATGGGTAGAGATTTGACGTTTTTGAGGGTTTCATTTTTCGATGTTGGTACCACTCAGATGCTTTCACTAGTTTCGATTGGTATGTTCCTAGAGTAAGGTCATTTAGTGAATGATTATGTCTTCATTGTCGTCTAAAACTTTTGAAACTCTGATATTTCAATAAGTTTCAAACAACACTGTTTTTTAATTGGGATTTTCGCTCATGCTCTTTTTTGAATTTTGGGAGTTCTGACCAATTTAAGTTTAGTCTACGAACACACTCTTTTATTTTTTGTTTTATGACCGAAAATCAATTTTTTTATTTTAAATTACAAGGAAAGATGTGGAAAAACTCATTTTAGTTCAATGAAAGTCTCATGTTCATGACTTTAGTGCATTTATACCTATGCCAAAGTACAAATCAAAAGAAAATACGATACTGCAGATACACCACTAATAGCAACACATTGCGCGCTCTGAACGGCCCCAGGTTTTTCAGAGCTGTCAAAGCCCAAATCAGAATTTTGGTAATTTTTACTACAAATACAAATTTAGATCGTAGATATATTTTGCTGATAAATATTATTTATGATTTTCTTAATTAAGCTCTTTTGGTCTTTTTGGTTTTTGAATGCGAATAAATAAATAAAAGATTTTATTCCATTCTTTCACCCAACGTTTCGTAAGAATTCCTTACTTCTTCAGGGGATTTTGTTCTTTATTGAATACTTGTACTAATTCATCACACTAAAGTTACTACCCCAGTATTGCATCATCACGACGGCACTGACACAAAATGAAAATAAATAACAAATAAATGATAAAGAAATAAACAAGCAAAAAATAATAATTTAATTAGACAAGAAATGACATTTATATCAGAGCTTAAATTCAGGTACTTGATTAAAAATAAAAAATAATTATTTATTTAATTTATAAAATATTTATTCACAAAATATGTGAAAATAAACAAACAGGTGATGAAACTTTTAGCTCTAAAAAATGTTCGATGTTAAATGATAACTAGTAACATATTTTTTGACAATAGATAAGCATTAACCGGGGCGCCCTGGACTGTGTCATAGTACATATTATAATATAAGGTAATATACATATATGCCCAGGTTTTTAAACATTAGAACTCAAATAGTTTCTTTTCAAATTGCACCAGAAAACAGTCTAAGGTACTTTTTTTTTTTAATTCTAAATAGCACTGAACACGATTTAAATAAATTAAATTCACAAAAAAAGTTATTCTTGATTGAACATAAACACCGGAATATACTACGTTTAATATGTATGTTGTATGTATACTGTGGGACTGTGTAAAATCGAATAGACCTATTTCCTGCAACTGCAATAATGTGTAAAACTTGTCAAATCACTCATTATATATGTATATGTTCAACTCAAACCGAACATTTGGGAAATTTAAGACTTCGATATGTTAGAAAGAGGAACTTTAATGTTTAAAAAAGAGCAACTTCTTTCGCTAAACCTTTGCCCTTTTAAATCGCGAATTGATTTATTTCATAAACGTTTGATTTGAATCGAACGTTCGATTCGCTATTCATAACAGGGGTCAAGAACTGCTTTGTGTTCTGACGTGAACTTTTATTTAATGACCAAGATGTTATTAATATAAAAAATATCCCCGGCTTTCTTATCATTTGTTGTAAATTTATTTTATATATTTTTTCTTCATCCAACTTCATTTTCATTAAATGATTGGAGGAATCAAAGGAAGAACAAAGAAACACGATAACCCGTTAAGATAGGTCAATCTTTATTTTGAAAACAAATTAACAAAAAAAAAAAAAAAAAAACTACAGCAAATCACAAATGGAATGACTGTATCTGTAGCTTCGAACTCAAATAGACTTGCGGCACTATTGAGAACAAAATTCCTACAGTGATAATTATTTATGGAACCCTCTTTATATTTAAACAGCCTCAGCGAAGCCAACACGATTGTTGCCCATATCGAACTCGGTGTAGTATTTGCCAATGAAAACATCTCCTAGAATCCACAATGGTCCATTTGGTGGCGGAATGTCGATTCCCATGAATCCAGACAAGCAAATAGTTTTACCCATTTGGGCAATGCGCAAAATATAGTCCTTACCCTCAAGCTCAAATGTCTTTCCACCCAATACGAATTTGATGATAGGTAATTTGGGAATCAATTCACACTCTACAAAGTACTGTCCGCCAGGCAATGCAGTTCCCCCAATAGCCTTGTTGATGGCTCCAGTCTCTGATGGAGGACCGGCAATTAAGCTGGTGCCGGTATCGGCAATAACCTGACAACCCTTCTCGCAGAAAGTCACATTGCCAATCGATCCAGAATCCATTTGAATTTGCCAATAAGCCTTACGGGTAATGGGCAAGTAGGTAAAATCACCCTTGTAGTGCTTGGGATCGGATCCTCCAAAGATAATCTCACCCCCCTCGGGTGCGCTGGGATCCCTATTTAAATAGAAAGAGAACACAGGTGCTGAAACTAATCCCTGGTTGAAAAGATTGTAGAATGGTGGCTCAACACCATCCACCGATATCGAACTGTATGCCAAGCCGAGTATTCCATCGAATTTGGCTGCGACGAAGACAAGACCTGGTTCACTTAGTGCTTCAGCGAATGTCTGCTTCTTGACGTTCAATCCCCCGATGTTAACATCGTCGGTTGACAGATAGCCAGACAGAGAGCCTGATCCATATTGAATAGCAAATTCAGTACCATTCTTTACGTAGGAAGAAGATTTTTTGGCATCATACTTGTTGTGGGTCAAGCAGGCAATATTGGTGAAGTGACACTGCTTCGAGGGCACCCAGAGGTTAGAAGAACCAGTATCGAAAACAACCTTGAAAGATTGAGGTGGATTTCCAATACCAATAGCACCATAGTATTGCGCATCAAGATAGTTAGACAGTGGTTCTGGTGTCGGGCCTCCCAATTTGTGCAACTTCAATCGAAGGTTCTCGATGTCAGTGCCAACTTCGGTGAAATGACTACGTGCCGTCTGGATTTTGTAGAGCTTTACTCGAACAAAGTCTGAATTTGCTACCCCAAGGAGGCAGCATACAACAAAAATAAATTTCATCATAGCGCAATTTTCAGGTTTCACAATTTCTATGATTAATTTGATAAAAAAAAAAAATATTGATTAAACAAAGATCAATTGTGTACATATAATAGGTTCTTTGTATGAATCTTACATTTTGTTGTTGTCCTTCTTTAAATGATGAGTAATGAACGGAACTTTAATGCCGGTTTAATAATACAATTTAATCTCCTGTGTTACAAGAGATGGTCTTTGATTGAAATAATGGAGAAATTTAAAAAAAAAATTTCTATCTGCAATCTTCATATACAAAAGCTTTTTAATGTTTTTTGTTCAACTGTAGTGCAGAAATTTGCAGTACATCAAGACTCGATTTATCGAGACTTGATGTGAGATGTGTCAAATTGCTCGAAAGTACCTGCGCTTACACCGAAGACTCAAATATTAAAGCTATGTGCAAACCGAAGCGATGAGTTCTACCCATAATAGACGGACACTGACGGAGGCTAATGTCAAAAACAAACTAAAAGTATCTTTCCAAGCAGTTAAGTGGCAAAGTCACCATATTGCCCACAAAGAAACAATTATCTTTCTTTTTTTCGTTCTTAAGGCTTGAGCCTTAACTACATTCAACATTTTGTGTTTTTCTTCAACCTTCTGCAAAATTCTATACCAGAAAATTAGGTAGGTGAGTGATCGCTGGGGGCCGACTTGTGGAACGTGTTCATGAGAGTACTATGCAAATTTATATACAATGTTCTTTTTAAAAAGTAAAAGTTAAAAAGTTTTTAATTCTTCTTTTCTCGAAAAGTGAAAACCACTATGCACAAAAAAATATTTAGAAAAATGATTATGACACACAATTTTATCACTTTTGAACTTTTGGAGGTTGAATGTACTTAAAAAGTTTTAAGTTTTTTGAAAAACTAAGGTAAGAGATACAAACTTGTGAAAGAAACAATCATGTTGATTACAGAATCCGCAAAACTCGATCCGCAGTTAGAGCTCTGTTTCCCACCTATTCATTTATCGTGAGAAGAAAAGAGAACACTACACTGTGAATCATTGCGGATCGAGTTTTGCGGATTCTGTAATCGACATGAATATGTTTCACATTTGTACTATTGGAAGTTAAATCTATCTAACCGTGTGAACGGACAATTTATCGTTTTAGATATTTGGTAATTGTCAATAGTACAAAGTAGTAGACGGCACTGACAAAATTGACTTATGTAATTTTTGATTTGGATTTTGGAGACGTCAAGCCACGTCATTTGTCTGCAACAAAAAATCCTAAGACAAACAGATACTTTCAGAAGATAGCATGAGTAGATTTTAGTACATCTACTCACCTCTAAGGAAATCGCGCAATGTGTACCCTACCTAAACCATATTTTTAAGTAAACTTGGCACCACACACATAACCAAAATGGCGCAAAAATGAAGCCATAATTTTACTACATACAGAATTTTACTTCCTTCGATCTTTCATTTCAATTCCACACGCTGATTAAAGTAGACTTACCTTCTCGATCTCGAGTTCGAATAAAAATAAATAAAATTGTGAAAGAATTTAGAAAACATTTAGAAGCAAAGAAATTATAAAGGTAAACTTAAATTCAGCAACATTGCTAATGATACTAATTATTTTATTAAAGTGATGAATTAGATACCGCCCCAGTCTGAATAATACTGTCGATTGGTTCATTATAACTGAACTTGTTAACATTTTATCTCGCTTATTAAAATTTAAAACAATCGAAATAACTAGTTTTTTAATTTTTTTGTAGATGATTGCACGAGTTTCCATGGTCCACTACCTATTTATACCAAGCTGTCTTGGAAAACATGAGGTAAGTTAACCAAAAAAATGTTAATTAATTTGAACTATGAAAAACCTATCATGATGTGTTGGAATACCGCCCCAGTCCGATAAATGTGACGATTGGTTATTTATATCTGAATTAATATTCAAAGACACCAAGCGTGTTGATATTATTTAGATCAATTCACTAATTTATTGTATTTATCTATTTCTAGAATGACTCGGAAAGCTGAAAACCTGAAACAGACCACGTGTTTTTTGAAAATTTCACAAAAAGGTAACTACTGTCCCAAATCTTAACATTTCGAGAAAACATTTTATGATGATACCTTAAAGTAGACAAGCATATAACTTAATCTTCTATGTTGATTACTTTTTGTCTGATTTTTCAAAAACAAATAAAATTCTTTCACTTTATTGTTCTTGGGATAATCATGAAATTTCTTTTTCAGGAAACAAAACTTGAGAGTATGTAACTAGAAAAGTACACCATCGTGGCACCACAAGAAGCTTGATGTTTTGCGCGTCGCTTGATTAATCCAAATAAATAGGCGATCAAGTGGGAATAGCGACCCAAAGTGCACAAGGTAATATTATTTTTAAATTATCCTAAGTAATGGTTTTAGGTTAGCGAATGATGAATGTTTTTTTGTAACAGTTATCCCTGTCATATACAAACTTGATGAGAATGTTTACTCTGAAAATTGTTTAATGTTTAAAAAAATTAAAATGATCTGTCCGGATTACTCATAATTTTTTTTCTTTTCAGGTGCTCCCAAGAAGGATGACGATAATCATTAAAAAAAAGAAAACATGTTAAAATCTAAGATCATTTAATAAATAAAATATATAACAAAAATTGGTTCTTTTTTATTTCATTTGCTGACTATTTTGAAAAGAGTAACCAGCGCCATCTTTTCTTCAAAATGGTCCAAAGAGACTTTCAGATTTAGATTCAAAACGAATAGTTCTATGCATTCGAAAAAATAGTATGCATATTTTAGAATTCGAGCTCAAAATTGACTGAATGGCGTTATCAAATGATGTGAATTTTCTGATTGTTCCAAAGTTAAAAAATGAATTTGAAAATAAGGCTGAGCCCTTGCGTTCGAAGAAATGTCGGATAGATCTAAAATCCAAAAATTTCTTGCATCAGCTAATTTTTGAGCACCAACTTGTAGGCAAAAGAAGCTCAGATAGCCTATTCGCATCACTTCCCTCATTGGTTTACAAATATTTCGTTTTCATAAGCTAATGAGCGAGAATTTTCGCTAGATGGATACCGGCCTTCTCGAGTCTGATTTATTTGTTATTTGTACTACCAGCTAATTTGAGGCACTCATAATTCAATGAATTAGCCCATACAAAGTTCTCTTGCCTGACGAATTTTTATGTTATGTCCTAAATGATGAATGTCATGTCAAGAAATGGAAATTTGTATGATCTAACAATGGAGGTGAATACCAGCCCTAAAGTCCTTAATTATTTCAATTCGATCGAAATATAGAACATAGGTGAAAGTGTGTCTTCATAGTGATTTATCTATTGTCATCCATTTCATTATCGTGATCGACACAGCCACCTCGTTGGTTTGCACGAGACTTCATTTAATTTTTCGATCACGTCCTTATTTCCATCCCCCTCGGGTCACTTTATTCGCATTAGTGGTAAGCATATTCGAAAACTGATAGCAGATTTGCGTTTTCTGATGAAATACTTTACTTGACTTTAAAAAAAAAACGAAGCTTAGAAAAAACTTGTTAAATTAGTTTTGTCTTTAAGACCCTTGAAACGTGATCTTTGGCGAAACGATATGTTGCTCAATTCGAAAGTTAAAGTTCCTTTTTCCCAAAATTGGAGTCGAACGTCCGAGGAGGGCATACAAATTTTTTTTTCATTTTTCAAGTCATTTTTATTAAGAACATTCGTTTGGATCCTGTGTTAGCCAAGTATCTTCAAAATATTTTGTTTAAGACCCAAAAAAAAATATTATGATTTTTAAAATAATTGAATAAAAAATATTGATTTTTTTATATAATTTTAAGTTCAAACAATATCAGATAAATTAAGCCAAAAACAGTTTCAATATTGCATTTATTTCAAAGAAATCATAAGTTTTATGGTGGATTTTACAAAAAAAAAATTATTTTTCTGGATATGCATATGCACGAACGTGGCTAATGCACAGACGGAACTCCCATCTAAACCGGGGGAAAAGGATTCGCCAAAAATACGATTTTTACTAGTCTCAGCTTAACCCATTTATAAGATGTAAATTTTTGTTACACCTTAAGCAAAGTACCCTGTACAATTTGCAACGTGCGTCCGAGAGTCCATTCAACTTTCTTTTATAATAAGTGAATACATATTGATTGGTATATATGAACAAAACAGCAATAATATATTAAATAAAAATACAATAGGTAGGTACGTTACAACGAGTAAAACAAAAATTAAAACATTTTTCATCCAGTCAAAAGTTTTGCTCAAATTAAAAATAAAGTAGCAAGTACTTAATCTAATCATAAATATTTATATAGTTTAAAGGCAGTGCATGTTTTGCCTTTCAATTTTCTTTTTGTAAAGATTTAGCTGAACAATAATGATGTTGTAAATCATGGTTAAATTCAGCAAACCAAGTTTTTTTTTAATACACAAATCGTTTTCAATATTAAACATATTTTCACATTTAATGGTACTAACTTTTAATTTAAATATTGTATAAGTATTCCTGTAGTGCTGTTGTAGGTATTTTTGTTATCTATAAATTTATCTATGCTTTAATGAATTTATTATTATTCTATGTCTTAAAATGTGAAGTGTTTTTTTTTCAAGGACAATGGGCAAATCGGTCATAGAATCAAAAGAGTAGAAATAGGAACTAGTACTTAATTTCAGTATACCAGACGAGTCCCAAAACCGCTGGAGAACAGAATAATAGCCAATTGGATTATTCTCATTGAGTACTCAACATATCCGCATAACTTAAACATTAAATGAATACGCACTGACTTTTACTATAAAATATAAATAAATAAAATCTAACAGTTAAAGATCGGGAGTACTAAAAAGCATAAAATTATGATATATGTGGCATCAAAATCGGTCAACATTTGACAATGTTTTTGTTTGACAAAAATATAATATCACGACACAAAAAATCAAAAAAAGTATAAAATTCAAATATTATTTTAATTGTTTCTGTCCACTTTGGTTTGCTAACTTTATAGACGTTGTAAAAGCACATGTCTTTAATTTACGGTCATATAATGAAATTAAGTACTAGTAATAAGTTTTCTTTTAGTCCCTATTTCAATTCTGTTGGTTTTTCGCCCTGCTCCCATACAAATTTGTCATTCTACTTCTTTTTTATAAATATTTTTGCTGTAATATTGATATGCTTTTTTTTAAATATATATATTCATAATAGTTTTATACATAAAAAAAATGAATCAAACAAATATGGAACAACAAAATATCTTATAACAATGAAAAGCTCCTTTGCTTGCTCAAAACATTTAAATTTTCGATTAACATAAAACAAACTAGCACAAAAAGAAACTAACACTCTTAAAAGGTTTGTTTAATTTTCTTATGTTTCTCTAAATGTCTAAATTTGTGTTTAATAGTATAATAATAACCCGTCTTAGCCCAGGGACAGATGTAAAATATTTCGCTATAATTTGTTTTATACATAAATATTAATGTTTTGTATACATAAAATTTTGTTTATTATTATATAATATAATATAGGTATAACGAACACGATTTGTAATCAATTTGTATAATATGCAAACTTTTTGTATTGTATATTTGACCATTTGTTATTCAATTTTTTTTTTCATAAGTGGATAAACTATTTCTTAATAATTCAAAGAAAATAGCCTTATTTTTCAGATTTTTATTTTGACGCTAGATGGCTTAAAACTGTTTGTTTTCTATTATGAAAAATACTTAAGATATTTTGTATCTTTTGGAGTACCTATGTATACTTGAAAAAATTTTAAAATGATTAGAACTGACTGCCAATTATGTCTCTTTTTTGGGGAAAAAACAATGTAGTTTTGTGTGACATTTAGAGTTCGCAAGGCAAGTTTTTAAGATATCAATTGTTAAAATATTCTAAACAGCATGTTGTCCTTAAAGTTTTGGATTCAAATTATTCTTGATATTATTAATTTGAAAGAAAAGTGTTTTTATTTAAAAAGTAACAGTTAGATTTGTAATTGATTTAATGGTTTTAAAATGAAATTTTAAAAATGTATTGCGAAATAACCCCTAAAATACTTTATTGGGAGTTAAAATATTTTCCATTTATTATTATTTATGTTTCCTATGAGTCTAAAATATTTCATAAAAAAATGAAAGCCAATATTTTTTTCTTTACTCAAAAATCGTTCACAATATTTAAAAGAATAATAGAAATAAAATGAATGTTCTTTTATTTTAAATAATAAATTTTAAATAGTAATCCAAGCAACTTTTATTTTAATTTTAGTTGAAATGCGTGAGTACTTAAAAAATTTAAATTTATTTACTCTGAAAAATGAGAAGTGAAGAACTTTTCAACAACTAAACACTTGCATTTTTGCATAAAATCAGAGACATATGTAATATGTATGTATAGCGTTCGTTTCCGGAAGAACTCACCGTTTCAGAATACCAAACAAACAAGTTTTCACTTTTTTTTTTGATTTTGAAGTTTTGAGCTTCGTTTTATTTTTGAGGCTTCAAATGCATATGTAAACATAGCAAACTCTAATTTGGAACATTTTGATCCTTTTTGTGATGAAAATGGTGAGATTATAATAATATACGTGGAGGTGGAACCAATTATGCTCAAAAATAGATATGTAGATACCATAAATTATGTCGAATTCTGGTTCATAATTTATATATTTTTTTGTAATCAAAAGTGTACTATTTAAAAAAAAAAAAGACATTCAAAGTATTTTCAAATACTTATGCGTGCTTTTGGTTTTGATTCTTCTTCAAATTCAGAAACGATTTTCTCTTCTTTCCAGAAGAAGAACTGCCATTTGTTAGTGCCAAACGAAGCATTTTGGAAGTATTCAGAACGCTTCCAGATTACCAAACGAAAACGCTAATAATAAACAGTTTTTTTTTGACAATTATCATCAGTCAGACATAAAGAATAGATTAATATTCCTAAAATAATATCTTAAAAAAAAACACGATAACCCCATCCAATAAATTCATCTTCTGAATAAGTTTTAATACATACTTAAGTCTCTTCTAAACTAAGAAATAAATTCTCATAAAAAATTAACTTCTAAGTGTTGAAAAGAGCAATATATTGGATACATGGCCAAACACTCAGGAAAGTAGAAACGCCACCCGAACTTAATTAATCGCCAACAAAACCTCACCATAAGGACTGTTACCGGGATAAGCGATACACGAATGCCAGAAATCAAACGGAACAAAACAAAAAAATTTCTATTTTTTTTTAAGTAAATAAAGATAGGGATAAATAATAAGCATAAAAATATATATGATCCCTAACCGTTAAATTATCGTAAGAGCCGTAAACGACAGAACACTGGTCAATGAAACCACTTACGCCTACAGTTAACATTGTATATTGTTAACAACATAATAGGGCTGATTTCATCTTTTTTTTTTGTTGAAAATGTCGCTTTCCATAAAATTGCGTCAAAATAAAAAAATTAGGGCCTGTTTTTAAATTATTTTGAAATAGTTTTTCCACTAAGGAAATCAAAAAATAACGATGGTCTACTGTATATATCTATGTTTATAAATGTAGTTATGCTTTTTTTTAATAATAGTTATTATTATCAATAGGTTTGTTATTATTAATTAATTGTATTTCAAATTGTATTTTTGTTTGTTTATATAAAATAATTTATTTTATTGCTATTGAGTGGTAGTGGTAGCTTCAGTTCGTATGTTTATGGGAGAGTTTGGTTTTATCTGCCGGAGAACATGCTCATCGCATGTGTTCCAGTACGTTTTCGAATTAATCGAGCAGACACTGCAAAAAGAAGATTATATTTAAAAAAACTTTAAAAAATATGTATTGAAGAAGCAGAATTGAAGGATTTTAGAATTATATACACCTCTAAAAATAAAAATTGACCTCAAATAAAAGATAACTTAACTTTCAATAACTCTTCAACTACACCTTTCTATAAAGTACTTACTTGAGCTATCTTGCGGCGTTAGTGGTCTTTCTAAAACAATTTGAATTACATTCATCCAATCCTCTCGTTCCTTATCGCTATATGCGCACATATTGTACGTTCGTTCGGGTGTGAACAATGTAAAGCTATATCGTTGCTCCTTAGCACCAATTGGAACACCCACTCTCACACTATATCCATCTAAATTGTGACCCAAAAATATTTCTCCTTTCGGATACGCATCCATTGAATCATCATGATACATTAACTTTCGATTATCCAAAGTGAACCATCGCCTTTTATAGCCATCTGATGGTCTTGGGCCGGTCTTTAATAACCAGCCTTCTTTTGCAAAGTCTCTTGTTAACAGCGGGGTAAGTTCGTTTTCTGATGCACTTGGAAATGCAACTTGCAAACGATGTAATTTAGCACATCGAACTGCCATATACCAATTATTAATGACCTCTGGTTCATCGTGATATACGTAAATGTGCCGCGTGGAGCCATCTTTCATGTATGTAAATTGCAAAGAATTCTGATGACCGGTTTTCCTTGGTGCAAATGCAACATTAAGCTCGGATATTCGAAGGACAGCTTTGGGATCTTTGCTTTCTTTTACATGATACTTCAAGGTGTCATCCGCTTCAGAAAGAATGAATTTGCGCGGTTGATAACGATTGTCTTCTTTGCCGCGCTTCATTAGGAAACCTTCCATATGTCCGGATATGTAGCTTGGTCGACCATTTTGTGAAAATTCTAGACGCTCGTATTTAGCTCGTATCCATTGTTCTATTAAAACTCTAAAAAAAAAGAGAACAGCAGAAATTATAAAAAAGTTCTTAAGTCGGTTTTGCTTTTGTAATTACTGTGGATCGTTTTCACAGGGACGCCGATAGCAAGGAGGCACTCGGTACTCGTATTTTATTTTGGCTCTTTGATTTCCGACCTCTTTCATTCGTTCAAGTTGACTGTCTTCCCATTTATCTAGTTTTAAATGTTTAACTTTGGAAATATGTGCACCCATAGCCCTATGCACACCAGCACAGCGGGTGCATAGAAATATACCAATATTGTATGACGCCCATTCAACATCTGTAGGAGGAAAAACAAAATAATCCAATTAAAATATTTATGAATAATGTTATTAGCTTTTTTTTATTATCTTCATTTGGGTTCAGCAGCTGGATAAACTTTGAGCATGGAAAGCAAAGCAATTTTGAAAATTTCTCATTACTCGATTTGGTGATCAAAATATATCCAGATTGTATGTAGTAGTTCAGTACGTGAAGCCAATAAAAACGTTTTAATTTCGAACTTTTGAGGAACACCTTCGAATTTCATATTTTTTTTTATTTGTGTTCTTAAAGTTATATTATAGATTTTAGTCTAGGACGTGTAGTAAGGTGCTTTTGTAAAAAATTTTGCGATTCCCCTCCATTGGAAAACTTACATAAATTTCTTGAACATAATTTTCATGATTTTTTGTTAAAAAAGATAATATAACTTTGGTATAAAAAAAATAAAATTGCAATTAAACTAAGAGTGTAATTAGACCAGTTGTCGCTTTGGATATTTGCTTATATCTTCAAAAGTATACATCCAGTTTTTTTGTATTTGCTTTTAAATTGTTGAGAGCAATGAATATTGGTAATTAATTATTTATTTTTTTTAATTTAAAGTTTTGAAAATTGTTTTTTCAAAAAATATTAGGTAAATCAACTTGATTTAGGAAACAAATAAAAATGTTCAAACATTATGTTTAGTGTTTGAATTATTTTTATAAAATTGCCCCTCCCTTCTTAGCGAGAAATAGACCACCCTCCCATACGATTTTTTCATCCAACCCTGCCCTAATTTTTTGTCACATCTAATGCAAATTACTCTTTATAGAGCGGTATAGTTTTTATTTTCGTCAAATTGGTTCATAAACATCGAGTTTTATTAGTTTACAAAGTCATAAACGTTTGAATTGGGAAAATGTTGGACTTGTGCCATTATCTGCAGCCTTCCGTGTTTTTTTTTTTTTATTTTGACATTCTTATCAAAACAGAATTTGTATACATATTATGTAGGTGTTCAAAACAATCTTAAAACTATTGATTCACTTGGAAAGATAAACAAACAAAATGGCAAGTCATTGCTTTGCTTGCAAATACTGTACAAACTACATAATATTCATTAGTAAAATTTAAATAAGGAGAACTTATATTTTATGTTAGTTTTTTTTTCTTTGGGTTTTCCAAATGTATGTACATACATACAGCATCTAATTACACAATGGACTTGTGATACTTTCCAAGTTTACACTATCTACAAATCAAATTTTCAGAGTCTCTATAAATATATATAAGTATAAATATTTGGTGTCTAAAGTGTCTGTAAAATACAATAAGCTTTTAAACGTAAATATAGACACAACAGATTCGCTCGTTAATATTTTTCTTGTCTGTCTCTCTTGGTCTTGACTAAGAACAAAAAATTATAAATATAAACAAAAATCTCAATTGACCTTAATTCAACTCGAATGTTGTCGTCGGAAAATACCGGAAAATGTTATGTGACAGTTTTCAAAATTAGAAACAACAAAATAATTCATTAAAAATACAGTGTGATACATTTTTTTTCAATATTCTTCTTTTTCTTTATTATTGTTTAAAAAAATTGTCATAAGACGAGACTGTTTGTCATAAACAATTTTTTATACACTTCTTCTATATACAGTATTTTACGGATATGAGAAAAGCTTATACGAAAAAAACACTCAATACAAAACATCTTTTTCCTTCAATTTTTCTATAAAATTAAAGGCAAGTAAAACTATCTCATATATCAGTATTTTGCGAATTGCTTTTTGTTTGCTTATTTTTTTTTTCTAAACTCACTCTTTGGGGAAAGAGTGAGTGGCCATTCGATCGATTAGCGCATAAATCGAACAGAAAACATATATTGTGAACTATTGAATCTTTCACCTATGAATTTTTTCAGACTGTTGTTTAGTAACTGTTTGAGATACTTCGTTTCGTGGTTGCAATAAATTTAATTTTTTTTGATAAGGAATGACCCAACCCAGGGTATATATTTTGTATGTATACAAATCAAACACGGGTAGAAAAAAAAGTTAATAAAACAAAATTTCCTAGAACGTAAGTAACAGTTTTAATACCGTGAAACATTTCATTTCGGGGAAAACCTATTACATAATAAATGGAACTCATGAATTGCTTGAATGATTGAATTTATATACACTAAACAAAATTGTCAAAAAAAACAGTTAGGTATAAAAAAAATTGACTGTCCCAAAATGTTCAAAATTTAGAAGCCATATTGTTTCATTAAACATTAGTTGTCTCTTCTAGAGTCTATTGTGCAAAAAGTTTGAATATCTTGAATTTGTGATTGGTCGCTAAGGACCTTATGACATTAAACATCGCCAAGAAATAGATAGATTCATTATTTTTTCATCAAAAGGTTTTACGAAGTTTTTTGTCGTAAGAATAAGGACATGGCAATCCTAGCGTCTTTAAATGATTAAACCAACTAAAAAGTGATTTGAAACGAAAGAAAATGCAATTTTGTTTGATTTGTAACATGAAACAGTGCACAAAGATAAGTTTAAACATCAATAACTAAACATCGCGTAGGCATAGGGTGGATCAAGTGGTGGGAAAACTCTGATATTTCATTTGATCGATGCCCCTATTCTGAAAAAAGCACTGTATGGCAATTGCTCGTTCAGCGGATAAATATGGTTCTAATTTTAATTTTTATGAGTATGTGACATAGCAACTGGAGTGATCGAATAAGAATCAAGAAAATCCGATGAAGTCTTCACGTCAAAAATACCATCCAAAATATCATGTACAAAGAAGACGCCCAAGTTATAGCATTCAAAAACACGTGCATCAACCAAATGTAATCCTCAGACATTTAGCAATCCAAAACAACGAGGCCTCTCGGCGATTTCTGAGGTCAAACCTGTGAACCCTACAAGTGGACCCTTAGGGTGAAGTAGTGGGGTGGAAGAGTTTTAATTTCATTCAAGAGACTGCAACCATAAATTTAAGAACCGTCAGTCAGTAAAAGAAGACCAATATTTAGGTAGATATCAATTTATTGAATAAATCTAATTGACGTTAACTTAAAACCTAACCTCTCGGTGAAATTATGTAAATCCTATAACAGAAAAAGCAAGAAAATTTTACTAAACAATTAAAAAGTCAACTAGGTATTCTAGTAGGTATTTAACTATCTTCTCAATACATATCAGAAAACAAGTGCATTAACCTTTGCAATTCATTTTGCAGATTGCAGTGATATCATTATTGTCATTGTCATCCGATATCAAGAATCAAGCGCAATGTGTTACACTCAAAGCAATCCCACGAGGGCAGACACATTCGACCTACATAACATTGACAAAAAAAATATTTTATTTTTATTGTTTTCTAGCCGCCTATCCTCTTCTCATCGTCATAATATCAAAAAGGTGCAGCAAGTTAAGTTGTATTCTATCTAGTATTTTGTTAAGCCTTTTTCGTATAACTTTTTCTCTTTTTTACCATAACACATGCTATTAGACTGTTTCTTTCGCACAGATGATTGATTAAAGTTTTCTGCCAATGCCACTATACTACGGAAATTTATGAATGAACATTTGTAAAATTGTAAAAGGGAATCTAAACAAAAATAAGTATAAAAAACGAGAAGCAAATACACGTCGCCGTGTTGTAGTAAAAAGTTTACCGTGTAAATTGAATGAAGGCAAAGCTAAAACATATTCGGCTAAGAATTTATTTGTTGTTTTTGTGCTAACGATTGCCAAGATTTTTTTTCATCATTTTGGCTGGCAGCAGCGGCACGGTGGCGTTTGGTTGATAGGTCATAGGGGAATAACGCGGAGAGCTTTGGGGGTAAATAAATAACATCGGTGGCAACAAAAACAACCGCATAATCAAAAACCCTGGCGCTATGTACAGCACAGCACATTCGATTCACAAACAAACTTAAAACGTACTGTCTGTCGGATGATGTCGTCAAGTAGATACGAATGAAACCCGCCCCAAGGTTTGCTTTGCCAAAATAATAAAAAAAAAACTAAACTGACTAAAATATTTTTTTTTTAATTTCGAAGATTGTTTTTATTATTAACATTTTATTTTATAAACATACATATGTACAAACAAACATGGGGAGGTATCACACTTACGTTTGCTTCCACAATCGGCGCATTTATTATTCCCATTAAGACGCAAAAGTTCTTGGAGTAATTTTTCGTTTTGTTCGGCCATTCTGCAGAATGAAGGACTTTTTTCTGTTCGCAGACAACAAATCCTGATTTCACTCACAAGTCTGCTTTAAAATATGCACACTGCCTTCAGGGAGGCGATTTTCTTTGATTCACCGCTTTTCCAATTGAGAAAATTATTTTTCTTTTTTATAAAATTCGTAACAAATAAAATAACACGCAACGTACAAACGATGAAAAGTACCTACACACGAAGAAAAAAAATCACATAATATTTTTTTTTTTTTGACAGCAGATATGAACGATATTATTGTGCGCAACAAAACGACGACTATATTCTTCATATCATGGTTGTGCAGTAGAGACAGATGGATGTTTTGTTTGTGCGTCGAAGGGTTATCGACTACTGGTGCGACAGAGAGAAATAAGATGCAAATTTTTAGTTTTATGAAAGAAAAAAAACACTAATTTGGACTTATGGTTTTCTCTTTTTATTTATACTGTTTGGGCCATTTCTGATAAGAAATATTGTACACTAATGAAGAAATCTTTGTTCACTTTCACACGAGGAAAGGCTTTCCCAAACCAATGCAACACATTCGGACTTCGGAGACGACGATGAAACAAAATTGGCGGCGTTCGAGCAATAGACCGATAGGATGTCTGAGAAACATTTAAAAAAGAGTTGATGGTCAGCAGCTGTTCAAAAATTTGCTAATGCAACAACAATTCAAAAGAATGACAAAATTTCTTGAAATATCAGAATAAATCTAAACCTTTTGAAGGGTTCTCTAATAACTGTTATTTGATATGGTTTTCAAAAATGTTCATCCAATAACCTTTATTTTCAACCAAAAAAAATATCGGTCAAGGTCTGAGAGCAACCTTTATTTTTTTATTTTTTAGGTTTCTGTTAACCACTCAGTTTTGACAAAAATTAATCTCATCTACAATTTTATCAATCAGAATGCCCGTTAGTATAACCGTTAGTATTTTGATTCATGTTAGCCATGATTCATGCGGATATGCAGGTCATTAGACTTTTTATTTTTCAAACGGTTTCAAAAATGAAAACGTTCTCATCAAATTCGAATTTGTTTTTATATTAACCATTTTTGATTTATTTTCAGCGAAAAGGGTTAAAGGCTGACCTTTTCCATTAATTTTTTCATAAAAAAAACTCAACCATTGAGAGATATTTTTGAAAATAAAAATTAAGTATCAACCGATAACCTAAAAATACATCTCAAACCATAACCAAATTCTTTCTAAACTCTGAGAAAAACCAATTCAAAATAAAGGTAGACAATTATTTTTGATCTCTAGTGATACCTATTCCTCGAAGCTCAAACCCGAGGAATAAGAACACGTATTGCTAGGATTGACAACAACACGTTGTTGTTATTGATTTGGGGAAGCCTGAAACTAATTTTCTAGAAACTTTTCCTTTTAGCAAGAAGGGTATGAAGGAAGTAAAACAACGGACAGATTCATGTGGGACTCTGCATAACTCTACGACTCATCTCACTTCTTTCGGCAAAAATCGATTAAGTTATTTATCTAATTGCAATTCATGCAATTCTGTCTCATGAAACAGAGGAAATAAATAAAAGCATCTAAAAAATCGAGAGCAAAGCTGACATGCACTCACTTTTATTAGCCAAAACAATTTTCGATGAAAAGTGATCCTGTGGATCCGATTTGATTTCGGTTCTGGCTGAGTTTGATGATGTTTGGTCAGCTTTTCTTTCTCAATGCTTAATTACATTTACTTTACTTTTGCCAAACTTTTTTCACACATAGGCTCTATCGCATATTTAGTTTTTCACCTTATACTTTTGGCGAAAAGTAGGTGAATGTTGTTAAAGTTTTGACTAAATTCACTTGTTGCCACTTGCTGTTGCGTTGCCAAACACATCTACAATTGGGACCTCCAAAATAAAACACAACGAAGTACAGTTACGAATTCGACAATTTTTAAAATTTTTGATTATTACTGTACACGTTAAATGAAACCATTCAATGCCACTTCAACGTCACCCCTATTTTTATATGTCAGTTTTTGTCAAATGTTAATGTCATCCACAAAAAAAATTTTCAATTTTTGTAATTAGTGCCACGTATTTTTGATATTAACTTAAATAATTGTATAAAATCATTTAAAAAATAAATAAATAATGGGTGCCGGACATAGCGTAGAAGTTCCTGGAGGTGGTACTGAAGGTTATCATGTTCTAAGAGTAAGTCCATTTCTTTTAAATTGTCTTATTGTTTTCAATAACAATTTTGTCTATGATTTTTTTTTTGCATTTATGTACATAGGTTCAGGACAACTCACCGGGGCAAAAAGCTGGTTTGGAAGCTTTCTTCGATTTCATAGTTGCAATCGGAAACACCCGTTTAGATCAGGACAATGACACCCTGAAAGAACTTCTCAAACAAAATCTAGACAAAGTTACTAAAATGACAGTGTACAGCAGCAAAACTCAAACAGTGCGTGAAGTTTCTATTACCCCAAACACTTCATGGGGTGGACAAGGTCTTCTTGGTGTGAGTATTCGATTTTGTTCTTTTGAAGGTGCAAATGAAAATGTTTGGCACGTCCTGGAAGTGCATCCATCGTCACCAGCCGAAACTGCTGGTTTGCGAGCCTTCACAGACTACATCATAGGTGCTGATGCAATTCGTCACGAAACCGATGACCTTTTTACCATGATCGAGACTCACGAAAACCAAATTCTAAAGATCTACGTGTACAATGTAGAAGATGACGCTTGTCGTGAGGTATCTTTGAAGCCAAATTCCAAGTGGGGTGGTGACGGAAGTCTAGGTTGTGGTATTGGCTTTGGTTACCTACATCGTATTCCGATTCAAGCTGTGTCCAGTGAAACAAAATCAGCACTGAAATTGCCAACTAGCGACGCTAATGCTAACAGTAATGTGGCACTACAAGCAGCTAGGCAAGCGGAACCAATGCCGCCAATTTCTCAGACGACTTCAGTTAATCCCAGTTTTCCCTATATTCCACCTCTAACAAATGCATTTACCTTGCCACCAACTAATGCCAATCCACAAGTAGTTTCGGCGATGGCACCATCGGCTGCAGGCGATATTAACAATTTGGCAAATCTTCAAATAACACCACCGTCAACCACAACAGTACCTAATTCGGAGCAACCTAAAACAAATGCAGAACCTGCTGGAGTGCCCGAAAATATTTCGCAACAACCGTCTGCACCACCAGCAATGAATGTAGGCCAACCAGAAGTTACCGGCAGTGCAAGCACCTTCTTTCAACAGCCAAGCGATGTGATTGCGGCACAATTACCACCACCGCAGATGCAACCCCAACAAGCTCTTCAAAAATCTCACGAACAAAATCCCATTGATAGTAAGTATATAAACAAACCTAGTATTAAGGTAATATGAAGGGAAAACAACAATTATTTCTGTATCATGAGAACAACCTAAACTAAACCGTTGAAGGGATTGTTGCTTAAAGTATTTAGATGATCCTGTAGGGGAGATATTTCTTTTTTTTTCTAGCTTTAAAATAATATAATTGAATTAGCACATCTGTATCGAAAACAGATCTTCTAGTTATGGTAAAAAATCAAATGGGTAAAAGAAAAGTAAAAACACCATTATTATTTTTCCCGTTCACACATTTTTTACTTGCGACTATTCTTTAAAAAAAGGAACTCGATAAAATAATCAAACCTTACATTACATATGTCTGCCTGTCTATATTTACCTGGACATACAGCCTAACCATAACCTTCGGATTGAAACGACTTTCTTCAAACTTTGGAGCTAAATTTTTAATTCATTTCCTCAAGGGGAAACTAAAAGTTTATTTTTTTCACCCCCAACGCCGCTAAAGAAACAATGGTAATACTCATTTCTGTTGATTTTCGTTTCCTTTTTGACTTATAACAGTTCTTACAATTTATACACCCGCTTCATTTAACTCACTCTAATTTTGCCTGTCTAGTCTACATCTATGTAGCACTTGGATAGCAAAAAAACATTGATTGTAAATTTTTTTTTGGAACTTAATATTTTTCTTTTTTATTTATTTATCAACACCATTTAATTATATTTTATACCTAACTCTAAGAAAACCTTCCATTTGGGCATTTAGCCAGATTTTAAACTTTGTTTTAAGTTCAAAGCGAGATTCAAGGATATTTTAGCTCACTCAATAAAAAAAAACAACTTGATATGTTTAAAACCATGTACAAATATCTTTGTAAATAAGACTTACAGAACAAAGAATTTATAAATTCACCGTGATTTTCCTTGACCAATTTTCGTTTGAAGTTGAGGTTCAAATCACACCTACCAAAAAAGCCGAAGTAATAGTTTGTCAATAAATATATGTACACATATTTGAGCCGAATTTAAAATTGATTCTTAAACATTTAGATCAGGTTCCAGATTTGTGCACAAACTTATTAGAAATTTACTTTTTACCACATTAAGTGGTAATTACGTTTTTTTATAAATATATTAACTAAATCCCAATATGTATATTCCAGCTCCATCGTCTGTTCCGCCACCCAGTCAAATACCGATGTTTGCACAGCAATCAGCTTTTTCAAATCTACCTCCACCAGCATCGATTGGAAACATGACCGTAGGATACAACAACGAACCAGCTGTTTCATCGGCTTCAAGCCAATTCATTGCATCACAGCAAGTAATACAGCACACAAATTTAGCTTCATAAAATGTACTTTTCTTCTAACTAAACAATTTGCCATTTTAGCAACCACAATTCTATAATCCGAACAACTATCCTGTTCCAAGTCAACCACCAACGGGCTACCAAACAAATTCTTCAAACGTAAGCTTACC
This sequence comes from Syrphus vitripennis, assembly GCA_958431115.1. Lineage (NCBI taxonomy): Eukaryota > Metazoa > Arthropoda > Insecta > Diptera > Syrphidae > Syrphus > Syrphus vitripennis. Next base: position 95,647,212 of record OY288109.1, read on the forward strand.
CTACATGCAGACATTTGCATCATACCCTCAAGTACAGCAGACATCTGTGGCCACACCAATTTCATTACCAGGTATGCCACCACTTACCGTAAACACAACCATACCCACACAAGCTCTAGAGGGTTTGAATGTACAACCAACTCCAGGATATCCACCCGTTTCTAACTGAGAATTCCAGTCTTTCGCATATGATTGAAGCTGATTGTATTTCTTGAACATGGTTCAATATTTTTATAAAATAAGGGCAACATCCAAAAACAAAAAAAAATTATAAAATGATTTTTTATTCGTGGGTCGACAAGGGACTGACAAAAAAATATATAGTTTTTGTCCCATCCTAGCTAATGCTTGGTTAATTATTTAATCCCATTTATGTTTTTTTTTTCATTATAAACTATAATAAATTAAATAATTCGAAAACAAGAAACACAAAAATGTTATAAAGTATAATATTAATGTATAAACTAAACTATAGACTATTACATAAAAATAATAATAAAAAAAATAAAACAAGCGAATAAAACAAAACAAAACTTATAATGATGCAATATTAATAAATTTGTTATGCTAGATGAACACTTTTAAAGTTTTTATTTTAATCATTCTTTTTCGTATAGCTATTGAATTTCATAAAATAAAAAAAGATTACATAAAATGTGTTTTTTTTTTAACTTGCGATACACGTTCTGTAGACAAATTTCAAAGCATGAATAGTAAATCTGCTTTAAAATACAACTGACTAATTATTATGAAATTATATTAAAACTCAGTATTCGATTTGAAGTGTAGTTAAAATGACAAAATATATTTACATCTAAAGGTCATTTTGAATTAATCTGGAAGTCAAGATTTTGTGACTTTACCGTATACTTCAGAAGTGTTATTTTTTTTATTCGATGATTATAGTCTGAAACAAAATCAACAGCATATCTAACATTAAACTGTAAATTATATTATTAGCGGCGAATTTGTTTTAATTCGTGCACCTACTAATATGTACATTTATGTATGCTCGATCAAAAAATAAAGGATCAAACAAATTTTTAATTTTTGTGAAGGATTTTTAAAAGGTTACAACTTTGTAAATACTTTATTTTTAATTTAGCCTGGAACTCAAAACAAAATCTACCAATTTGACCAATACTAGAAATATTTAGTTGAATTCAGTATCTCCAAGCTGATTTAATAACGGTTTTCTTTGATCATCCATATCTCAGAACGTAATAATCCTCAAAAAAACGTTTGTTTTTGTTTCACAATTTCTGATTTTACTATTTGAATCTGTAGATAATAAACAAATTAAACTTTAAAAATTCGGGAACGGATAATGGCTCAACCGATCAACTTTAAAGCATATAGAAATTTTAGGAATGTATTTAACTATTGATAAACAATACATATAATTATATAATCCACTTCAGCTGTGTGAAATTTGAAACTGCAGTGTTGTGTTGCTAATAACTTGACGTCATTTGTGTTTTTTTTTTTATAGATTTTAAATATTTCACCACTTTGTTATGAGAAAACACCTTTCACATTTCTTAGGAGTAACATAAATTTAAATTGAGTGGAGCGACAGTCCATGAAGAACTTTAAACCATCCCTGTGCGGGAGTGCAGGGAATCTACAATTCAATGCCGAATCCGAACGACAAGGTTGAGAATCATCTATTATTGACAAGACAAGTGATACCCTTGCAGAATATGTCAATTTCTCGCAAGAGGCAACAACACGTGAAAAAACACTTCTTTACTTTAGATGGATGAGACCTTCAGCATGTTCATTCCTACTCGCTATCCATTATGCCACGGGCTACTACTACCTTATGGGTAACATAGTTAGCTTAAAAATGACGAAAATACGTTGTTATTAAGTCAAGTTCAAAAGAGGATACAGAATGTTTAGATGTTAATACACTGGATGTCCCAGTAGTCATGGTCCGAACAAAAAAAATCTGATTAAAAAAAAACAAAAATTTGAACAGAAATTGTAATTAATATTTGAAATATTTTAATTTTTTCTAAAGCTTACAACTTTGAATCAGGTTTTTGGTAAGAATTTTTGCAATCTGCCGAAACTTAGAAATTTTTTAAAAGAGAATACAAGAATCGAATCATATGATTTTTTAGCCTTGGTCAAACTTCAAGATTTTCTATTAGTTTTAGGAAAATGCTGAAAGCAGTAAAAAGTTGTTTAAATCCAAAATTCCAAAAATTAAAACCCAATTATGGACGTGGTGAGCAGAAACTGATTCAAGAGGGGTTTATCCAAATAAAAAAAAAAAAACAACCGTTAAGATCAAGTACTATATTCTGAGAGGCCTTAACTTGGCCTATCACTATTTCGGATCATGACTACTATACCCTGTATAATTTACAGAAACTCTTTTATCGTTTTCGAGACATACAGCATAAACGTAAACTTTTTTTTTGAAAGGGAGAAAAGTCGGAACTTCTTCTGGCTAATCTGAGAAGTACTCCAATCTGTACTTTTTAAGAGATACAGATTCCCGAGGAAAAAATGATGTTTTTACACGCACAGTTTTACGCCTTACTACTATGCCATCGGCCACAAAAGCATTAACAAAATGCTTAAAAAAGTTAAGGTAAAGCTTCGTATTAGTAACATATGAACTTATAGCCTTTAACTATTTGTTATTGTTAAGTGATTTGCTAGACTAGCAAATGATTTTTAGAAATAGTTTTGAGTTCGAGTTTAGCATATAAAACATTCGACAACCTTTTATATTACATTTCTGATATAAAACCGTTGTTGACCAGTTTAAGGTTATAACATAAGTCACAATACCTAAAAAAAGTAAAATCCTTTGATGTAGTTTTAATTTACCTAGTAACCTCAGCCTCACCAATCAGAAAATCCTAAAAACAAAACCTTTAAATATAAAATTGATTATTGTTTCGAAGTAAATTATGGGCAAAGTCAATTAATGGCAACTTGTTGTTTTGAATTTCAATAATTGAAGATAAAGTCAATATTTTTAAAAATAAAAATCCATTCCGAAGGTTTATGTACTATAAGCTGCACTTTTTATTTACAAATCCAGCTGTACAATATTTATTTTGGTGTTTATTTCGGCTTTTTCGTTAAAATTAAAACCCAATTACATAACATTTATTACCAAGTTGAGAGAAATACAACAATCGGCAGGCCAACACGTTCCCTCCGTGTGTGTCTACAAAATAAAGGCAACTTTTTTAAATGATAATTTCGGTGTTTCCCAACTCCTCGTCTGATGGCAGATTTATAGCACTGGGATCAATGTAATTGGGACTTATCAAGTCTAGTCCAGCTTTCTCGCGACGACGCAACTCTAGGAATGCCTCACGTTGCGCCCAGTCACGGTACCTGCTGTCGGGGGAATAGGCCCAAAAGAATGTTCCCCAAACAATGCATAATGTTACAGAAAAGAAAAATGAAGCTTTGGTTGAGCTGCGATCGTGTGCTTCATCGTGATGATCGAATCCCCAGCTAACCCAATTTTTATTCTTGGTGGCTGTGTCTTCTTTGGCTTGATTGACGGTTGGGGAAACAGCAGCAGTTTCGCGATTTTTTGGAGAAGTTTTGATGGTGCGCGTTTGGGCGATGATGTTTCGCAGAAAAACACGGTTATTCAATCGGATAAGGGCCGACATTTTTGGGAAAGAAACGATTTTAATTTTCGAAAAAATATCTTGTTACGACTGAGCAAGGGGAACTGGCAAAGTGACAATTGAAACTGTCAAATTGGACAGAAGGAGAAATGTCAAATATAAAAGGAAGTGTTCGGAAAATAATATATTTTTGCCCTTGATCTGGTACAAAATTATGATTGATGAATTAAGGCTGAATCACACTCATGTCGTGTGGTGTGTCGATATGTCCGCTATTACACGAGGACTTTGGAGCCAATTGGAGCTGCATTTATTATTACCTAGATGGTTTTTATGGTCTATAGAAGCTTCAAAGCTAAACTGATAGTCAGTAGAAAACAACACGTTATTATTGTTTTCTTCGTCAACGTGACTATTTCAGTTTGAGAGAACCTCAGCTCACTTTCGAATGGAGCATTTAACACTAAAAGTGAAAAAAAAATAGAAGAAAACTTACCCAAACGTATGCGGAACAACCGTGAAAACAAACAAACAATAACAACAACGTGCTGTTATAGTTGTTTCATCCTTATCTTATCTTATCTCATCTTATCCTTATCTCGGAATGTTTCGCTTTGGTTTGGGAAAGGTTTCAAATCGAACACGATGTGTATTGTGTATATACAATATAGGGTACATAGTTGCGAACATAGCCTCCCAAGTTGAGTTCCCGAACTCTAGCCAAAATCAATTTTGCACTACTCCAGTCAAAGAAGTTACGTCAAAACATCAACATTTTAATTTTATTGTATGGTATGTATACGAAGTCTGATAAAATTTTGTTAATTATGCAATTTAAACAGAACACAATCAATTAATATTATTTCCAATTGATTTTCCAATATTCAAAGTACAAACTGAGTGTAAAATAATTCCAATTGTTTTGTCTAATCATCGCGTAAAGTTCCAATGAAAAAAAGAACATCTCGAAAGAAAGCACTAGTACTACAACTACGAGTATAGAATAGATAGGCAAAGGCCATCCAACCAGTATCGAGGCCCTATTTCAAGGCTAAATTCAAGAAAAAAAAAATAGTATTTTTCAATTAAATTATAAAATGAGTGCAAAAGGTCAATTCCAGTGCTAAACAAAATCTGAACTAAACCTCGTCGTCGCGTTGTTGGTTCACGTTAAACACTGATGTCTCATAGTTTTGAGTTTGCACCGTTTGAATGATTACCTCACCCCGAATTACTTTTTTTTCTGTCTGTTTCTTATAGATGATAAGAAATTAATTTTTTTCTCTTATTTTTCCAGTAGATAATCGTGAAATTTAACGTGCAAACATGGCAGAGTCAATAGTTCAAGATTGGTTGGCGGAGTATGAAAGTTTACAACCATCCGAAATGCAATCCTTTGCAAGTTTGCATGAAAATAATCAGGAAATCGCTGAAGCAATATATACAATATTCAATGAAAGGCTTAAGTATCCAGAGGTAAGTTTTATCGAAATAAATTTTTTTTTATGTTTTAATTTCGAAAAGTCTGCAAGATGATTTTATAAATATAACTAACATTTTTCTTTCCGAAGCATATCTCGCTTACTTTGATTTTTCTTCAATTGGGTTGATAACGCGGGGTGCTCTTGAGTCTCAAGTAATATTATCCGCCTTTTTTCTCAATCTCTAGTTTGCTGACTCCAATTTTTTTGTATCAAGTCGGCGTGTATACCTTTCAAATTTCTTTGGGAGCATTAACATTCGCTCTACGTGCCTTAACAATCTTAACCGGTGAACCCATAGTTTTTTTTAATTAGAAGCAAGAAACAAACTACGTACGGGTATAATAGTAGTTCTTGATTATATAGTTCTCACCAGTTGAAGTATGTATATCGAAGTCAAATGTAACAAACACAATGTCCAATTCAATAGTAATCTTTGAACTGAACGTTTGAATTTGAAAACATTTCAAATTTCGCTACTTTATTTATATTTCGTATTCGTTCAGCTGATGAAATTTTGTGAAGCAGTGTATCTGTATACTTTTAAAAAGAATTTTGGAAATTTTTACTACGAATAAACTGAAGTACCCAATATCGAATAGACTTATTGTCACTCTTATCTGATACATACCTGGTTTCATCAAAAGATTTCTTAAACCAATTTGGTGCATTTTAATGATGTTATTTATTTTTAAGGTTGATTCAATTTTTTTTTTAATTTCTCATAAACCGTTAACCTATCTTCCTATCTTCATTCTTCCGAAGGTAATGAAATGAAATGTTTTCGAAGTTTTTTCTTCTATCCGTTTTCGAGATGAGTTGTAAGAGAAAGGTATCGGAAACGTACCATATCACTCACATTAATGCATATATTTTTCTAAATAGATCCAGTTCTGCATCTAGGGACCTTAGATACTAAACATAATACGTCAAAATTTTCAATTCGACAAATAAACAAATTATAATAATTCCAATGGGACGTTAAAATGCACGAATGGTTTACACGCATTTTCTCTTATGTAAAAGTAGTTTAAATTTATATAAAGATTTCAGAAATACAAAAATTTTGTTTGAAAATTATAAAACAATATTTTCATAAAAATTTTATCAAGATTTTTGAAACAACTTAAAAAAAAATATGCTTTTATGGCAGGTACCTACAGTTAATAACAGTTTTTGAAAAAATAAAGCACTTATGGTCGCAAGTAAAAATCAGATTAACTACCACTTATTTTGTATAAGACAAACTTCTTTTGTCCAGTAAAATTTGCTACAATTTTTCCGGAATGCCTATGAAAATCTTACTATATTTACTTTTTTCCCTACTCCTCTAGTTAATTCGATATTAACTGTCAAATCCATTGACAAAAAAATACTTTTAATCAGGGAGTGTCCTGAAATATAATAATTAACATGATTGTAAAGAACTTCTGTCACTGTGTTACTGGCTGGGTTGCGGCTCCTAAAAAACTGATTAAGGAATTTTAATTTTTTTTAATAAAATATTGAAATTTACTTACATACATAAGTCAAGCGACGACATTAAATTATCTAAGAATTCTTTTTCTAATTTTTTTCGGGGTAAGATTTTATTTCATTTAAAAAAGTAAAAGTAGGCCTCGTTGTGGTATTATTTTATTTTCCAAATGAATTTAAAAAATAAAAAAAAAAAGAAATAAATATAATTGTCTTTCATAGTTAATTCATGGAATTTGTAACCAATTCCTAAGTTTTTATCGATCAAAAGAAGAAGGACTAAGAAGATTTCCAATGCAGTTTCTACCCGTTCTTATTTACGTGTATCTCAATTCAGTGGCTATGGGTGACAAAAAGGGCTGTCGCAATATTGAAACATTACTAATATGCATCTATAATTCTGAAGTAACTGCTGAAGATGGCACACCAAAAGTGGTCTCATTCCGATTGCCTTTACTGGCACACGCATCAATTTACCACGAAGTAAGTTTAATGAATTACTGACATCATGTGTTTATTTAATTATAATTATTTATTCCTTATTTTAAGGAAAAAAGTCTTCCATTAACCGATCTGCGGAGATGGGAAGAAAATTGTAATCGGGAAATTAAATGGGGTCCATTCTCGCAAATCGAATCGATTAACGCCCAAAGTCGTATGAAAGTAATGACTGCTTTGCTTTTCTGCTATAATCATCATCTGAGCTTAACACAGAAAAACACTTTGCTGCATTTATGTCGAATGGCATCACAAATTGTCAATCAGGGTTTTAATAAACCCGGTCATGCACATCGAACATCATATGGATCAGATCCAACAAATGTGCTTGTGCCGAGGCCCCCACCGCGAATTCCTTTATCATCTAATTTCCTTGTAGAATTAGTTCATGCAATATATTTTGCCATGTTCAATGGATTTGGTACAATTGCTATTCAGACTTTAGAGGATATACATAATAGAGGATGTTATGAGATGTATTCTGATGTTGCGTTGGTCACAAGTGCTGTTAAGAATTCATTACATGCAAATCCATCAGGTGAGCAATAAAATGGAAATGTATAGAAGCTATTAGCATGTTAAATGATACACTTCCTTTATATTTGTATGAGTATGATTTTTTACTATACCAACAGTACCATTAGTACAATTTGGCATTTTTTCTTAAATAATTGTTATTTATCGGTTGCACGTAATAAAATCTTAATTTTAAATCGTTTAGGTCAACCCAGCGATGGTCCAATGGGTCTTAGCGTAGCATTGACTCCATCAACAAATGCAGCTCCCATAGTATCAAAATCAATGATTACAAATGCATCATTTCGTACGAAGAAACTTCCAGGTGAGTTTTATAGCTTCAATTACTACCGAAGCATTATATTTTAATTGATTGTTCTAAAACCATAATACTTTTTTTTAATTACGAATTATCAAATTAAAAAAAAAAATAATTCCATAAAACGATTCAAATACTAGGTTCAGAGCACTAGATATATATAAATATTAGTTTCTATTGTTTCTAATCGGAAAAAGATAAAAACAAATTTTCTCGACCCCCCTCTAAAGCTTTTATTCTCACGTTGAAAATATCATTTACCCTTTAGTTTTTTTTTTGTATATATTGTATTTTATAAAAAAAAGTATAATAACTACTCCTTTAGTGTAATTAGTGTATATAAAAATTTCATAAGTTGCATGTGGCGAACTCCCCTTCCGAATTACATAGATGCTTAAATATTTTTATTTCATTAGTTGCATGTCATTTCATTACTTTTAAGTATAAAAAATATCATTTAAAAAAAGCACACCAAATATATTATCTTATGATTTTTTTTTTCGTCTTCTTATCACAAACAAATAAATTTAATATCCTAACTGCTTTCACTTTTTATATATAAAATCTTTATAACGAGTTTTCGACTATATACGATAAAAAAAATAATAACTAAAAGTCGATTTAGTACATAAGAACAGAAGAAATTGTATTAGTATTTATAATGTACATAACTCAATATAAATAAATATATACAAACCTATAATTTTATTGATGCTCCTCCTTCATTTTACAAATTTGATTCTGTGAAAAAAATAAAAAAATATATTCACCGTTTTTTGTACTGAATTTTATTTCTTCTGTCTCACCAAGCCCTACACTACCACCCAACCCAATAAACCTTTTCTTTCCAATTTTTTTTTTGTTTTCTATTATTACAAAATTAAATAAATACTTACCTACATTTATATGTATGTAAATTTTTAAGTCTTCTTTGTGTTTTAATCTTATCTGTTTAAAAAATAAAATAAAAGAATCGCTATATTTTTACATAATAAAATCTCCATGTGTATATTATGTTGTGTGTCAAAAATTTTGTTAGACGATTTGGACATGGAGTTTCTGGCTAGTTTGCCCCATCAGCCCAATGCCAATGATCAATATCGCTCATTTGAAAACAATAATCCCGATGCAATGATGCAGATAGATGGCAACAATGACCCCACCACAATGAATAATCAACAGAATCGAGATGGTTCGAAGAAGAATAATAGTAATAATAGCACCAGTGGCGATGGCAGTCTTATCAATCCATTGCGATGGAAAACGTGGGGCTGGAAATACAGTCCTGGCAGCAAGACGTCAAGCATTGAAGAAGAGCCCGATTCACCGAAAAAATCAGTATCATCGTCAAAGAATTCATCACCAAATGCATCCCCAAAAATACGAAAATCCCAACTCTCAACAAAATCAACCGAAGAGATCATAAACAGTTTCACCAATTCATCAATGGTAGCGGCGATTCGTCGTAAAAAGTCTTCATCACCTGCCAAACAATCGCCCGAATTGAGATCAAGTGCGGGTGCTCGATTGATTAGCCAACTTGAAGACGGATGTGATTCGAGTGATGAGAAAGAGGCTTTGCTCTCAAATGGCCGACCAGCTAGTATACATATAATACAAACAGCGTCTGGCTATACAATCATTAATAAATAGTATTAATGATAAAAAAAAAGATTATTTAACAAATTCACAGATAAGTTAAAAAACAAAATAATAATATCGATATAAACACGCGCCAATAGTATTAACCAATAATTAAAGGTGAAGTTGATATTTTTGTCAGTATGTATACAATTTGTTTGTTTTTTTTTTATACCACTTCTCACACTCTTGTCGAGATCGGTTTCGAATTTTAATTGTTATTATTGTAATTCCTGTTGCGTGTTTTTGTATCTTTTTAAAATTAAAAAAAAAAAAATAAATTGCTTTGTGCAGCGTGCCGCCTAAGGAATTGAATGTGAAGCTAGCTTTAATTGACTATGATTACTATTATTTGTTTTTAGTTATTTAAATATATTTATTTGAGCATTCATGATTAAAAAAATTATATACATATATTCAAATCTAAGAAACAGCCTTAAAAATGGTTTGCTTTTTAAAGTCATAAATTCATAGAATTATTTTTTATCCATGTAATCATAAACGTTCTATCTAATCTGAATGCGAGTTCAATTATGTGGAGTCACCAATCAGGTCAGGTTTTCTCCAAAATTTTAAATAAACAATAAATTTTAATTAAAGACTTAAGTTTTTCTCAAAATCATTTTTTTAAAGAAAATATACAGTATTTTATAACCCGTTTAAGAAAAAAAAACTCAAAATATGAACGAATTGTAAAAGTTTTCACCATCAGCAGGACTGCTTGTAAAATTTATATCTTTTTGTTTCTTTTAACGATCGCTCCGCTCATCTTTACGGCTCTCGTTTTATGATTTTATAACCGAATAGCTCAATTATCTATTTTCGTATCAGTCCGTTTAGATAATTTCTTAAATCCTCGACACTTTCAAAAAGAATTTAATTAATCATCATACATAAATAATTTAAAGTTCGCAATTGAAAGTAGCAAAATTATCAAAACTCATAAAATTTTTTTAAATTTCCTATTTTGAACCGCCAAAATTAAAAAAAATTAAATTAAGTAGAGAGTGAACAAATTTGTCCTAAGTCTACACTTGTAGAACTTAAAAAAACCTTATCATATTATTATACTTACTTATTTTTAAAAATGTTCAAATTACTTAAAATGCATTATTGGATTGCACCAACTTGGTTTTATTTTAAACCAGCTTAGAAATAAGAAACTAAAATTGTATAAACAAGAGGATTACATTGGATAATAATGTCTAAACTCATATTGCTTTAAAACGAGCCCGGAATTTTAACTTCTTATTTGCTTTTCTTTTAATAATTTAATAAAACAATGTTTCGCATCAATAAATTGTCTTCCTATGAATATTTTTTTTAAACCTTGATCATTCAGTACGTAAAAACGGTTACGCGGATGAATTTGAAAATTCCAATATTTTTCATTAGGGCTGAGATAAATACTTGCTTGCTATACTAGAAATAATTAAATTAATTAAAAGATTGCGAAAACCCGTTTTTTAAATATGGCTCAGTGGTTAAAAAAATTGTTCCGATAAAGTTTAACTGGTTTCAGAACTGACCTTAAAATTTTTCTGCCATAAATATTCTGAGACATTAGTTCTCGGAAAAACAAAAATCGTAGAGCAAACAAAAAATGTCAAATAAAAAACTTTTTAAAAAATGTAGAAAATGAAAAGATAATAACTTGAAAAAAAAAACAAGAAATATTAAGAATGCTTCTTGTTTCATCTTAATACGACCATTTTCACGAAGATTAAACCCTAAAACAAATAATAATATAATTAAAAAAATTATAAAATTAACAAAATTATTTAAAAAAAGGAAATATCTAAACGTTTTCAAGATAAGTTTTTGTACTTTTTTAAATGAAATATTATTTTAACACTTTTAGGTAGAAAAAAAAAATATAAAACCAAAACATTCCCTTGAAAGCATTTTTCTTTAATATAATTTGTATAGACAAATATTAGTCAATTTAATAGAATGATCTCTGCTATTATTAATATTGTGTATCGCTCAGATTAGATAGACCTTTTTTTTAAAAAACGACATTCCAAATTGAATATAAATTACTCATTTAATATCGAAAATTCTCAATAAGTAGATAAAATATTAGAAAAAATTATCGTACAAATTAGAAAACGAATTAAACGAAGCAATCAAAAATCAAATATATTATGTATGTAAATAAGATTATATTAATAATTGTTTACACATAAAAAAAAATATTTCCATTGTTAAAATAAAATACTTTTATTCTCAGAAAAAGTTAATTAAAAAAAAATTAAACACATCAAAACTACATTAAAAATGCACACACACACACCCATAATATAAATTAAAAAAAAAAATGATTAAGAAGCAAAGACACATTTTCTTCACTAAAGCAGTTGGGAAATAAGTCCAATCAGAATATAACCAAAATAATATAATTAACTTAAACAAAATCCAATTCCTAACTTATTCCTTTAAACAAAAGCTGTACAAAATAACAAAATTAACTTATTTATACTCTTTTGATTTATTAATTATATATTATTAAACGCATGTTAAGAAGTTTTATTATAATATACAGTTATTTACATAAAGCTTACCTATACACAAAATACAACAAAACAAGAAAAAATTGAACTATTGAATTGATTCCATTATAAGCAAAATGGGTAACTTCTCAGCACAATCTAAGACTGGATGGGTAAATATTTAAAAATTTTATAAATATTTTTTTTCAATTAATAATTTTTTGAATCGGTTATGTTTTTTTTTATTTATAAAACACAAATTTCATTGCCATACAAATTTTATTATATTGGAGCTGGGCTTGAATCTATTAATTACTTACTGTTAATTTATTATTAAATGAATTGTTGCTAAATTATTTCTGTTAAAGTAGTAAAGCTAAATTGTCATTTCTGTTAGTTAATTTACAAAATATTTCAATTGTTGTTGTTGTTTTTTAAGGTTATTGGTTTTGATTGATAGGTTTGTATTTTCAAAGTTTGGGTTTTACTATTACCTATAAATGTATGCAAAAACTAACTACAATGGAAAAGGTAATTTTTATTTTCAATGAGATGTACTAAAATCATAAAATAAATTTTGTTGATAGTAAAATTATTTGAGCAATAAAATAAACAGCAAAACGGCATCAAAAACATAATCTGTTTACAAAAGATGTAAAAAATTTAATCAACCTTCTGCCAAAGGAATCGCACTTTACTTCAACCTGCCCTTTCCAAGGCCCCGTTTGTTTAAATATTGGTCCAACATATTTGAGAAATTTATGAAATATATTGAGCAAAGCAATGAAGTCCTTATCCTTGAAACTTTATTTGGTACTTTTCAAATATGCTTTTGTTTTTGATAAATATTTTGAAGGGGAATTATACCTTTAATTTTAAATTCTATGATAGTCTAGTAATATTAGACTTAAAAACAACGAAATTCCGGCAAAATCGGCGGAATGCTGGATTTTGGAATACTTTCTGTTGATTTTATTCGGATTACAATGTCTTTGGTGAAGTATATTAGTACCGATGAAGTAGTAAAAAAAACACGATATTTAGTGAAAAACCTTTCTTTTACCCAGAAAATGAAAAATGCAGAGTCTACAAAAATATTTTGCATAGTAGGGTATTTTTGCTGGCGGAAGTGATAGTGTACCAAATCGGTACACTTAGTTGCTTAGTTGTTTAATAATAAATCTAACACTTTCCTCCAATGCAAAGTGCTTGTATAGCCTTTTATTTCTATACATTTTTATAGTAAATGAATTACGGTATTGGGAGAAAGATTTTTTTTGTGGCTGTTATATTGATCTTAAATTAGAGTTTTCATCATCAACCCATGGCAGGGCTACCGCCACCTGGATTTGAGAGGCCAAATAGATTCCTGTTGTGTGAAGTTCGTAGACAAAGTATTAATTTAAATTTAATTTGACTTTCGCCAAAGTCTCAATCCTTTTTTTAATTTTTAAGTTATTTTATTTTTATTTTAATATTTCGGGAACTCATTTAGCAAAATAACTCTAAATTTCTCGTGACAAGAAGTCATAAGCAACTTGAATTTAATATTTTAATTTAACTTTCAAACTTAATGAACGCTTTGAATAAACCGTTCATAAAAGTTTATCAACATTTTTGTTGTTACACACCACGTGTTTTTTCCTGAATGGCATGAATGTTTTTATTTAATCAAATTGATAAAAAAAAAGTTTCTGAATTTCACCAATTTGTTAAATTTATAACATAAATTAGTATAAACGAGTACATTAAAAGAGCCCTAACATAAAAAAATTGTGGACAAAATCTGTATTGAATGGGTCATTATTTTCTTACACAAAACCTGAAAGTTTACCTTACTATTGTATAGCCCGTTACAGATCTCCCCCAAGTTAGCCTATTTTACAGTGAGTATATTATTATCTACCAAGCTTTTTCCCAGTAAAATTATTTATTTGCTTTTAAAAGCATGAAAATTATTTAATTTAAAAGTTTATCTCTTTTACCATGCTTAATACGCTACTCGAAAGAAATTAATGGAAATGCAAATTCAAAAACTCATGGGATGTCTATTGCGCCTCTTTACACCAAATACCCTTGAAATCATATAATATTAACCTACGTAGCTTAAAATTTTGCAAATGCTAAGCATGTTTTATCAAACATTTTTCTACATTTAAAAAATATTTTAATCTTTCAATAGTTCACAATATTGTTCCTTTTTTTAAACATAATGACACGTTACAATTTTTTTCTTATGACTAAAATAAATTTAAAAAAAAAATGAAAATTTATTATATCCAAGCTTAATTTTTGAATCCAATGGGTTTTTTTTTCTTACAAATCTGCAAAGTTGCTCTGTGCGCGCTTAATTTCACCAAAAACGCGTTTCAAAATTTTCAAAATAAAACAAACTATTCACAATATTATTCCATCGATAATATAGCAATTCTTTTTTGAAAATAAAAAAAAAAACCTATTCCAGACGATATACCAATCCAAGGCGATGATCCACATCTATTGCAGTCGCAAACACAAAATCAGGCGCCAGCTTTAATGAGCATAACCGAAGAGAGTGGCAGCGACCAGCAGCAGCCCATAAGCAGTCGAAATTCGATTATACGAACCAGCAAAGAAGGTATCAAGGCTCAAGCTCACAAAGCATTAATTGCTGGCTTCAAAAAATCCAAAGACAAGGATAAAGATAAAGAAAAAGAAAAGGAGAAAGAGAAAGAGAAGGAAAAAGACAAAGAAAAAGACAAGGATAAAGATAAAGATAAAGAGAGCAAAGCTTCTCAGCATAGAAATGGCAACATCAATGCAGAACCCAAAGAAGTACCCAAACCTCCAATTCGCAAAGATAAACACTCAAATCGTAGCTCAGTTATTCAAATTTCTCAGGATTCAAGTGTTGTTGACTCATTTGATAAAAGTCCTGGTCCGATCATCAAAACTGGTAAACATTTTGATTCCAGTAGTAGCCTCAGCAATATAACCGCTTCATCAGCAGCCACTACCTCCACCGCCGAAATGGTTCCAATGCAAACCATGCTAACCAATGGTAATTTCAATGACAGCGATGTGACCAACGATTCCTTAGACACAACCTGTGATGCAAGTGATTCATTACACTCGGGAAATAGCATAGATTTGTCCAAACAAAGACCAATTTTGCCGGTTATCAGTGCAATTGGTGATCAGGTACAAAATAGTCAACTGTAAGAGCCTTTTTTGTAGTTAAGACAATGCTCGTGTATGTCGTGCTTTTTTTCATCGTCAGGTTGTTGCATAATAATTGCTAAATAATAATGAAACAAACTTCTTCCACGGTATAGGCTTTCAAAAGTCCACTTATGTACGTAATTGTGTATTGGTAAGTTGTTAAGATATTTATAAATATATTATATTATGTAGAAATGTTATATTTCTTTTTTAAATTCTAAAGTTGGCAAGGGAGTGCGATTTGTTTGGTTTACTCATTTGATTTTCCGTTGTGTATTGTGTTGTTTAGTTTAAAACAAACGTATACTATGAGTAGTGCCAATATAATTTGTAAGTTTAAATAATTGGTCTGCATACTAAAATAATGGCAATATAATTTTTAAGATAAGTGAAACTAAACAATACTTTTTAAGGCCTTTGTTAGGGTCAAAATTATAATAATTATATTTTTCCTAATCTGTTTTTATTTATTTTTTAATTTATTAATTTTTTGTAATACAGTTTCATTTTATAAAAAACCTTCTTGTTAAAATTTATATCAGTTATGGTTTTATAAAACCATAATAAAAGGCCGGACCTACAAAATTTTCAGTTTAAAGTTCAGTGCATTTATAAATAGTTTGTAGGGGTGATTTAGTCTCAATTTTACTCAAAAATCTGATTTTTCGAATTTGTGAGATTCACTTTTGTCGCAATATTGGGTTTAAGGTAGTTAATTTTTAAATACCTACTAACAATATCAAAACAAATTTTCTCGACATGCAGAATAGAAAATTTAATTCTCTACACTTTATTATTAAATTTTTGTCGTACTAACAGAATCCGAGGTACATGTTTAATAAAAACTAAAATTAAAGATCGTATCCAAAAATTGAATACCACAAGAGCGATATTCCATATAATGAGGGAAGCCTCGTGGCAAGAAAAATTGGATACCTATTTTTTGATTTTGAGCAACATTTTGAAGTTGTAGAGATAATATAGATTAAAATTCAGAACCTAAACAATTTAATACGAGAAATATCGAAGACAAAATTTTTCCTGGGGAAAAGTCTTGCCGGTACTAGGCTTAATTAAACATTAAACGTGACATCTGATGCAACAAAAACTGAAGGTAAAAGGTACCGAATGAGAAATCGATTGCCACCCGAGATCGAGAATATATTTCGTTAAATTCATTTTTTTGTGGAAAAAGGAATGCGTCATCTGTGCATTTCAATACATTTCATACCTTTCACCTTTGTGTCTTAATTGTCAGCTATTTTTTTGTTAGTTGTCTTTTATTAATACCCAAATGTTCCTAAATCGAATTTTCGTTGTTCCTAATAAATGCTAATTTTGCTAATTCTCAATATTTTTTTTTCTATTTATCGCACTTCCTTAAACTTTATTCTAAACCCTCAGAATAAAAACATAAATCCTATAAAAATAAACGGTTGGCAATAATTTTTTTTTTTTAACCAATTGTATCCAGTATGTCTTGAATAAATATAAATTAAATTTAGGACTGAATAAAACAAAATCACAAAACAAAACAAAAAACAAATGATATAATGATATTTATTAACTCATTTTAACTTTAATGTTATATAAAGAACTGTTGCAATGTATTACTATATACACATAATATAATGTACTGTATATTATTATTAAATATATTACTTAAAAGAAAAAATAAATTCAAGAACAAAAAATATTGTAGCATTAAAACATTTATATATGTATGTATGTATATTAATCAATGAAACTGTACCAATATCTATAAATTTAAAAAATCATGTTTGTAAATTAATTATTATTCATTTTGTATATAGTCTAGAATCCAACTGTAAAATTTTCAAATGACGTTTACTATTATCCTTACAAAGGTTGCCACATGATCTGATTTTATTAATAAAAATTTTTTATTTGTTTGACAATTCGTATCAACAGTGCAGAAATTTGGCGATTTTGAGCAAAAGCTCACGAGAGAGTAAAATATTCCCCCTTCCTGGCAAATTCTGCTCGAGAAATTTGTTAATTCCTATCAAAAGTTGCTAACAAACTGATCCACACCACCTTCCCTTTGTTGCACCTTAGAGCAATTTTTCGCCTAAAAAATTTCGGAATAAA
Organism: Syrphus vitripennis; assembly: GCA_958431115.1. Classification (NCBI taxonomy): domain Eukaryota; kingdom Metazoa; phylum Arthropoda; class Insecta; order Diptera; family Syrphidae; genus Syrphus; species Syrphus vitripennis. The sequence goes on from OY288109.1 coordinate 95,664,559, forward strand.
CCATATAAATAGAACCAAAGGAAATTTGAAGCGCCTGTAAAGGCGTTTTTTTGCTTTTCATTGAGTTTCGTAAACTTTTGATTTCAGAAGTAAAGACCGCTTCCGCACTTAACACACTGGAACAAAACTGAAGCTAGAACGAAAAAAGATACTGTTTGTTTCACTTACTTACAATATGGCTGAATTTGTTTAGTTTTTGAAATTACCCTCCGTCTATCCCAGGCAACATCTTTTCATACAAAGTATTTTAAATAATAGTACTGAAGGCGATAGTAAGTTTACCTTCCAATCGCGGCTTTCAATAACGGGATGCCAATCAAAAGCTTTATCTCAAACACATACAAAACCACTGGCTGCAAAACCTTTTCACGTGGCTTCGGTGAGAAAAAGCACTTTTTTAAGATGGTATTAACTAAGCGCTCTTAAGTTTAAGAGCTTCTTAACTCGAAAAATCCTGAATTAGGAAAACAAAATTTTGTAGATAAAAATTTATTTTTAAAATCTCAAAACAAATTTTGTCAAAAAAAATTCTTTCGAAAACTTCTTGACGGAAGTGGGGTTTTTTTATGAAATATTAAATCATAATAAATTATAAAAAACGCTTAAAAAAGTGAAAAAAAAATTGCCAGGAACAACAAAATGTCCTTACTGGTATATAAATGTTTGTTTTTTTTTTTTTTTGTAAAATTGTTCAAAAATAAATTGTAAAAAAAAAGATTTGCCGAAAAAAATTTACCAATAACTACGTATAATATTTTGTATGAAAAAAAGTTGCCCTGATTAACAATTAGTTTTTAAATTTAATTTATTTCCTGTTCTATTGTTTAAGTAACTTTCAAATTGTAAACAAACGATTTGAAGTTTGTAACAAAATAAAATGAAATAATTTAAAAAGTTTGCCATAAGTTTTCGGTTGGCAATCCTAGTTAGTACATCATATTTTATGTAGTTAAACGAAAAATGGTGTTCAAAAACTAGTGGAATCTCTAACATTCAAAAAATAATCAAACTTATTGTGATAGTCATTTAACTTAAGTGAAAGTAAAAATGAAAAGACTCTAAAAGCCATAATTAAAGTTGAAACAAAACAAAAACTTCAGGATTTCCTCCGCTCTACACACCTTTCACTTTACTGAAATACCAATTGTTGCTTCTATAGCCCTGTTTAGTTAAACGACTATCGCAATAAGAGTGAATATATTTACAAAATAAATAATTTGTATATTCAATGTATTTAGTTCTGTATTATAAAAAGTACAAACAATTTCAGAAAAATAAATATAGATCTGTACAAAAAAGAGATCATAACCATAATAAGAAAAATTCTTACTAGGTATTACAAAATGAACAAAAACTAATATAAATAATATATTTTAAAGGTTATGTTTAATTTATACTTAATTCTCTTTCAGATAGTATTTTGATATTCTCTGTAAAGACACACTTTTAGATAGATTTTAATATCTGCATCCATTTGTTTAATTTCTTTTGATTTCAAAATAATTATTATCACACCTATATGACTAAAATTCAAATGAAATATTCAAGTTAATTGTGTTATTGTTGTATTTTAAATGGAAAACTATATATTCAATTTGGAGATGTTGTATTTTTAAAAAAGATTCTTTATAAAATTTAACTGTTAAACAGTAATTTTTTGTCACTGGCAGTATACACTGGATGAATGCCATTAAAAAGTTTTAAACATGCATATAATTGTATTATTATTACATATAAATTTTTTAAAAGATAAAAACATGTATTATATTTAAAAGAATCCATTTTATTTGAAATTTAAAAAATATATATATGAAACACACAAATGAGTTTTTTTTAAGAAGTCGGTAAGTAAAACAAAAAAAAAAACTTGTAAGTAAATTTTCAGAAAATTTGTGAAAAAAAAATTCTGAATAAAGTTAACAAACAGAGGATATAACAATTAATAAACCCAAAGGGTTATAAGTGCTTTAAAAAAATTAAAAAACTTAAATAAAATATTTATTATTTTCAACTTAATAGTCCTATTCCCATAAAGAGAAATGCATAACGTTAGAAGGCATTGTAATTTGGTGTGCCTATCTCTGACACAACTTACAAAACCACTTGAAAAAAAATATACTACAATCCCTCAACTTGTTTGAAATATGGCTGACTTTTCCATTTGACTGCTCAGGAAGCTACTTTTCGTTGGTTTTTGACATTAACTTACTACAGCATTCGTCTATTATGGAAGTGTCGCTGATCAAGTTGTTGAAATAAGTCCTTCCGTTGGAAAATCCAGCAGCTGGAAAATAATTCAACTCTACGAAATATCGTTCTTAAAATTAAATGAAATTTCCTTAAAAATGATTTCTTTCCATCTACTGAACCAAAATCATTTTTTAACGGATCAAAAGATGATTAAATAAAACTTAAATTTCGTTTAAATATCAATACCTCCCAAGACCTTTGAGTTTGAAATTAGAAACGTTCTGTTTCTTTCAATATGTACATAAATATGAGCTTAAGAAAATATTTGGAATTTTGCATACTAAACGAAGTCAATTGCATTTGCATTGAAGAGTATAAATAAAAAGTTCACCCGATCTAAAAAAATAAATAAATAACAAACACAACCACCTACAGCTTAAGAGATTTTTATTTTAATGTCTTTACGATACATCGTTTAAATAAAAAATAATTATTTCTTGTTTATCCATTTCTAATAGCTACACGATAATAATATATAATTTTTTTAAAATTTGTTTTAGCAACTACAATGTTTTTTTTTTAGGTTCCTAAATTTAATTTAACTTTATTGGTATATGTATTTTTGTTACAATAAAATGTCGGGTCAGTTTTAATATTTTAAGAAATAATTTTATGCGCTAAAAATGTTAAGAATAAAATAAATCGGTCAATAAAGGTTGATTCGGAAAATAATGCACGGATGATAAAAATTAAATTAATCTACATACGTTAGATTTCGCATTTTTCTTAGAAAATATTTTTTATGCAATTTTTTGCGTATGCAGGGGGGACAAAAAGACGATTCTTCTTACAAGGACGAATATTTTTGAGAGGATTTACAACTAATCTTCTGCTTCTTCGTTGATGGTAGTTGTGGTCGTGTAGTGGCCCCCCTGCGGTGAGTAATGTGACTGATGAGTCGAACCTGTTGCATGGATTTCTGTTGGGGTTCCATGACAATCTACCGAGGATATGACAAACGTTTGTGGCTGCTGTTGCTGTTGATGTTGACTACTCGTTGCAACTATGGTTGCTGCCTGACTACTTGTCCCACTGTGTCTTAGGGGATACATGGTGGAACGAGACACGACCGGCATAGGAGCTCCGCTCATGCCATACGGTGCCGGGTAAGGGTATTTGAGCTGTTTCATTTGGCCTTCGAAGAGTATGTCGTAGATAATTTTCTCGGCGTATATCGCCTGTTGGGGTTCCATGTGGCGCACCTTGTGCGCAACAATCTTTCCAAACATCGAGAAGTTGTCCTCGGGTTGGGTTTCGGGGGCATTCATTTTGCTGCACGCCAGCGTGAGCAGTTTCTCAAAATCACTGGACGTGCAATCGATTTTCACCTTCTTCGACGCCGGAGGTGAAGGATCCTGTGGCTGGGGAGCGACTTCGTAGCTGTCGGTGGCATTGGTACTTAACTGAGATTGGGATTTGTTGGAACAAATCGAGATCGTTCTCCTTCGGATTGCCGATTGTTTTACGCCACCACCACCACCACCACCACTACCGGCCACTTCCGAAGTTTCGCTGCTTTGCTTGGGAACGGGTTGGATTGTAATTGACGAGGGTAGTGCAATCTGGGTTCCCGAGGAATTGTGAACTGAATTTGAGAGATCATGATGAATTATTGTAGTTGTCATCGGTGCTGAAGAAGCGGAGCTACTGACTGATGTTATAATAGGTGTCGAGTTATGGGGTTGTGCGGGAGGCGTTGAGGGTGTCGAATGTGGAGGGGCCATTCGGATATAGTTTGTTGTTTGTATGGCCTCTATCGGCTTGGACGTCTGGTTGACCGGCCAAATGATCTTGTACGCCTCCTCTTCTTCGTCACTATGTTGCACATCCGTATGGTATACCACTCCCCCAGACTCCTTGACTGATTCCTCAGCCACTGATATGTCCTCGGAGTGGCAGTTTTGAGACTCTTCTTGCTGTTGTAAATCCTCCTGTTCAATTTGATGATGTTCATTCTCATCCGGGTCCAGTTCAATGATCTCCTCTTCTGGCTGTTGCTGTTCTTCGTCCCCATTTGAGGCATCTATTGTTTCGATTGTTATATCCATTTGTTCGGGTTTTATAACTGGCAATTTGTTTTTGAAGACAGGTGGACTTGCCTTGCGTGTAATGACTTTCGTCATCTTCATTTCCTTCAGTTTCTCAGCCAGCTTTATACGATTGGCAGGCTTCTCTTCCTCCATTAGAAACATCAAACTTTCAAAATACCTTCGCTTAGGGCAATAGGATTCCTCCTTGCCAGATTTATTGTTTTTACATTCGGTGTACTTCTTTAGTTGGTGTCGGAAAGCACACCGCAGGTTGTTGATCTTCTGCTTGGTTCGTTCGATGTTGTAGAGTTCTCCGTGCTTGGACGCGACTTCTATCAACTTCATATAAGCTTCTTGGCGACGAGTACGATTCTTATAGTTTGTTGAATTGGCTTTCCATAAACATGGTTGGTTTTTATATTCTTCGATAAAATCATCTATGAAATCGTTTGTAGACATTCTGGCGCGTTGAATGCAGATTGGGAGTTGGGACACTAAATTGCTTTTTTTATTAAATGGGTGATGCTTTCGCTTCCGTTTGTGGGTGCACTTCTCACTGGAAAAAACACTCTGGAACACTTAAATTGTTTAGTTGAATGTTTGGAACATTTTATTTTTAATTATTAAATGCAATTATTTGATAAAAACTTTAAAGAAAAATTAAAACAAAACAATAAACAGATATACACCGATGGATGGTGAAGTGAAGAGGAATTTTATTCGCGGCCATATATAAAATGACATTTGTGACAGTTGATGAGAAAATTGACGCTCTTTTGTTTTTCATTTTTTTTTACAGCCGAATACCGCTGTACAGGGTTCTTCACTAGAGTGGATGCTAAGTTTTTTTTTCAAATTTTTTAGGTTAATAGATTTAACTTTTTCAATTTTAATTGGATAAATCAATTTAAAAAGAGAAATTATTTTTAATTATAGGAATACAATATTTAATATTAATATTACAAAATGTATTCAATACTTTGTTTTGAGATTATTTTAATTAAACAGACATGAAAGCTTTTTTGGATTGTGGATTCTATGAATTCACACTACTCAAAACAAATTTTATTTTTTTATTGATCTTTCTGTAGGATTTCACTCATTTTGGATTACCCAGCTTATACATAATCTGGACGAAAATATAAATTTATCAAAAAATACTAGAAATAATAATTGGAGTAATAATTTTCTCACCACACATAACAGATATATACTTACTATTCTTTTTTAAGGAAATTTTTGGAAAAAGATTATTTTTTGATGTTTTTTCTATCAGTTTCCAAATATATTTATGAAACGAAAAAAAACTGTTTTTTAACTGCTTTTAAGAAAAAATGGAAACAATCTTTTTTAGTAAATTTAAAAATTAATAAAATTTTTTGATTAAAGCTTCTGTTTCCAAGATAATCTTTAAACGCCGAAAAGAATGTTTCTCTTCATTGTCGCAAGTAATCTCTTTAAATTTTTTTCTTCTAATTTTCACTCCACAGATTGTTCATTATTGGCTTTGATACATACTCGATCGATGTGATCTAAAATTTATTTAACATTTTTACAAAAGGTTTTCAAAAAATCATAGTTCTGCTATTCCTAAAAGTTTCATGGCTCGTAATAAGTTCTAGGTCTCACGCGGCCCCAAACTTGACATTTTACAAAAGACCTACAAATCTAACATGAGCTGTATCCAATTCATTGTGACCAAATACATACTTTTAGAATTATTTCTCACAAAGCTTTACAGACTAATCCATTTGCTATAAAATCAGTCAAATAACTATATCTCATATAAAAACAAAAACATAGGAGAAGGGAAAAAAATATTATATTTTGTGTTTTATCTATATTTACAGTGATCTTTACTTAAGGTTCAAGTAGTTTATACAAAAAAAAAACTATTCAAAAGTCGATGTTAAATGGAAAATACTGATGATTTCTCATACCCGAAAACGGTATCATCCGTTCGTTGGTATTATATTGGTCCATAATCTTGATATCCTCATCGGTTAGCTTAAAATCAAAGACTTTAAAATTCTCTTCGATTCTATTTTTGCTTATTGATTTTGGAATAGGCACTGTTCCAATATCAATCAAATACCTCAAGCAAACCTGAGCAGGTGTTTTGTTATATTTTCTGGACAATGCCTCTGCAGTAGCATCATAAATAAATGGTGGCCATTTCAGATCAGGTTTGGGTCGTGCCAATGGGCAGTATGCTGTCACGACAATGTCTCTTTGACGACAAAATTCAATAAGCCTCCTCTGATTGAATCCAGGATGACATTCTACTTGATTGACCAATGGCTTGATGCGGCAGTTCTTCAGCACTCGATCAATCTGTTCACTGTTAAAATTGGACAACCCAATCCCACGAACAAAACCCAGCTCCACAAGTTTCTCCATTTCCTTCCAGGTGTCTAGATAGTCAATGTCGGAGAGCTGTCCACTACCATGTACATTACCATCTCCATTGTAAACTTGACCCACTGGGAAATGTAACAGGTACAGGTCAATGTAGCCTAGGTCCAGGTTATTCAAACTCAGCTGACATGCGTGCTGCACCAATTTTGGTTCATGATGAATACCACCCAGCTTTGTGACGATAAAGACGTCCTCTCGGTGAATTAGCCCTTCAGCGATTTTCGACTTAACAGCGCGTCCAACTTCTGCTTCGTTTTCGTAAACGAAAGCAGTGTCTATGTGACGATAGCCACAATCAAGAGCATCTTTGCAAGCCTTTTCAGCTTCCGATTCATAGGAGCGCCACGTACCGAGGCCAAGAACTGGCATTTTCTGTCCGTTGCTCAGTGAGATTGTGGGTGCAAAAATGGGTGCCATTTTGTTGTTTTTTCTTTTGTTCAACTATTCACAAAACTAGAGTAAATGGATGAGTGATTTAATAGTTGGAAATACACAATGAAATGATATAACTATAAGATAATGAATGAGTATGAAAAGATTACGAACCAAAAACCCCAGCACAACAAACTTATAAATAATGCAAAACAACAAAGTACCTGAGCTTTATTCATGACGTCACGAGATGGTGAAGGTTATTCATCGTCATCGAGTGGTTCTTTCATTTTCAGAAGGTAACGAACCGGTTTATAAAATTATAGGTTACAGACCAGGCTTGCCATTTCAACCAAATTGTACTCTTCGGAGTGTTGGACATGAAATCCTCTAAAAGTGAAGACCAAAAATTGTTGAGCCTCTTTCCCAAATTGACAATTGGGAGCATAATTTTATCCTTTTTAAATGTTTACCGAGGTTTTTTTTTGATATTCGCTATATTGTTATTATTTTTTCTAAAATGCAAAAGGGAGAGCAACTGAATTGAGAAATGGCAGTCCTGGTTAAACGCACAATCATTTACAAAAGTGAATTCACACATCACCAACCTAAACATATTTTGGGTAGAACTTTTGGTAAGCTTTTGAAATATGCGTTTCTGAGGTTGGCAAATATAGTTGATTATAGTTAATAGATTAGTACATAGTTCGGTAGTGTGAAGGAAAAGGTCAAACACATACCTGCAAATAAAACGGCATAAAAAAAAAGAGACAAACGTACATCACACTAATTGTCTGTGGGATCCATATCTTTTAATTTTCATCCAGCTAAGGCGTCAGCTATAGCGATCAGGAAAACCCATCAAGAAAGTTGAAGCATTGTGAAATTGAATATTTTTTCTGAATGGTCGCTTATAGCGAACAGGAAAAACATGCAATGCCTTCCCATGTATCCTGTTTATTGTTTTTGTTCCTGTTTATATGTTTTGTTCATATTGTCTTTTATATATAAACATATATGGCTTCTAATATTAATTTTTCCTCAAATTCTTTGATCTCTGCTTTTTGTATTGTTTTTATCTGTTGGATGTTCATTTTTCCCTGTAAAAAATAAATATTGTTATTGACCGCCAACCAGACTATTCTACCGCCAAATTTTCCTGATTGAATTAGATACGAAAACTTTTTGCTTCCGTAAATCTTTCAGTGGTTTTCAGTGGAACAGTAAAAACAATGGAACTCAAATCATTGGAACGATTTGTTCTATTTTGTTTGATTTGTCAATCAGCTGGCACGAAAAATGAATTTTCATCAGGAAAATACATTAATACATTTTAAACAAAAAATTATTGTTCAATTGAAAATTTTATTGGAGAAAAAAAATTCTTGGAGTTAATTGTCATTGCTGCAGCATTTAAGTTTCAAATCAAAAGAATACATCGTAAATAATCCATTCAAAATTTTTTCCTGTTTCGTTTTCCTTATTTGGTAATTCTATATACCTGTTTTCCAGTATTGATTTTTCTTAGCCTCCAACTCACTATCTCAATTAAAAGATTGAAATTTTTTTAATGAAGATCATGTTGATATCTTTTTTTTCGTACAACCATATAGATTTCGACCAAAATGCACATATTAAGCCTCTCCCAAAACAACGCGATTCTTTCGCAGCGACAAAGAAAACAATAGGTGCGTTTTACTATCGAAAATAAATTTTGTGTTTTCATATTGAGTTTTAGACATTGTATATGAAATCTATAGTACTCTCATCAGCACGTTCCACACAGCTTTGTTGTGTGGTCGTTTGAGGGCGCACTTGTTTATAAACAGAAAGAGCAACCAAAAAATTAAATTAGTTAGGTGTGTGATCGCTTGGGGGCGGACGTTCGGAACGTGCTGATGAGAGTACTATATTTATTTCATATACAAAGGTTTTAGGTTATTTTTAAACATGTAATACAGCAACATGCGATCTATGAATTTCTAAGATATCAAATTTACACTCCGTCCTGAAGATCTGGATAGATTTTTAGGACAAACAAATACCTGACAATAAAACATCTTAGAGAAAAAAAGTCAAATGTATAACAAATTTGTCAATTGGATCCATATCGCATATCATTTTATTTTCGTGGAAATTACATCACATGTAGACTCACCATAAAATACTTCAATGTGTAGACTTACCATAAAATACTTAAAAAGCACTCAAAAACAAATTAATTTCATCCTAAAACGCATACTTTTTATAAATAAAAACAAAAACGAAAAACAATCAAAATCAAATTCTGTTTCTCATTTCGTTATTCGTTTTGTGAATTTGCGAAAGATTTGTTTAATCGATTTTATACTTTCCACAATAAAAGCCTTTTAAAATTTTAATTTCAATCAAATAGTTTCTAAATTGAAATAAGACTAGAAAAAATGTCGAAAAAGTTCGAATTGCACACTTCGGCTGGCGATAAAACTACATTAATGAAATGTGAAAATCGCAAAGAAACTTTCATCAAAATGCAACTTTTCTTTGAGGATCAGAGATTCGTCGATGTCAATTTAATAGCTGCAAAGGACAATTTTCGTATTGGTGCTCATCGGATCATATTATCAGCAGCCAGTGAATATTTCTTAGAACTCTTGCAAGAATCCGAAGTCACCGAACTCACAATTCCTGATGTAAACGGTGAAATATTGAAATTATTATTGAATTTTATCTACACAGCTTCCATTGAAATTTCGAGCGAGAATGTTTACGAAATCATGCGTTCATCCAATCTCCTAAGACTTAACACAGTTGAAACGGAATGCTCAGAGTTTCTGTCAAGATCACTGGAAAAATCAAATTGCTTGTCAGTAGCTATATCTTGCAAGCAGAACAATTATAATGAACTCTTTGAGAAAGCTTTCATGTACGCGGCACAGCATTTTTTTGAGATAATTGAAGAAGAAGAATACTTGCAATTGGAGTTAGAGATGTTAGGCGAACTCTTGATGCGCAATGAACTAGCGGTAAGGTCGGAAGAGGATGTTTTCCATGGAATAATACGCTGGATCGAACACGATAAGCCGAATCGGGAAAGTTATTGCCTCGAGTTGTTGTCCGGCCACTTCCGAAGTTTCGCTGCTTTGCTTGGGAACGGGTTGGATTGTAATTGACGAGGGTAGTGCAATCTGGGTTCCCGAGGAATTGTGAACTGAATTTGAGAGATCATGATGAATTATTGTAGTTGTCATCGGTGCTGAAGAAGCGGAGCTACTGACTGATGTTATAATAGGTGTCGAGTTATGGGGTTGTGCGGGAGGCGTTGAGGGTGTCGAATGTGGAGGGGCCATTCGGATATAGTTTGTTGTTTGTATGGCCTCTATCGGCTTGGACGTCTGGTTGACCGGCCAAATGATCTTGTACGCCTCCTCTTCTTCGTCACTATGTTGCACATCCGTATGGTATACCACTCCCCCAGACTCCTTGACTGATTCCTCAGCCACTGATATGTCCTCGGAGTGGCAGTTTTGAGACTCTTCTTGCTGTTGTAAATCCTCCTGTTCAATTTGATGATGTTCATTCTCATCCGGGTCCAGTTCAATGATCTCCTCTTCTGGCTGTTGCTGTTCTTCGTCCCCATTTGAGGCATCTATTGTTTCGATTGTTATATCCATTTGTTCGGGTTTTATAACTGGCAATTTGTTTTTGAAGACAGGTGGACTTGCCTTGCGTGTAATGACTTTCGTCATCTTCATTTCCTTCAGTTTCTCAGCCAGCTTTATACGATTGGCAGGCTTCTCTTCCTCCATTAGAAACATCAAACTTTCAAAATACCTTCGCTTAGGGCAATAGGATTCCTCCTTGCCAGATTTATTGTTTTTACATTCGGTGTACTTCTTTAGTTGGTGTCGGAAAGCACACCGCAGGTTGTTGATCTTCTGCTTGGTTCGTTCGATGTTGTAGAGTTCTCCGTGCTTGGACGCGACTTCTATCAACTTCATATAAGCTTCTTGGCGACGAGTACGATTCTTATAGTTTGTTGAATTGGCTTTCCATAAACATGGTTGGTTTTTATATTCTTCGATAAAATCATCTATGAAATCGTTTGTAGACATTCTGGCGCGTTGAATGCAGATTGGGAGTTGGGACACTAAATTGCTTTTTTTATTAAATGGGTGATGCTTTCGCTTCCGTTTGTGGGTGCACTTCTCACTGGAAAAAACACTCTGGAACACTTAAATTGTTTAGTTGAATGTTTGGAACATTTTATTTTTAATTATTAAATGCAATTATTTGATAAAAACTTTAAAGAAAAATTAAAACAAAACAATAAACAGATATACACCGATGGATGGTGAAGTGAAGAGGAATTTTATTCGCGGCCATATATAAAATGACATTTGTGACAGTTGATGAGAAAATTGACGCTCTTTTGTTTTTCATTTTTTTTTACAGCCGAATACCGCTGTACAGGGTTCTTCACTAGAGTGGATGCTAAGTTTTTTTTTCAAATTTTTTAGGTTAATAGATTTAACTTTTTCAATTTTAATTGGATAAATCAATTTAAAAAGAGAAATTATTTTTAATTATAGGAATACAATATTTAATATTAATATTACAAAATGTATTCAATACTTTGTTTTGAGATTATTTTAATTAAACAGACATGAAAGCTTTTTTGGATTGTGGATTCTATGAATTCACACTACTCAAAACAAATTTTATTTTTTTATTGATCTTTCTGTAGGATTTCACTCATTTTGGATTACCCAGCTTATACATAATCTGGACGAAAATATAAATTTATCAAAAAATACTAGAAATAATAATTGGAGTAATAATTTTCTCACCACACATAACAGATATATACTTACTATTCTTTTTTAAGGAAATTTTTGGAAAAAGATTATTTTTTGATGTTTTTTCTATCAGTTTCCAAATATATTTATGAAACGAAAAAAAACTGTTTTTTAACTGCTTTTAAGAAAAAATGGAAACAATCTTTTTTAGTAAATTTAAAAATTAATAAAATTTTTTGATTAAAGCTTCTGTTTCCAAGATAATCTTTAAACGCCGAAAAGAATGTTTCTCTTCATTGTCGCAAGTAATCTCTTTAAATTTTTTTCTTCTAATTTTCACTCCACAGATTGTTCATTATTGGCTTTGATACATACTCGATCGATGTGATCTAAAATTTATTTAACATTTTTACAAAAGGTTTTCAAAAAATCATAGTTCTGCTATTCCTAAAAGTTTCATGGCTCGTAATAAGTTCTAGGTCTCACGCGGCCCCAAACTTGACATTTTACAAAAGACCTACAAATCTAACATGAGCTGTATCCAATTCATTGTGACCAAATACATACTTTTAGAATTATTTCTCACAAAGCTTTACAGACTAATCCATTTGCTATAAAATCAGTCAAATAACTATATCTCATATAAAAACAAAAACATAGGAGAAGGGAAAAAAATATTATATTTTGTGTTTTATCTATATTTACAGTGATCTTTACTTAAGGTTCAAGTAGTTTATACAAAAAAAAAACTATTCAAAAGTCGATGTTAAATGGAAAATACTGATGATTTCTCATACCCGAAAACGGTATCATCCGTTCGTTGGTATTATATTGGTCCATAATCTTGATATCCTCATCGGTTAGCTTAAAATCAAAGACTTTAAAATTCTCTTCGATTCTATTTTTGCTTATTGATTTTGGAATAGGCACTGTTCCAATATCAATCAAATACCTCAAGCAAACCTGAGCAGGTGTTTTGTTATATTTTCTGGACAATGCCTCTGCAGTAGCATCATAAATAAATGGTGGCCATTTCAGATCAGGTTTGGGTCGTGCCAATGGGCAGTATGCTGTCACGACAATGTCTCTTTGACGACAAAATTCAATAAGCCTCCTCTGATTGAATCCAGGATGACATTCTACTTGATTGACCAATGGCTTGATGCGGCAGTTCTTCAGCACTCGATCAATCTGTTCACTGTTAAAATTGGACAACCCAATCCCACGAACAAAACCCAGCTCCACAAGTTTCTCCATTTCCTTCCAGGTGTCTAGATAGTCAATGTCGGAGAGCTGTCCACTACCATGTACATTACCATCTCCATTGTAAACTTGACCCACTGGGAAATGTAACAGGTACAGGTCAATGTAGCCTAGGTCCAGGTTATTCAAACTCAGCTGACATGCGTGCTGCACCAATTTTGGTTCATGATGAATACCACCCAGCTTTGTGACGATAAAGACGTCCTCTCGGTGAATTAGCCCTTCAGCGATTTTCGACTTAACAGCGCGTCCAACTTCTGCTTCGTTTTCGTAAACGAAAGCAGTGTCTATGTGACGATAGCCACAATCAAGAGCATCTTTGCAAGCCTTTTCAGCTTCCGATTCATAGGAGCGCCACGTACCGAGGCCAAGAACTGGCATTTTCTGTCCGTTGCTCAGTGAGATTGTGGGTGCAAAAATGGGTGCCATTTTGTTGTTTTTTCTTTTGTTCAACTATTCACAAAACTAGAGTAAATGGATGAGTGATTTAATAGTTGGAAATACACAATGAAATGATATAACTATAAGATAATGAATGAGTATGAAAAGATTACGAACCAAAAACCCCAGCACAACAAACTTATAAATAATGCAAAACAACAAAGTACCTGAGCTTTATTCATGACGTCACGAGATGGTGAAGGTTATTCATCGTCATCGAGTGGTTCTTTCATTTTCAGAAGGTAACGAACCGGTTTATAAAATTATAGGTTACAGACCAGGCTTGCCATTTCAACCAAATTGTACTCTTCGGAGTGTTGGACATGAAATCCTCTAAAAGTGAAGACCAAAAATTGTTGAGCCTCTTTCCCAAATTGACAATTGGGAGCATAATTTTATCCTTTTTAAATGTTTACCGAGGTTTTTTTTTGATATTCGCTATATTGTTATTATTTTTTCTAAAATGCAAAAGGGAGAGCAACTGAATTGAGAAATGGCAGTCCTGGTTAAACGCACAATCATTTACAAAAGTGAATTCACACATCACCAACCTAAACATATTTTGGGTAGAACTTTTGGTAAGCTTTTGAAATATGCGTTTCTGAGGTTGGCAAATATAGTTGATTATAGTTAATAGATTAGTACATAGTTCGGTAGTGTGAAGGAAAAGGTCAAACACATACCTGCAAATAAAACGGCATAAAAAAAAAGAGACAAACGTACATCACACTAATTGTCTGTGGGATCCATATCTTTTAATTTTCATCCAGCTAAGGCGTCAGCTATAGCGATCAGGAAAACCCATCAAGAAAGTTGAAGCATTGTGAAATTGAATATTTTTTCTGAATGGTCGCTTATAGCGAACAGGAAAAACATGCAATGCCTTCCCATGTATCCTGTTTATTGTTTTTGTTCCTGTTTATATGTTTTGTTCATATTGTCTTTTATATATAAACATATATGGCTTCTAATATTAATTTTTCCTCAAATTCTTTGATCTCTGCTTTTTGTATTGTTTTTATCTGTTGGATGTTCATTTTTCCCTGTAAAAAATAAATATTGTTATTGACCGCCAACCAGACTATTCTACCGCCAAATTTTCCTGATTGAATTAGATACGAAAACTTTTTGCTTCCGTAAATCTTTCAGTGGTTTTCAGTGGAACAGTAAAAACAATGGAACTCAAATCATTGGAACGATTTGTTCTATTTTGTTTGATTTGTCAATCAGCTGGCACGAAAAATGAATTTTCATCAGGAAAATACATTAATACATTTTAAACAAAAAATTATTGTTCAATTGAAAATTTTATTGGAGAAAAAAAATTCTTGGAGTTAATTGTCATTGCTGCAGCATTTAAGTTTCAAATCAAAAGAATACATCGTAAATAATCCATTCAAAATTTTTTCCTGTTTCGTTTTCCTTATTTGGTAATTCTATATACCTGTTTTCCAGTATTGATTTTTCTTAGCCTCCAACTCACTATCTCAATTAAAAGATTGAAATTTTTTTAATGAAGATCATGTTGATATCTTTTTTTTCGTACAACCATATAGATTTCGACCAAAATGCACATATTAAGCCTCTCCCAAAACAACGCGATTCTTTCGCAGCGACAAAGAAAACAATAGGTGCGTTTTACTATCGAAAATAAATTTTGTGTTTTCATATTGAGTTTTAGACATTGTATATGAAATCTATAGTACTCTCATCAGCACGTTCCACACAGCTTTGTTGTGTGGTCGTTTGAGGGCGCACTTGTTTATAAACAGAAAGAGCAACCAAAAAATTAAATTAGTTAGGTGTGTGATCGCTTGGGGGCGGACGTTCGGAACGTGCTGATGAGAGTACTATATTTATTTCATATACAAAGGTTTTAGGTTATTTTTAAACATGTAATACAGCAACATGCGATCTATGAATTTCTAAGATATCAAATTTACACTCCGTCCTGAAGATCTGGATAGATTTTTAGGACAAACAAATACCTGACAATAAAACATCTTAGAGAAAAAAAGTCAAATGTATAACAAATTTGTCAATTGGATCCATATCGCATATCATTTTATTTTCGTGGAAATTACATCACATGTAGACTCACCATAAAATACTTCAATGTGTAGACTTACCATAAAATACTTAAAAAGCACTCAAAAACAAATTAATTTCATCCTAAAACGCATACTTTTTATAAATAAAAACAAAAACGAAAAACAATCAAAATCAAATTCTGTTTCTCATTTCGTTATTCGTTTTGTGAATTTGCGAAAGATTTGTTTAATCGATTTTATACTTTCCACAATAAAAGCCTTTTAAAATTTTAATTTCAATCAAATAGTTTCTAAATTGAAATAAGACTAGAAAAAATGTCGAAAAAGTTCGAATTGCACACTTCGGCTGGCGATAAAACTACATTAATGAAATGTGAAAATCGCAAAGAAACTTTCATCAAAATGCAACTTTTCTTTGAGGATCAGAGATTCGTCGATGTCAATTTAATAGCTGCAAAGGACAATTTTCGTATTGGTGCTCATCGGATCATATTATCAGCAGCCAGTGAATATTTCTTAGAACTCTTGCAAGAATCCGAAGTCACCGAACTCACAATTCCTGATGTAAACGGTGAAATATTGAAATTATTATTGAATTTTATCTACACAGCTTCCATTGAAATTTCGAGCGAGAATGTTTACGAAATCATGCGTTCATCCAATCTCCTAAGACTTAACACAGTTGAAACGGAATGCTCAGAGTTTCTGTCAAGATCACTGGAAAAATCAAATTGCTTGTCAGTAGCTATATCTTGCAAGCAGAACAATTATAATGAACTCTTTGAGAAAGCTTTCATGTACGCGGCACAGCATTTTTTTGAGATAATTGAAGAAGAAGAATACTTGCAATTGGAGTTAGAGATGTTAGGCGAACTCTTGATGCGCAATGAACTAGCGGTAAGGTCGGAAGAGGATGTTTTCCATGGAATAATACGCTGGATCGAACACGATAAGCCGAATCGGGAAAGTTATTGCCTCGAGTTGTTGTCCCATTTACGCTTCCCACTTCTAACACCTGAGTTTATAGTAAATGAGGTTGGAGATGCACTTCCTTCACCTGCATACCAAGCTATTGTTATGAAGGCATTGAAATGGCACATGTCACCAGCTACTCGAGCTTCACTGTTCGAGGAAGCGCTCTGCAAACCAAGAAACCAGAGGGGTGCGATAATTCTTATCAAAGGGGGCACAGGACTAGAAGTTCCCCTTAATGCCGAGATACTAGATCCTATTACTGGCATTTGGAATAAGGAGGAATGGCCTGCTAAGCCAGAGCCAGGCTGGTACACAAATGGCATCCACATGCAAGGAAAGGTGTATTTAGCATGTACCGTCGTTGAGGATAACTCTGAGACCAACTGCGTCCATTGCTTTGATTTGCAAACAAAACAGTGGAGTGAGCTACCTCCAATGACAGGACGTCGCTTTTCATTTGGAATGGCTGAGTTGAATGGCCAGTTGTATGCTGTTGGCGGTACCAACGGCACTGACAACCTATGCTCTGTTGAGAAATGGGATCCAAATTCCCCCCAAAAATGGCAAGAAGTTGCTCCTATGTTATTGGAACGAAGTCAGCCCGGTGTGATTGCATTCAATGGGCTTTTGTATGCCTTTGGAAGCACAAGTGACTTCGATCACAGCTCCTTTGAGTTCTATGACCCACAAACCAATACTTGGGCTGAGCTAAGCCAGCCAGGAGAGGCGCGTACTTCGGTGGGATTGTGTGTGGTTAAAGGACTGTTGTATGCAGTGGGCGGCTGGACTGAGAATGGTATTTGTACGATTGTTGAACGTTATGATTTCCAAACGGATATGTGGACAGAAATTTCGCCTTCAGGAAAATTCAAACAGTATATTCAGTGTGTTTCGTGGATGAATCGTTTATTGGTTTTGGTCGAGATGACTGAGGGAGACTCTAAGCACATTATCGAAGAATATAATCCGGAAACTGGAAAATGGAGAACTCTTAACTCGTTTGGAAAAGACCATGGAACAGCCATTTTAATTTCAAAATAAATTACATTAAATATAATTGTTTTAATTTTTTTTTTTCAATTTTTGCATTTAATACAAATACAAGCGGATGATTGAAGATATTCATTTTGTTTCTTTTTTTGTAGATATGTAGGCATACAAGACGAGCAGGGTTATTATAGAAAGCGCAACCGATCGCGTTTGATGTATTTTAATATAAATACCCACTTGTTGAATGTCATATTCTGCTCGAATGTAAGTAGTACCTATTTAACTTTGGAACTCAAGCAATTGTTGTTAGTATCGCAACACGAAAGTACAAGAACTCATGACTCATATTTTTTTTATCGGTTTAAAATATATAGGTTCATATTACATACATTTTTTTTTATTTAAAATTAATAAGACTTAAAATAATTAGGTTTTTTCTTAATTGGTATGATCCTTTTCCTTTCCATTTGGTTGAACAAAGTCTTGATAGCAATTGACGGGATCTTTAGCTGTATATACAGAACATGATTTCCTGCTGCCTTTGAAGTTCTTTGGATGTTTACAAAAATTTTAAAAAAACGTATGTACTTTAGGAATGAGATATAATATTGAAAATAAATATTTTACCTTAAAGTCACCGATGATAAGAGTCCACAAAAAAACGAACACAAGAGGAATTACACAGAAAATTGGTGTAAGTTCATTGGAAACATAAGTAACTTGAACCATTGTAGATTTTTAGATTAAATTTATTTTAAATTTTGATTTTCTTTTTCTCGCGTCTATTTTTTATTAATACATAAAGTTTAATACCAACTCCGTGACGTTAGATTTTGACGTTTGTCAATTGAACAAAAACAGCATTCGGAGAAAAGCACTGGGTGATGCAAAAATACTTCCCGAAACGTCATAGATTTTAGTTTAGTAGTCGCGTTTTCTTTATCTACTGATCTGTATTTTTCATAATGCCATACAAAGAAAAACTTGGGATTTTGTTTTCTATCTGAATTGTGCGTTTTCATTATGGCTAAATGAAGTAATTTTGCAAATTACCTTCCAAATTACATCATTTTCCATACAAAATTCTTATTTTGAAATTTGCACGAAATTAGATGAACGCATTTAGCCAAAAATAAATTTGGAATTAAATGTAAATGAGCCTGATAAATTTGAAGGTCCCATATGAGACAAAAAGAGAAAACAACAATGAATTGTCAAACAAAATTACCTAGTTTATAATGTGAACACTTTTTTCGTAATTTTTTACTTTTTTCGTAATAGCTGTGTTTTTGTTTTATTATCTATGAATCTGGATCTTTCTATGAAAATTCCACTCACAAGTGTTTTGTACATTTGCCTCTTTTTCCCTTATTTATTTTCAGCTGTTTTCTAATTAACAATTAACTGCCGATTTCCAAGTTAAAGACTTATTTTTTGATATAGTATTTTTAAAGTACTTTAGAATAAAATAAAAATGCATTTTTGCGTCAAAAAGAATTCAAACTGATGTAAAGTTTTCCTGATATATTTATTTTAAGTCTACTTTTACTTACTTTTCGCCAAAAGTAGCAAAAAGTGAAAAACTTAACATGAGATAGAGATATTCCTGTGTGTGAAAATTATTTGGAAAAGTCGGTTTGATTTATCATTTCAGCTTCTCCGCAACCAGAGATCTCTAGCACATATTTTTATTTTTCACTTTCTGCACTTTTTACCACCAATATAGTTAAAGAAGTTCCTAGAATTCATTCCTGATATATTTATTGGAGTGCGCTCCAATAAAAAAATTTTTATTGAAGTAAACGCGCTATTATAAAGCTTAACTTTAATATTAGTTGGAATATTTTCGTAATTTGCGTTTATATTAACAAATATGGTGAGCGTTGTGTTTCCAAATTCTTTATTGTTAATAAGATGTTTTGTGAATAAATAATGTACAATAAAAATGATTTTTATGAGAAATTAATTTAACACGGCACTTAAATAACTTTTGTAAAATGTAATAAATCATGTGGTAAATCAGCTCTCCGTTAAATGTGACCATTAAACGTCATTTACCAACTTCATTTACCCAACATATTTTATGTGTAAACGTTGTAAACTTAATTTCCATACAATATCTGACAGTTCATTTACACAGTATACCAATTTACATTTTTACCACGTTTACCTTGAATTTACCCCAATATACAAACCTGGCCATGCTGCCCCTTACAACAATCAACAGTTTTTTAAAAATCCTCGTTAGTAGCATCTTTGTATATGAAAACTATAGTACTATCATGGTGGAAGTCGAATGGGGCGACATCTAGTTTACCTATGCAACCCTTACTCTTTTTTTTTTGCGGAGAGCTTATGGAGGTTTTAAATAATATTTATTGATATTTTTTGGATGCAATTATCCAAAAAATAGTCTACTCTTGCCCCTACCACCAATTTTTGACGCTTAAAGACTCCCCAAATCGAATTTTACACCATACATTTTGCAGCGCCACCACCAGGACCTCTGCAACCCTAAAAAAAACTCGCCATGATAGTACTATAGTTTTCATATACAAAGGTAGCATTTGTTTACTGCTATTTAAATTTATTTTTTATTATAAATTGAAAAATTCGAAATCATTTTGAAACAACACAGCTTTTCATATATCATACAAACAAATTTATTTAATAAAAGCAACATTACAATGACCAACTTAAAATTATAGAAAAACATCCCTTTCGAGCCTTCTTTTCGAGAAGGATATTTCTTGTTGCACTGAGCATGTCAAAAAATCTGCACAAGAAATACTTATATATTTTTTATCGTCCCGTAAAAGAAGCAGCAGCATTTTCATCGGGTGTGGTGGTCCTAATATTTTTTAAAACTATTTTTCCTGAATCCTGATCCTAAACTAATTTCGTGTTAATCAAACCTACACAACATCAATTAGAATCCTTTGAATTATCTGGAGCTGTGAAAGAAAGCAGAAATGCCGCTATAAATAACAAAAATAAAAAAACTCGATCTTGCATTTGACATCCTCCCATCAGGAACAAGTCCCCGGATAAATATAAAATTCATTAAACAGTCAATTATTCCGTCCCACCCGAAAGCAGAATCCATACGCATAATGGAAAGCAATGAGATCTCAATGTTTATGGACGTCAAGATAGACATTCATGATAAGAAATCCGAAGCCCTCAAATTTAAGGTAAGTACAAAAAAAAAATTGCATTTACAATCTACAAACAAAATGCTCTTGACGCAAGTAAAAGTAATACAATATTAACTAATTGCTGATTCACAGCAACACACATCACTCGAACCTTTTTTGGAGCTTTTGTAATTTATGCTTAATTGCTTGTGTCTAGTGCTTTGTGTCTGTTCCGTTTCTATTAATCTTATTTTCTCAAAAACAAAAAAAATTTAATTTCTTATTCAAATCATCATTTTTATTGCCTTCTTCATATTTTCCATTTCTTACTTTACCAGTCATGGATGAAATGTTTAGTTAAAATTGAGGCAATCAAGTGTCTTCCTTGTTTTCTGCGCATCACTTTTATAAGAAATGTGGAAGAAGAGGCCGCCAACTTAAGTGTATCTATAAATATTCCTGGTATAACTATTAGTTTGGCATCGTCGAGAACCAAACAACACTCGTATGGTATTTTTTGGTTGCAAAATCGAAAAAGATGTTTCATATATTTTGCTGTGGACTCTGAGTCTAGTTGCCGCCGCCACATGAAATGGATGAAAAAATCTATTAAGAATCTCGAACTTCACCGGCAGAGTAAGTTGATTCGCATTCAAATCATTTTGAAGCCAGTTTTGATGTTTTTGTTTCTGCTCAGTATTTCTAGAAACAAGACGTTCGAGTCGAGGTCGCCTTGAGGGTACTTCAACCAGCAAATCGGGTAAACAAAACTTACAAGCCATCTTGGGGCCGCTGCCTAAAATTCCAGATGGTGATAGGTATTTTTTTTTTTCATTTTATTATTTTTAATTTATTTTTGTTCTTATTAAATTATTGGGTTTATTTTTAGCATAAATTGGTCCCGACGAGTTTCTGGAATGTCGGGCATTTATGAAGAAATACCTGATGGAATTGACAAATTGTCACCGCAACCTCGGGGGTCTGTTGCATCTGGAATATATGAGGAGATGAAACCAACATCTGTGGACTGCAAATCAATAAGGTGAGTTCTTTTTAAAAAAATGTTCTTCTTTTTTTTTTTAATATTTTGTATGTTAGACTAGACAATCATCTTAGACTTCATTGTTTGATATAAACAAGCTAAAATATCGTTTTTCATTTTCTCTTAATATTACTTTTCGTTTTCCATTTAAAGCGAGGAAACTCTTGAACCAGCACCACCACTACCACCGCGAAAACGTATTAACACATTTGAACAAGATATTGGAAGCATTCCTCGTTCAAACACAAATCCCGAATCTGAAATGGCTAAAAAGAAAAAATACAAGAACGTCTTGGAAAACATCTTTGGACGTTCCAAACGCTCTGAAAGTGTCAGCGAAGGTCAGGTAAGTAATGCTGAAGATCTTATCAAAGGCAGTCCGGACAAGGAGCAACCCCCTGAACAATACTATACCAACACACCCAACACTCATCTGCGCCAAAAACAACACAACACATCAATAGCTCGCAAAAAAGCATTGGCTAACAAACGTAATAGTTTTTCAAGTCCAGATCTATCTAAACTCAATGTTTTCGAAGATCTTTCGAATTTAGATGAACACATTTCATTATCATCAGAATTGTTACCACTTGAAAATCTTGATGATTCTACCAAAGAAGAATCATCACCGTCAAAACGTGAATCATTGGAGAGTTTAAATATATCAGAGCAGATTCAACCGAATTTCAATTTCTCTTGTAATTTATCGAGCGTTAATTTGGTTGGTTCGAATTTGAATATTAAAAGTAATAATCAACAAGTTCTTATTGATGATAATTCGGGTTACTGTGCCATGGCACCCATAGTTAAAGAACAATCCTCAGATAGTGACAAGGAAAATGATGAAGACGATGATCATGATAATGATCAAAAAGATGATAAAGTGGATGACCAGCAACAATCTCACAATGAAAGTGCTGTCTATGAAAACATGGCCAATTCGTCCGCTTTAAATAAATCAAATCATTATGAAAATATTGGAATATGCCTCTCCACCCCCAGAGAGAAAACCCCTGTTGATCTCGATGAGAGTTACTATCAAACGCCGCGCAAGTCAGTTATAAGCATTGATGATAAAATACCGTCTTATTATCCAAACAGTTGTGACACAGCCAAAACAAGACGTCGCAGTCCCTCGATTGCCGAAAAAACGGGAAATTCAAATAATCTTCGCCACCTGGCAAACATTAAAGTTATTCGCCGCGAAAATCTCTACATATCGTCCCCGCAGAAGATCATTGATCAGCGCTTGCGTTCTACAGCAGTTGCAGATGCTGGTGAGAACCACCACAGAAGTCCGACAAAAAAATCTTCATCTTCGCCACTAATGGCGCGAAAAATTTCGGAAAATGTCTACACAGTTACACGCCACATCGACGAAACGAGAGAACACCAATTGGCTCATAGCCAGTCGCAAAGGATTCTCAATCTTGCTGCTCTGCAAAGCATTGATTTTAAATTTGATGACACTAAAAACGAATCGGATTTAAAGAGTAATTGCATGCAAGGATCGGATAGTGCCTCTAGGATCTATCAAAAATATGCTACTCTCGCGAGGATCACTCCCAGCAATAAATACATTGAAAAATGCTCCAAAGGCAAAACCAATGCAACAAATAATGATCTCAGTAATGTAAAGAAATTCACCTCTTTGCCTAGATTTAAGAAAATTGATTTTTCCCCACTAAAGTTGAGGATCAACAATGTCCTGCAACGCCATCAAAATAATGAAGTTTGAAACGCATTTAGGAAAAATTCTGTCTTTTCATAGAAAAATGCTGCTGCGCAACATATAACAGTAAACTATTTTTTATTTTTCAAAGTGTTTAGTTTTTTTAAGTACTCAATTTCGATTTACGAAGGCTAAAATCCAAATGCTCAATTTCGAAGAAAAATGCAGGTAAATAGAGAAAACAAATAGTTTAAGTAGCAGTATTGATAAGATTTGAATTTTTTTCATCCTAATTTGTATTGCTAAAAGCAAATTTTATGTTTTAAACATTTTAATATTGATTTCTATTTTAATTATGTTTATTGTTAAAAATATTTTATTGTTATTTTAATCATTTTTTTTTTGCGAAAGTGTTATGAAATTAATTGTATTAAAAAATAATAATTTAAATCAAATTGACACCTTTTTCTTTGAAGTAGATGTGGCTTCAAAAAAAAAATAAGGTTAATAATTGTTTTGGTCCTGGTTAACTGCTATTTGGGTAGGGTTCGCTTTTTTAATTAACTTATTTTGCAAAAAAAAAGTAGTTTTTTATTCGATCGGAACTACAAATACATATGTATGTTTTGTCATATTCGAAACATTTCTGTAGGGCGATGCGAACTGTCTAAACTTCGTCATCAGATGAAATATTATTTACCAAAGGACACGTATTTTTTTTATAAACTCCCTTTTAGCTCAAAGTAAAAACCTAAGAACTGAGAAACTTCTGTCTAACTATGGAAAAATTTGTTCAAAAATCTTGTTTATTGTTTTATATTATAGCTGCCTAACTTAGACCCAAGATAGTTTGTCTTAACCGTTAATAAAGTGATGTTTATTTTTATTAAATAAAGCACAATGTCACTGCTCTTAAAATGACAGCGTTATGATAAATAAAATAAAACAAAAATTTTATAAAATTGTCGCTGGTATGATGAAAGACGATACTTTGGATACAATGTTGATTTTACGATCGAAGAATTCATGCTTAATTAGGTTCTTGTATTTATTGGTATTTATTTACTTTTTACCCACTCGAATCCTCAAAATGTAAAACACGGACATTCACTTTTTCAACTTCGAAAAAATTGCATCTATCGAAAATAGTGAAAATAGTTGATTTAGAGTTTGCTAATGCTTTAAATAAAGTGATGTACAGCTAACTTTTTAGTGGTGGATGAATGCAGAAGAGCCTATAATATACAAAATAAATAAAAAGAATTTTTTCAGTTCACAGAACAATTCGGCAAATTAATTAATTAAATTTAATATCTCATTGAAAATGTAGACTTTAAAGTACTTGAGAGGACGCTTTGAAAGGACCTATAGGAACCAGGCACATTTGATTCTATTGAAAACGTTAAAGAAACTACGAAAAAAAACATTTTTCTAGTATTTTGTGCAGGTTTAATTAATCGTACCACCGAAGTAACGTGTTCCATTTTATTCTAATAAACTACCTTTTAACTGTTTGTCTATTATTTTTTTTTTTGCATTAAATATTTATTTACTTTTCATATTGACTTTTTTACCAGAACGTATGTGTTTACATTTTTAAGAATCAAACAAAAACTAAATAAAAAAAAAAATGTATTTAGCTCAAACTTTTAAAATTTAACTAAAATAAAACCTACTTGCATTTTCTCTGTAATGGAAATAAAAAGAGAACAAATTAATTATTGAAATACTTAAAAAAAATTACAAAAATAAAAATTTTATATCTTGTAAGTACTACATATATCGCTCACCGATTGAACAGAAAAAATTAACTTAAAATGTATAATTTAATTTATAAATAAAAAAAAAGAAAAATTCATATTTGATAATCTGTGATTGATTAACGTACAAACAAAGGCAAACAAACATATATTATATATATAACTATACAAGACTATTAAAATTAATATTTTTAAAATAATTGATAAAATATTAAGCTACATATATAAATATGCATAAGTGAAAGAAAGTGTTGTTTTGAATTTGCTTTTGAATATGAAAAAAAATATAAAATCTTTTAAAAAGTCTAAAAATTAGATAGATGCAGTACTCAGTGGATAAATATCGCTCAGAATCTATGAATCTGGAAAATAAAGTCGAAATTAAAATTAAAATTAATTTTATAAAACATAACCAATTGCTTTTATAGTGAATACACTAAATTCAAAAATATAAACATAATATTAAAATCATTATATGAACAAAAATTATCGAAATGCTTTAACTATAGTAAAACAAAATTTAAATTAACAAAATATGCTTCTTAAGCTTAAAAAAATTAATATAACAAAAAAAAAAACAAAAAAAAATAATTTTCCTTCAATACAATCGTTAACAAAATTAAAATAAAAAAAAAAACATGTCAATTTAACGCTTACCTTTAACTGTAACACTATCAATCGAATATCGTTGTTGTCTATTATTTAATCGTAAAAGCTTATATTGTTGAATCTGTGGAACTTTGACAAAAATTATTTAAAAAAATATCGAAACAAAATATAAAGAAAACATAATGTATTATTACATACAAATATCAAAAAAGAAAGACTTAAAAGTAGATTAGAGTGTATTGTTTACAAGAAATTATGAATTGTATTATAGTTATATGTAGGTTTACAAAAAAATGTGTTTTTTTATTTAATCTAACCGAATAAAGATAAATTTACAAGGGAACTCAGTGTGTTCGTTAGTTATAAAAGATTAAAAATATATGCGAGTGTAAAAAAAATTAAGTACGAAGAACGTTCAAAAGAATTTTTTTTTGACTATGCTTCCTTTTTCGGTTGGGTCATGTTTTACTCGAATTATAGATTTAAAACGCACTGCTCTGTTGTCTTGAAAATTAACATTTAAACTTCATTTTAAAACAAAACAAAATTAAGGTACAATATTTTTTAGCATTACATTCTGAAACAGTCTTTAATTTGATGAATTTTAAAGCACTTACTCGGAAGGTTAAAATTTTGTAACCAAGCTGTTTTCCACACAATTCAAGGCAATGGAATTGAATCCTGAAAAATATAATTTGAAAGCTAGTCTTCTTATAAATACATTAACGATTTTCTGCGATATCGAACTTTATCGTGTATAAATTTATGAAAAACAAGTCAATGTCAATAATAGCGATTAGCAAGGGGTTTAACTTCATATAAACCATTTTTAAATATAGGAAGTTAATAATAACAGAAGACATAGTGCTCATGGTCGAGTCTATCCGCCTTCATTTAGGAATTACACCTTAACATGAAACGTCTAAAATTAATTTCATATAATATATTCAAGCTTTAGTATCGTATGACGTGTGATTTAAATTAATAAGAAAATCTACCATACTTTTCACATGACCATCTAAAAAAAAAAAAATGTTTAAATAAGAACAAATTTTTGCAATTGAAATATTGTAAATTCCCAACACTTGTTTGTTCCCATATCCTTACAAGACTCTTATTATACTATAATTTTAACTTCATGTAGGTAGGTATAATACTCTAAAAAGATATCTATGACATTTTACGTAAGATCTTATAGCAACACTCCATAATTAAATGATAAGGTTGATGTTGAACATTGTAGTCTCCACTATCTTAATTCCCAACAACAAGCATGCACAATGCACCATGCACCCTAACAGTTTCGACTCGAATAACAAATTCAAAACATTTATCCATCTATAGAAAGACGGGCAACCATAAACGAATGCTCATGTCCTCTATGGTCACACTTTGCTGATTTCATTCCCACAAGTTATACCACGTACTTAGTCGCGAACTTAAAGAGTCTTCCATGAGTGCAGAATGATGATCGCATTGAAGTGAGTCTTTTGAAGTAGTCAAATGTTGTTATTTTTGTTGTTGCTGTTTTTGTCACAAGCTACTCGTTTAACACAATATGCCTTATCCCTCTATCCAACTAAAATGCTACTCTATGGTAAGTTACATCCAACCAAACCCAAACCCAACCAAACCAAACGAACTATCAAAAGCATAAGCACAAAGAACGCCAATGGAAATTAAAAAAAAAAAGAAACTCAAAAGAGCTGAGGTTCAAACTTAACACAATACACAACAAAACAACAGGTAGATTGGTTACCTATGTACAAGATACACCTGAGCAGAGTAAGAAAATGCATGTATCTGTATCTATAAAAATGATTTTTCCACTATTTCGCTCTTCTTCTTCTATTTCTTGTTATTTGTTATAAGCTGGGGTTCGACTCCGAGAGCTGAAAATTACCAAGTCTCAGTTGAGTTCAAACTCTACGATCGTCGGTTCTATAGAGTGAAAGAGGTCTTATTTCAGTGTGTCGGTCCAAACGATCTATGAATAATAAAAATTCAAATGATTCGTATCTGTAAGTACGGTTCAATATACATGTTTCTCAAATCTTAAAGATATTTGCATTGAAAATAAAAAAGTGAAAACTGGCAAAGAAAAAATTATACATTTCAAAGATTTTCAAATAACTATGAAGATCAGTGAGGAAGGCAAAGATCGCATTTGATCGTCATAGCCATTGGCTTTTTGGTTTATTTATCCATTAGTAAATCTATCCATCAACTTACCTACGAGTACACCTCTATCTAAAACAACTAAATAAAAAAGAGAAAATTAAATTAAGAAAAAAAAAGTAGATAGATTTATACTATTTTTGTATTGTTGTTCTTGTATGCTGTGCTTCGTGAGTTGTAGCATGTGTATTTGAAAAATTTAAAGAAAAAAATAAAAGTATACAAGAAATATCTATAAAAGGAAGAAGTTAAAATAAAAAAAATATCCAAGTCCAAAGAGAAGTGATTAAGATTGTTTTTTTGTTCTTGTTGGTTGTATTCTTTTGTATTTGATTTTATAAAGTTTGGATTAAAAACCCTTCTTCGAAGAGTTGTTTTTAAGCACACACAGCACACATACTGCAAGAATATTTTGTATCTATTAGATACCTACTTATATGTGAAAGGAAGACGATTATTCTACACTTAAGTCTAGCATACCATCGAATTGAAAATATATCCACCTGTGGCTTTATATACAGGTGAGTTGTATGTTTTTTTTTCTTTCATTTTTTTAAAGTCTTTTACTTAAAAGTATTTTTATAATTTATAAATATAAATAATATTTGTGGCTGATAATAATACTTTACACATACATACCTAAAGAGTTAATTATTTTTGGCCATTTTATACATAATCATCAGCTGATTGATGGAGGTTTTAAGAACTTCCATATATATTTAATGTGAAAATTGTAAACTATTTACGTTTACGGTTCAGCCATTTGTATCTTCTAAATTATTTGGAGTTTGATGTTGAATAATTGAAAATAGTCAATAATATGGAAAAACAACAGTGAATCCGCAGCGAATAAAAAAAAATTGAACCAAGGCTGAAGCACGTTTTTTTTTACAACTGACCCTGAAACTGGCAGCATTGTATAATTTTAAAAGTTGTAAAAAAATATCCCATAACATTATTTTTTATAAATAAGAGTAACAAACAAAAGAAATCATAAATTTGAAGACAAGAGCTTCATTGATAAACGTAGAAGGGTTCAAGAAAAAATATAAGATGAGAGAACCATTTGCATAATATTTTTGGAAATTTACACGAACTTTAAGTAATTGTTATTATTAATCCAGTTGGAATGTACATCTTGAATTGAAAGTAATTTATTTTTTGTTAATTAACTAAAAAAATATGCGTGCATAACAACAATAACAATAAAATTATGACAATTTCCGTACGACGTTTT
Organism: Syrphus vitripennis; assembly: GCA_958431115.1. Taxonomy (NCBI): domain Eukaryota; kingdom Metazoa; phylum Arthropoda; class Insecta; order Diptera; family Syrphidae; genus Syrphus; species Syrphus vitripennis. Next base: position 95,693,762 of record OY288109.1, read on the forward strand.
CGAAAGCGGATGGTATTAAAAAAATTGCATTGAAAGCGAGGAATTAGATCCCCTCCGATATTTTTATTTTTTCTTTTTTGACCAACCTACACTATATAACACATTTTATGCTATATCAAAAAGAAGCTCAGTTCTCTTTTTCTTTACCATGTTAATGAATTATTTGAGAAAAATTAAAAAAATATACAATTTGTCTGTAAATAGTCGTCAAGAGACTGAAAAATTGAAGGGATACTCCACGTTCCTTGGCAATAATGTCACGTAAGCGTAGAGTGATGAGGAATCCTTTTTTTTTTGTAATAAAATAATTTAAAAAAAATCATTGCAAAGATTTGTTTTCCAACATTCAAACCATTGCTTTTGTTGTCCCAAAACTGGCTTGAGACACGTCAGTGACTGATAATTAGACACTTTCAAGAATTTTTTCAAAAATGAAAATGTACCGGATCCTAATAATTTGGTTTGCCATGTACATACATATAGATATAAATTAGATTTATATATGTATATGAAAAAATCACTTTAAAAAGTTGATACTAATAAGCGGGCAGAATTCTGTTAAATCCAAACCGTTGAACGAATTTTAATGGAAATTGACACACATGTTAATATTCGTCTTATACATGTGTTTGATTTAGAAAAAAACATTAGAAAAAAAAAATTATTGACATTTTTCCAAAATTTGAGGGTTTCGACATTTGTATGGAAGAGGGGAAAAAGTCTGTTAAATCAGGCACACACGTCAGATTAGTCTTACATATATTTGTAAAAATTTGGTTAAAAAAAATTGATTAGAAAAAAAACTAAATTAATTTTTCAAAATTTGAGGTTTTGATGTTTGTATGAGAGAGCGAACAAAGTCCTTTAAATCTTAACATACATTTTGTCAGAATTCGGTAGGGAAAAATTGATTGGATAAAAGTTATTGAGATATTTTGTATAAGATACTCGTGTCTTTAAATCGTGTCTTTGGTATTTAGGACAAAATCTAGCGACCGTTTTGCCTTTATTTCGTTTAAAAAATTCTGTAATTTTTTTCACTGTTTCGAGTGCAATGTTTTCAATATTTCAAAAGAAGACATTTTGAGCTTTAAAATGCTTTTTATTTTGTCTCAAAGCAACACTATTAACCAAGTTTCAATCTTTTAAAATCACTCAAAAAGTTACAAAAAACAATGTTCGATCCTCTGATTTTTTGAATGAGTGAAGATTGACTGTGCTATTAGCATTCTACATTTGTCTTCAATAATTTAATAAATAATGGCTTCATATCTGTGTCATGCATTTTTTTTAAAGTCTGATACGAGTTAAATGTCAGAAAAGAATGTATACATTTTCCAATAGTGATAATTTATTTTAATTCAATACTATAACTTTGAAATGTAAATTATCATTGACAATTATTATTTGGGAAAAATGCACATACATATGTATGTACATAAATATATGATCAATATTCACTTTTCTTTAAAGTTGTAAGAAATAAAACCATTCTTTTCTTTATTTCGTATCTTTTGTTATAATTTAAGCTCATTAAGACATCAAGGTGAAACAATTAAGACCAGTTAGCACCAAGAGATTCGAATCTGAACACCTTGCAATTTACGAGCAGGTTCTATTTTTGGTTTCCACTATGAACTCAAAATAAAATAAAAGAAGAAGACAAATAAAAGAATTGAAAAAAGGTAAGAAATGCCTTTTCATAAATGGAGAAGATTTATTAAAGATGCATATATTTTTTTTTTTAATTAGATAGAAATATATACAAAATGGAGATACGAATACGAATAAAATATGTATACCTATTTATGTACACATAGAACTTTTGTAGAATGTGCAGGTATATAGTTAGAAAGGTTTAAAAATTTAATTAGAAGTGGAGTATTATTCTTAAGGTCATCAAACCCATTGGTTGCCTTTAATTGAAATTAGAAGTTAGTTATTTTAATATATTGATGATATGAATTTTTTTTTTCAACAGACTAAAACCAAATAGTAACGTATTTGTATGAGAAAATAAGTGAGAATGAATATTTATTAGAATTATTTTCAGTAAACAATTCAATCAAACTTATTAAGAATTTCAACACAAATTATCTATTTGTTTAGATAGTTTTTACAGATGTAAATGTAACTGTAAATTCCTGAATCGATTAAATTGTAGGTTGTAAATTGTAATATTGCAAAATTTACTTTTGTTTTATTTAAAGTAGCTTAGCTTATCGTATGGTAAATTCCTAGACTATGGAATTTTCAAATGTTATCACTCTAAAGATATTCATTACTTATTAAAATTAAATCCTGCATGAAAAATATTAGTTTTTGTTAAATTCTTTGGCTTGGTCAAAATATAAAAATAAATGCAAGGAATTCAATTTTTTCGATTTAAATATGTCAAAATTTTTAAAGTGAAAAATACATACAACTTTAAAGCATACATTTTTTTTTTAAATCGAACGATTACAAATAAAAATAAATATTTTTTTTAAGAAATCTTTTTCTTTTAAACAGACAAAAAACAATTGGTTTTAAAAAACAAAATCACCTACTTTGTTATGATACAACTTTTTCAATTTATTCAAATTTTCTTAGGATGATAACAATTGAATCACTAACATTTACTATTTTCCTTACTTCATTGATAGTGTAGCTTTTGTAAATCAAATTTAAAATGAATTCAAATCATTTCAGGGTTATTTTTTTTTTGAAAATCTCATCTTTAATTCAAATAAACGTATCACCAACTACGAACTTCCTTATTTTACGAATCAAACATTTATACTCGTACATACAAAATTATACTGGTAATTATAAAATATGGAAATATAGTTTAAAAGAGCTTTAATCAATTATTTGAGATAAGAATCTGTACAAAATTTGTATGTCCATGAATTTAAATTAAGGTTTTATATATAAGAATGCCTTAACCTTCTTAGCTCCTTCCCCTCATGTTTAATTACCGATGATTGATTCTTTGTTATTTTTTAACGATTTTCGATTTTGCTTCTGAGTAATTAAAGTGTAATAAAAAGTAAAAACGTTCAAGGATCCATTATTATAATGTAGATGAAACAATGTTTTCTATTTCTTCAAAATCTTTGTTTGTGCTTCGATGTTTTGATAGAAATGAAGTTGCAGATTTGCAAAAAGGACTAAAAATTCTAATCTCTTGATTTTTCTTGTCTGTGTGTGAAGGTTCTTCTTCTTGTTTTTTTTTTTTTTATTAAAAAAACTTTTTTTAAATAAAATAATATATTATAAAATAGTCACATTACAATTTTCATTCATGTATCCATGTATAATACCAGTTTCGTCTCAGTCTTATTAAAAATCGATAGATTCGAGTCTCGCTCTCGATCTCGACACCAAAAAGTTTTAATCATTTTCTATGTTTCATAGTAAAAATGCTTTTTAAAATAGCGAAGCTAGGGAACTGAAATAAAAATCTTAAAAAAAGGGTGAAGAACAATTTATATTTATTTATTATATACCAAATTCAATTTTTTTCAAATCAATCTTTAAAAACTGAAACCTAGTAACCACAACCTCTTGTTATCTTTTATCTTACAAAAATATATCCAAAGATTAATATAGCATATAAATAACTTTATAACTTATACACCTAACTGGAAAAACGTTACATTTTTTATTAACAAAAAAAAAAAGAAGCAATAATGAACTTGACTTAATCGCATTATCATTCCATGAGTTTGATTGAACATACAAGTTCTTATATATAAAATATTTTCTTTCACAAATTGCCAAGAAAATCTTGATTCTGATTCTGATGTGTGTGATTACGCGATCATTATGCAGTAGAACATGTTTCTTTACCAGATGATGATGATGATGATGATGGTCCTATATGAATTGGCATCTTCAATTGAATAACGAACAAGTTCTATTCACAACCATAACAGATCCATGTTATGATATAGCAATAGATTAAAAAGATATACCTTCTTCATATGGTAGAAAAGTTGAAATACTCGTAAATCTATAAAATGTTCAATCCGAAAAATCCTAAAAGATGTACCCATACCTAAAGGTAAATAAAACTACACAATTTCAAGAGCTTAAATTTGTGCTGGATTTAAATTTTCCATCTATGGGGATTTTGTTTAGCAACAGCAAAAAAGCACCTATTAATTCATTAAGCTTTGAAGAAATCTTCAGGAAATAAGACCAAATTGATATGTTCAAAAAAGAGCACACTTTGTCATTGTTCAAAGCTCCATTAACAAACAGGCATTTACAAAGGGGCGCCAAACCATAACTGGGAATCATTTAAATTTGTAATAAATATCTGTCACAGGCATAATAAGCAAAAAAAAAAATAAATAAAAACAGATAATTCTAATTCATTATGAATTTGCATAAATTGCTTAATCTAACACTCATCATCAAAAAAAAAAAAAAACCGATCAATATTGTGAGGGCATTATAAATTTCAATGTCATTATCATTATTGTTTAATTTTTGATCAACAAATAAAAAAACAGACTGTCGATAATGGTTACATCATTAAAAACAAGAGCACTGACCCTTTAGTTGGTCAAACACAATATACATAAATAAATCTTTAAAATAAATTAACATAAAAGAGTTGATTGAATATCTCAATATTTTCACACAAACCAAAAGTCAATAGAAAAATTCAAGAAAATGAATATTTTTTAAGTTGACCGTTTAAGTGGGTGTACATACAATCATACATGCGGGTAGGTATGAAAAAAAAAACATAATGATTTACATGTAGTCCATTCATATAAGAAAAATAACCAGCTTAATATTGGAAAATTTCGGAAAAGTTGGATTTTGGAATGATGTAAATATGTACATATGTACATACACACATGCTACATATGAAAGTTTTCTGAAGAAACTGTAAAATGTCATGATTGATACCATAGTTGTAAGAGTTTGCAATTATTTGAGTCTCCAAAACTTTGCAATCAGTATTCATTTTCCCTTGAAAAGATTGCAACTCCTCATCAATTGATTTTAATCAATGATTGCAATCTTGCGTTCTTTTTGCATTATTTGTATTCTTTGATTTTTTGCTTGGCATTCAAATGATTAGGATAAAAACGATTGCAATCTTTTTAAGGGAAGATTAATGCTGATTGCAAAATTTGAAGTCGCAATCGTTTACAAACCTTTATTGATACGAGCGCCGCAAAAAGTTTAAGGGGGGTTAAGGGTACTCCGGGGAAATCCGCTGAAAAGCCAATTCTTATTATATAGCTTCCTCATATGGTATTCCGAAAGAACTGTAAAAAGTACCCATCGATATGAGTGCTGCAAGTAAGGCCCTATTATCTAGGCAATATTTTAATATGGGATATTATTAAGATTACTTATATATTACCTCTTTCATAAAAAATTGTAGCGCAAGTTCATGAGAAAATCGAAAACCAAAAATTCGGTTCTTTGGCAGGTACTGTTAATAATGGTTTTTTGAAAAATAATTTAGAAATATTTAGTATGCAATTACAAAACATCTGAAAAATATTTATCAAAATCGGTTGAGTTGTTTTCGAGCTAAACATTTTTTGTTTTAACGGCTAATAATAGGTACCGTTACTTTTGGAGCTAAAAACAATTAAGTTTCCGCTCTGCCGATACTCCTTAAAATCATTGGTCCAAAGTTTGAAAATCCCCAAAGTAGTTGAGACTGTAAGTTGAGTGATAGACAGACAGAATTGCGGGACCAAAATTTTTTTCTTGTTCTCTATCAATTGTGATTAATATCTCAAGTTGGATTTTTTTTACGAATCCAGAACTGTACTTATGTATTGTCTAGCAGAAACAATATTTTTACCTTTTGACCAATTTCCGAAAACATTTTTGTATACATTTTTTTGTAGATAATACTTTGGTGTTTAAAATGAGCATGGATATTTTTTTTACAACGAAGTCATTTAAGAGTAAAAAGCCAAAAAAATCAGAATTTTAGGATTTCGAAATAATTCTAAAAATAATTATATCCTTAAAATTATTGTTCTTAAAAACAGTTGAATATACTAATATAATATAAAATAATAATAAGCAATCAGTTTTGTGTTAAATAATTTTTAATCAATTTTGTATTTAAAAAGTGTTCCACGAAAAAGAAATTTTGGGGTCCTTTAAGTCCCCTATTGATTGGGATTTTTTACACGCCAGGTTGTAGTCCAAAATCCAACTTTTCGACGATTTTTTCAAAATTAAATTTTATAATGACTGGACTGGATTTTAAAATATAATTTAGTTCTATATACCTGAATAAAATAAAACCCTTTGTGCGTGAATATAAAGGTAGATAATAATTTACATAATAATATGTAAATGTAACTAATAAAAATGGTCAGAAATAATTAAGTCGATTAAGACGAGCTATGGTATTTATTAAATTACATCTAGCTGCTTGACTTTGCTCGTGGACTAATTTGTGTTGGCAATACAAATTTTAATCAATGCATAATTAATTCAGTGCTAAATTCAGTTCAAAATAAGCAAAGATTTTTATATTGCTGGAATTCTTATATTTGGCACTATATTTAGGGCATTTGAATTACCTTCTTGTGGATTATTGGTTTTTGAGTAACTTGTTTTTTATACATAAATGATCCGTTGAATTAACGGTTCTGTTACAAATTCAAATTTGACAAAAACAAACCAATTAAACTAAAAATCTATTTTTTGTGAAAAGCCGATTTATTTAAACAACTACAATTTTGCTTAGGTAATTTTGTGGTCTTATTGGTGCCTTTTTCTTTGTTTGTATATTTTTTTAGTTTTTAATGAGCACATCTCGAACTTTTTAGAGTCAATTTAATTTGCATGAATATTAATTACAGTAACTCGAATTTTCCTAAAAATGGCTCTAAGACGAACTAAATTTCATATACATATATGTGGGTACAGTGAATTCAACTTAGAGGTCGGAAAAAAGATTTCGTCCTCAAAAGACTCTAGTTGAAGAAAATGCAGAAAAAATTGGTCAAAACAAATTTATCAATAAAACTGTCAAACTTCTATCAAAAACAAAAAAATGTATAGGGAATAAATTTTTTTTTGATACGAGTATGACATGGACATCATTGGAGACAAAGAATAAAAAAAGCAAAACAGACATTTGAGCTCAAAACTGAAGATTTCATCTAATGCATAGAAAAAATACAAACATTTTTTGTTTCAAATATCATTATATTGGTTTTTTTAAAAAATTCCTAGGTATTGTAATTTTAATAGTGTATATTGAGTTTACAAAAAAAGAAAAAAAAATTAATTTTAATATTATTAAAATTATGTATGTATGAACTCTTTTACCAAAAATCTAATTTAAGGCAGGTACCGTAAATAACTGGTTTTTGCCAAATAATTTCTTCAAAACCTACAGAACAAATTTCATCAAAACGTTAGAGCCCTTTTTGATTTAAATAAGATTTGTCATAACGATTATATAACAGGTCTCAGATCTCGTGCATTTTTTTAGCTCCAATAATAGCAAAAAAAAAAAATGCACGATCTATGAAGTTACCCAAAAACCTTTATCACATCATATCAAAATTACTTCAGTATCTTACGCTCTAGGTCAAGGTTTAGACAAACAGACAAAAAAACCGACAGACAGACCCACAGAATTGTGTGACCTACTTTTTTCGCGTTCTCTATCATCTTAATGAAAGGTCTGATTAAATCTGAAGTTCGATTTTTGTACATGTCCTATCCTATAGTTCCTAAGCCGCAAGTTAAAATGTCCTGTAAATTCCAAATTAATAAACAAGAACAAGTTCTTTCAACCCAATTCTATTCCGCATCGCTTCAGTTTCATGTCCCAAGAATGCCTCTTCTTAGAAAATTATTTATTACGATTAAAACTCCAAGTAAGTAACGATGTGTCATGGTTCAAGAACGAAAAAAAGGTCAACTTGATTTACATATTAAATTCGTAAAATGTTTATTTAACTTTTGCCATAAATTATATGTGTTCAATGAGTAGGTGTGGGTATATTATAATGGTTGGTCTTCCATCTTCTCATATAAAGTAAAAAAAACCGGTAAAATAAAAACGGTTCTTATCCAAAACGAGACATTTTATTAATTTATGAGAAAATAAAAAGAAAACCTAAATTATATATACCAACAATATTTTAATTTTTTCTGAAATCAATCGATGTTAGAATTTAATAATGTTTGATATGTTAAATTAAATATGCTTCTATAAAAAAAAGTTATCAATTTTTTATAATTTAATTTTTTGTAATAAAATGTTCGTGCCATCTAGTCGTACATTTAATTTTAGCATTTTACTCTAATCATAACTGGGGAAATTTACTCCCCTTTCTATACGGTTTTTTTTTGTCTCGGTTCATCATCCTACACACTTTTGTGTGATGAAGTATGCAAATCATCCTGTACCTTTACCAATATCTGTATATAGTTAACCTCAAAGCTCTTCTTTAAGTAAGTAATATTGTTTTTTTCATAATATACATATACATATGTATGTACTGTACATAATAATTATAACAAATCTTTAGTGTTTTTAAATAACTTAGCTAATAGTAAACTCGAGTTTTATTAGTGCGAAATGAGACAGAAAACAAACAGGCCAAGGGAGCCATGAGCGTGGGGTGTTTGTTTTCTGTTTCAAATGTCTTCTTTTTCGCACTAAACGAAAATTGGCTTTTAATTCCAGACTAGCTATTATATCAAGCCATACAACTTTAGAAATTATGTCAAAAATGGCAATTTTAAACTATTCAATTAAGAAGTTTTTCTAAAGTTAGACAACTTTGATTAAAATTATGAATAAGATGTGGGTGCTTAAAATAACGGATTTTCTAGATTGCGGTTTATTGAAGGTCAACAATCTTGAATAGGGTATGAATTGAGTCAGTTGATTTTTTTTTTGAAAGCCATTTTGTTTTTTTTGTATCCATTCATGCGTTTACAGCTTCCTCTGCTGCAACTAGTGTCAGACTCTATTTAAATTCACTTTCAACGACTGTCAAACATTAAAATGGTCGCTATAGAACCGAGTTAGTGAGAGTTTTTTTCTCCATTAACATGAAATATTTTTTTTTTTGGAATGCAAAAATGAGCAATTATGTACATGAACATAATATCAAAAATGAAATCGAACAGAGACCCGTTTGCAACAAAAATATCCATTTAAATCTACTCAGTTATTTACATTAACCAAACCACAAGATAAAAAACAATCTTATTAAAGTATAACCAAATGCGCGTATGGCATTAAAGTCCAATGAATAAGTTAGGCTCATGTTGAGTCCAGTGTTTGCTCAGCGTCAGCACAGCACTCTAGGTGTGAACGCCATGCCATGTTTATTATTATCTTCAACCAGCCATTCGTGGCCAACTTTGATGCGGTGAAATCCATACGTAGGAATAGGACTTTCGATTATTATTGAGTGTGGTAGTTTGAAGTTGCAATATTGCAATGGTCGGCAAATTATGATTATTCATTCAAATGCGTGCAAAAAAAAACATCTTTGATGGAATTGTAGAAATTGTATGCATGTTCTGTTCTGGTCGTTGGATGTCTAGTGGACTAGATGTTTATCTGCATAAAGATGTATACTTTGATAGGTATAATGTACTCGAAAAAGGTGGACACAGGCACATATACCTATTGGGGCCAATCGAATGAATAGGTTAAGACAAAGAGTTAGAAAAAAACTTACGGTGATTTTTTTTTTATGATTGATGACATTTAAATGAGATTGATGTTGATGACAAAGGGAATTTATATAGTTAAATAGGTTAGACAGAAAGTTTATGAAGAAGTAATATTTTTTAAAAGGGAATAATATTATGTAGGTCAGGTACTCCTTTCTTTGTTCTTTTATCGATAAAGAAGTGATATCATGTGAAATTATGAATGGGAGTTAAACTAATTAGTTTATTTTGGCCAAAAAACTGAAGGTTATTGGTGGTCTGAATTCGAATCTGAATCTGAATCAGAATTCATATGATAACATCGAGTTTTTGAGATAGTCGAATTGAAAAGTTTGAAAACGCCGTCTTTAGTATATCTTTAAGGTTATGTAACACAACTCAAGAAATATTTTTTTTCAAAAATTTAACTAACGTTTCTGAAAGTAGGCGTATTGATCTTCCTAATTCATTAATTAAACTAAGCTACTTGGAACTTACTTGTAAATTATTGAAGTTCACACAATATTTGAATAGCACTTATTACCCATACCTACACTGACAGATAAAAATTTAACTTTAAAATGTTTTTGGAGTTGAAAATGAAACACATATTTATCCATCAGCTTTAGTTTTTGAGATATATGGCATGGGTACATATATTTAACACAAAAACGACAATAAAACGACGGCACTTGAAAAATCATAATTTGTGTCGATATTTTTGATATTTTATTAAAAATATAAGTAAAGACAAATGTCTGAAAATTGGAAAAACTGATGTCTCTAATGAAAGTATTGAATCATTACCAACAATTAATTATCGGTTAGCTACTTAAGACTTTATTTAGGCATTCCTAAACAAACCTTAAAAAAATTTATTTTTAATTAAATATTATTTATGTAGATATGTACATATTATGTATGTATAAATTATTGATTCCTATAGTTTGTACCTACAATATAAATGATTAATGCATTTCGTAACTTTGAAAGTATAGATTGTTTGTTGGTTTGACAACAACACAATCTATACTTTAAAAGTTACGAAATGCATTAAAGAGACAACTGTCAAGTCTATAGACATTTGATAAGCGTTATTTTTTTATAAACAATGAATGAATCTTTTATACGATACAATATTTTCCTCATACATAAATCAATATCCTTTTTCAATTCAAAGCTCATAAAAAACTATCAAATGCGTCATTGCGTCTTCTTTAACGTCAATATCTATCGTCAGTGAAGACACCGTCACATCGAACAAAAAACAAAACAGAAAACATACTTAGAATTCAGGTCGAGCATGACATTTTCATTATAAATCATCTAAACCATCAACAAATATTAGCACATTCAAACGCGTTAAGTATGCACGGTACACGCACTGCATCACATTGTTGTTGCGTGGGACAAATCAAACACAGGCACGTAGCTAAAATATATAGGAATGGAGAGTCCCCATTTTAAAAGAAAATGTTAATTAATTTTAAAATTACGTAGAATAGGAATCATTACTAAGCTGTCATTTAACAAAAGTGAAGACTTTGACATTTGTCAGTTGCATTGTGAATCAATAAATTCGAAGCTATCATTTAGCCAAAGTGAGAACTTTAACGTTTGTTTATACATAGCTTATTGTGAATTTTTAAAAAGAGACAGATATATATTGCTTTTTTTTCAATAAGCCGTAAGTCAATATAATGACTGCGTTGACACTAACTTTAATGAGAACGCTTTAATTCGTTCATCATCTGAGCTTTAGATATTTAAAACAAAACATGTTAAAGACGACGAAAAATTAAAACCTTTTTCCGTAAATGTGACATAAATTGTTACCTGTCAAACTCAACCCAAATTAATTTAACAATATCTTTTAAAACCTATCAAACACCCTCCTGCTATGAACCTGGCTTGCGTATAGAACTGTGCGCAAATGTAAATTTTGAGGTTTTACAAACACAAAACATTTTGAATTCCAATCGTGGTTGATGACAAGATAGTTTATAATTTTGTTGTTTTACATAAAATTCAAAGTTCAAAAAACTCAAAACAAAACAAAACAAAAAAAAAAACTATCAGAACTCATGAACTCACACGAAACACGAATTCCGTTTAAATAAATTGCTCAGATCATGCAATTTCATGTGTGCCATTGTTTTTCATTGTAGGTTTGTTTATATGCAAATCCAGAGCATGAACAATAACACAATATATCATTATCTCAGGTAAAACAATGGGATTTTGTCACAATGGCCATTGGGTCCACGACATCTAACGACAAATGATTACAACTAGTGCATCCTCTCTCTTTGGCACACCACATAACCACCACCACACCGCATCACCCGTGTGTAGCCCGCTCGATGTTTTGCACCAACAGGGTTTCAAAGAATCCAGATTCATTATGTCGCCCAGTTAATTAATTACACGAACGTGATATGTAGCCGATGGCATCTCTCACAGATCAGCCACCTCAAAATGCTAAGTTGCACAAGCCTAAGTGTTGCATGATGGTGTAGGAGTAATTACTTTCGTGGATTCATATAGCGAAGAAGAGCCTCTCTCTCTGATAAAACTCTGAGCGATAGTATAGATGGAGCGATGTCTTGTTTTGAATAATACTGTGTTGCACAAAGATGGATGCCAGAATCTGGGATGCTTGATGCAGAGATCCAATGATATAAGTGACGAAGACGAAGATTGTTTTCTTTTAACTGTTGTTATAGAGATGGCCATCAACTATAGTGCCAGCGATATACACGGTTTGGAAGATCAGTACCCAGTAGTTGTTGTCTAAATGTATGTATGTATATATTGTGTATGATGATGAAGTTTCGTTTAACGTTTAGAGCTAGTTATGTATATAATACATTGTGTATGTTGCAATTCAATTGTTTATCTTCTAGGTGTTCCGCTTTATTCTCCTATTTTTGTTCCCAACGATGGGGTTTTTTTCCTACATTTTTATTTAACTTGGTAAATCAATGCAAAAAATACCTCCGGGGACAATCATCCCATGCTCTCCGACCTACTTAGGTGGGATGTTTTGAAAAAAAAAAATTGCAGTAGCTAAACTGACTGAATCAAGACGGAGAGAGGAGGGATCTTCGTAGTCATTATTTATTCAGCTTGCTTACATCAGTTGGGTATATTATTTGGAGAAGTTGAATGCTCATAAGATCAGTGGAGAAAATCTTCTTAATCGGTCTTAAAAAAAGATTTATATGTGAACTTTGCTGCATTGGATAAAATGCACTCAATTTATGCACGTTTTGCTTTTCTCAGAATTTTTTTCAACTCAAAAAAAAAAACTGGTAATAAGAGAAGATATTAAGGTGCCATGCCATTTAGATGTGACACAATTCTCAAAGAAATTGAATTTGAAAATGATGGACTTACAGTTTTAATCGCTGTATTTACCAAATTTTTCAATTTTACATTTATATAAATATCTGTGGTGTTAGATGAACATCGAGCTATAGAACCTTAACATGATGTAAATATAAAAATAAAAATGTACATAATTGTACCCTATCTCTTCACTACTCTACTCTCAAATCATAACGTTATTTAAGTTGTATTATTTATTTCTGTCTAAATTTTCTTATTCGAATCACTACGTGACTATGATGCATCCGGAATATTTTTTTCTGATTTTTGGCGAAGCCATTTACAAATAAAAGTAACATTTTTAAATGGACAATGGAACATTTTTTTTAATGAGTTTTTTTTCGACTTTTTTTGTCAGTACCGTTGGACTGTAGCGTACGTAGAACATTTTCTCAGATTTCTCAAATTTTAATTTTGCTCAACATTAAATTTTTTTTTTAATCAATGGTGGGTCACTGTGGCGTATGTGAAACATTTTCTTTTGACTTTTTTTTCGAAAATTTTGAAAAATGTATTATTTATTTCTGCGTAAATTCTTTTACTTAAGTGTTGTATTATTAATCTCTGTGTAAAATAAAAAAAAGAACGCCAAGGTGTGCATGGATCAATTATTTCTGCCTTTTTCGAAGGCTTTTAAAAATACAAGTTATATGTACATATATTTTTTTCTGCGTAAAATCAATGTTCTTTTTTTGATGATGGGTCACTGTAGCGTATGTGGAACATTTTTTTTCTGTAAATATAAATATAAGTAAAGTTAATAAATTTTTCTTTCTCTTAAATCACGGTGGCGTATGTGCGTACATACGTGGGACAATGTGAATTGACTATTTTCGAACTCTTTTAAATAAGTGTTGTTATATTTATTTCTGTGTAAAGTTAATAAAATTTACTTTTTTTAATTTTCGATTGTGGATTACAATGACGTATGTAGAATGTATTTTTCATATATATTTTTTTATTATTTATTTAAATATTCAAAATTAAAAAAAAGTAAAATGTTTTAATTTTGTTTGCAGAATTGTTCTCAATTTAAAAAAATAGTGTTTACTGAATATTTTTTAATTTTCATAATTCTTTGTACCTAGCATATTTATCTGTAAAATAAAATAAATCCGACGATTTTCTATTCAAAAAATCACACCAATTAATATACAACTTATACAAACATTGTGGGGAACATTTCAAATATGAACAATTTACATTTATTCAAATTTCATCATCATAATATTCTAAACAAACATTTTATAAAAGATATTCCCATTTTACTGCACATGCATATGCAAAAAACAAAAACCATTGTTATAGATAAATTATAACATCAATCCCACATGAGACATGATATAGTACACAACACATAAAACTTCACTCAGATACAATCTTAATTTATTGCATAATTCCAGTCATTTTTTAATCAAAAACATGCCCCCTCATCGGACATTCAAAGCCCAACAAATAACTAATTTACTTTCGCTTTGTTCAACCGATATCTGACGAAGATGGTTGGGCGAACGACAAACCGAAACCACCAAGTGCTACAAAACATCAAGATTTGCAAGGTATGGCGTTGAAGTAGTTGAAGTGGCAGAAATACAAATAGTGCAAAAACAAATGACAAAATAATATAATCCACCACGCAAATTTTATTTATTTTCCAATACCTCCAGCAAAATAAGAACACCTCTATCACAGCTCAGTATATCTAGCGTCAGGCTAAAGAACGTACTCAAAAAAAAAAAAAAAAAACAGAAATAAAGCCTCTATAAATAGATACAGATAGATATTGTTTTGATGCGTCAAGCCCCCAGCCCAAACTCTAAGTTGTCAGTGGTTTGAAAATTCCATTGTTTGTTTGGAGAATTAGCGCAGCTAGCCGCAACACCTTCGATAGCTCAGTTGGTAGAGCGGTGGACTGTAGAAGTAAAAAAATGATCTGATGTGCTCGGAAAGTGTAAAAGCAATTCGAACATGTTTGCCTCATATAATAATCAGTTGAAATCCATAGGTCGCTGGTTCAAATCCGGCTCGAAGGAATTTGCAAAGTTTTTTTTTAAACTTTTTTTGTTTTGTTTTATTGTTTTGCTTTAAAGGTATAATCTATAATGAGTTCATTTAAGTTCATTTATGGAGAAAATGCAATGAACAAAAACGTTTATTTTGAGAAGAAAAAAAAAATCTCATGGTGAAATTTGCACTTTCTTTAAATAGGTGCATCTAGTTGTTATTGTTATAAGTTGGAATGGTGATGGATATGCATTTGATTAATGATTTATTTTTTTTATTTAATATCTTAAATGATGAAGCATCTGAAATCTTTTTTTTTTAGATAATTACACAAACATACATATGTACATACAGGTACAGAGGCAATAATATCACAAACACAAATTAATAATTTGTCATTTTTTTGAAGTGTCAACAAATGGCATAAAACATCAATATTTATAAAAAAAAATTACAAAGGATTTATAACGGTCGGTTAACAGGGATAATAAGGTTCCTATCTACTTGCAGTGGATGACATTCTAAATTTTACTTTAATTGATTTCTCATTAACCCAAAACTCCGGAGCACACTATACTTGAACTAAAGCCTGATTGTTTAGTTTTTTCTTTTAATTCGTGCTCAATTTTCTTAAATATGAATCTTTGAATATTGAATTCCAGCCTTGGAAAAATTTTACCATCATATTTCAAGTTTCTAAAGATTTTAAAATTTAAGAAAAATTTTTGTTGTGAAAAGAGTCGGGCTTTGCTTAAATCAAGTTTTGTATAGGTTTCTAATGCTTCTGAGAAGCTCACTCAGAAATATGATAGAAATCGGTTCAGTAGCTTCTGTAATATCTTCATAGTTTTGAATTTGGTCAAACTTATTTGACAATTAGGAACATCATGTGTGAAACAATAAGGTGTTCCCTTGATTTTCATCTCATTTCGATTCAAATTATTTACATTTTCATAATAAAAAAAATTGCTACAATCTTATAAGCCACTAACAAAAGCCGTTATGTCATTTGAATTATTTTTCTAGCATTATAGTAGTTATGAATGAAAGTCAGTTACGACAACTTTGAACACATTCTGTTTACTTCATCGATCGACCTTGTCTTCCATTCAAGTTAATATACAAAAAGGAAATCCAAGTCAGGTCCATTTCGATTTCTTTGCGGTACCTATACTGCTACTCGTGCAATCACATGCACGCGCGGCAAAATCAGAGATACTGCATTCTAAGGTGTGTGCAAGCTCTTTGCGCATTTGTATCTTTTATTCTTCGGGCAGCTTAAATGTATCTTGGATTTATCTTGGCTTGTCTTGTCTTGTCTTGGTCTATCCTATACCTCTATCCAATCAATGAAAACAAAAAGAGAACCAACGTGACTACCATTCCATGTTGTTTTTTTTTCTTCTTCTGCGCGTTTTCTGTTCCATTTAAGTTGGTTATTAAGTTACAAAAATGCGAAATAAATTTCCAGCAAAGACTGCGTCTGGCTATAAGCTAGCTAGCATCAATTTTATATAGCCTTGCAAATTCAATGTCCAACGCTTGTTGAGATACAGGAGAACCCAAACATCGTTCGGTGTATATCTGTATACCAAACATAACACAACACATTTCTAGTTTGGGTTCAGTGAACTCTCTTGCACTTGGAATGAAAAGTATCCAGTGTAAACTGAACTTGTCTGAAAAATCTTCTATGCTCTTCTATGCTCAAGAAATGACTACGATGATGACAAGCAATTCTGCTTCCTAGAGCATATTTTTTTCTTCAAAACAGATATTCTAGCAGTTTGATGCTATATCTTTCAGTTCATTTGGAAAGTGGCCACCTGTGGGCTATATAATTATTTGCGATAAAACTTTGGGTATTGTTACATAACTTTTGATAGTTTGGGAGTTGATCTTGCAAAGAGTTTTATGAGGCATTGAAGAATTTTATTATTTTTGAATGTTGTTTTAACCTATAATATGGATCTTTTATTACATCTTTCCTGATAGGCTGATGATAAAATATTTTTTTTTACGTCGTCCATATGAATTTGATTTCAAGTAGATTTATTGAGGTGTACCTACTGAGCGGACATAACTGAAAAAAAAGAGGAAGATGGTTTGTTACAATTAAGGGAACTTTTTGTCCAAGAAAAGAATAGCGCTTGAAGAAGAGGATGAACAAGTTGATGAAGACACTATCTCAGAACATGAAACTGGCTTAAAATTTGTTATTAAACTAAAAATATTTGAATTTGAATGAATCAAATAAATTTTGATAAAGCCAGAAAACATATGTACATATGTATGTATATTATAGAAAATGTGCATTTAAAAAAAAAATATTTTTGCCATTGAATAAATATAAAAAAAAACTGTGGATATTTAAATATGTCTTATAGTAAATAAACTTACTACCTATTTATAAATTTTAGATACCTTTGCAAAACAATTTGGGTAACAATCAGTTGAATTGTTTTTGAGAAAATTGAAAATCAAAAGAACGATTCTATGTGAGGTAATAGTACCTACATAATTATGTATCTCCCACATTTTGGATTTTTTAAAAATTTAAAGTGGCGCTCACTTCTTTTTTTTAACTTTTTTTTTGTTTTTTAATATTTGAACCCATTTTCAAAAAAAAACTGATTTTCAAAAAAAGGCAAATAAAAAATGTGAAAAACAGAAAAATATGTGGAGCCTAAAAATCACTATACATCAAGCTTCAAGAAAAATAACACCTAAGAGTTTTCGTTTTTTTTTGCAAAAAGCTTAATATGGAAAGTATAGGTTTTTGGAACATTTTAAAAATTAGATCAAAAGTTTTATCGAAATTTATATTATTTTCATTTTTTCACCTGATATGTTTCACACTGTTCGGTGAAATTTCATCGTCCACAGTTTTCAAAAGCTCAAAACAGAAAAACGAAAAAAAAATCATTTCCATTAAAAATATTTGGTCAATATTTCCATCGTATAATTTGGGGAAAGTATAAATTGGACTATATTTCCATTTTATTTTATTGCGAAAAGCACACTTGAAGTAAAGTAGAAGTGAAAATGGAGTGCAAAAGACATTTTAAATTCCACCTAAAGTGGCACAAAAAAAATACAGAAAAAATTAATAAAAAATAAAACATATTGATCTATTCTGCTAAGGAATCATTTTAAAAGTAACAAAACAAATGTATTTTAAAGTATAAAAAGTTAAAGATTTTGAACTGGTTGGAAGCCCCTTAGTAATTTCATTTTTAAATTAATGTCATTATTATTTATTAAACATTCAATTCCTACATGCAAATAAATTTATTAAAACTTACACTCCGCGATCAGGTTTACTTGCAAAATATGGTTTCCATTTCTACCAAGAATCCAGTGAGATATCTTAGTTAATGTTATGCATATTAATTTTCTAGCTATCTTCAATAAAAATAACAGTTATTTTGTCTTTTTTTTTAAATAACATAACAGTTATTGGAACCTTTTGAACTGCACATGACAAAATCCAACCATAAAATAACAAGATTGTCGAAAGATAGACTAAAATGCACACCATAAATATCAGCAAAATTAACTCATTAATTAATGTTGGTACCGCACTTCAAAGTATCACGCACAGTACCCATTTGTAATGCTCTCCAATTTTCTAATTAATGATAGGTACTTAATCCATTTGAAGGTAGATTGTAATTCTACTCTACATGCCTTTATATGTGAAATACCAAACATCACAATCTAACATGCAAGAACATAGTTGTTTCCTTAATAAAGTTCAATGATAGAGTTTGGCGTCTGATGATTTGCAAAATAAAAAAAAATCGAATCAAGTTGTTTGCATTGCATATATTTGAAATCCGCATTTAAAAAAGTTATTTTCATTTTCGTATTTCTTTTTCATGTTGCAAGGTCTTAGTTCAGACTTTCTTTATTTTGTCTTCTCCATCAATCAGCAATGAATAATCAAATATTTATATTCAAAAATAAATTTATCTTTTACCAATTCATATGAAAAATTTCTATTTTCAGGAAAAATCATTTATGATAAAAAAAAAACATCTCTTCCACATGTACCTCTCTTGATTTAAATCTGGCATTAAGACACCTTCAGCAGAGTCAGAGACAGAGAATATAGTCATCCGGAAATAAATACCCATCATCTTTGGCTAAAAGACACAAACTGTGTTTTGCAAACATACTGTAGGAAAAGGTAAACATCTAAGAATTTGAATGAGACTTCAACCTGTTTACGACAGAGGTTACTGCAGCAGCAGCGCCAGTGGGACGAGCAGCATGCGAGAAGAGGATATTGAAATTGCAATCAAAGTGAGTCAAGGAGTTGGTGGAGAATTTTAATTGATGTTAAGCCTGTGCTCGTTACTTGTCTCATACTAAGTATTGAGATTTATATCTTGAAAAAAAAAGAAGAGAGTTGGTTTGGGTGTTTTGAAGAATTTAGTACTAATAAAAGTTCGGGAGGAGGCAAAATATTATATTGAGAAATTTTAAAGATTTGTATTGAAGTTTTTTTATGATATAAACCTACAATGCATAATATACAAACATACCTACTAAGTGCTCTATAAATTAAAAAAAAATGTTATTTCAACTTTTATTTTCAAATTAACTTATCTATGGATTCTGATTTGTCTAGGCTTTAGTAAAGGCATTTTCGATCACGTTGCCCAACATATTAGCCGTATATCGCCAATAAGGCGGTAAATGTTGTCCTCAAAGTGTGTGACATGTTGCGTCGTCTTATTGGAACCACAGCTCCTGCATAGTTGTTCAGTTGAGGAACGAAAAAGTCATTAACCATGGCTGTCACAATTGACATTGAATATAACATTCTGGCCAGCATCGTGATTCCACCAGCCCATTAAGCACATCAAACAGTCAGTTTTCCTGGATGTAACGGTGTCTCAACGTAAACATACACTTGAAGATTATCTTCACTCCAAATACAGTAGTTTTGTTTTTTGACGTTTTGTTTTTTGACGTAGCCATTCAACCGAAAGTGAGTTTCTTCGCTAAACAAAATTCGCTTATGAAAATCGGAATCGGGATAAATTTGCACAATTTGAAAGCATCATCTTTTCATCAAAATCACTATTCATAACAAATCACTTAACAGCTGTTAAAATGGCCGCCATTAAAAAAAAAATGTTGCCAGTGTGTTATATACTCCTAAAAAACATCCTTTACTATTACTGGCTGAAAAGAATACTACATCCGGAACCGCAAAAGTTGAACCAGTGTTTCCAGCTACGAAAGGCTCCGTTTCGTATTTCATTTTAGTTTAAGCTATCAATATTACAAGTGTTGCTAATTTTAGAGCCACTTGCAAATTCAAATAGCCTGTCAACTTTCGATATGAAATAATAAAGAAACAAAGCCATCTCCCCTAAAATAAGTAGAGATATAGAAATTTCTTTAAATGTTCTACCAAAACCAGAAGCACGATCAAATAAAATTCCAATCAATAGCAACAACAAAACATGAAAAAAAAATCAACTATGCGTCCAACTATACTTACGTATATTTGTTTTTATTTCAGGTTGTAATTGTGGGGAATGGTGGCGTTGGAAAAAGTTCAATGATACAGCGCTACTGCAAAGGAATCTACACAAAGGATTACAAGAAAACAATTGGTGTTGATTTCCTTGAGAGACAAATCGAGTGAGTATCGTTTTTTTTTTTTTATTTTTTTAACCCTATCTATGCGTATATGCATATACGAGTATATCTATGCACAGCACACGAAAAATGCTTAGAATCTTTTGTATCTTTGGACCTAATAACGTACGCCTAATTCCATTTACGTATAGAATTGATGGTGAAGATGTCAGAATAATGTTGTGGGACACAGCCGGCCAGGAGGAATTCGATGCTATTACCAAAGCCTATTACCGCGGTGCGCAAGCGTGTGTGCTGACGTTCAGTACAACAGATCGAACGTCGTTTGAGGCCTTAAAGGATTGGAAAATGAAGGTAATTTGAATTTAAATGCTGCTACAATCTGTGTGCTTCTTTTATTGCTAGGATAGACTGTTTTGTGTACAACATGTCTCTGTGCTGATGGTACAGAGAATTGATTGAGGTGCTGAAGGTTTTTGCTCCTATGGCAATGGCTTCTGCAGTGGCAGGCAGAACCTACTGCAGATGCATGCCGGTGGGAGAAACACGAATTTAAATTCAGTTTAAGCAGCACTAATGATATGGACGTTTTTCGACATTTTTCCTTATTAACACTTTCTTCTGCCGTTTGTCTCATTATTTTTGACATATTGTGTGTTCATGTTAGTTGAATAAAATTAGAAAATGTAAAATACTTTTTGGAGAACGAAACTGGGTCTGGGTGTCGTTGCTGGTTTGAAAAATAAGTTATTTTCATTTATTTAAATGCGTAAGAGCTGATTTTTCAATAATCAGTTAAGCTATCAGAAGACTAGGTACTGTAGCAACAGGAAAAAAATTTTCGTTACCTGAAGACTTACTACCCATGAGATTAGCTTGACCATTGAAAAATTGGTTCTTAAATCGTATAAAATCAAAACTGAAGAAATAATTGTTTTTGTTTTGTTAATAACTAAGTTTCATTGGAAAAAAGTACGTATACGCCCAAGTGAACATACGACGTGACGTTTCTTATATCCAAGGATTTTATTTTTATTTTATTTAAGTAAATTGAAGCATAATTAAAATTGATATATTATATGTCTACTATAATTCGTTTTTCAATTTTTTTAGGTAGAAAACGAGTGCAATGAAATACCAACAGTTATAGTCCAAAACAAAATTGATCTAATGGATCAGGCAATAGTTACTGCGTAGGTTTTTTTTTAAATAAAACTAAACAATAACCTCAAATTGTTTATATTTTATTTTTATCCAGCGATGAAGTAGAAACTGTTGCAAGAAACCTTGGTTGCCGACTAATAAGAACCTCCGTCAAAGAAGATGTCAATGTGGCGTCAGTTTTTCGATATTTGGCGACAAAATGTCATCAGCAAATGACGCAGTCCTATAACACAGTTCTGCCAATTGGCCAACCGCAGATAAGTAAGTTCATTTTTAGAAAATTTAAACTAATCATATTCAATTTAAGGCTTTAACTTTTTTTTTTGTTTTTTAAAGGTCCTTTAAGTCCAACCTTTACAAAATCAAATGGAACAATAATTCTAAGGCCAGCAAAGAAGTCGTCCAAAAAGAAACTTGTGCTGAAAAAATGCGGCATACTTTGAGAATTATTACATGAGATGACTTACATTTCTTCAATCTGTATTTAAAATACCTAAGTTTAAAGTTTATAATAATTGTGTTTTTTTTTTATAAATAAGAATGTGAATGATTTTAATTTTTAATATGTGTTATATTAAACATAGTAATAGTTAATTATGTTTTTGATTTCATTTAGTGAAACATATAAAATGCAGTATTTAAGACGAAATCAATGGAAAAAAGTCATAAATTAGTTTATAAGAATAAATAAGTAGATAATTTTGAAAGTTTCTAATAATTTTAAAGTTTAAATAGCTTTAGATATTTTATATTTTAATGTAATTAAGTATGAAGAAACATTTTTATACCAGAAGAAATAAAAATCGATTTTCTAACAATTTGAAATAAAATTCGTCTATTATTATAAAAATCGATAAAATGTTTGTTTTTTTGTAAGTATGCAATGTTTCTACATTTTCTAGTTTATTGGTAATTTTAGGGCCACAGCCTGGACAGGAAAATTTCGGGTTTTAACGGATATTTTTTTAAATCATAGAAATCGTTACCATCTTTCAATGGAATTTGATAGTTTAGAGCTTCACTGACGGATAGCAAACTATATTTTACGTTAAATAATTTTTTGCTCGAAATAACACTAGAAAGCCTTGAGATCCACTCTTTTCCTGAACAAAAAATTAAATTTAAAAAAGTTTGACTTTTTAGAGAAGAGCAAAAGTTTTCGAAGATTTTTTAATACATTGAGATTATAGTCATTCTTCAATAAAATTTGATAGTAATTATGCCTTGGCAGATATTGTTCTTTTTAAATGGAATCCCAAAGCCCTAAAATCAATCATAACCCTAAAACCACCATGTTAACTTAAATATTTTTTGATTGTGTATAAAAGTGCTCTCACAAAAGGCTTACATTTTGTATAAACAATTTAAACAAAATATATTCAATCCAAAAATGTCCAAGTCTCAATTAGCGCGGCTGGTGCTTAGTTACAAAAAAACTAACGTGGGGTTTGCTCCCAGCAGTTCATATATATGTAATACATTAATGCCTGCGCCAGTTATCAAGGGATTTCATTTACATAATAAAACCCTTCAGTGACATTTACTTAAAAACAATTTGGATCTTTTGCAACACAGTGCAGGCATTAATTAGCAAGTATTGTAGTCTAAAAACTTTTTATTAAACTTTACGAATTTTTTAATATCGAAGGACTCTGTCTGTCGGTCTATGAGTCGTGGCCTGTATTTTTGGGTTAATTTTATTTTCAGAAGGTAAATCGTAATTTATTGATGTTTTTCTTTTTACTTTTCCAAGAATATTAGCAAATTCCAATGACCCAGGGGTATACACATGTAAATGTGTACCATGTTTTAACGAAGCTACAATTGCATTAAATACTTTTAAAAAGTTGATTTCCAAATGTTTAAAAAGTTGAAGTTTTGATTTTTAAGATTTTGATGAAATTAAAGGAAGAAATTAACATCTTAATTGTTATAAATAATATTTGGGGCGACTTTATATTACAGCACACCCCCTTTTGGGAAATTTTTTTTTTAATGGGTAGGGGGGCATTTCTATAGGACAGCTTCAAAATATTACGGTGAGGAAACCCCCCTAAATAAGTTTAAAAAAAGTTTGAAAATTTTAAAAATCGGTCTTTTTTTAAATTTTATATTGGATAAGAGCAATATTATTGCACATAATGTGTCAAAAAAATGTACATATATATATTATTTATACATGGATATATATATATATATATATATATATATATATATATATATAGGTACATACTTATATACATATACAGCTGTGGACAACTAATTAGAAATACAAGTAATACAAAGTAATAATAAATACGCCAATGTCAACAGTTTTTTGAATAAACAGTACCTTGCCTGGCCCGCTTCGCGGGTTCTCAGGATTTTAACTCCCTTTTTGGGGCCCCTGTACCGCTCACGCAACTTCGTTGCTCCGCTTAGGGTATGTAAAGTCGCCTGGCAGGCGCCAATATCAACAGTTTTTTGAATAAACAGTACCTTGCCTGGCCCGCTTCGCGGGTTCTCAGGATTTTAACTCCCTTTTTGGGGCCCCTGTCCCGCTCACGCAACTTCGTTGCTCCGCTTAGGGTATGTAAAGTCGCCTGGCAGGCGCCAATGTCAACAGTTTTTTTTAGTTTTTAACTTAAAGAAATACATCAGTTTTAATAATCGGGATCAATAAACTTCCCAAAAGTAAACAACAATTTCCCATCTGAAATCTGAAAATTCATTGAAAAAAACAAAAACTTCCCTAAAATATCCATAGTCTATCAACACTAAATATGAAAACATATGCACACAGCTGCAAAAAAAATAGAAATGGTGGTTGTTATCGATGATTTTTGTATGGAAATGAGAAATTTTAATAATTAATTAAAATAGTTTAAACTTATTTCCTCAACCTAAAATTGTGAAATTAAGTGATATTAAGTGATTATCTATCATATAAAAATAGTTTGGTGTACAAATTTGGTGTGCTGTAAAGTAAAGTAGAGCCTAATATTTTTTTGTTTCTCAGTCCACAGGTGTATATTTTCTTATAGGCCAACATGTTATTCATCAAGGAAAAAAAATTGTTTTATTAAAAACTATTGTAGTTTTAATTTTAGTTGGATAGTGTGGAAGTGCCTTAAGCGCACATAACGATTTCTATTTTAAAGTTCAACTGAATTCTTTCATTTTAATTTCAACTGAATCCAACTTATCATCTGTTTCATTTTCATAACATTTCGCTTATGTCAAATTCTTAGACACCCAGACAGGTGTCAAAATATTTTCATTGACGAAATTAAGATTTTGTTGCACTCACTTTGCAAAAAAAAACTCTCAAAACAATGTAGAAATTACGGATATTTAGAAGAAAAATTTTCAGAAAATTCATTGTCCTATTCAAATTGTTAAACATCCATTCAACAAAATGAGTGGAAAAATAAATGCAGAAATTGAAAACTGTGTCCGAAATAACATCAATTGGCAGAATTTGCCAGTGCACCTAAAACAGGTAAGCAAACATTCATAATCAACTTAAAATCTCATTAGAAGATAACAAAAATAATCATATAAATTTCGAAGAATCAAGTAATCGTAGTAACAAAACAACCCCTCATGGTTTTTCGTATCGCAAATCTAGCCATTAATTTAATAATACCTGTATTTTCGTATTCTCGGCGTTAACGTGTATTGTTTGTCGATAGTTTAATTTGCTCTTGGTTTTAAGGACATTCTATTTGTTATTTTACTTTGTTGTTTTTGTTAACACTTCGGGAGTTGCTATTAGATGTCCTTCAAATAAAAACTTATTAGAGCAAACAAAATTATATCTACATTGACCTTCGTTTGCTGTTTGTTTGGTTAGTTGCTAGTGAAACAGTATACCCATAGGCATAGATTCTATTTCCAAAATCTAATCTCAATAAAAACAGAATATTATGGCGAAGGCAGTATGCCAGATTAATTTTGTTTGTAATATCTGCGCCTGCGACATGCTAATAGCTAAAACAAGTTCAAGAAACCCATTTAAGTACTTTTACTTTCTTAGAACTTGAAACTTGCAAACACTTCATAATTGTCTAGGTGGGTGCTTTATGTGAAAGGTGAGAAAATCTATTAAATATGATTTGTATCACTGTTGACTGTATTAAAATGTTCATTAATCTGGGCTAAATGAATCACTAACAAGTGATTTCCTCTTACAGCTTTTGAATTTTAGTTCAATTCGTAAATTGTATGCTGCTCTGCAGTAAGCTCTATGTTATCAGTAGATAAGAAAACAAATTTAAGTTTACGAACACAGATAACATTTTCATTTGTCAGGAATGAAAACACATGGTAGTACTAGCGAAACTGTTCTACCCCCAAGAGTTAATGCAATTTTTGTGGAATATCTAACTGAGTACGTTTAAGGTATAAGTTTACAAATTTGCTTTCTTTTTATTTACTAATACTGTTTTTAAGTATAACAATACAAATTAAACAAATAAATATATTTATTATACATAACATACGAGTAGCTTAGGATATTAATTATATTTGCTTGGTGAAATAAAACAGATCTTTCGGTAACCTGTGTACTTATTTCATATCACTTTTAAATTGTTTTTTTTTTTTTTTTTACTATCTTTAAGGAGGATGAAAATATGGCCATGATAAAAAAATAAAATAATATCGCGTGGGCTTATCGAAAAGTGTTATAAGGAAGCGCTTCAACAAAGCATAAAAATCGTTATTTTTTGTTTAATGGGACAAAGAAAAGTTCATTGACAAAATATAAATTTATGCAAAAAAAGAAAAATCAAAAGCGGTTGAGTGGTTTTTAAATAAATAATATTATATTTTTGAAGTATTTTTTAGGAATAAAATTGATATCCAATGCACTTAAGAAGGAAAACATTAAATTTTCAAACAAAAGATTTTGATTTAAAACGATTCTATAGCAGGAACCATAGCAGGTAGTAAAGTTTTGTCTGAAAGGATTTGTCTGTTTGATTGGTACCAATAAATAAATTTTACATCCGAAAAAATAGTTTCTTCTTTGATTGATAAGTAACATTGTAACTGAAATTTAGAAAAATATGTGAAGGATATTTAAAGCAGGTTGAATAACACTATCGACTTGCATAGCAGATTATCACTGACCATTTAATGTGATTTTGTTCGGTATAGCTATTGCAATTTTTATTTTTATATCACAAGCTATATGAGAGTATTTTATTCGAATATAAAAAAAATATGAACAATTAACAAATAACAAGCTATACCTACTATTTCTCAGAAATTAATTAATCAAGCACGTGGTCTTTGCATTTTATAGATAAAACTTTATACGTTCGGTGAATCAATTAAAAGAAAAAAAAAAAACAAAACTTGTTTGATTTTGAATATTAAATAAATTTTTTTAAAAAGTTACAAACGTTTACTTTATTTTTGTGAAGATATTAATGTATTATGCTTCATAAGAAAGCAATTTTAAATAACATACTAGATTAGTTTAAAAGACTTAAGGTCTATAATTAGTAAGATAATATAGTAATGTTAACTTCTATTCTCGAATGATATGATTTTGTTCAATATTGTTGTTGTTTCGTTATTACACTATTAGTGGCACTTTTACACTTTTAGTGGCACCCACTTACTATTAAACTCTGACGCGATCAGATGTTACATTTCAATATTTAATGGGAAGTGATGGTATCAATACTAGTCAGGTGAATTTTTTTCAATGGAATTTGTAGGGTAGTTTTGATTTTTTTCCCTGCTTTATACAAATGGAGATAAATATGAAATGGCAAAATTGAAAAACTTCATGTTAAACAAAAACCAGATGATTGTGACACATCCTCATGATAAGCAAGCCTCATTTCTGATTATTGCTGTTATAAGAATTATTTTTTAATTAATTGTTTGTGGTTTGGTCCCATGTTATGTGGACAATGATGAATTATAAATATAAGAAAAATAAAAAAGCGAAATTACAGTAGGGTCTATGTATTTCCCTCTGTTTAGGTAGGATAGGTAAATTCAAAAAAAAAAAAAAAATATTTAAAAACGAACAACTCCTTCTTATATATGTAATTAAAAAAATAATTATGTATGCTTTTTATATCTTTCAAAAATGTAATTTAAGCACATCGATAACAAACAAATAAATTGCTATTTATTAAACATTTAAAAATCTTGTTATTTGCTGTTTTTTTCACTATTATTTTTTACAAACAATTTTTTTCTTGCATAAGATCAATTGTCGCGACATCTTATTTATAAATGTCATTTTAAAAGCATAAAAACTGTGGGTAATGCTTATTTACCCACAAATTTTGACAAATATTTTTGTAGCCAATTGAAAAAAAAATTGAGCTAACGGTAAAAATCAGTGGCACCTTAGGTGCCTACCAAATAATTATTAATTATAGTTATAGAATATCAGCGCGAGCCTCAAAATTTCGGTTAAACGTTCAAGTAAACCAAAACAATTACAATCGAAAAAGCTCCATAAAAGAATGTCTTCTTGTAAAAAAAAATGAAACAAAATTTTGCAATATTAGACTTAGTGTTCGGGTGTTAGGTCAACTTAAATTTAAAAAAAATTGGCACTCAGTTATTCATTATAATATATAACAATAATAATATGATGATTATGAGATCACTTTGATAGTATACTTGCCTTTGGCGCTATGGTATGGAAATTTGATAAGACATCGTTTCTTGTAGTTCAATGATAACATTTAGTTGACGAAAAATTGCAGAAGTCTAGACTTGCTAGTTTAATCCCTCAGAAATACATTTTAGTACAAAACTAAAAATAAATT
Source organism: Syrphus vitripennis (assembly GCA_958431115.1). Classification (NCBI taxonomy): domain Eukaryota; kingdom Metazoa; phylum Arthropoda; class Insecta; order Diptera; family Syrphidae; genus Syrphus; species Syrphus vitripennis. Next base: position 95,722,393 of record OY288109.1, read on the forward strand.
TTAGTGTAACTAAAATGTTATTCTTTTTTGTATTTTTTCGGCGTACACAAACAAATAAACAGAGGGTAATTATTTTTATTTTTTTTTTGTATTCGTATTGTACAATTTTCTAAAAAAAATGCGTTAAAGGTGTTTTTAATGGTTTCATAATGGTTTGTTATTAGATTCTTATAAAAATTCATATATTTCGAGTTATATTAATATTACCAATCCCAATCTCATAAAAATCAACAAGATTTCCCATAAATTCTTAGTTTCCATGTTATTCTTTTGTCAGAAATGTAAGATCTTGTTTATTTTAAATTATTAAAAAAATGTAAACAATGTTTTTGATATATGTACTTCCAGATTCTCCACAACAACCAAAAAGACTACGAGCGCTACGTTTTTAATTACAGTTTAAAAAATCAACTACGTCACCGTGGAAATTTAGGTGATTATCCAAACTCAATAATTTCTATGATTACTCCTCATTATGTTTAAAATTTATATATATTTTTAGCTCGAAAAGTATTTCGCAATGAACAACGCTATTATGAATTGCTTGTGCAGAAAAGTGTCAATTGTCTTTGCCTATTTCCATATCATTTGGCTGATATAATAACAAAAGGATTACGAGTAACACCATTCAATTACTATCTCGATGTCATAAGTACTTTGGTTAAAAATGATAAAAGTTATGATACTTTGCCCAATTTCACTGCTGCTGATTGTAAGTTACTACAATTATTAAAAAAAATATTATTTTCTTATGATGATTTGCTTTAGGTTTAAGAGTTCTTGGCATTGGCCGCAATGAGTATTTGGCTTTAATAAGCGATCTCAAAACAAACACGTCCAAGTTGCTATTCAGCAAACCCAATCCGATGACATTTTTGCCTAAGTTTCCCATCAGAATTAATATTGAACCATGGTGGAAAGTTGAAGTTGGCTATGTCTTAGAAAGTGATATTAAGGTGAGATTTTAAGTTAAATTTTATAAAAAAAAGATATTTAAATAAATGATTGTTTTCATAAAATTTCAGTACGTTAATGACGCTGAGAGAAGTCTTATCGATGATTTGATTGATTTTGGCTCCCAGACAGCTGGAAAGTGTGATTATGATGTCATTCATAGTCTTTATAGGTTGGGAATTTTATCATTTTCAATATTAATACATTTTAATTTATAAATTGAACCATTTTATTATAAAATAGAAAAGGTCTTATCTATCTGGATGTGCCAATCAGTGGAGAAGATCGAATTTGCATTCCACCACTTCGTAACTTTGTAATGAACCGCGTAAGTGGCGACTATTTTGAGAATCTTCTCTACAAAATCTTTGTCAGCACCGATGAGCATATGACTATGTCTGAATTGGCAAACATGCTGCAAATCGACTTAGACACTGTTAAACAAGCAGTTTCACTTTTTTGCCGTCTTGGATTTGCCAAACGGAAAGATCCACTAGATGATAGCTTCACAGCTATTTATCATGCAAGTTGGGATAAGAGCAATCGTGAATCACATAAAGATGATCGTCCACAAGTTACTCCGCTAAATTATCACTCATTGTTGATGAACGAAGAAGGCACAGGGCTTATTACACAGGAAAACAGTCCAAAACAACAAAAAGACAATAACTCCATTGAATATGTTTCGGATGAAAATAATAGTGATTTTTCATTTCCAAATGTACCCACACCATCGCCGGTGCAGGAGACAAAGAGAACTACAACAACAGCAACAACAACGGACAAAGGTAGTTCCGAAAATGAACTGAGTTCAGAATTGGAGGATGTGAGTGATGCGGCAAATAAGTCATTGAAAGAAAGTCCCAGCCCAAAGAGTGGAAAACGTGTTGGATTTTTGTTCGATTCGACACTTACGGCATTTTTGATGATGGGCAATTTATCGCCAGGTCTTAAAAACCATGCAGTAACTATGTTTGAAGTTGGAAAATTGTGTGACGAGAGTATGGATACATTCCTTGCTGAATTGGAGAAGGTTTCACTTCTTGATGCCGAGGGCGAAGGAGATGTTAGCAGATATTTTGCTCATGCTGTAAGAATTTAAAATCAATTGGAAAAATATTTTATTTTATATTAAAATCATCTATTTTTTGTTATAGATTATTTTACGATCAACTATAATTGCTTTGAGAAATGTACTTCCTGGTGGACTGGATCTGCTGAGATTAGAGTGTTTAGAAAGCTTAGACCACAAAACAAGGGATCGACTTTTGGAAAAGAAATACAAGTAAGTTCGTTTAGATTATTATGAAATCGTGCAGAGCTTTTATGATTGATTATATTTGTGTGGGACCTAAGAATGCTTATAACCAAAAACGTTACTAAATTCACCACAATTGCGTTTCTGAGAGATTGAGCGTAGGTCCCTTTCTAATGTTTTTGGTACAATTGGAAAACTATGCCAAATTTTATAATAAAATTTCAGTTTTAAGCATCCTTTGGTCCAGCATAAACAAAATCAGTAATAAAGATCGTTGAACGAATATGTGCCGTTCTTCTTCAAATTTGCACAACAAAGCTTATGTTACTCGTGGTACCAAAACTGTACAATGAACTGTTTGTAAAACATTCTCTGCAAAATTAGTCCGTGCAGTAAAGAAAAACGTGGGCTCATAAGTGGCGTATCACGTATTTTATTCCAATTGACTTCAACTATGAATGACTATAGTATAACTAAAATTGGCATAATATTGTACCATTTTCAATTAACATTTTAAAGTGTTTCTGTCGAGGATCTCACATTGTGAAAGTGGAAAGGGCCAACCTTGATCCAACTTCTTGCAAAAAGATATATGGAAACTTACAAAGCCTGGTGTCACTTCGATCTTTATAAATTTAAAAAAAAACCTCCATTTATTCCAAGTCAACATGCTTAAGTCGCTTGCGCTATCAAATTAATCTTTTTAAGTCTAATTTAATATTAACAAATCGATCAGTACGACAGTAGGTCGCCAAAAAAGTTTCACTTCGCTAACTTGTTCTAAATTATACGTGACTTGTTTTTAAGCTTTCATTGCTTGAACATTTGTATAATGAAAATGTTTGCTTATATGAGTACAAAACAAAAATATACTATTGTCACACGAAATACACCATATTTTGTTACTTTCAGCTGTTCTCTTTTCAATCTGTTTAAAAAACTAGTTGTTTGGTCTTTACCCTTGCAAAAAGAATACAAATAATCTACATTTTGTTTTTATCCATTACGTAATGAGTAGCACATACCTTAAAAATTGCATTTCAGTGTTTTTTGCATATGTATTTTATTTCTCAACAAAAAAATAATAAAAAATAAGCGTGACACTATTAAAAACAAATACCATGGCTGAGTATATCTTAATTTTTGTTATAGCTTGAGTCTGACAATATACTTTTTGTGTATGAGGGGTTCATAAAAACAGGCTAATATTCGCAAATGGCGCCAAAGTCAAATAGGTTAATTGGACAGCTGTTGTAGAACCCAAAACATTTGCGTAAACTTATGAATTCCGTACTTAAATCTATAGCTATCTCTGACACAGTTGTCACACAAAGCTATATAAATAATTTAAAAAAAATTAACACATACTTCGCCATACGTATGTACATTCATATATAAATAATAATAATTTTAAAATGTTTATTTTATTTTTTGTTTGTTATGGATTTACACTGTAATTAGACACGGAGACACACGCACGACTATAGTTATTTTGTTATTATTAATTATTATTTTTGTGAAATGCTATGATAAATATGTGTAATATAACTTAGCCCCCTTTAGCAACAATTTTTTTCAATTTTTCTTATTGTCTCTAATTAACGTGTATTCAAATAGTTAACATTTATTTTCAAGAACAAAGAAGTGGTATTGTTGTGATGTTTATTCCTTCATGTAAGGATATTCAATATCTGGCAGAGGAACAAATGTTTCCTTAATTGCTTGAGGTGATGTCCAACGAAGTATATAATGTGGACCACCAGCTTTGTCGTTTGTTCCTTTAGAAAAAGAAAAACAAATATTGAGTTATAATAAGTGACTTTGAATAAAAAAAAATATTCTCACCAGACATTCGACCTCCTCCGAATGGTTGTTGTCCTACAACGGCACCAGTTGATTTGTCATTGATATAGAAGTTACCAGCTGCCATTTTAAACTTATCCAAAGCATGAGTTAAGAATGACCTTGTGATGGAAAATACAATATTTTAGAAAATTATGTATGAACATTCAATATCCATCTATCTCACTCGTCAGTAGCAAAAACAGCACCTGTAAGTGCAAATGGTGTTGATGTGGTTACCATCTTCATGGTGTCCTCTAATGCACTATCTTTGTAAACAAAAGCGGTTAAGACAGGTCCGAATATTTCTTCTTTCATCAATTTATCGAGAGGATCCTTAGTTTCAATAATCGTTGGAGACACAAAGTATCCCTTCTCATCGGAATACGTCCCACCTACTAAAACTTCAGTGTTTGAATTTTTTTTCGCATGTTCAATGTATGATGTGATGCGTTGGAATGCTTTTTCATCAATAACTGCTGATGCAAAGGATTTGAAATCTTGAACATCTCCAATTTTCAATTTGGCAGCTTTTTCCACCAGTCCAGCTTTAAACTTGTAAATGAAAATAAAAATTATGTGATGTCTCTATTATTGTAAGAAATTTGTTTAGTACAAACTTTTGGCCATAATGACTCTGGAACATACAACCTTGAGCACGCTGAACATTTTTGACCACAAAATTCAAATGCCGCTCGAATAGTTGATGCCACAGCTGTGTCCAAATCGGCTGACGGATGAATAAAATGGAAGTTCTTGCCACCACATTCCCCAATCAATCGAGGAAAATTTACGTATCTGTCAATGTTGTTACCAACTTGCTTCCATAAGCGATTGAATGTCCTGTAATTAGAATTAGTGAATTGCAGAGGACATGCAAAACAAACAAAAAACTTACGGTACTGATCCGGTAAAGTTAATTCCAGCCAAATGAGGAGATTTCGTTATGGTATCTCCAAAAACTGGTCCATCGGCGGGAACAAAGTTCACAACACCATCTGGTACGCCTGCCTCTCGCATAATATTGAAAATTCTCCAATTCGAAAGGACGGCCGTATCCGATGGTTTCCATAGAACAGCACAACCCTGTAAATCCAAATTAAACTTTTTATTCCTAGAATCTTTTAAGCTTACCATTAGTGCTGGGGTATAGGCCAAGTTGCCACCGATTGCTGAGAAGTTGAAAGGACTAACAGCAGCAACAAAACCATCGATACCACGATACCTCATCGAATTTTTAGTCACTTTGGCATTTTCACTAATTGGCTGATATTTTGTGCATTCTTTCAGAAAATACGCATTCATTCTGTTTGTTTTTTTGTTGTTGTTCGAGAATATATAAAACAAAATTTTAAACACAACAAATTTTTATCTTACCGTATAAAATCAACTAATTCAGCTGCTGAATCAATCTCAGCCTGAATAACTGTCTTAGCCTGACCCAACATAGTGGCCGAATTCAATTCTTGACGATATTTTCCAGCCATTAAGTCAGCAGCTCGATTCCATATCTTTACTCGTTCGCTTAATGGTGTTCGATCCCATTTGGTTTGTGCATCACAAGCAACTTCAATTGCATTCTCAATAATCTTCTGATCGGCCCAATAGAATTTGGCTATTTTGTGCGAGTGATTATGTGGCATAACTTGATATCGGACATCGTTTGTTTTTATTTCTTGTCCACCAATAACAATGGGAATTTCTTCGCATTTATCTGCGGTCGCTTTAAGGGCAGCTTTGAGAGCTTTTCGCTCGGGTGAATCCTTTTCATATGATAAAATGGGTTCGTTTACTATACCGGTATCGGGTAGATTAGCATTTTGTACTACAGAACTGATGCAGCGCTCATGATATCTGTAAATGGAAAACAAAGAAAAAAAAATATTCAACTATCTAATTAATTAAACTCAATTAGGTCATGCTTCTCCATAAATTTATTAATACCAAAATATGTTTAATTAAAAAATTGTCTTTTTGAGTTGTTGATAGTATTTTATTAGAATTTTTTGTACATTAGACACAGATGCCGTTGAAGTCTGTCTTAATAGAGTTGCAGACATTTGTCACACACACTGTATATGTATGCTCTCACAAGAATAAAAAAGTGTCATACTTTAAATTAATGATGAATAGGTGGTATTATTTTGAGCAATTGTTGTTAAATATTCGTATTTTAATGATTTGAAAATAACTTAACCAAATTCATTTAAATTTTCAGTTGATACTAAGGTTTTATTTTCAATACAAAAGACAAATACAGAAGACAAAAGATTGTTGAATGCCTACTTCTCTTTTAAGTATGGCATAGCGACGCTTTTTCCTATTTTTACTGACTGCAGTTTTAGAACAGAAACTCGATTTGTTTTTATTTGCATAACATAATTCATGTTTTTCTATTATAGAATTTTTGAAACACTTACATATGTATTTATTGCAATGTAAATCTAAAAAGTTCTTGTTGTTAGGGTCCTTAGAAAAGTTAAATCTAAAATTAAACTTTCCCACACCTATTTCAGTTATAATTAAATATGTACGGAGTTTGATAAAAAAAGAGGTATTGATCTAAGAGAATATGAGTTGTAGCTTCAATTTTCTTGATATGAATAAGATGATAAGGTGACTACACTTGATTGGCATATTCAGGCAAAGAACGTTGAGCTGCTATACTTTAGACAAACAATTAATCTTGATCTATGGCAACATGATTTCCAACTTGAAACAGGTTTTTTTGCGTGTTTTGTAAATAAAAAAAAATATTTGTTGAATTTATTCTTTTAAATTTCCCATGATTGTCATTTACAAAGATCTTATAAATTAAATTTGTTTTAATTTGTGTACATACAAAATATACTAACACAACTAAAATTATTTGGAGCTCAATTTCAATATTTTTGTACAGCTGGTAGCGGTACACCTACTTTCAAATACGAGTATAATATCTACCTCCGTAATAGAAAACGTATAAAGTTAAAATACGTCTAAATTTGAAAATTTTATTTATTCAAATTATGTATATGACGTTGAAGCTGACGATAAGCTAAGCGCAAGTCAAATATTTAACATTCAAATAAAGAATAGATACTATTAAATCTTTAACACAAAAGTGCAAACTTTTAGACGACTTATGTTAAAGCATTTTTTGGTATGATACTAGGTTATTTTAAACGCTTATGTTTATTTTAAATGAATTTAGTATCGTACTACAAACCCATATTGATTTTAATTGTTGATGAATTTTTTTTTTAATATAATGCTATTTAGTTCATTAGTTATTAAAATAAAATATAAAATATATATAAATATAAATAGAGATTGACAGTCAGTTGCTACCAGTTTCAAATGTTTTTTTCAAGAATAGTGAGCATAGGCACAGATAAAAATCCATGTTAATGCAACAATTTTTAGGTCGAATACAAATTAAAGATTTTAGAAACTATCTGACCTGTGTAATGTTCGTATATAAAAATCAAATACACGTGAGAGAAAGTATGCCAACTATTTACAAATAATCATAATCTGAAGCATCTTTGAGCAAGCCTCTTATATTTCATCTTTTATTTATTTTTTAAGCCTACCTACTTTTTTTTTAAGAGAACTACATTTCAAGACCACATTTTAAAAAAGCTACCTATCCTTTTAATATAACTTCCCAAGTGTTTGCGACTTGAATAAATAAGATTTCACATGGGAGCCTATTAACTGACTTTCCGCCTTGCATACTTTTTTTTTCATTTCGGAAAACCTCTACAATCTACATTTCATTTGTGTTAAGGCCCTTAAAAAAAGGAAGTTAACATAACCAAAGTTGTGTGTTTCTCCTGTGCATTTGTTTACTATTTTTTATTTTCTTTTGACTGCGGCCGTGAACAGAAAAAATCGATACGAAGCATAATATTGCAATAGCTTTTTTGGTTTTTGATTTAGTCTTTAAAATGTAAATTTTTTTGTCAGCCACAATCTTTCCATACACAATTACCAATTCTATAGTTAAATCGGTCAAGATATTATATACATATGTATGTTTGTACATATTTGCTTTTTGGTTTGCAAAATATTGTAGAGGTAATTATTGTTGTTTATCACGTTCTTCTTTTTAACTACGTTTGTTGTTCTATAATAATATGGAAATTTTGATGTTCTATTGTCTTAGTTGGCAACTTTTAAGATATATATTCATTTAATTTATTAATTGCGAGGCCATACAAATAAATTTTTAGCTATGACAAATATTCTAACTTTTTAAAAAGAAATACAGTTCTGCAAAGATAAAAACATTGATTTTTAACTGGTCACAGCATAACGTAATATACCTACGGCCATGCATTGCCTGTCGCAATACCCACCCACCCTTCTTCATCACTTTCACTTATAACGAGGTTTAAATACAATGAGATTCTTATGTAAGATATGTACATTTTTGCTTTGAATATTTTTATTTGGACTCCTTTGTGAGATATGAAGTATAAAAAACAAAAAACAAAAGTTTGACACAAAACAAAAATCTATTCGGAAATTTCCATCAACTTCTTTTTTTCTAAATACCAGTTTGTAAATTGTGTACACAATCATATTCAATTAAACCAATTGAATAAAATAACTTTTGTTCAAAGCTATTAGGCTGTTAGCAGCTTTTTTGTTGGTTTCTAGTAACTTACCTTAACACCGCCGATTGGCGTGATATTCTAGGTAATATGGAAAACATCTTCATTAATTAATATTCCTTTTTTTTTCGTCTGTGAATAAATTAACACTAGAAGAATTTTCTACAACGAAACCTTCCTTAATTTTGTTGTAATTCAATAATTATTTTTATTCGTGTTGCACTTGTACGCTGTGAGAAATCGATTTTTATCCAATTCAGAGGCTTTATTATTTGCTTTTTTTCTAATATTTTATTTTATAATCGAGTAGTAGGTATATTTTTTATAGCAATGGATCTCGGACCTATGAGATCAAAATTAGATGTGCGACTGTCGCAGAGCCAATCGACTGAAATGTATGCTGAAAATAAAGTAGTGAAAAATGTTAAAAGTTGATATACATATTTTTGTTGTATGTTTTGTTAAGTCTAAGGAAACGTCACAGATTTAATATAAAAAAAAAAATAAATGTGACAGTCCAATGACAGACCAAGAGTGCTTTCAGTGCTTATTTTGATAAATGGAAACAAAACAAGTTGTTTCTGGATAAAATAAACAGGGTGCACCTTATGAAGATATATTTTGTTTTATCCAAAATGAAAAAATGTGGATAAACTTAAAATTAAAAAAAAAAACAAGAATATTGGAACTGTTTTGTTTGAATACGATATTTTAAACCGTTACTTTTTTAACGTACAACATAAAAAATTTTAAGGGAAAGTTAATGCAAAGTGTGAAACATATCTGAAATGGAACGTTGTTTTTTGATCATTTATCGAACGTTGTAAAGCGTCAGTCATAGTGAACAGAAAAACGCACTAGTAAAAAAATATCGAAACAGAATAAAATTGAATACTTTTTTCTGATAGTCGTTTATAGCGAAAAGAAAAATTCATTTAGGCCCCTATTATGACTCGCGAGTCGAACGTTCGTCTTAAGTCGAACGATTTAGCGAATTACTCTAGTCGAGGTATTGCTAAAAGCTCGCTTCAACATTCGCCTTTCAAAGTCACATAGAATTGCAGTTCGACTGATTTTGACAGATAAAGGCGAACATTCGCTAAAGATAATAGAACGACTTTTCAATTCGCCAAATTTTTTGACATTTGAGGCGAATGTTATTAGGCGAGTCGCAAACGGTAATGCCAAAAAGTCACATTCGACACATTTTTCGCGCGACTCGCGAGTCATAATAGGGGCCTTAGTTAAAAAATTGTGCTTGGTGTTTTTCGTTTTACAGTAGGTATTGTAGTTGTAGATTGCATTAGTTATTTCTTTTCAGATGTGGGTGGAACAAAAAGAAATTGAAATACAAATAATCGTTCCACTTATTCGTGTTTCAAGTTTTTAATGTTCCATTTTATAAAAGACAAAGACAACCAGCTGGTGGAAAAGAGATAGGCCTATGAGCATCTGAGATTATTTTACATAGAAGTTGCTGGTCAGTGTTTGTGGAAATTCATTTCAAAAAAATTAACGTATCTTTATTTTTGGGTCTCATTTGCAGGAGATGAAAGGACCAAATTATTTTTCTTGCAAATTGATCGAAAACTTTAAAAAATACGTTGTTAAACAAAAGAGATTATTCTTTTTTCGTACAGTCGATAATTGGAATTTAAGAACAATGGTTGAAACTATTCATGGTTTATGTTTGGCAACATATTTTCTATACATAAAAAATTCATTTTTTTACAAATTCACCATCAAAAAGATTTTAATTTTGAATCTGCTCGTGAAAAATTTATTTTTGCACATAATTACCCAGAGACACTTTTTGGGGCACATTTTTCAATAATATGAGGTACTTGAAGGGTTATAAGGTCTCAAAAGATTGAGATTTTCTCTTGTTTGGTATTTTTTTTTATTTGGATTTTAAATTAAAATATTTTAAAAAATTATTAAAAAATATAAAATCAAAATAAAAATTTTAATTTTCGTTTTCATCCAAATATTCATTTCTCTTACTTTCAGATTTATCATATCAGCATCCCCTCTCACCGGTTTAACAACGCATGTGTTCAACATTCCATTTTTTGGCCAATTCTATAGAAGTTCTGAGAACTCTCATTTATGGTCAAAATTATTCTATTACCATATATCTGGATATGGACCACCAAGCTTACTACTTTGTAAGGGAACAACACTTAAATCACTACCCCGCCTATTCCTGGGTTATGGCAAACTTCTTGTCAATATACTTCATAGCGATTCATATGTTATAAATTCGGAAAATTTTCGAAATCTAAATGATCAACTTAAGAATGGATGTATCTTGCTACAAGGTTATGGAATACGTGCTCCAGGTGAACTACGTTACGAAGCATTCCCTTTTAATGAAAAAGACGGACGACAAACTATGTGGTCCGAACATAAAGCTGTTCGAAATTTGCGCAATCAACTTGATTTGGAAAACACTTGTGGTTTTATAACATTTGTAAACACTGGTGTTGCTGATATCGGCTGCGATAGTTATGATGTTGATGTGCACATGGAGCGTCCAAGAGTAAAGAAAAAGAGTCTACCTGGTGGAGCGGTTGAAGTGAAAACACTATCTGATCCTTCACCAACTGCAGTCCCTCTGCAAAAAAATAAAACCATTATTCCAGAAATGACATCACCCACAGAACCCTCCGAAGTGACCAGCTTCAATCGCCAAACACCGACTAAACGTGCAGACTTAAAGAGTCCTGATGAAGATTATTTCTCGGTGACACCACAACATGGCTCACCATCAAATGTTTTTATGTCAGAGGATTGCAATGAATTGCTAGCATCTGAGTTGGCTAATTGCGAACCTACCAGAGAACTGGTATCACAAGGTTCAGTTGAAATTCCTATGCAATCTGATGAACGACTCTCTTCGTTGGATTCTCATTCAGAGGAAGACTTTGGTGAGCCCTGGACTGTACTTGATGTTAACTTTGGCGTTCCACTCTTTGACGTGGACTGCAATACAAGGATTTGTGAATATATTGTGCGAAATTTGTGCAACGATGAAAGGTAAGCACTACCACGAGAAAACAAGGTAGTCCATTTTTTTAAAACTAAATTATGAATATCTTTCAGCTTACAACGATTACCGGGTATTAATGCTGCAATGAATGAAAAGTTCCTCAAGTTCATCAAACAGTGTTTGGTAAAAATTATATTATTAAAACTTACAAATATTTATTCTAATAATTGTATCCAATTCCATCGTTTTAGTACTTCGATGATGAAAATGTTGGCTTGATTAAAATTGGAAAACTCCTGCCACATCCGCGAATTAATTTAGCATTTGAAAATGGAAAAGTCTGCTACTGGAATGGCAAATGAAACTTTATAACTTCCTTCGCATTCCTTTTTTACATACGTATATATACTTTTACATAATATATTATTTCTATGTAGTTAACTAGTTTATTTTTCCCATCCTGCCCTTTTCCTCTATTCTATTATGTAATCCAAACCTACTTACTTTTGAAGTGTTTTTGTATAACAGAAATATTTATATTGGAAAATAATAATCCATTTAAAAGGCTTTTTGGGCCAATTGAAAATGGTCCAAAAAACATTGTGTACCTTATGCGATTAAACAAAAAAATTGTATGCATCTTATATGCCAAAATAAAACAGCAAACTTGCAATAGATTCTTATGAAATAAGAATATAAACATTTTTATTCCAGAGAGGTAAAGATAATGATGGAACAACCAAGTTGAAAAAAAAAATTATTTACGTAAATATAAATTTATTTTGCTTTCATTTTTAAGAAATGTTTATTTTTAAATATTAATTTGAATTGTTTTATTTCGTCATAGTTACTTAATTTCTTTTTATGTTTATTATATAAAAAAGTATTTTACTGTTTTATTTTAAAGTTGTATCATTTATCTTTTTTTATTTATGAAGCGGAGAAATTTGAATTTTGAAGAAACCTGATGAAAAACACAGCAAGAGATGGTCAGCAAAGAAATTCAAGAAATATTTGCCTAAAATTTAAGGGGCAATTTGGTAAGTCAATAGAATTTATTATGCATTAAAACATAGCTTCTGTAGTTGCATTAATATGTTTATTGTTGGTTAGGGAGAAAGTACACACGAGTCCACAGATACAATTTTAAAGAAAGATAAAAGAATAATAAAAATTAAAAGTCTACTCATGTATTAATATGTGAGGCGACCAGTTCAGGTTTTTTTTTATCTCGGATCTTGTGTTTTTCCAGCAAACTTCTTTTTTATTGTTACGTATTTCAAAAATCTCACTTGTTGAGTTCTCCCGTTTTTCTTCTGAAACAACCGCAAATATAACGACTGCGTTCTTATCTATTTTTACCAATTTCTTTAGTGCGTTGGAAAAAGAATATTCTTATGCATCCAGCAGCGGTTCGAACTTTCAGCTTAGGGGGCATTTTTCGATCACAAAAGATGGCATAGTTTTCCCGCCTACGTGACGTTTGATGTCGTCATTAAAGATCATTCGCTATTGATCACAGCACACATCCAAGATATTTAAATTATTCATATTTGAGAAGCACTGTTTAAATTCAAATAAATTTGCGGAACATGCCTGTGTAGATCAGAGAATGGATGTTTCGCGGAAATTAAGAGGAGTTCCTATTATGGTTGATGGATCAATTTATCACCTCGCACGTAAGTCGAAACGGTCGGTAGTACAAACTTAAAAAAAAAAACATACCTCGATGGTAATAGATTCAAAAAAAAAAAATGAAGACGTTGAGATTATAATTGATCGTTATTTTGAGGAACTCGACGTTTCTCGCTATAAAGGCGATGTGCTTTTGAACATTTATGGAAAAATTGTGTTGTGGTACGAGGGCCGGCTAGGTAGACAAATAAAGGATTCATTCTCCAAAAATGTTGGAGTTTTCTTGTTAGGTCTTGTACTTTTCATATAATTTTCAATTTACGGGTACCTATAAAAATAAATTAAAAGCAAAAACTTATATTATCTCTTTATTTTTTATTTGGTTTAAAATTCATTTATTTTATCTTTGTTGCGTTCAAGTAAAATATTTATTTTAAAAATCTACAATTTAGTTTAACATTATTAAAAATATGATACATAAAATTTGATATTTATTTATTAATATAGAATGAAGGCACATAACAATTGGTAAACTTTATTTGTATTTCTTATATGTATGTAAATATATATATATTTTTTTTAATTTAAAAATTTATTTCTATTGGTTTTTTTTTTATAAAAGAAAAATATTGGTCTACTTAGTCAAAAGTTACATATATTCCTAATCAAAGCTATTTTTTTTTAAGAAACAGATTGAATTTTTGATTGTTAGTATTTCATCGGAAGAATGATGTTTATATCTATTTTATTTTTATACAGCGAATTTTTGTTTTATTTCCAAGACCTGGGCGATATTGAAAAATTTTAAATTATGATTATGGAATATTTAAGATTGTAAGAAAAAAATTTAATATTTTTTATAACTTGGATCAATTTTGTTTTCTATCATTTTGTACAGTATATCACATTCCTCGAAAACAAATATTAAACTAATTTAAGGAAATAAAGAATTAAAATCACCATAAATCGAAAGAGTTTCATAAAAAAGAACCTCATAAGACTGTACATATACAACAATGCTGTATCGTATCATATTTTCTTGCGTGATTCACTCAGATACAGCACCCAGTAGACAATGGCAAAAACCAAAAAGCTTAATGGAAAGAGAACCAAAGATATCTGATCCAATCGGCCACGTTGTGATCCTGCATAGAGAAGAGCGTATTCGGCAGCATTCCGAAATCTGTAAAAGCTAGATTAATAAAAAAAAATCTCTTTATGACAGTGCCGTGTATATTAAACATGAAAAAGATATAAAAGTCTTGTGTAGGTAAAATCTAGACATTTATTACAAAATAAAATAGTTGTTTAACCTTCTTCTATGCATAGGATTACTGTTTGTCGGATCAATTGTGCATGCATCGTCAGTTTCAGATATTTGTGGTTGCGTTGCGTTTGGATGTTCTGCAGAGGCAGGTACATTCGGGCTCAGGGAATTACTGGATTTAATTGTTTTTGTTTCGGGATTTACTCTGTTTAACTGGAAACCTCTTGCAGCGTGTTCGATGCCATTCCTTCGGGGACCACGAAATGTTGTCATCTAAAGTTAAAAAGTTTTATTTTTCTTTTTGTTTGTTATATGGTCCTAAAAGCAAAAGTCGATATATTAATAACAAATTATTGAGGTTGAAAAAAATGTGAAACATTTCGAAATATTTCTAATATGCAGTTATATAATAATTGTTTGCAATTCAAAAATTTTCGACCCCCTTGTTTTGGCGTTCTCTATCCTTGTAATATAAGGATTAATATTTTGAGTTCGGTTTTTTTTTTGCAAATCCAGAACTTGCCCTATAGTACCTACAGTCGCAAGTAAAAATCGATAGCAACACACTTCTCCACAACACACTACCCGAGCGGAGTGTAGTTCCTGGGCAAGTTATTTCCATGTATAACGAGAGCAAGCTCGTGCTATCAAGTCGTGATAATTTAATTTCGAGTACAATGAACCTATGCATAATTTTCATTCAATGAAATATAAACAACACAAAAATGAGCAGTAATGATGCTGAAAAATATTTTCATTAAATCCAAATTCACTAAACATTATCTTACTGGAGTCTCTGAACTCATTCCACTAGCTGCTAAGTTAATAGTTGGCGAAACCAATCCTGGTATAAGGGTTTTCGAAGTACGCCAATGTTTGTCGTATCGTATACCAAAAAGGACAATGAAGTATTCCATGAGTGCGAGGAATACAAAGAGCGTACATGATATAAGCCACACCTGAAATTATAATAACGTGTATGCTATTATATGAATGAGAAACTTAACAGAAAAAAATATTTAAATTTTGCAAGAAATGAATTAAATAAAATACGAGTATATAGGAAACATTTTCCAGGTCATGTTGTTTAATCTATTTATCATACACGCCATTTTCGTCTACTTTGTATAAAAATTAATATATCAACAAAATTAAACTTTATATTTAATTAAAAAAAATAAAGAATTATCCAAAATAACAAAATAAACATCAAAGCGAAATAAAACCGTCATTATGCCAGTGCAAAATAATCACTGGACATTGGACATGGGCAATGTCAAGAAAACACTTTTGAGATCCACGTATATGCGCTCGGGGGTGTGTACTTCTGTTCTCAAAATAAACTCAGTCATCCTTGGTGCGGTATAAAAATGTGAACAACAAAAACTATATATGTACATACCCACACGTACATATGTGTATGTATTATAATTTCAATTTAAATGATTACTCACCTCAAGGCACTTTAATTCCAAAGCATCTGGAGAATTATTCCGTACCGTGTCAAACATTGTTATTAACGATAAAAGAGTTGTCACCAGTAGAACCATACGGCCAGGAACAACTTCAGGGACTACTACAAAACTTCCCCACGACATTGATACAAACAATGTCGATGGTAGATAATTTTCGAGAAGATAGCTTTTTACTTCACGTGAAAGTGTTATCTCTAAACGGGCTGAGGAGTGGTCCTCTGAAAATTAAGCAATATATGATATACCTAGAATTTTGTTTTGTTTTGGAAAATTTTACAACTTACCATCACCATAATTTATAATACGCATATCCAATTCAGGATGAAAGGACACAACATATTTGGGCAGTCGGAAAAAACCATTGCCAAAATCATTTGGATATGTAATGGCATTGCCTCGTTTCCAATGAAATTCCATTTCATGTCTAGAATATTTATCTAAAAAAAAATTTTGTGAGATAACGAAAATATTGTAGGTACGAGTATCTTATAACTTACAACTACTGAAATCTACTGGACATTTTTGTACATCTAACGGGTACAAAACGAAGTCCATATCACATTTTATAATAATGGTAGCACTGAAAATGCAATAAAATAGATATTTTGAAAAATAAAACTTAATAAATAGATACAGTTATATTATTTTTTAAACTTACCCTATACTAAGAACAATTGTACTATTTTGATAGAGTCGTAAACTAGATATATCCTCGAATAATTTAATTATTTTCATTTCTTTAAGTTGTCTTATATACAAGTCAGGTACCTGCACAAAAAATATTTAAATTATAAATAAACTGTTAATAATGTAAATTTATAAATATTATGGTTAAATTAATTATGCTTAAGTGTTTTTGATTTTTTTTAACTGAGTATACTCGTACATAAATAACATTTTTATGAAGAAGAATATAAGAAAATATTTTTATTTTGATTTATTCATTATTTTATAGAAAAGTAAACTCACAACTCAAACTTAGGCTCCAAAATTTTAAACAAACTAGGACTTACAACACAACATTAAGTATTTGTTAAAAATTGAAATTGAACAATAACTATTGTAAAAAATGTATGTTGCTCGAAAAAGCTAGTTTTCTGGGACACTAAAAATTGTTTTGTGGGAACGATTAATTTTGTATGACGTAAAATCGGAGTTTTATTTCATTTTGAAGAAATATAAATTGAGAAATTAAATAAGCGCTTACTTCCATGCTCAATCTAAATTTCCATTGGCGGTCTTATTTCATTTTAATAAGGCCGCGATTTAAATATGGAATAAGGCCTCGGCAATGTTTATGAAATTCCTTGCATTTTTTTCACGTCTACTTCACAAAGTACTGAATATATTGAATAGCGGCCTAATTTCATTTTTAGATCGCGGTCTTACTTCATATTCATCAATGCTGCCTTCTGTCGTTAAAGCGAGGTACGTCTCGCCATTATCTATGAGTGGCACTTTCATCGAATAAACTAATCAGCTTGCGATTTTAGGTATGTGTATCACAAACCACCTTTTGTGGAATGATCACATACTTAACATCGCCAAAAATACCGCAAGATGTTTAAGTTTCCTTTGGAGATGCAAGAAATTCTTTTCCCCTTCTGATCTGGCTATTATCTATAAAAGTTATATACGTCCAAAACTTGAGTATAACTCCCATCTCTGGGCTGGTGCTCCAGCAACTTACTTAAGCCTCTTGGACAGTATACAAAGACGAGCCTTCAAAATGATCGGAGTCAGGAGTATCATCGATAATTCTACGTCACTTGAACACCGGCGTAACGTTTCCTGTCTCTCACTCTTTTGTCGTTACTTTTACGGTTAGTGCTCTTTTTTCCTTTTTTTACACGACTGGATCGCACAAACTTGCTCCAATTTAAAAAAAAAAGTAAGAATTTTAGGCTCCAAACCGAAGATGCCGTTTTATGTATCAAAAAAAAATATTTGTTTTCAAAAATTGTTGTTTTTTTTTCAAAAACTAGTTTTTTTTATATTTGGAATTTCTTTAAAATTTTTAGAAAAAAAAAATTAGTATGTAAGTTTTTGGTATTTAGGAATATACACTTTAACATCAATATTTTTAAGACAAAATAATTTTGTTGGAGTTTTGAGTTTTTGTTT
This sequence comes from Syrphus vitripennis, assembly GCA_958431115.1. NCBI lineage: Eukaryota > Metazoa > Arthropoda > Insecta > Diptera > Syrphidae > Syrphus > Syrphus vitripennis. Next base: position 95,740,541 of record OY288109.1, read on the forward strand.
GAAAATTTCAGTATTTTGAAAATGGGGTGATATTTTTTAATTCGCAATTGGGTATTCATACATTCTTTTTGCACCCTTTGAATTTTTTACAATCTTTGATTTGTTTGCATTCTGTTTTCTTTCTTTTGCCTTCCTTGAAATGTTTGTTTGAATGCATGAAGTCTCGAAATATTGGAGTCAGTTTGAAGTCGGAGTCTTCGAAAAAGAATGAATTTCAGTAATATTTAAGATGAATTCGCATTTGCAAAGATTGGAATCTTTTTTACAACCTTGTTAAAAGTCGCAAATTATGAGAGTTTTCATCTATTCTATGATATTGGGCACAGGCCTTTTAAAATATTGGCACTTAAAAAAATATATATGTACATTATTTACTTATACGAGTATGAGAACTAAAATAAATTAACATTTTATAAGAAATAAAAAATGGAATACCCATATTTTTTGTCGTTCTTCAATCTGCAATTCTGTGAAATGTTTTGTTCTTGTTAAATTCGTTTCACGCGGCCGTATCCTCTGATCAGTCCATATAACTTGAAGAAATACATCGAATGAAATTTCCTGAAATTTTTTAGACAACTAATCAATCGGCTTAAATTGTATGTACATAGGCCAATTGGCTGATTCCTTACTTCCTTATTCTCTTCCACTGCCGAGATGCGATTAATAAAAAGGCCCACATCCACATATGTTGTTGAATCTGTAAAAATATATGTATATTTCGAAATAAAAAAACAAAAATAAACACACGTTTCAAAGTATCTGATGCCCTTCAGTTTCATATCTATTAATACTCCAATAACTTTCAATATAATTGCGCGAGCAAGGCAAGACAAAAAAAAAAAAAACCGAACAGAAAAATTTAAACATCATCAGACCTCCTCTAATATTTACAACAAAGAGCAAATGAACCTCACGAAGGAAATATCATAAATATTGAAATCAATGAAAAGGTGTGCCATTCTATATAAGGAGAGTCCATCATCAATGGCCATGTATGAGCCTGATGGCGATGGCTGGCTGGCGGTAAAAGCACAAGACGCATTTCAATCGGAAGTGAAGTAAAAGGTGGCAATAACTGGGCTACTGCAGTAGGTTGGATGTTTGTCCGCGGGCCGTGCACATTGCCGACACTCAATCCCTCTACTTAAAGAGATTGATGGTGGATGAAATTAGTGTATTATCGTCGTCAAATGAAAAGAATCTGTAACAGTTTAAAAAATAAAATAAAAACCAACAACCCAAACGCTTAAGTTTCAGGGACGATGTTCCTTATTTCCTCCGACTTCAAGTATGTGTTAAGAGTAAGTTTTTCTTTAAAATTGAAATTTTTTGTACATTTTAACAGGAAGTCGTGCTAAAAACTAGTTATTTTTAGATTTAAAAAAATTCGTACTTATACCAGTTTTGATATCAATACAATTTTTGTTTCAAATTAATTAAGCGATAAAAGTTTATTCTATTAACACGCTATCTCGCTTTTTGTCGTGTAAATAAACCGTTATGATTTCAAAGTCAACATATTAGAAATTTGAGGCTATAATATCATATCACAGACAGTCATTTGCTGATGGTTGATGGGTTAACCTTTTTTTTTTTGCACTTAGCAAAAGTGTTTGTACCCGCCTCGCATTAATTGAGTTTGAAAAGTCGTTTTTTTATTATCTTGACTCTGAATGATTGATTGCATAAATTTTGGGAATCCTGAAACACCCCCGTGTCTGTGAGATGATTAATTGTAAAACAAACAAATTTTGTAAAAATAGCAAACAATATTGAATATAAAGACTTTTGGTTTTAACAATTTAGTTGGATCCTTTTTACTTGCGATATACCTAAATATGACGTTTTTACATAGGTACAGTACATGAACAAGTGTATTATATGCAATTGAGCACGTTTTACAATAATCGAAAAATTGAATTGGGTATTTCGATTGAATATAAGGGTGTTACCAGAAATGATAAGACTTTTATTGGCCACTTAACTACGTCTGTCTGTAGAGACATTTCATTCGAGTTTTATTTTTGGGGTGGAAAATGTACATATTTCATAATAATCCTTTAAAAAATCTTCCAATTTTTTTCAGATTTTTATTTTGACGCTAGATAGTGCCCCACGTCGATTAAATTTTCTTATGAAAAATACTTAGGGTATACCTACTCAGTAAAATTACTCTTCTATTCCTAATTTTTTCATGATACGTTTTACAATAAAATCGTAATAAACCTCAATAAGGTTAAGTTTATTTCCTGATACTTTATAAAAAATTAAAAATTTTATAAACAAAAAAAATTAATTTTTATTGATTAAAAAACACGACTTAAGAATTTTTTTAAATAATTTTAAAGTTAAAAACTTGGAAGAAAAAAAATTCCTATAATTTCTCAAGTTTATCTACATTCAACATATTCTATGTGTGCTTCCATAAAAAAAATTAATTATCGGCGACATCTAGTGTCAAAATAAAAATCTGGAAAAAATAGTGGATTTTTACACAACTATTCTGAAATATGAGAAGGTTTTAATTCCCAAAATATTCGAACGCTCTAGAACATACAGGTACATACAAGAATAATTCAAAAAACCACTTTTTTCGAATTTTCACGAGATTCAAAAGGAATATGCAAGTGGATCGAACATGAACATGTTTGGCACTGCTACCAGTGGTGTTTAAATTAGAAAAAGACTTCTTTCGAAAATTTTCAAAATGCAAACATTTCTAGAGTTTCATGTGTCTAACGGTTTCTATAATATATGCACAAAAAGTGCATCTGATCAATGAACTTAAAACGTGAAAATCTCGAAATCCCCACCTACGATTTTCCTAAAGCTTCACAGTTTTGATGTACAAGTAATTACCTTTCTTTTGGTACCACTCTTGTCCCTGTACGCTTATGGCCCAAAAGTGCGTCATCTCCTTTCCAGAATATGTTTGGCAATTTCTAAAAATACTTTCAAAAACACATTTCAATCACCAAATTGATGCTCGAGTACCAATTTGAAGCAAACATTTGAAAAAATCGAAAAATTAAAAAATCATCTTTTGCTCATGTTGAAAATTCATTTAATGCTGCGAAGGCTAGAAAGTCATTCTTTAAGAAATTAAAAAAAATGCAATATCTGGTTGCGGGATTAAGAAATAAGTGGACCATGTAAAAAGATTACCTACCTAAAATAAAACTTCGAATTTCTCTTCCAGGACACCACCAATCACCATACAAATATAGTGTACCAAATTTTAAAACAAATTGCTTCTTAAACAAAAGTCAAATATTATTCCTCCAAGGATATTATGTATGTATGTATGTCATACTCTTATGTTCTTTTTTTTATAATTGATTTGACCTTTACTTTTAACCATTTAACCGCAGTAAATAGAAGTTCATATTGTGGGATGTGGGATAAGCTAACAAAATGAAACTTAAACACTCATTAGGTGTGGTCTCCATTTAAGTTAATAGTATTATTTTTTCTGTCATCCAATGATGTGCTTAAAAGTTTTATGGACAAATCAATTTCCTTATTTGAAAATCTGTTTTGGGGATTGTGATTTTGTAGATTACATAGTTTATTTGAACAGTAAAAAAGTGTTTAGAAAAAATGCTAAGAACTTCTTATGTAAATAATAAAGACAAAAATCAATTAAGAGCCAGAGCCAGTCAAATAAAAAACAGACCCAAATTAATAAAAAGCGATAATTATGTATTAATACGAAGCTAAAATCTCTCGTGTTTTGGACTTGAAAGATTCGTGACGAACCCATGATCGAAAATTAGATTTTTTCTAATAAAAAAATTTGCATTGACTATCGAAAAAATATGAAATAAAAAAACAATAACTTATTTAAAAAAAACACGCGACATTTTAAATAATAAGATTAAAAAAAAATTAGTAATTTTAATTATTTTCGAATTTCAAAAAAATCATATTGCAAATGTCAATTAACCTAGTTTTCCTTTTGAATTAAACAAAATTGAATTGAGTATTTTTTTATAAATTTCACGTGAATTTTATTAATTTGAATTAAGGGTTACGTATACGCCACAGTGTCTTAAAAAATATATTCCAATTGATCCGTTGATTTCTTTATTCAAATTATTTATTTTATTTTTACTTACTTGGTCTTTGGTTCTTGTCATATCCTTCATCCATTTGATAATCTAATGAGGAACTTAAATTCACTGTTTCTGACATTGTAATCATATCATTGTTTTTCAGAAGTAATAACATCAGTAAACTGTAAAAAAGTAATAGATAAAAAATAATGCTGTTGAATCTTAATAAAATTGAGATAAAATAAATAAAATAGATATAAAACAATAAGATATTTTGTAGAAAGAATTTTTAAGTGGCAAAATGGTTTAAAATTGATATTCTCTAAATTATCAAAATTGGAAAATAGATTTCAGAAAAAAACTTAGTACGAGAACCCCAACTTCTTCTTTCTTCATTAGCCTTGAACTAAAAAAACCTGGCTTATTGCCATAAAAGCTTTTGTTACCATCACTCAATATTGTGTGTAACTACTTTTGTGAGCACCCAAGGAACATGTAATAATCCTTCCATCTTACACGTGATTGTGTATTGTACTATATGTCAACAAGCTCAGAATAATTATCTGAAAACTCGAACATAAGCGTGATACATTTCAGCAGTTAGTAGCCATCATGCAAGTCCAAGCCAACTCGCGCTATATGGACCACACCTTATTTATTTCTTAGTAGGCAAATTATGAAGTGAGGTAATCATATCATGACACGAAGCTTTATTGCATGGAATGCACTTAGACATTGTGGTAGGTGAAACAAGTAGGTACGCGTGACTTGTGGTATTTTCTTTTCGGTATGGCGCCAAAACTAACAAACTTTTGGTCAGTCATGCGAATGACAACTTACAAAATTTCTTAGGTTCTTTTTTTTAGGAATTTAAGAAGGGGTTTCAAGATTTTTTTTTGTTGTTAGATTTTGCTAGGAATATTTAAATTTTTTATATTAAAAGCCACATGCTGGGGATTGGGGTGGATTTTGTTTTTCGTAGATATGTGCCCCTTATTTTGTAGAGGAAATGTTAATCATTGCGGTGCTTAGGGCTATAACAACACTATTATAAAATTATTTGTGTTTATTATGTTCATGTTAATAAGGAATCGGCAATAGTTTGAATAAAAAAAAATATTATACGCACGTGTCCACCTTTTTTGTTTTTTTTTGTTTGTTGGTTTCTTTTTGATACTGGCTATGTACGGAAACATACCAAACAGCGAGACAGGTCCAACTGTGAGACATATCTAATAAGGAGAAATTTAACCTCTTAAATTTTTTTCCTTTCACATAATTCAAAGTAGCCAGTCGAAATAAAAAATTATTTAATGGATTTTATTTAGCTGACGGCAGGGTGGTTATACATTTGACCTTATGTCCCAAAAAAAGTTGGCCTTATGTCACTTATGTTACAAAAGATACAAAAGGGTTTCTTATATCTTTTTATGGCCAAAAAGAAGTCACCCTTATGTTTAGGTATGCAGATTAAAACGGTCTCCATAATCTAAAAAAACGTGAAAAATGTATAATATTTAAATTCAATTCAAAAGACATCCACACAAATTGTTTGAGTGAGCTTAAAACTCAACTAGCTCAAACTTCAAACCTTTGATTAATCAGCTGTTGGGTCCTGGATAAGAAATTATTGATTTAATGACATTTGAAGAAATGACCTAGACCATAATGTTCTTCTAAAATTTGTCCCAAAAAAAAAATATTGTTCAACATTCGTGTTGGTATTTAATTTACATAGAGCAACTAATAATAATTTCAGCACGGAAGGACAAATCTAACTGTTAATAGAAATACTTTACTTAAGGTTAAGAACTTGGAAGGATACCTACTAAAAGAATAACATAACGGAAAGACGTAATCCATCAGCAAAGTTCTTTGGTCGAGAATGATTAATTACGGTTAATCTGTGCACATTTTTTACTTTAACAAGAATTAGTTCAATTACTCACCTACTTCGTCACTCACTATATTTATAGATGAAAATGATTTAGATTTTTTTTTTTAACCTTATATAATTTAAGTGAACATGTAGTAATCAAGCACTAAAGTAATCACAGTTATTATGAAGAAAAGAAAACCTATTTATAACTAAGGCAATAAATTATGTGATTATAAGAATGCATTGGTAAGGTTTTCAATTGTTGTATCGTTTTATTTAAAAAGAAAATATATCTTTAAGTTTTTACTATCAAGTATGTTTTTTGTTGACTGCATATCTATTTTTGTGGATGAATTTAAGGGTCAACCAAACCAATACGGTTGTGAACGATTGTGAATCTTTTGTGTGTTAAATTCATCTCCATAGTGATAATGTTGTGAACCAATTTTAAAAAAAACTTTGAAAAAAGAAATAATTCTAAAGCGATTTTTCAAAAAAAAAAAAAAACACAATTTTGCTTGAGTATCTTAAGGTTTTTAACTATATTGGTTGAGCCTTAAAGAGTTTTTTTTTTGTGAACAGATATGCAATGAAAAAAAATAAATAATAAATGACATACAAATTGAAAACCTTACCAATAATTCTTGAACCACCCTATTAGAAACACGTAAACTTATGCTTCATGTTTTAAAGCGATATGCATGCATTGCATATTAGTTTTCTAGTTTATTATTTTTGTGCCCAATTAAATTTTTTGTTTTGTCTAAAAAGCCTAGAAAAAAAAATCGCATAACAAGAAATAAACCAAACTGTTGCAAGAATGTGACAGAAACACCACCTTATAAAGTCGTTAAGAATTAAGAACAAGTACTGCATGGTTTAATGCTTATCGAACAAGGTCACCTGAAAATACAATATGCATTTTGAATCACGATATTAAGGCTTAAGCATATTGAAGAGTTTCATGCCACATTGAAAACTTATTCGACTTATTCGTTTACAAGAAAACTCCTTAAAACTTTATCATGTATGTATGTATGTACGTACGTGCTTGTAATGTAATGCAATTTATTTTGTTTTTAAATATAATATGATTTTGAGAATATGATTTCAAGGTTAGACATTTTGCACGCTTAGATTTTAATGGGAAAATTTATATACATAACTGTATTAGGGTGAGTTTTATTTTGGAAATACTGGAAGTTCGTTCGATTAACCTCCCTTTTCTGATTTTTTTTTGTTTTGAATCTGTTCTCTGCACTACTCAAAAATTATTTTAATTAAAGTCGAAGATATTATTCATTTTTATTATACCTTAATCTTATCTAATACCCTTAAAAGCTCAATTTTTGTGCACCATATGGACAATTTTTAAGATGTGACAAAAGCTAGCTAGATGATGTAAGTTAGATCAACACAAGAAAAAAATCGTATGGGAGAAGGTTCTATTTATCCCTGTTTATTTGGGAGGGACAAAAAAAATAAAATCAAAAAATAGTGACAATACAATAATACTTAAAATATTGTCTTTTACCTTTTTTCAAAGCCAAAGCTCCACAATTAAATTTATTTTTTCAAATTGATTTACCAAATAGTTTTAAAAAAATTACTTTTCAAACTAAAATTTAAAAAAAAATATTTTTGTTAATATTAAATATCTACATATATAAATAAAAATGTAAATGTTCGTTTGTTCCTAACCGCTAATCTCCGAAAGTTCTTCACCAATTGCTTTGAAATTTTGACACAACATTGCATTCGAATACGGTAATGTTTATATATACTTAAAACAAAAAAAACTATGGTGTACGTTGGGCATAAAAAAACAACACTCACTAAGAACTATATTTATCAAAAAATCTACATAAATATAAAAAAAAAAAATTCAGGTCGGTTATCACAAAAAATTAAATTAAAAAATTTATTCAAATTCAATTCTTTAAGGAAAGATACACGAGATACAACAAAAAAAAAAAAAAAAAATTGTGTACCACATTGTTGAAAGGTTGGTACGGTTTATTACTGCTTACTTCGTTACATAACATTCATTCATGTAAATTTTGGGTTTTTCAAGACTTTGAAAATTTGAAGAGCGAAATAATAAATTTTGGAAATTTGAAGACCAAACATAATCGTTTAAACGTTTTATTATTTCTTATTTCCTAGGTATATACAATTTTGGTTTTTTCCAAGATTTGGAAGAACCAATTTCGTAACGTACAATGACATGACACATATAAGGTGAAAGGTGACAGATAAAAGTTGAAAGGTGACAGTGCCGTCCATCGCTTACCAGAATTTAAAAACTTAGCACTATAGGTACTGAATCGAAAAAAAAAATTGATAAAAGTTTCGTAAGTATACAATAAAAATAAATTTATTCAAAAGCGACCAAAATCAAATCAAAATCGAAGCTCCAGAATCTCATGAAGAGAAAATAAAAACAATCTTCTGAAGATGAAGACAGGGGCATCGCTAGATTCATGACTGACACTCAACCTGGGGCAAAGGTCGATCCTGTCCAGATCTTAAAAACTCCATTCTACATACGAACAATCAAAGAAATCTTCGACGAAACTGGTTCCAGAAGAAGAAAACAAAACGAAGATGATTGCGAACGATTAAAGCAAAAGAAATCGTGCTTTGATTGCGATGAAACCGAGTAAGATTTCAGAATGTGTCCGAAGCCTCCAAACAATATAAAAAATTAACAAAGTCAAGAACAGCGTTTTCTTTTGTGCATTTACACCCGGGTAGGTCAGCAAGTAAACTGAGAGAAGCGTTAAACAGTCAAAATTTAGAACTTCCATTTTTCTTTTATATGAGCGTACTGGAATATCCGCCGGGGTTGTAAGAGGATGCCAGGGTAGTCTATTCTGGGATATCGCTTTTCAATTTTGAGGTATAAATAAATTTCTAATTTATGAAATTTAAATAAATTCTAGAACTTTAAAATTTTGAGGTCTTACGGTAACTGTGCACAAACGGAGTGCCTTAGTTTAAGGTATTTAAGATGATTTTTTATCAATTTTTTAGGAAGCCTGAAGTTGATTGCCCGAGCAAAGCCGGGGTTGGCCCGCTAGTTAATAATAAATATTAAAAAAAGGTTAAATATAGCATTCTTCTTTTAAAAACCGCAGTGTTCAGAATTGTTTAAAAAAAATCCAAAACTTCAACGCACAACACTGATTGGATGATAGACTGATGTGCTTATGGACTGAATGACTTGCATCTCCTCCTCTTCAAAAACCATCAAAATGTATAAACAAAAATCCAATTTTTTTTTTGGTAGAGTTTGGATTTTGCTATGAGGTCATAGGTCAAAACCTATCATCAAATTTCATGTATAAATTATGTGCACATCAGAACCTTTCTTTTCTAGAATATATAGTGCACAATATTCAACACAAAGAATAGATAAATATTTATTATAACTATTTGATTCACTTTAAAATAAAGATTCCTAATTCTTCGTACGAAATAAACGAAAAAGATTTTATTTTGTCTCCGCTGACGTAATCGATACTCGATTAAACATCAAACGCTAGCAGTCTGGTAACGGCCTTAATTAAAATACCATCTCACACGATTTCTGAACACAATGCATGAGCATTAGGTTTTATAATATCCCTGAGGCTTGAGAGTTTGATGTTACATAGTAAAAGAACAGGTGAGATGCTTTTGATCCACTTAAAAATCCCAGAGCTTTAAACGGGAATTATTTCTATGTATTCCTGTATGATTTTTTTTATTCTAATTCAAAAAGTATAAACGAAAAAATGCACGTGCTTCTTATTAATTAATCATACAATGCTTTTTTTTTTGGAAATTAACCTCATAAATAACTCATATTTTCTGTAATATGGCAGAAACAACATTTAACACGCAAGTCAGCTACACACAGCTTTTCCTTAAATGTAGATAAGAAAAAAGCTCCAACCAGCTACTATTCATATGGATCAGAATAATTAAACGTTTTTATATTCTTATACTCAGTAGAAATAGTGCAAGCAAAGCATAAGGCAACTAATTGTGCATTTACCCTAATTGCTTGTCAGACTGTTGTCAGCTTGACAACTTGATACCGGGCCGGGCCAGCCATTTGATCTGTCATTTTACAGCTGATGTTGGGTTTCTTATTTTTTCATTAAAGAGTTTTCATTTAAAATAAATGAAAACATTTATTTAAAAATAATGTCAGATATTGAAGATCCAGTAGAATTGATGCTCAAAAAGACCGGCTGCATCGAATTGCATTACAAAGTTCAGGTAAAAACATTTTATACATTTTTTTTCCAATCAAAACAAAGTTAAATATTTTTTCCTCGAATAGGAGTGTATTGCAGAAACAGGAGACTGGCGCAGTTGCCAAGATAAAGTAAAGGAATTTAAAGAGTGTATGTTAAAATACACAAAAGAACAAACTGAAAAATATAAAAACGTTAAGTGAAACAAAATTAATAATCCATTCAATAATGCTGACAAAAGTCTTCCGTCTTCTTTCCAACGTAACGAGGAGCCAAAATAAACTAGCTCTCATCGTTCGAGCTGACATCAAGATGTCCAAAGGTAAAACAGCTGCACAGTGCTCACATGCTTCTATTCTTTGCTATCAACGTTCACAAAAAGTAAATGCCAGTGCATTGGAATCGTGGTGCATTTGGGGTCAACCTAAAATCGTATTAAAAGTTGATTGTTTGGAAGAAATTCTACGAATTCGTGATGATGCACATAAAATGAATTTGGTTGCGGAAATTGTTAAAGATGCTGGACGGACACAACTTGAACCAGGGACAGCTACTGTTTTGGGACTTGGGCCGGATGATGAGGAGAAGATTGATAAATTGGTGCGGCATTTGAAATTGTTATAAAATATGTACATATCTACATATTTTAATAAAATTGTTGTTTAATTGTGGAAGTTTTTATTTTGCTCAAATTCAAGTTAACGTAATGCCTAAAAGTAGACTTTAAAAAATAATATGATAGGAAACTTATGTATTAGGGTGGACCAAGATTTCTTTTTCTTTTGTTTAGCTTTAAAATAAGGAAGAATAAGATTCTTCTGTTAAAAAAAATGTTAGTATTTTAATTATTTTTCTCTAAATTTATTATTGTGGAGCCAAATAAAAGTATACACAACAAATGTGTGCAACAATATATAGCCAAAAATAGAAGGTTCTTCTTTTCAAACAATACATTTTAAAATGATTGTATCTCAAAACCTAACATGATAAAAATTTTCTGTGTTCGGATTTGGACTCAACAAATTGAAAACACCGGTGATCTGCGTTTTTCTTAACTTTATTATTTTTTCGAAGTGACAAAAACTTTTAAAAACAACATTCAAAATCATGAAAAGGAGAATCAGTTAAAAATTGATCAATATTATAAGAAAAAGTTTTGAAAATTAATGTTTCGGCATAGCTAAAATATAACGGCGTAATTAGCCGAAAATGCAGAAAATTGAAAAATAACTTAAATAATACAGCATTTAATTTTATAATACCATATAATTGCAGAGAAACGTCGCAGTGCGTATTTTTTGTCATTTAGTCCTATTTAATAGACCCAAATCTGAATTTAAAAATTTTCTTACCTAAAATTAAAAACTGATGTCATGCTATCCTTTTTATTTGATTTGTGTCTGTTGGTAATTTTGAATGAGCAATTCAAAATATAAAGAAAAGATCTTGAAAATATTTTTCTTTTTAATTGTAAGTTAATTACGCTTTCAAAAACCGAACGTAAAAAGAACATTTTTTCATGTAAGATACTCGTAGCTGTGGGCTACAGACATGTATATTTTTTTTTAAAAGATAGAGATATTTATATTTAACATGAATTTCTTGCGCTTCGCGACAATTTAACATTTTTTTTTGCCTTGACACTTTTGTTTTTTTTTTTTATATTATCACTTTTAATTTTCTTTGTTTACACATAAACAAAACGCTTAAGTTATTTCAAAAACACATAACAAAACACCTTAAGCGGGAGGCTTATAATTCCCATTGATTTCCATTTGATTTTTTTTTTACTACTCTTGTCAGTTACATTTATTGCCGATTGAAAAGCAGTAATAATTCTAAATAATTTTTCATTTACATTTAAAGTAACTTATTATAAAAACTGAATTTTATTTAAGGCACATTTACTTAGGCAAAATATCACCTACGAAATTACAGGTAGCGGAATTATATCCTCTTATGATGTATTGCGGATTAAAGCTCCTAACCACACAGAATATTTTAATTTTAATTCTCTTTATCACTTAATCCAAAGGAATTCAAACAATACAACAACAAAAAAAAAATAACAAGTAAACTTTAATGGAAAAAGAAAAAATCCACGCACTATTATGAAACTATACGAATAGAAAGGCACGAAGGCGTTTCCGGTACTGTACGGGACTACACTTTGGTCAAAACAAATTTTCTTTAGAAATCGCAAATCCAATTAGACCTCAAGTTCAACTAAGCTGAACTAAGAATGAATAAATGACTTTCAGTTTGAAGAATATTTATCATGCAAGTCTTAATTTTTTTCGCGAGCTTTCTTCACAGCTGATTCGTTTGTTTATTGAGGAGCTAAGGTAATTGGTGGTTGTTTTTAGATGTACAAAAAGGGTTTGGTTTGGGTTTGTTATTGTTTTGATTCAATTTGCGGTATGGTGGGTTTTGTAGATGATAGTTGTGGTCGTAGGATTTTATTTGAAACGTAGTGGAACTTGGAACGGAAGTGAGGTGAATAAATATTCAAAAATTGAATTGAATAAATTAATTCAATGGGAGTACGAGATTTTTTTTTTTAATTAGTTCCATTTTTTAAATCGTATAAGAATATGAAATTTTCACCAAGTTTCCCAAACATGGTTCAGGGAAAATATTTATTTAAGAAACAAATTAAAGAAGGGATTTCTAGCTTTAAAAAAAATAAACCATGACATTATTTGTATAACCATTGTTTTCAATACTTCGTCATTATTATTTAAAAAAGGCCAATAATTGTTTTTTTTTTTATGGTCTTAGCTAAAGTGTTAATCTTTTTCTGTTTTGTGACTTGAGTATTATTAAGTCATTTAATCCAGATTCAAAAATTTATCCAGATGTATTTAATCGAACTGCATACTCATTTCATTCAACATTAATCAATTTTTTGTATGTTATCTCAGATTAATAAAATTGTTTTTCTTTACACTGCTGAAAAATATTACTGGAACCACTTTAAAACCTATGAAGCATGTATCTTAAAAACAGATTGAGATAGGAAGTAAATTAGCATGTTATTTATGTTTTGCGAGTTAAAAGATAATCCAGGTTCTGGATTAAAGTCTAAAAAAATGTATATAAATAATCCTACGAACCAAAAGTTATCAATGACAACTATCTCCAATAAATATAACCATGACGTAACTCTAATCGCTGAATGCACCCATTCTAAGTTTTTGAACACACCCCAAACTAGGAAACAGCTGTCTACTGTCATCCGCCTTATTATCAACCTGTCAAGATTTTTTAACCACACATAATCCAAAAGACAACAAAGGAATATTTTGCTTGAAGCGCGCAGGTTCAGGTTCACGCGAACTCTCTTTAGAGAAGTGTCTTCACATTCACTGCTTTAAATCTTTCATTCACAATTCAACCAGCACTGATATCACTCCCATTCGGATTCTCGATAAAATTATTTCTGTGACCAAACCAAAAGAAAAAAAAAATCAATTATACTCTCCGTTTTAGAGTTCTGTGTGTTTCTATCAAGTTTCCCACCCGAAATAGTGTCCAAATTGTTGCTCAAAACGTTTTTAAATAAGCCAAAAACATCCCTAAAACAAAATATTAATGCCAAAGTATTCTTCATATTGCTTTTAAACTTGACATTGAAAAAATACCAGCAGCAATACGGAGAAACAAGAAAAAAGAATTAAAAAAAAATCAATAAATCTGTGTTATTGGGAGAAAGAATAGTTTCTCTAAGAAATGACTGAACGACAACCACTTTTACAGCTCCAAGAGCAACAACTTGCAACGCACGAACATGGACGTATTATCGCTCGACCCGATCTTAGAAACTCCCCTGACAATGGCCTGGTCGATGTGCAGAGCGACAACAGCCTTGATTCATTGGAGAAACAAGCAATGAACGACTACCGTCCTTCGGATCATCGCACAAACGAACATCCAACATCAAATTTGGATACTCTGGTGCATTTGCTAAAAGGCAACATTGGAACTGGCATTCTAGCTATGCCGGACGCGTTCAAAAATGCGGGTTTGTACATTGGTTTGGTGGGCACCCTGATTATGGGTGCAATTTGTACACATTGTATGCACATGCTGGTCAAGTGCTCTCATGAACTGTGTATGCGTCTGCAAGTTCCAGCTTTGAGCTTTCCCGAAGTGGCAGCCGCCAGCTTGGATACTGGTCCGCTAGCTCTAAGAAGATACTCGGGTGTAGCCACTAAAGCTATCACCACCTTCCTTTGTGTCACGCAATTCGGTTTCTGTTGTGTGTACTTCCTGTTTGTGGCCCTAAATGTGCAAGAGGTCGTATCACATTATTATGTAAAGCTCGATGTCCGAATATACCTCATGATACTTCTCATTCCAATGATTCTCATCAACATGGTGAGGAATTTGAAATTCATCACGCCAATGTCGCTTTTTGCATCCATTCTCACTGTCACTGGATTGGGCATCACTTTCTACTATATGCTGGATAATCTACCCCATGTGGACACTGTTAACCATGTAGGATCATGGTCTACTCTGCCGCTTTACTTTGGAACAGCTATTTACGCCTTTGAAGGAATTGGAGTGGTTTTACCACTGGAAAACAACATGGCCAATCCCCAAGACTTTGGAGGAACTACAGGAGTTCTTAACACGGGAATGGTAACAGTCGCCTCTGCCTACACTGCTGTTGGATTCTTTGGTTACTTGAAGTATGGCGATAAAGTCGAAGGCAGTGTCACTCTCAATCTCCCCTCCGATGAGATTCTATCACAAGTTGTCCGCCTCGCAATGGCAGTGGCAATATTCTTCTCCTACACTCTGCAGTTTTATGTCCCCGTTAACATAATTGAACCTACAGTGCGCGATCATTTCGAGACAGAAAGAGGAAAAGAAATAGCTGCAAACGGACTTCGCATCATGATGGTAACATTCACCTTTGTCCTGGCTGCCTGTATTCCTAATCTTGGACCGATTATCTCCCTGGTTGGAGCTGTATCCAGTTCCATGGTTGCGCTCATTGCTCCACCCATCATTGAAATGATAACATTCTGGCCAGTCGGCTATGGACGCTACAATTGGATGCTGTGGAAGGATATATCGATTTTAATATTTGGTCTGTTAGGCTTTGTATTTGGAACCTATACTAGCGTTGCACAAATTCTTAATCCACCAGTAAGTATTTAAAATGCTTGATAATTTTTAAACCAATGAAAATGTGAATGAATGAACGTACAAAATTACTAAGGTAAAGATTATTATTGTTTAAACAAAAACCGAAAGATGTTACAATTTATAAAACAAAAGCCAGTGAGTCATATTTTAATTATATATAACAGGGTGGTTCAATTCAATGTTTTTTTTTTGTTCTTATGCTTTCGTTCCCAAATATTTAAACTAACGGTGCTGCGAAAAGATTAAAATGTTAAGTTAAATAAAGTTATGTGTTAAATTTCGTCTTGAAACTTCGAGTTTCTACTTTTTTTTTTCAATTGACCAAATGAAAGCTCAAGCTTAAAATTAACAATTTTTTTTTAAATTAATACCAATGTTCATTTATTTTGTCCAGGAAATAAAAAGTTTATTGAGTACAAAAATTTTCTTAACAAAAATATAAAAGTAATAAGAATTGTTATTTTTCTGGAAATTAGTTAATTTTTAAGACGATTCAATTTTGAAGAAATGTATAGATTTAAAAATTCAACATAAAAATATTGCAAAATTTTGACATAAAATCCAAAAGAATATTTTCTTCTTTACACTAACAGAATTGACATTCTGAATGCAAAAGAACAATTTTAGAAAATCATTGCTAACTATTTCACAATTGATTTAAAACACAAAAACCATGTGCATAAAAAAACTACCTGCGCAAAAAAAAAACATCAAAGTATCAAACATACCTGAATTTAAATAACTAACGTTAAGTAGTTCTCTTCCTCAGAATTGTTTACATAGCAGAAATACGAGCGGAAAGTTTCTGTCACATATTTAGGTTTTCATTTGAGCAATTTATGTATGTTTTTTTTTTGTTTATAGAAATTTCCTTAAAATTCAAAATAGTTAATTTAACTTTGGTCAGCTTTGCCTATTTAGTTGACTGTAGCTGTATTTTATTTTCTGGATGATCTGATTTGGATTTACTTTTAACACGTAATACAACAACAATATAATGGGAAGTTTCCAAAATTATTTAAAAATTGATATGATTCAGATCATGACGATAATAAATTACAGCTGTGGCTTCTCATAAAAAGGTATTTAAAATGACAATAACATTGCCCCGTTCGGCATTTGTGGCAAAAAGTGCTGTGTTGATTTTGAAGTCTTCTATTCTTTAGCTGATAATACCTTTGCATCCTTTATGAATATAAAATTTAAGACATTTTTTCCTAATTTTAGTATAGTTTTAATTATTTTTTTTGTAATTTATGTAATAGTTTGAGATTTATTCTTTTCTCGATGAACCACCCTATTTGATATTTTTTTTAGTACATATATTCAAATTTTAATCTGAATGCATAACAGTATATAGAACATTTTATCAATATGTTTTGTTCAATAGTAACTCGGTGCTTTACAAACAAAAACATACATACCTGCAGTATGTAGTACATTATATATTATTATTATTATTATTATTATTATTATTATGTTGCTAATTTATTCTGTGATTTATTTAAGTAAATTGCCAATTAATTTGTATTTAAAAATTAGTTCCATTAATAAAAAAATATTTCGAAAAAAAAATTAAGTAAATATATACTAGATACTATACAAATAAACAATTTTTGTTGTTTATTTTATTTTTAACAAAACAAAAAAAAACATTTGTGTGTAAACATTCCCTTTGTTTAATAAAGTGGTTTCTAGAATTGAGTTGATTTATAATTATTTTAAGAACTATCTGCAAATATGATATGAACCAAAAATTATATATTTTGTTTCAAAAACATAATATACATTATAAGAATTTTGTTTGTGACAATAATTTAAAAAAAATATTTTGGTGCTTTTGAAAGCAACCAAAACAAACCATTTAAATGTATAAAAAATATCTATTACTTTAATTTTGTTGATCAATTTAAAATTTAGTTAATAATCCACAAAAAAAAAATGGTGCGGAAAAAATCCCAAAATAAAATGACATATGACAATAATATTATTAGGTTATTAAGGTAAAACAAAAGATACATTTATTCTTTAAAAAAAGTATGTTATAATAATATTAAAGATTTATTATAGATAATAATATTATGACATTTATTTCTATTGATTTGATTTTAATCTATCTTGTAAATGTTAAAAATATAAAATTATATAATAAAATATAGAACAAACAATATCATGTACAATCTTTGAGAAATAAAGTTATATTATAATAAATGCAATTTGATTACTTTTTTATTTATTCCAAAAAAGCTTCCAAGGGTAACCTTAAGCAATATTTCTAGGTTCTATTTACTGACATTTATTAATCATTCAATTAATAGGAGTATATGGTGCACATACTTGTAAATGATTAATATTGAGGGCAAGTGCGTCATTTAAATTTATGATTCATTTTTTTTTTGGATAAATAATAATGATAAAACAGTTGTGTGTTTACAAAGAAACATAAAGTGATTTAAAGTGTTTCGAATAGTGAAATGGTTGTTTGCCTTAAATCGGTGTCCAATAATATATTAACTGTTTGGTTTAAAGTACTCAACATAATGTGTATTGATCTTGCAACTAACACTGAAAACTAGATGGTTTTATATTCCTAATTTTTGAGAAAATTTAGACTCAAAACCAATTTTTTTCTTATAAAATCTTTTTTTAATTATAATAATATTTTTAAGTACTTTAAATTCTTTCCCTCGAGGAAAATGTGAGAGAAAGGCCTAGTGGTTTTTCCAACCATTATACTGGATTTTTTACTATAATCTTTCTATAAGATTTGGCATAACTTTTGGGAGCTGTTATTCTTAAATGCACTTTGGTCAACTCGCATTATATTTTGGCAAAATATCTTATTGAAGTTATTTGTAAGTGATATATATAAAATAAATAATTACTTCTGTAAATAAGCGCCACTCTAATAAATTATATAATTAAATAAGGCATACATTGAAACTAATGAAGGCAAAATGAAAGTAGGTATTCAATATTAGCTGTCTCTTGGATTTGTAGTTGTATTCAGATTTAATTTTAACACGTTATACAAAAACAAATTTTGAAAATTCCATTGTTTTGTTTTTGTGTTATAAATGATAGAAGTAAATCTAGATGCGATTATAGTAAAACATAGCTGTTATTAGCAATAAATTTTAATACATAAATTTTATGTAGCTAAATTCTAATGAACAATACGATTAGTTTTAATGGCCTTGAAAAAAAATGTATTTTCTATAAAATTTACATTTTGTCGCTTACGATAATAATATGGTGATTAGATGTCTATAAAGTTAAAGTTGTATTTATTCAGTGTAATTCACCAGGAAATTTGTTATTGTAATGATAAGAAAGCACAATAAAAAAATTTTAAATATGTTTTTCTGTTCAATGAAAAAATAAGTCATCAGTGGTTAAGGACACTGGCTACGGCGAAGTATCTTAGAGATTTAAATGGAAAATGAGAGGGTTTCTATTTTGAATGGGACTCGTGCGACAAAATTGTTGGGCATTTCTACAAACCTTGCGACCATTTCTTGCTTATATTTTTTAGTTTTGGATTAACATTAATTTTAAATCCAAAAATTAACCCAAATATATTTATATTGCATAAGATCAAAATTAATGGGACTTATGTTGGAATTAAGGCTTGCCAAGACCAATGCGAAATGTTCAAAAAGTTACGAAAAAATTCATTATTTGATATTTTTATTTTTTTTTGTTGAAAAATTAGATATTGGATTCTTAAGATTATAGGACCTCTTTCCAAAAAATTTTTATCGTAAATCAAAATTTGGTTGTATGGCAGGTAACGTTTATAACGGATTAAAAAAAAAGTTAACAAATTTCTTGCAAAACCCCACTGAAAAAAAAAATCTTGAGAAAAATATATTTTGTCTTGACGGTTAAATAACAAGTATCTTTTTTTTTGGAGCTAAACAAAATTTTCAATTCCCCCTAAAAACCTTAAGTTCATAGTTTGAAGAAAATCCCTCCAATAGCTTAGACTTGTAGGTCGTGGAACAGCCAGAGAGACAGAATATTTATTTCAAATGCTTTCTTTTTAAATGAAGTTTTCTGAAAGCCAAAAGAACAACACAATTTTGCAAATGAATTAAATCTAATGCGTATTTCAAATATTGATTACAATATTTATTATATTAATTGTTCTTACCTATCTCATTAATGAGTTCAATGTCTTTGATCTTTTGAGTAATTACCTTGTCTGTAGCTAAATATTGAGGTTTTGGTAATGGTATTTTCGAAAACAATATTAAAATATAAACGATAATTGACCATCAGCCACAGCCACTCTGGAACCATCTGAAGGTGAACAATCACAATCTGCACCGCAGTTATTTTAATTGTATTTGTAAAGTTCTTATCAAATTTGCATAGGAATAATTCCAGACAGAGCGCGTGTCTGTTTTAAATCAAACAAAAATACCTATAAACACAAATATTGTTTAGGAAAAATCAAAACAAGAAGAAGCAAGGCCATGAGGCGTACTTCTCTATTATTATTATCAGTCCTATCAGTTCAGCTTCAAGGTAAATTTTTTTTCTTTTTGTTTTAAAATTTAAGAAAAATTCTCTGAAGTGAATGGTTTTATTTACTCGAAAACATCTGGTTGGTACATACAGTGGGGCAGTTCGAGGAGTAAAATTGGACTTGAAATTTTTGGTAATATTTTCAGAGCACTATATTTACGTCTCGATACCAATCCACTACATATCAATGGAAAAGCTTTACCCAAGCTTAAACATCAAAATGTATTTTTTTTGACTTAAGGCCTTAAAACTTGGGGTCCAATTACAAGATTTTGGTACTCTTTGTTCCTACATATTTATCATATTTCGATGTTATTCCTCCCTACTGTGAGATTATGTGGGAAATGTTTTTTGTACAGAGGTATGATCTCTAGACAATCAGTATAGTACAATGAAACCGGGCAGCGATATCAGCCATTCTGTCAGCACAGTGCACATTGACTCAATATGGAAATTTTCCACGAACAAAAAGTAATTTTGTACTATCGGTATCGGTCTCGGTCTGGGTCTCCAATGCCGAAGCTGAAATGCAAGGAAAATTGGAGCATGTGCATGGCAAGCAAAAAGGCAATGATGGAATTGTTTTACAAGTTCATTCTGATGTGGAATGCTCAATTTGTCGATCGTAAATGGAAAACATATTTATTATTTATTGTTATGTTATGATGAGTATACATACATATGTATGTACATATGTATATACTATATATTAAAACCAAACTGAAAAAAGGAATGGAATTTTTTTTTAATATCTCACTATCAGTTTGTTTATGGGTTATGTTATGATTACTATTTTTTGATTACCATTAAGTTATTGGAGATGGAAGAAAACATACTATTATTTAGTTATGGAGTTCCCTGAGAAATCAAATTTGCAGTATAGCAATTTTGATTTTTTTTGTTTAAGGGTGGTGAATCCGAAACTGGGTTTTGCTTACCAAGTGTTTCTGATAAAGAAAACTTCAAGAGGTTTTTAGAATTTCGAATATTTTATTGAACCTTCTATAAAAATGGCCGGAAGCAAACATTTTTTTAATTTATTGGGTTGATATTTAGAAACACTTTGTTAACAGTGGGTTAAGTTTTTTATACAACTTTTAGAAGTTCTGGTTAAATGGCGCTAAGCAACTGAATTTTGCTGATTTGCTAAACTCACTATTAACAAATCACAATACGGATTATTAAAAAAAAATGTTTATGTACACATTTTAGGATTTAAGCATTGAAATAATCATGGATTAAACTCAGCCCGTTGTGAAAATATAAGTTTCATTATTTCTTCCAAGTGTCAGTTCTTTCTTTTTTCTGTATGACTATTGAGCCTGGGAGCCCGTCGAGCAGTCTACCTCTGTTCTTCTTTATGAAAACCCCAATTTAAGAAGTCAGCCGTGAAAAGTTCTGATGGTTCCGAAATGTAAAAGTACAAAGTACCGAGTTCAAACCTATTTTTTTTTGACGAAGTAAGATTTTTTGATGCAGAAATAATAAAATAAATTATTTTCATTTTTTGATTTTCACCAAAAATTCTGCTTATCGACCTATAATCGTAAATGGCAAACATTGACACTTCAGATGACAGCTGAGTTTGAAAGGTGTCAGTGTGCGAACATGGATCACTACCTCACCTGCTGTTCATCGACTTCAAAAATCTTATCTGACTTGTATTGGGCAGAAGAAACAACCCAAATAAATTGATTGCTATTTTCAAGGCTACATGTGTGCAGGGAAGAAGCTAAAACCGTTAGGTTGAATATCAATACGGCAACAGCAGAAAGGCAGAATCTTGGAATTTTTTTTTTCATTTGTTCAAGTAGATATCTCTGGATAGAAATGGTTGAAAATGTTCAATAGTTTGGAAGTACTGTCTCTACTGACGGCGGAAAAGGGATAGCAAAGTCTTGATTCGGTAATCTTTAAGCTTACGACTGTTCCACTCCAATGTTGTATCCATTGTTGTAATAATTTGAACGTCACATCCAACGTCCCTATATATTAAATTTTCAAAGCCAGATAATGGTAATCTTGCAATGTGTTCATGGTCAATAATAAAATTTAGTTTTGATTGGTTAAAACTCCTCCAATCCACAAGAGGAAGACTTGCTATTGCCAAATTTATAGATCCCAATATTCTTTTCAAACAAACATTTGCACTTTTTTTTCCATTAGGTAAATCAAAAATACGATTGCATTATCTCTGGAAAATTAATTAATTAAGACACGGCAACCCTTCCGAAAATTCATATTCAAGCCTACTATATATGGCATCCAAATGAACTCGAAAAAAGATTGGCTTACGCCTAAATCGATTGTAGGTTAGGTTCCCATAAAATAAAAAGTACGTATATATACGCCCAAGTGCACCCAATACACGATAAATGAACCATTGTTTTACCAACATGATTTTGTGATTCTATTTTTCATAGAAATCACAAGATTTTTTATGTTGAATTATTGGTATACTAGACTCCAGCACTGCGGTGTTTTGGGGTTTATTCCAATATTGCAGTTAGCAAAATAAACTAAAATTATTTTTGGGAAAAAATCTTTTGCCAAAATTGAAGATTTTATTAAAAGGTTAATTGCGGAATATGCAAGAATGACCCAAACATCGTTTTTTTTTTCAAATAAAGCAATAATAGTGAAATTAAAACAGTTTATTCTTTTCAATTGAATGTATTTTTTATTAAAAATTTGTCATTTTATTTTTTATTTTCTTTTTAACTAATCATAATTATATTTTCATAAATAAAAGTGATAATTTTATAATTAGCATTTATTGTTTTTTATTTTTTTTTTATTTTTTAGTTTTGTTTTTCTGTTTGCTTATGATGTTAGCTCATTTTTCCGCGCGGCATTTTATTTTTGTTTTAAATTTAAATCTAAAATAATTCAATGCTGTTTTAATAAGTTATTTTATATAATATATTCATATGTAAATATTTTATAGCATAGGCTTTTTGGTTTTATTTTATTATTATTATTTTTTTTTATATAATATTTATTTCAGTTTTTTTTTCGGTTTTTAATTACATATTTATATAAGTCATAAATAAATTTAGAGTTTGATTTTCTTTTTGCTGTCCAGATTTAAACTTAAGTATAAATCTTGTTTTTTTTGTATGCATTTTTCTATTTTATTAAAATTCTTTTTAAAAATAAGGATAAACAAAAAAAAATATTAAACAAGAAGATTTTCTTATCGGTCGTTAAGTTACTTTATAATGGAATGGCACATTTAGCATATAAGCGCATTTTTTAAGTTTAGATTTTTTGTTTTTGTTGTTTTTGAGATAAAATATATTATTAAAAAATATTTGTTGAGCCAAAATTATAATGAATAATGATTGAAATTTGTGCTTTTTTTTTTTACTTAAACAAAGATTAGGAGAAATGTGATTGGCTTTATTTAAAACTGAAAAAAACAATGTAGGTATATAAGAATGAATTTATTTAGTTTTATAGGTATTGCTTTTTATTATGTATTTTTTTAAATTTATTTATTTTGTTATTAAAATTGCGATATTGCTAGCTATTGAAAATGCCATTTTATTTATTCATTTTGTTTTTGTTTTTTGAGTAAGAAAAAGATGCTGAATATGAAAAAATTTCGTGAATATTACTGGATGTTTTGTTTTAGTTAGTTTTTGTTGTTGTTGTTGTTGTTGTCTTTTTTATTATGTTTAGCTTAGTAATGTACATTTAGATAAAAAATACAAGGACGACGATATTATAAGATATCTTGTTTATACAATTATAATATTATAATGATAACAATATTTACATGAGGAAATAAATTGTATTTTATGTTTTGTTTAGCTTTAGAAGCAAGCAGTTCAGTATTCATTATTTTTGTATTTTAATTTATTTTTTGTTTTTTTTTTCACATATAAATAACATTTTTTTTTATTTTGCTCTTTTTATTACTATTTTTGCCAATAAAATACATCAAGTATTATGAAACACATTTTTTTTAATAAAAAAAAGAAATATTTATAAAAAATTAAAAATTAAAAAAATGCAAATAAAATAAAAAAGAACAAAATGTGGAGAAGAGGCATAATGTAGGTATGTTTTTTTTTATGTTATGTTTTAGTAAAATCTTTTGCTACTTTTGTATGCAGGCACTGAATAATTCTTTACTTTTCTTATTTATGTTGACTCATTTTTGTTTTTGTTTTGTGTAAGTAAATTTTTTCTATTTAATTTATCTTACGATTATCTACATAATTATATTCATTTATTTGACAGATAGAGTTAATGAATGACAAATTTAAACTATTTCAAATATACTTAAGTTTTATTTTTATTTTATGTTTTTTTTCTTTTTCATTTAAACTCTTGAAATGGGGATAACATTTTGATAGGGTAAACATATTATTTACTTATTATTCTTTTTTTTTAAATTTATTTCAACAAACAAGCAGTGTGTGATATGTGCCACTGTGAGATAAGGTAATTTTAAAGATATGGGTTGAAAAATAAGTAGGATTTGAAGAAATAAGCTTTATCGCAAATTCTCATAGAGAATTGGATAAAATTTGAACATTTGTTATCTATCTACTGTGTAAACTTGTTTTTGTTTTTATTTTTCAAAACTAAAATTAAGTTATTTCTAACGAACTATTTTTAATTTATCTTCGCAAACTTAGACATTGGATTTATGGAGGGTTGCATGTTTTATGAATTTGGGTCTAGGTATTTTAAACTGAAAGCAAAAATGTTTGATATTGAAACAATCTTCATAAACTAACTGCTTAGATTTTTTTTTTAATATTAGCATACATTTCTATTAGATAAAAGTTAGAAAATTTAAATAAAATTTAATATCTTAAAACTCCACATAACGATATGTAAAAATATATTTAGCTAAAATTTGTCATTTTATATTTTTGCCTGTTGAAATGTTTGTTCTTGTTGATTTTCATTTATTCAAGTTTTTAAAACTGCATAACTGAGGGTTTAAAAAGGCATTATGAACGATAATGGGAAATATATTTTAAAAATTATATGCAAATTCAAAAACACTTCCGATTCTCACGCAGAGAAATGTTCATGGAGTATTTTCTGACACTTTGCTAACTTTCGATCTTGAAAAGCTTCAAGGAGGATTCAAAACGAATTTTAAAGTGAAGTTATGGTTACGTATTAAGCCTAAGCTGGAAAAAACACAGAAAGATGATAAACCAGGATCAGAGTTAGCTAACTCCGAAGAAGAAGAATATGTATTTATTTAATCCAGAGCAAACTTAAAAGAGATTGGAAAAATAAGACGGATTGAATTTTTATCGGCATTAAAAACCCAGTATTTTTGAAGTTATTTTACAACATTCAACTTTTAAAGACAGAAAAGTTGCAGTTAGTATATTTTTATTGTAATGTCCACAGACATTATAAAAAAAGTTGAGTTAGAAATAGCTCTTTTAAATTTTACATTTGAACGGGAGAAATATAAAGGGTGTTCGTTTATAACTTTTTTCCTGGTCAACTTTGATTTGATAACGATTAACGGCGTGTAATAATAAATACCCAACAATTAGTCCTTCTTTAGTTTCTTTTTCATCTAAACTGATATTATTTCTGAGTATTTTTGAAAATATAAACAAAAAGGTGAGCAATAAAGAAACACATGAGTCAATAAATTTTAGGTTTTTAACATCGAAAATTTTTTGATAAACAATAATCAGTGAATAAAATAATGTACCTACTTGTATATAACTATGCAAATATGTATGCATAAATATTTATTGCCGAGGAAAATCCTATCATAAGCAAATTTTCATAACAAATGCTTATGTAGCAATCATGCACAAATTATTCGTACTGATTTTAATTTAAAATCAACTCTCAAAAAATGGTCTAGTAGTACTTGTTATAATAAGTTTAGTACGAGTATTTTGAAAAAGCCTTTAAAATTTGATAGTAAATCCTTCTCGTTGTAGAACTGATTACCCTGGAATTCGAAGCTGGTTGGACAACTTTTGGTGTATTATTTTTTAAGTATTCTTTTATAAGAAATCTCTTGTTTTTGAATTTAAAATACCAAATTAGTGCCATAAGTTTTAAATTTGATTAAAATTCAGTCAATGTTCTTTTTAGTTCTAAAATATTCACCCCTACTTTGCAATTTGGATTTCGATATACATATATAAATAGTGGAAAATTATATCTGTTGATCAACTCTTTGAATGTTAAGATAATGTTAACATTATTAAATAATGTTGTTGGGCTTTTTTGGTCACGCTTCTCCTATTTCTTTACCCATGTCCACGACCTAATATCTTTTTGATGACCTTACTTTCAGAAGGTTAATAGTCGAGCAACTAACATTTACGGCTGAGAATTTATTTTCGAAACTTTACATTTTTGAGATAGCAATTGAATTTCTAAATTTCATTTTTTTAAACGCACAATCGTATCTTTTAAATCATCGCCATCGCAGAAGGAAAAGTGTCAAAACTTAATTTTTTTGATAATTGCATGATCTATAAATTTGGTATGAAATAGTTTTTGATATCATTTACCGTTTTAAAGTTATATGCGAAATCAATACTTTAACCTTTAATACATTTTGACGCAAGCCAGATTCGACAATGGAATTTTGCATGGGCATTTAAAAATGTAACATGGAATTTTTCAGCAGTGAAGTACATTCTTTTCTTTTCTATTCGGAATGATATTTTCTAAAAAAATTAGTGCAAATATTAGCGTTCCTCGAAAACATCTATTTTGTTTAAAGCTGCGAGTTCCGTTTTATAATATGTCAAGGAATATATGAATGACAAGCTATCTCAATGGGAAAATATTTAAAGTGAAAAAAAAACGTGCCGTTTTTCAATTTTTAACTGTAAGTACATAACCGACTTCAATTTTGGCTAAAATAATAGGCAATCTTATATTTTTTTTATAAAAACTGGAAATTGAACAACGATGTAAAAAATGACGGAATTATCTATTTGTTTAATATATTGCCAATCAATTCCATGCATAATTTTGAACGTAAGTATGTAGGTAGGCCAGAAAAAATATCTTGTAAAAAACTTATCAGAAAATGCTCAAAATTTTTTTATTTAAACTTAACCTATGATTTTTCCTTACGTTTATGTATCGATTTTAGCTTTGTCATAACAGTGGAAGAGCTTTCATAAAATCTCAGAAATTACTTGATGATTTAGAAAAAGACGACTGCTGTTATTAACAAGGAAAAAAAACAGAAAAGTTCTTCTCTCAAACAATCCAATGGTGATGGTGAAGGTTAAAGGCTTTTTTTTTAATTTAGCAGAATTTAAGCCTAAATCATTTTTCATCAACTTGAAATTTGTATTCCATTGATTGGAGCCAAAATGGTTTAATATAAAATAAAAACTAAAAAATGTTGCTCCAGCCTATCACGGACGAAGAAATTTAGGTCTGTTACTCTTCAAGATATTTTTTGATCGGCCTGATATTATCTGCGATTTTTTCAGATTTCTGATAAAAAAAATAAAAATTTTTAAAGTTAAGTTTCAATCCACCCCTATGTAGATCCTTGTAAGACTTAAAGAATAAACAAAATAATAATGCAAACTAAAAATTTGTGTACGTATTATTTCCCATTTTCAAAATCTTTGTGGAACAGATATTAAATAAGTCTAATTTTTTTTGTTGCAAATAATTTTTTCATTTTTTTTAAATATAAATTTTAGAATTGGATTATAGACTATATGCATTGCTTGACTTGTCTGTCGGCAAAGAACTTCCAAGACTCAAGAGACTCGATATGTTCCCCTACTAGTACTTAGCAAGTTTTAAAGTGAAATTCTCAAGTATCCCATTCATAACCAGATTGTTATTATAGACTTACTTCGTTAAAACAAAACAAAAGAAGAAAAATCATGCCTAAAAATTCGAAGGACAATGGACACATAAAAATTTCCTTTAAGCTGACCTTTAACTATTTATATTATAATATTGTATCATCAAGTATTCATGCAGGTATTAAATAAAATCCCTCAAGCACCAATACAATTTCTACACGGAAGGGTATTTTTGTTTTGATAAGTTGGTAACTATTAAATATTATTTTCCTTTTTCCTTTTTTAAATAAAACTGATTTTTAAAATATTGCAATAATTTATACTCTGACTATCGATTATATAAACAGATATACTTATCTATTAGCGGGTTGAGGTTCTTTTATCATAATTTTACATTATTGTCCTTAACATTTAAGTTCATTTTAATCACGCTATAAAAAAAGAAATGTGTAAAAACAAAAAAAAAATTAAATATATATTTGTTTTTAAGTGCCAATGAACGTGTTGATTTGTTTAATTGATTGATATGTGGTTTATGAGTAAGCTTTAAAATTGGTGATAAAATGAAACAAACAAAAAGAAAACAATAATTTAAAAATTCAAACAAAAATTCGTTTTATTTTTGAAAAAATTTTAAATTAAACTTACAACTAAATTAACCATTTAATCATTTTTAATTAAACTATGGTCGCATTGAAAAATTAACTAACGAGCATTTTATATTTAAGTATATATACAAACTTAAATTATTTTTGTTTTTTTTTTTACTATGAATTTTAAATTAAATTAAATTTTTTTAATGTAAAAAAATTTTTATTTCATCTTGCAGATGGTATTTTTTTTTCTTTCTATAGGTAAACAATTTATTTTTAGTTAAAAATTAAAAATTAGATAATAAATTAAATTGATTTATTATATAAAATCAACTCTCTCTTTATATGTTTATTTTTTTTTCTCCGAATGCCTGATTTTAGTTTAAAACTAAAAAAAAAAATTAAATTCTATTTTGAGTTTATTAAAATTAAGACTAAACTAACAGTCGTATGTAATAAACACTTTACTTAAAAGAAAAGCGTCGCTGCTTGTTTTAAGTCGTTTCTTTTTAGCATTATAAACAATTGATATTGTTTTAAGCTTTCGAAATTAAGGAACATAATCTTAATATTAAATATAATTAAATTAATTAATGCAACGCTTTCGGGAATGTTCGAATTTATAAAAAAAAAATAATATAACTAAGACTTAAAACTAAAAAAATAAAATAAACAGAAGTTTGACTTAAAATACTTTCGATATTAAACTAAGAAATTTAAAAATTCAAAAAAAAAAAGTAGGAATAGGAGTTATATTAATTTGAATTAAATTAATTTAATTTATCTTTAATTTAAAGTAGCAGTATTTTTCTGTTTTTTTTTGTTTATGCATTTAAATAGAAAATCTAATGTTTTTCGTTTGTTTTTTGTTTTAATTTGCTTTTTTTTTAATTTAATATGTACGCAAAACTATTGAACATTTTTCTTTTAATAATAAATCAGCTTAGTTTTCTTTTGTTTTATATTTTGCAATTTTTTTTTTGTATTATTTTCTTAGTAAAAATTCACTTTTATTAAAAAAAATCTAGCTTATGGCTTTACAAGTAAATAATTTCAATTTCTTTGTTTTTTTTTTTGGTTATTCTCTTTGGTAGAGGAATAATTTTTTTTTAATTTTTTATAATGTTTTTTTTTGTTTTAATTTTTTTTTATTTGGTTGGTTGTAACTGTTTGCTGGTTGATTTTTATGGTAATCACATGGATCATACTTGATCTATTTCGTCTAATGATTCTAATTTTGCAATTGGTGCAAAAACTGTTGTCCAATTTTCAGTATCATCCATTGTTTGGTTGAACGATGAGTATTTTGAGCACCTGGAATTTTTTGAAAAACATGAATTTTTATTTTTGAAATCTATTTTTAAATAGTTTAGTTTATGGTCAAAATTGAGGGCACTAAGCTTATGAACCAAGAAAATAGGTTTTGAAAAAAATTTCAGATTTTTTTGTAAAAAAAATACATGAAATGAAAACAGTAAATCCTAAAAATCTCGTTCTGCTGAAAAAAGGCCAGGGATGTTACATTAAATTTAAATCGACAGTAACGCCCTCAACTTGTCAGTTCCAGAGTTATAAGCAACATAGTTTATTTTTATTGCGATTCAATCTGATTATTAAATTATTAAAACCTCAAGTTTGAACTGAGTGACAGCAAATTATTTAGGACTGTTCGATACACAAACATTCGCTGACGAACAATAAAAACAAGATGTTGTCAATGAGTACAACACGTTGCGAATATTTCGTTTTATTATTTGTTCATTAACTTTGCTTATTTGACACCAAGTCAGCATAGCAGCAAAAAAACATAGAAAATCCAGAATGAAAAAATTTAATTCCTCCATCTAATGAAAAAAACATAAAGGGCAGTTAATACTCCTTATGAAGTTTTTACAAATTTATAGGATACTCTTTGTCCCAACTAATTAATGGCAAACTATCCACGTTATCACTTTGATCATGTTGAATGTTAATTCAATAACTGGACACTCATTTATCAGTAATAAAATGAAAAAAAAAAAATAAAGCGAAGTGGTCCCAAAAAGCTACCCTGAGGTACTCAAACTAATAAAAAATGATTTCAAGTGTGACCATAGAAATGAACTTAAGGGCCCATAAAAACTTTTTCAAATCAACAAAAGAATTTGTTGTTATGTTTGGTTTGCATTTTATACCTGAACAAACTTTTGTCAGTCCCGGTCGCCGCCGTACATTCGGGCTGCGAAACAGATCTCTGTACATTGGTTCGTTGTTGTTGTAATGACGCTGTTATTGATGATGATGACGGCTGTTGCATATGTGGTGATGGATGTGGCTGTAGCTGATGTTGCAATGGCTGTTGTTGTTGTTGTTGCTGAAGTTGCAGTTGTTGTTGTAATTGGAGTTGAGATGATGTCGTTTGTTGTTGAGGTTTATCAGTTGTGATCGCTCCACATAAATCAAATGAGAAATCACTTTCGGACGGCTGATAGGATGTTGTGATCTGTTGTTTACTAGCTAACAATTGTTGTTGATGTTGCAATTGTTGTTGCTGTTCTAATTGATGTTGCAATTGTTGCTGATGCAGCGTCAATTGCATTTGTTGTTGTTGATGCAATATGTCGAGAATTGTACGAATGTCTTTATGCAAATTCGTTTCTAGTGTATCGATACGTTGAGTTAATTCACCTATTTGAGTTTTGATTGAGCTATAATGGGGGCGAAGAAAAATAAATTTAAAAAGTGAAATAACACAAAAATATTGAAAAGATTTTCTTAAATCTACAATTTTATTGTTAATTACCTGATTTCTAAGGTTTTCATACAATGGTGACATGTTGAATGTGATGTTTGTTCGCCACCATGACCGCCTACTCCCGAACTGCCAGTACTCTCAGTTCGCATATTAAGTTTCACTCTACCGCATGGTTGTGGATCTTTTTGGCCACAACAACAGGTATTCTGTGATGTGGCACACAGTGTGATGGTTTCGGTTGTTTCTTGCAGTTCATCGGGTATTATTTCACCCAGGGGAATACTCATTCCAATTGGTATCGATGAATGAGGCTGATGACGGCGTCGATGTCCTAGCAGGGGATCAAAAGATTCATTGCCAACGCCTGGTACACTCCCTCCACCTCCACCTATATTATTGCCACCATTCTCCACACCACCACCCAAATTACCAACAATACTGGTTCGGGTTCTGTGCGTGTTTTGATGACTTTCTGTTGGTGACGTTGCTATTGGTGGCAATTTAAAACAATAATTATGTTATCAGTAAAATTTGATATTTTATTTTAATGATTCGATTGCACATCAAAGACAAACAGTTAGTTAGTTATTCGAATCTAAGGCACGAAATGTAAATCAAAACAAAATAAAAAAATCTCTACACGATATAGAGCATTATAGTTAAGTTAGTAATAATTGACAAGCTAACAATCAGAAATTCTCTACTCAAAGAATTTTTTTAAGGCAATAAATGACATATTGAACAGCTTCTCAGAATATAAAAATAATACTTCTAAATTTCCCGCTAAAAAAAAAGAACTAATAGAAATCATGAATGTACTAAATAAATAAAAATAAATTTAAAACATTCCTGACAGTCGATACGTAAGTATTAAAAAGTTTTCGTATTTGCTTGATTATATGTATAGCAAATTGGTGAAGAAATACAGAGAAAGTTCAATATTCCAAACCTAAAGAAAGTGTCGGTCAAAAAACTGGATCAACATAAATAAAATGTTAGAAACTAAGAAGAAAATTAGTAAGGATTTCTACATTTTTGTTTCAAATGAAATCTTTTTAGCTCTTTTTCAAAGAACTTAGTAACCTTTTGTAAAATATTCTCAACTTGTAAAGAAATATTCAAAAATCTTCTTAGTCAGTATAGTTATGCATAATATTTTAAAATTTACAATAAGAATTTTATCTCAAAAGTGAAATTTAAAATCATCAAAAAAAAATTATTTAAACGGGCTTGACCTTTTTTTTCTGACAATTAATCATACATTCATTCTAAAAAAAGAAATGGTTTAGCTCAGCTCGCATGTTTCATAAGAGTCAATAGCTTGATGAGATGAAAAATTATTAGGAGTCATAAAACGATAAACATCAGAGGTTAATGAGTTTTGTCAAAATTACAAAAATTTCTTTCATAAAATCAGATCGGGTTTGAATATATAATTTAACAAAGAGCGAGTATGAACTTTGAAATTTTATTATTTTTAATCATATGTAGATAAGTAAACAATTTGGCCCCCAGCGTTTACACATTTCTTGTCACACTTATGTTTTTAATTAAATAAGCTAACTCCAAAATAAAAAAAAAATTGAGATATTTACAAAAACAAACAATTTTGACTTTTTTCACTTTTTATCTCCTCTGAAAATATAGTTTACTAAATTACAAAATTCAGCGTTATTAGATTTTTTTTCGAAGTTTAGAAATATTTTGTCATTTTAGGAAAACAGAAAAAAGTGCACTGAGGCGTATACGTATTTTTTTTCTTCTATTTTTTATTGAATTTAATTGATTTTTTCTAATTTTGCTTTGCAAGTAACGTTGGCTAATTTCAATTGAAATGTCATTTTATTCAAAATGGCCCCCAGAATGTCTGTCGGGTTTTCTATATGATAAAAACTTTCAGCAAAACTTTTAATTCTAAAATGGAGAAACTGTTATATATGTACATACGAGTATATCTGAAATGAACACCGAAATGAAAATTCTCTAAAAAAATTTTTTTTTTTGGAAAAAAAAAAATTAGGTTGCATACAATTACACACACAAACACATATAGAATGTTAAAATACAAAATACAAAAAATCAAAAACAAAAAATATAAGCACCATTTGGAATGCTGAAGACATTTTTAAGTGTTCTCTGATCGTATTGATGATATTGTTGACTTTTTCGTTTCATGTACAGTCCTAAGAATTTTTTTTTTAATTTTATTGTTTTACCATTTTGTTTTTGAATTGAAAAAAAATATCAAATTTATTTGTTTTTATGTTGTTTTTTTTTAGTTTTTAGAATTTTTAATTTGTGTGTTAAAATATGTTTTTTTTTTGTGTGTATAGTTTGTGTAGTATTTATTTTTAAATAATTTTGTTTTGTTTATTTATATTTTGGTTAAGTTTTTTATGTTTAAAATTTTAGTTTGAAAAAAATTTGAAGGTGCAAAAAAAAGAAAAAAAAACAAAAATGTACACATGAGTACAATTAATTTTTTTTTCAAGATTTTGGAAATACAAAAATTTAACATAACAAAAAAATTAGTTTTCTTGTAACTTTGGAAAGAAAAGTACAAAAATTGTAACTAATGAATACATAAAATTGTGTGTTGTAAGTTTGAATGTTTGTTAATTTACCTGTACGTGGATAATGGGGTTTACCATTACTCCCTATTGTGATGTCCTTATCGGTATCACTGAGAACGCCTGGCGAAAGTCGCTCGTTGGGATTATCACAAATATTTGCCTTGCAAGGTCTGTTATGAACTCCAGTACTGTAATAAGTTCAATATATGTTTTATAATTGTGGTTTATTGTTTTTTTTTTTATTAATATTATTTAAATATAAATACAATCAATTTTTAAGTTAGTAATTTTTTTAATTAAACTACAATTCTCAGATCAAAACAGTTTGGCACAAAAATTAAACAAAAAAAAAACCAAAACAAAAATCGAAACACATTTACTAAAAATTTTAAGTTTAGTTTTATTAAAAAATTTAAAAAACACTCAAAAAATAAACAAAAATCGAGATACATTATACATATTTTAAAAAATTAAATTAACGTTCAAAAAAGTACTTACAGCCTAATTGATCTAGTATCACTAGTACTTCTGTCTCTATCATGTGATGTGGCTCGCATGTATCTATGTTTAACCTCTACACCAGCTTGTTCTTCCTGCGTGCATGCCGGTGCATTGGTGTTGGATTTTTTTTTTGTATTTTAATAATTTTTTTTCAGATTTTAGTTTTTTTTTTTTATATTTTAGAAGCCGAATTAAATTTTAATTGTTAATTTTTTTTTAGTTTAAGTTTGTTTATTTGATGTAGAGACAGTGTTCCAAGCATCCAGATTTTTTTTTTATTATATTTATATATTTTTGTTTTAATTACATAAAACGAAAGAAAAGAAAAAAAGAAACAACAATAATAACGGTAAACTTTTTAAAAAAGTGGTATAGTAGGTTACATTTAGTAATAATATATATAAATATATTTTTATTTTTGGCAAGCAAATAAAATAGGTATAGGTAAATTTCTTATTTTTTTTTTTAGTTTAAGGACATGAAGGGATTCTACTTTTATAAGATGTTTTTTTTTCTTAGCTAAACTGATTGGTTAAACACTAAATTTATGCTTTATCTAAATAATTGATTTCTTATTTCAAAGATTTTTAATAAAGATAAATATTCTAATATGTAAAGGGGACTGATCCAATGAAATTTTGTTCTTGAGGGTTTTCAAAAATATTTGTATTCTAACACTAGTGATTTTAAATGTTTTGTTGGAAGGGATGCGACAGTATTTTTATTTTTTTTACATCATCAAAGTTGTTTACCTCGATGATTTTTGGAACCGAAGAAAAAGTTTAGTTAAAAACATCCATTCAAATCAAAAATAATGACAAATTAAGAAGTCCAAGAAGTTTAAGACGTCGGAAATGGTAACGGTGCCTCAAGCTCAAGATGCCCAAGACGCTGAAAACGCCAATGACAAGCAAAAACCTGGAGATGTTCAAGAAGTCCAATACACCGAAGTGTCGCCGAAGACAGAGAAGACGCCTAAAATGGTAGAAATGCCTTACATGCTTAAGACGCTCAAAACGACGAAGACGCAGAAATTGTTTAAAAAGCTTAAGAAGCTGGAGACGTTCAAGGCGCTAAAGACGGAGAGGACGTCAAAGATGCTCAAAACCTCCAGGAAGCCGAAAGCGCTAACGACCTTGAATATACCCTCAATACGCCGAAGATACCCAAGACGCTAAAGACACCGAATACGGCGAAAACGCCCAAGACGTTGAAAGCACCCAAGACGCCGAAGACACTCAAGACGCCGAAGACACTCAAGACGCTCAAGACACGTAAGACGCTCTAGACACTTAAGACGCTCTAGACGTTCAAGACACCGAAGGCGCTCAGGTTGCCCAAAACACCGAAGACGGCACAGACACCCAAGATGCCAAAAAAAACATTGAAAACTTCGAATACACTCAAGATGTTAAAAATGACGAAGATACTCAAAACGCTTAAGACACTCAAGATGCTTAAAGCGCCTTATTTATTTTTTTCATTTCTTAACAAAGTGTTTTTTTTTTTAATTTGTTTTCTTTTGGTCATCTGGTTTTCAGTGTTTGAATTAAAATTAACAAGAGCACTGAATATTGATATATCCAAAAATTGTAAAATTTAGAAAAAAAAATTTGAACAAAAATAAATCCTTTGTTTTTGCAAATTTTTGCATTTAAAAATTAATTTTTCAAATGATATTAATTGAATTAACTTTTCTTAAGAAAACACATTGAAGAATAGAGTTTTGGCGTGCATATTTTGAAATATTTTGTTTTGTTTTTTAAAGTAATTTTTTTTTTAGAAAATTGTTCCTCCAACCTAAACGGGGGAAAATAAAGCCCCCATATGATTTTTTTCTTGTCTTTATCCAACTTACTATCAAAACGGCGCACTACAGCGCTAATTGGATCACAGGCTAGGTTTTCTTGAGATCGCCATTATCCAACTTACACGTCTTATTCTTTCGTCAAACTAAATACAAATTATTTTAGTTGTTAGCCGGGTTTGTTCTGGAGCCATTAAAAGACCTCTAAGATACACTCGACGTCAAAGAAGCAGGAACCCGCACTGGATCTTTCTGTGTGGAATATCGAAAAAACCTCAAAGAGGGAATTTATCTGATTTGCTTTGCCCTCAAGAGGATTCTCAAATAAATTGATTGCTATTAGTCAGAGGAATATGAAATTCAAAGTGGAGTTAGACAAGGGTGTATACTGTCACCAATACTGTTCCTGTTGGTGATTGCATTGCAAGTCAATAGATGAAATGGAACTCTATCATTTAGACAGGCTGACAAGTGAGCCGAAGTACTTGGTGAAGAACGATTGAAGAGGAGTCAGCACCATTAAAGACGAGATGGAGAGAGCTGATAAAGATCTCCAGGAATCGAACACGACTGCGTGTGCAGTCACGAAAACTCTTCTTAATAATTTAAAACTAATCCACAAGTTAAATGAAGTTATTTGTACCTATTATTTAT
Organism: Syrphus vitripennis; assembly: GCA_958431115.1. Classification (NCBI taxonomy): domain Eukaryota; kingdom Metazoa; phylum Arthropoda; class Insecta; order Diptera; family Syrphidae; genus Syrphus; species Syrphus vitripennis. Next base: position 95,777,073 of record OY288109.1, read on the forward strand.
ATCAATGCCCCTTTAAATATACCGACATTACTTGAATACTATCTACTTCTAAATTCATCTATATAAGCATATCCAAAAATTTCTACAATTATAACAAAAACTATTATATATATATATATATGTTTTTATATTAAACAAAGTTTTACCAATTTATTTACTCAAGAATTTACATATAATAAATGTATACACGAGTAGTTAAAAGAAATTATTATTTATCAACAACTTTTTTTTTTCATATTATTACTAAACATTTATCTGAGCAATTTGATTAATAATAATACAAAATTTTATTGAAAAGAAAAAAAAATAATAAATAAAATAAATTTGAAAAATTTCAATATTATACTCACATCTCTCATATTGTACGTTATCACTAAACTATTTACAAAACTGTCATAAAATTCCGGATAGAGATCAAGGACATCGAGCATATCCTCACGATGGATTTTATGCAAATCACAATAAGTAAGCGCTCGTACATTACTATTTGATTTTCCAATTGTCGAATATATACACGGATTTTCACCGAAAATATCGTCTTTTCCTAAATTAAATTTAAAATAAAAATAATTGTAAGGAATTAAAAAATATGATTTTTTTTTCGAACAAAAAAAAAATACACTTACCTAAAATAACCATAACTACATCGTCTCGAAGGATTTCTATAGATCCACGTGCTATAAAATACAATGATGTTAGGACATCGCCCTTATGAACTAGTGTATCGCCGGGAGGTGCGTGCGTTGTTTTGAACTTAAGTGACAAAGCTCTGAAAAATTACACACAATTTTGTTTTTCGTTTTTTTTCCAAGTTTTTGTTCTTTTTTTTTTTGCTGAAAACTTGAAATTTATTTTTGGATTTTGTTTTGGATCAAGGATTTTGGGAGGAAATAAAGTTTACCAGAGGACCACAAGAAAGCTTGTTACAACACAACAATAAGGACGATTTCGGTTTGGTTTTTTTTTTTTTTTGACCAAATGTTTTCCTCGCTGCTTTTTCTCCATATCTTCCCTTGTTTCAGATTTTAATTTATTTCTTTTTTTTTTTAATTAAGTTTGCGTGTTGTTTAATATGTGGAGTGGAACAAGTAGACAAATCGATTAAAATTGAAAATACACAGCGCCAGAGAGTGAGAGAGATAGAGAGAGGGAGGAGGGGAATATAGTTAGATAGTTTTGGGTTTTTTTGTTTTGTTTTTGGAAGAGTGTGTCCTGCTTTTGCCCAATAAATATACATGTATCTATGTTTTGTGTGTTCGAATATACAAAATTCAATTTAAATTGTGTCAATAACATTTTCAGATGCAAAGATATTGACTATAATCTAAGAAGATCCTATAAGATATTATATAACTACCTAATATGCAATGGGTTGCAAAATATATGAGATTCGGAAATTGCCATTGCCTAGAGAGATGAGCTGCTGCAATTTATGCAGTATGCAGATAACAATATTTTTATTTGAAGATGTCATATAGAATTAAAAATCAACAAGTTAAAGATAGTTCTAAAGCAAACCAAAAACTCTAATCTAATATTTTATAGAAACTACCTGCTCCATACATAATTTTAATGGACTAAAAAAAATCCCATTTAATTAGTTTTTCTAAGTTTCAAAAATACAAAACTTAAACCGTAATGACTTAAGGTAGGTAAATCAATCTTATGATGTTTCATGATTTTAAAACTTTCCATACCAAGATCTTAAAACTTTCCAGAGCAGGTGTTCTTTTTTTTTGTACGTGAGAAAATTATTTCAAATTCAAAAATATTTTCCGATTATAATTCCTGACATCTGGATTTTCAGAATTAAAGATTTTGCAATATTTTAACAATAGCATGAGATTTATTTTTGTTTGTCAGAATCGTATCTACCGTTCCCAACCTACATATTTGCTAATTGTCTCGTGAAATGCGTATGAAAGGTTTAAGGCAGGTAGCAAAAAGGTGAGAAAAGGTACTGCCATCACTTTAAGTGCTTCCAGCTACTACCTGATTTTTAACCAGCCAACGTTTTCTTAGAATTTATACGGATGTACAAATTATTTAAAAATTTTCCACTACTTCAATGACATGGAAGATCTACTCCGGGAATAAGGCCCAAGATAAAGCAATTTCGCGGCAACAAAAAAGTGATGCCTAGTAAAACTGAAATTTATTAAGGTTCTTAGGATTTTATTTGGGTTTTTTTTTCTTCTTTAAGTACCTATAACTGCTTTAAATTTTATTGCCAGGTATTATAATAGTTTTTCATTTAATTATTTGGCTTTACTTTTGCTTTTATTTCACTTAAAACTTTAGTTATGGAAAATTTTTGTTTTGCATAATTTTCATCTCAAAATTTTATATAGCTACTTCGTAACTATTTCATTTAGGTAGGTACTTTGCAAACAAATTGTATGCAGTTTTTTAAACGTTTTTATTTGCAATTAACAAAAAATAATCCTTCTTCGGTAAATTGTAAAAAAATTCACAATATCAGAAAATCGTCAAAAAAATGTTTTTTTTTTAATTTTACACCATTTTGAAATGTCAATACTGAACTACACTTTGCATGAAATTCACTGAAGAAAAACTAGGAGGTTTTTAATAATGCCATTTTTGCTTAGAAAAATCCAATGCAAATTTATGTTTTCGCAAATGGCCCCTTTGGCTATGGGCCATTCCACATTTAAAGAAAACAAATTTAATATGAGTTGAAAATAATGCAGTTCAAAGTAAATTGCATTTAGAAAAAATATTTTGTAATTAAATATTGAAAATTATTTGTATTCAAACAAAAATGCAAATTTACAATGAATTTTTTGGCATAAAAAAATGCTAATAAATTGAAAAAAAAGTAGTAGGTACAATTTAAAAATATTGAATTTTTTATTGCTTAAAATTTTCAAATATACCATTTTACTTCAATGCAAAAATTGAAATTTTTTTCAGGGCAAAAAATTAATATTGTATCTATTTGTTTTTTTTTTCTGTTAAAGAAAATTTCGTTTTAATTTTGCCTTTTTTTCAATACAAAATAGTTTTAAATTTTTTAAATTGTTTTTGAATGCGAACAATTTTTAAATTTAACTTGGTTTTTTTAAATGAAATTATCTGCACTTTTCAACTTGCATTAAAATTTTCCTCATAAACAGTTTCAAAGATTTGTCTCTGATTAAATCCTTGCGTTTTATAAATTTTCCTTCGATAAGTCTAGAAATTATATTAACAACCCCCCTGAAAAAAAAATTATATCGAGAGCGTATAACTTCCCTCAAAGTGCAATTATTTAACAATGAAAAAAATGAAGTATATTTGTTTTTTAAGAAAATAACTTTAACTTGTTGATTATTATTTATGAATAAAATTATGTAAAAATCGTTTTTAACATCCTTTGAATGTCTCCCTCGTAATAGAGTCAAAATGATTTCAAAATAAATACAATAATCATACTTTCCTTAATAGAATTAAAGCAGCAAAAAAATGCGACATGATATTTCTCCAGGCACTCTGGACAAAAAAAAAATACACAATATGCTTCTTTTTGTTGCAATAATATGCGATTGCATCAAAGCAAATCAAAAATCCCTCGAGCTATAAATTGATTAAATGAACAAAATAATATTTTGTTCATCTCGTCGTTAAATTTTTTTTTTATAAAAATAAAATTCAAAGAGCAATATATATAATTTTTTATATATGAATAACATTTTAACAATGAATATTCATGAATGCAACCAATTTTATGTTTCTTAATCTCATTATATTTTTTCAAAATAAAAAAAATATATATAATGAGACAAAAACGCAAGAAAGTAAAACGATTGTTCTTTGACTTTTTATTACATGCGAAATATAAATTTCATGAATGTTAATTGAAAAAGTTCAATTTTAAAATTTTATGATGGCTGATATTATTTACAAGGAATCCCAATATGAGTCCTGATGACTGAAACGACTGACTTTTAAAAATTTTATTTCATACACCAATTGTTTAACTTTATGGGAAGTATATTCGAATTTAATGATGGCTTAATTGATATATATAGCAATCCATTCTTCACGCATATTATTATATGGATGTGTGTGTGTGTGGAGGTATCTGTGAGTGTTTAAGGGAGTGTGTGTGTATAAAGCATTAAAATCCTTGCGCTGCATTTAAATGCACTTCAACACAATACAACACAACCTATAGCTAGAGAAAAATAAAGCAAAAGTATAAAGATTATAGTTAAAGTTATAAGAATATACAAGAAATGTATTTTTTTTTTAAAGTGACATTATTATTATATTTTAAAATATATGTTTGTAAAATAAAAATAGCGCTTAAATGTCTGTTTTCATATATTGACGGCTTAGAGTGAAAAACTGCGAACTCACTTTTTACATATTTTACAAATAAATTAATGTTAATTTATAAAAAAATAAAATATAATAGTAAAAATAAAATTAGACCAGGTTGTCACTCTAAGCCAACGATATTAAAATTATAGAAAAAAACTATGACATGATACAGAAAAAAAATATTAAAAAATAATACGCACATTTAACACAAAAATTGATATTATATAGAAACAAGAAATTCTTGTTAGTGAAAAATAATAATATACAAAAAACAAAAAAAATATTAGTTTTTTTTTAAAATTTTATTTTTAACACTAGGCATATGGATCCATTCTTAAATTGCAATTAATATTACCCACAAGACATTATATAAATATTTAAATTGTTAATATTATACATAGCCATAGAGCAGCAGTATATTAAAGCTTTACTTAAGAATAGATAGATATCCTATCATCAAGTCTACCAGATGAAAACCAAAATACAACAAGACAACGGTACAAAGAATATTGAAACAACAGATTTGTTTTTTTTTTTTGATTTTTGTTTTGTGTTTTTTTATATCTTTGCAAATATGTACAATTAATTGATATTATTTTTTTTTGTCCAATTTTATTTCAAACTCATCTATTCTATTATTTTTGTATGTATATTATATTATTTTAAATGCTGAAACAAGATAAGCGTATAAGAGAGGCTGGCGCAGTTTTTTTTTTTTTTAATTTTATTTGTATATTGATAATCGGATTGCAGAGCGTATTTTTGTCGAATTTATATGTTTTTATTTACACAGAAATATGATTTTTCAATTATATTATGTATAATAGCAGAGCTTTAATATTATAATACTTTTAAAGGTAAATTAAATTGACGAGCATTCATTTGATTTATAAATATGATTTTTATATATAAATCCATTCTATAGCTTTATTTTTTTAAATTTAATTATAAATTTTTTTCAATGCATAAATAACAGCGATATTTATGTAGGATGGAGCATTTTTTTTGAATTTGTTTTGATTAAGCTTTATACACATTTGCGGGACTTTTGTATTTGAATCAGATAAAGCACACTTTGAAAAGTTAAAATACATTTTTATTCAAAAAGGATGGGCCTAACAAAATTAAATTAACTTTTCTTGTTGGAAGTTAATTTTTTTTTTATGTTGACTCACCCTAATGTAATTATAAAAGTTTATCGATTTTTAGTTAAATTATTATTTAAAATTTGATTCATTTGAAATCTAATTCGTTGTATAAATAAAATAAGAATTCAAAAAAAAAATTTATTTGTTTTGCACTTATGTATGTACTCCAGAAGTTATGATTGTTTCAGAACAAAAATGTTGAACATTTTAAACTGAACAGTTTGGGTCTCTGGGCCAAAATTGATATCAATATAAATTTGTTTTCATAAATGAAGGAAAAAAGTAGGATATTGTTGAAAACAAATAAAAACAGACTTCTTCAATGCTTAAGACTTTCGGGAGAATTTCGTACAATGATATTAATATCTACTGGAAACCCAGATGTACTCAAGAAAATAAATCCACAGAACTTCACTTTCATTTAAGGTTGAGTAAAATAAAGTTAACTAGAAAAAACGATTAATTGAAAAGAATTTATGTTTATCCTCAAAGTTTTTTTTATCAAAACTTACAATAATCTGAAAGTCCGAAGCTCACTTTCATGTGAATAGTAGGTACCTAAGTGTAAAGGTAAGATTAGACGCCTTGCGACAAGTCATGTAATCGACATTGAAAATGGCGTCAACGCATTGCCGCCATCAGTGTTGACACTTGTGAAGACAGGAATTTAAGAGGCAACACGTTGATTGTTTTCGGCTATGCCTTGTTGTTCCAAAAGTTGACACACCATAAATTTCGGAAATATTAACGTTTTTGGCGTTGACATTGTTTTTGTTTCACTGTTTCCTCTATCAGGAGTGCTCTGAGCACACGAATGCAAATAAACTATTTCAAAAGCTTATGTGTCAAAGTTGAAAAATGCTTAAAGACGCAATCTTCTAAAAATGTCAACTTCCGTAGTGTGCGTGTAAATATCGTAGGGCATTTTTTTAGTATTTGATTGGAATAAAAAAGGGGTAATAAATACCCTAAACAACATAAATATTGAGAATTCAAAAATCCAGATTTTCAAATTGTTTTTTAAATTCATCGAGAGCGTTAAGCTAAGTGTACACGATTGGAAGATCTTCCAATATTGGCAGATTTTTCGCAAAAAAATTTCACCAATTTTCTGTCAATCATGTAAACATCCAATTTTATCTGTCAAAAGTGACAGAAAAAAAATTGGCAGCCAATCGTCTGCCAATTTTCTATCAAAAAATTGGCCGACTTCTTGCAATCGTTTGAACTCGTCTAAACACACAATTTTTCGTATTTTCAAATAATTGGATGATTGTCGACTAATTGGCCATTGGATGATGTTCTTGCCAACAACATTATCCAATTTTTAATTGGCAGATCATTCAAGATGAATCAAGTCATGCATTTTGCAAGAAAAAGTTATCGTTTTCACCCAAATATCCGAGAGTAGATATTGAAAGATAGAGAAATTAATTTTCAAACTTTAAACTTTGAAAAGAAAACCTTAATTTTGTTGGCTCAAACTGAATTTTTTTTTAAATATACCGTTATTAAGTTTAATTTTTAATTTCAATATTTCATGCTCTTTTCAATTTAAAGTCAAACGTTGAAAACCAGAAGGTTCTATGACTTAAACTTTTAAAGATATAAGCAAAAATCTAAAAGTTTTTTATATTTATATGTATGTAGGTACCTAAATAATGCATATTTCCATTTGTCAAGAAAATTGTCTTCCAATGAGTCAACCAATTTTCTTTTTCTCTAAAGTCTTCCAACCGTGTAAACAGACAATTTTTTATTGGAAGACAAAAAATTGTCGGCAATTGTCAGCAAATTTTCTACCAAAAAATTGTCTAATCTAATTGGATAAAATCAACCAACCGTATAAACGGACAATTTTCACTTGATAGAAAATTGGCAATTGTCAGCTCATTGGTTGCTATTGGAAGACTTTTGACATTTCGGCCAATATTGGACGATCTTCCAATCGTGTATACTTAGCTTTAGCGTAACTATCATATAATGAAATTTTACAATTTCTGGTTTGACAGGCTGGTAACTGGAACAGAATATTTCGTTTCAAACCCTTTAATCAGAATAAAAAAAATGGACCTTCCAAATGTTTAAATGTTGGGTAGGGGACATTCAATATCTGGCGATCAATGCCCTTTGCAATACTTTTTCAAAGATTTTCCCCAGCTGAATTCTTAATACATAAGTTAAAAAAAAAGTCCAAAGTACGCACTAGTGGTATGGTCCTTGCAATCGTTTGCGTGTCCCCTACACAACGAACACATTTTGCGAATATTCATTTCGTTCCGATTTTCCAAAGAATAAATATCATGTGCGACAGAGAAGCACAACAACAAAGTTCACAGCAAAAATGAGGTTTGCTCGCAAACATGGCCCTAGCTAGGCCCTACACGAAGAACATTGAAGCCAACGAACACGAGAAAATCGAAATGTTTAGCCCCTACACGAAGAATATATAGGGAGCACGAACATGTTCAGCGAGAATGTTCGTCGTTTAAGGCCACCTTAAAATTGCTTGAGAAAACTAGAACGACAGAGCCAACCAAGTTCCACGTTAATAAAACAACAATTAAGTTCATATAGAAATACGCTACATCATCAGGGTATTACCAGACTTACATAATTGTTGTGTTATCGATATATTGTATGGAAACAAATGTGAAATGAAAACGGCGCAGCGGACCAAGAAAAAAAAAAAACAAAATATTGCAAGGTTGTTATGACATCCAAGACGAGAGAAGATTAATTTCTGTCAGTCAGGAGATCATAACAACCATGTTCAATATTTTCAATATTTTTATTAATTTAAAAATTTCCATAGTAGCAATATTTAGTAGTACCTACCTATACATAGAGTGACCAGACCATGGGTCACCTGTGAATTAGTTTTTTTAAACCATAAGCATACATTTTTTAAATAATTTGACATTTTTGTAAAAAATTATTTTTTATAAAAAATTTATAAATAATTAAACAAAGTATGACACATTATATGAACGAAATTAAACCAAATCTTAGTTTGGTGATCATTGAAAGGCCACAACTTCGTGAAAACACAATTCACATTATACCTACTCATAAATATGTTAAATTAAAAACCGTGAAAAATAACGAATAATTAATATCTATCAGTTATCATTATCAACAGGAATTTTGAGCATGATAACATTCACGGAGTTTTAGGAGTAATGGTCAGTTTTCAAAAAAAAAAAACTACTTAAAACTTCTAAAAAATTGTTTAAAAATACGGTAATACGGATTTTTTCAAAATTGTGAACTAATTACTGGAACACTAAACACCGGATAACTCTCTGAATTCTAGTTTTTGAGAAATTTGAAAATTACTAAACTTTTAATCAGCTTCTTATTCATTGATTATTGACCATTTTAAAAATATTTTTTAAGGTAAATTAGTTGTTTCTACCAACAATAGACTTACATTGCGTGAGCTGGGCTTGAAAAAAGACCCAGGTGAGGTGGCCAGGCAATGTACTTTTAACCAAGAAAACTGTATAAATTGACGCCTGTCTGCTGACTGAACTCCTCCAATAATGGTATTAAACTAATTGGAAAAGCAAAGCAAAGTACTATTGTACTCGTATTTTCCGATAATTACATTGAATAAGGATTCAATCATATGTTATCAACAACCATTATATGACCACATAAAAATTGAAATAAAAAAAAAATTGATAGTTTTTTCATTTTCTAAAAAAAAAAAAAATTTGAAAAAATCGATAAAGACTTTTTTCTACAATTTTAAATTTAAAAATAGATTCTTCAAATACTCTTCATAGTATTGAACGGGCTTTAAAAAGCTTAGTTTCACCTAACCATTATTTTTAATTTTTTTTTGACCCCCTCTCATGGTAAAAAATTCTTGTTTTTAACTGTTTTTTAAAAATCTGTTATTAAATTTTGTCACCTTTTTTCTTTTATTTCTCAAGTTTTCAAAATTAGATGTTTCATACTTATTAGCTTATAGCTTATTTTTTATACGAAGTTGCGTCTTTTTAAAAATCACTTTTTTTGGTCCTTGTAATTAAAATGCTGATTCTTTATTTTTTTTTTGAAAATTCAGTAAAATTCATTTTATAAAGGTTGGAGTTTTTTTTTTTAATTGGAGCAGGCACGTTTTATGTCCTTCATTATGCTTCCTCTTTGCAACTTTTTGTTGTTCACTGTCCCAAACACAATATCATTCAGAAAAACCCCTGTACCGTGTGAGTCAAATCCACTGATTTAAAAACTAATTTCATATGAAATTGCTTCACTGTCCCCGTGCAAAGTGCTTCAAAATCTATCCCACGTTCAGAATTTTTTAGAAGTATTTAAAAACAATGTTTTCTAAAACATTCTTTATTTTTATTTGCAGTTTTATTTAGTGGTAGCCATAATCTTCACGTTTTTACGTTACGTTATGTTACGTAACGTTACGTTACGGTACGTTACGTTTTAAATTTGTTTTTAGAAATCACATTTTTATTAATCACGCATATATGATTAACGGACGTGGGAGGCACGGTAAAAAAATTTCGGAAGTATTTTTTTTTTTAAACAAAAAGAACGAAAGTGGAATATTGAATATTGTTGATATGAAAAAGTGACAATCACACCATTTGCGCGAAGGGCTTTTTCTTTTTTTTAATACAATTACCATTTCATGACCATTGCTTTTATATACAATCCTTGGATTCGAGTTTCTTAAGCCAAAGTGCTCATCTGACAATTTATTTCTTCATGTTCAAAAGCGTTTTGGCCGTTTTTTACTGCCCGTAGCTTTGAGACATTTAGAATTGACATTGAATGTACAATAATGTTGTATGTTGTCCACTAGGATAACCTACATAAACTTCAAACAAAAACTACTAACTACACAACAATTAAGTGATGTTTTATAATTTACATACACGCTTGCTTTCAAACATATAAACTACATACGTTATATTTACACTACATATTTACAAAGCTCACAAGAGCTTATTTTCAGTGAATAAAAGATCAGTTTTTGAGAAACTTCAGATTCAGAACAAGATCTTATTCCACACCATGGCTGTAAAAAAGTGGTATGTCCCTAAAATGCGTGTTCAGTAAAATGAGATTTCGCTCCCAAAACTTATCAATTTTGACAGTAAAATTGAGAATTTTAACTGTTCACGCAAATTATTTCCTAAAAACTTGAAATAATTCAAAGCATAATTTAAATATATAATTTAAAAAATAGGTAATTGATTTTATTTAGTTTTTAGAAACGATAAATAATAGTAAGTAATTTGCATTTTTAAAGAGTGCTTTATCCGATTTCATGTGAAATACGCCAAAAAATCAATTCATCCATTCATCATTTTGCGCATAACAGAGACAGAGACTCTTTCAATGTTGTCTTAAAAGAGTTTAAAAGATCCATTGCGATATCGGGGAGGATAGACTTGGACAGTTACGAGTTACCAGTACAAGCAAATGACTGTAATTCCGTAAGTTGCTTGAACTACTTCAAGTTCAAGCAAATAGGCTTACACAGCCTCAACTTAACTCGAAGTTCTTCAATCAAATCAAACAGAACTACTTTTGGTGCATTTTTATAAATGTCAAAATGCTAGCGCCATCTAGTTGCACTCGTAATCAACGCATCCAAATCTGAATCAAGGTTTCAAGTAGTAGTTTTTTTTTTTTATATATTTTGTTTCTTTAACAGAAAACGGTGTTTTTGTTTGTTGATTTTGTTTTGTTTTGTTTCTTACCTCAAACAACCAGGACTGGCTCCTTCGAAAGCTGGACAACTTGTCAGCAAGTTACGATTCAAATGCAGACAAATGTCAGCTTGCAAGCATTCGGGAAATCCTTTCAATACAGAATTCATATCGATTCCATTGGTATACGTCCAGGCGTGTTGAAAATATTCTTCTAAACGTTGTCTTAATGGATTTGGTATCTGTGTGTGTTAAAAACAGAGCACGCAGAAGGATAGATAATATAAAAACGAAAAAAAATAAATTAAAATAATTCGATGAAATTCTGTTTTTGTTTTTCTTTTTCAAAATTATGAAAAAAAGGATTTGTTTTGAAACTTTTTTAATAAAAAAAAAATAGAACAACTCGGAAAAAATAATAGAAAAATCCAAAATAGGTTTTTCAAAGCAACAATTGTATTTTTGTTGTGTATAGATACAATTTTTTGTTTTGTTTTGAATATAAAAATCAATAGGATGATAGAATGAAATTTTAAAAATTAAAATTCTTAAAAATAAAAAAAAGATACTACATTATTGGCAGACATTAGCGCCACAGAAGTAATTTTTTTTTTAATGTTCGTTTCGTATGTATAAATATCGTAAATTTTTACTCGCGTTTTATTGAGTAGCGTTTTATAAGAGTCACAGAGTAGAGACAGAAAGAGACAGAGAGATGCTCACCGATCAGCGGAGCTGATCCGAACTTACCTGATGAAATCGAATGAATTCTCGTACGCGTAGCATTTGGGTATGATACCTGGCGGTACCAGAGTAGAGCCTTTGGATGATCGCCGATACATTACCGAATATGCTGGCGTACATGAGGGCTGCAAGCAAACAGAAAAGTAAGAATTTTGAATCGGAGGATGATGGAGAGATTTTGATTTTGATTTTTTTTTTGTTTTTGGATTTTGATTTTGTTAATGGGTGATGAATGGATGAGACACGGTATACCAGTGGTAATTGAATATAGCTTTTGGGTGTTGGTAAAGTAGTTTATTTTGTCGGTAATTATGCTTTGAGCATTTTTTTTTGGCAACGAGTATTTATATTGTTGATGTTGTTTAATTAAAAATTTTGCTATTGAAATTAAATTAATTTTTTATTTTGTACTGAAATCTATTAAGTTCAAGTTAATTGTATTTAGTTAAAAATTATAATCTTAAAGTAAACAGAAAAGATTCATTCAAATAATTTGTAGGTTAGGTTACTGCTGAAAATTGTCAAAGATGAAAATACTTAATATTGTTGTTAGATTTGAAATAATAAGAGTTAACGTTTGGAACAATAAATTCATTTGCATTAGACATAATGTATTGAGTTTTGTTTCCATCCAAATATGGAGAAGAAGACTAAAGATATAATGTATGAATTGTTTTAATGTAGCTTCAATTTTTATAGACCACAGCGATTAAACGGAAAGTATTTGAACTGATAAAAAAAACCACAAAGACTTGAAATAAGTTCTTTTATTAAAAGGAATTTTGTTGTATCAAAAAGAATATAATACAGATTTAATCAAACGTCGATGAAAGATTTAAAAAAACCTATTCGTTAAAGATCTTTATTGAAAATACAAAAAATGAACATTAGATATTTGAGCAATAAATTACGTATATTTCTTTTTTTACTTATATTTACGTTGAATTATTAAATTTTCGTAAATCATAATATGCACGATTTCATTATTTCTTTAGACAACATGGTTTCGATGATTTTGAATTTGTCACGTTCATCGGTGAATGAATCGTGATTTGTGGGTTTTTATTAGAGTTATATTCATGAAAAGTTGAAAGCCTCTAAACAAATATAAAACGAATGACTTCAAGTAAAATAGATTGCATATTTTTATTTTATATATACAATGAGGTGGACCAACATTTTCTTTTTTTTTATTTGATTTAACTTTGCATATGGAATCACATAGATTCTTCTGTTCCGAAAAAAAAAATCAAAAATCAAAGGTCGTGACCACCGATTTTATGGAAAAAAAAAATTATATGTTTTTTGTTATAAATTGTTTTCAAATCCAAAAACTGGTTTTTGAATAAATATTTTTAAGAATATATTTAAGAATTTTTTTTTGTTTTTATGAAAGAAAATGTTGACTTTAACTTTAGCACTCAAAAGTACAATTTTCGAAAAATCTGGTAAATCAACGCATAAACGACCGGTTGATATGATCCTTAGAAAATGAAAACATTTTCCAATTATAATTTATTTTGTAGTAAATTTTCTGGTTAGATAGCAGAAAAATAAAATTAGGGTCTAACATAAATTAAAATTCTGTTTAACTATTTTATTTAGAAATAAATATTTTTGAAAAGAAAAAAAAAATACATAATTAGAATACAATTAGATCAGGGGAAGGATTTTTTGTTAAAAATATTTTAAATAGTTGTGTAGAACCTTTAGATGCCAAATACCAAAAATATCGACCATGAAGTTTTCAAAATATTAACAAGTAAACATAAAAATAGTTTAAAACGTTGTGAATTCATAAACTTCGTAAATCTGTCAATTTGCGATAACAATTTCGATAGATTTACGCAGCTTACAACTTTTGCGATGGTACAGATGACTTAGCGCTTTGACTTAAGCACCGTCACTATTTTTTGGCATAAAATAAATGCTTGCAATCTTTAAATTTCATTAAAAAAATATTCTAGAATATTTTTAATGCTTCGTGTACAGTACTTCAGAGAAAAAACATGTCATGTATTTCATTTGGGAGTGATTTTTGCCTAAAAAAAGTTGACGTTTAAAATTTTTTAATCTGTCGAAGTGAAAAAAATTTATTCATTACAACTTTGTTTTCGAAGAAGAATGTCACTGAAATTGTTTTGTTAACAAAATGCTATAAAACAGTTTGCATGAAATGCAATCATATTTCCCCTTGATCGAAAATCATTTAGGCAAACCATATGCAGAAAATAGAAGTTCTTTTTATTAAAAAAAAGTACTTGTTTTTCGCCCTAGCATAAGATTTTTACGGTTAAAAAACATTTCGAAAAAAGCAAATCATCACCTGGATGGCACTTCATAAATTTTTGCACTAAGCCTTCAATATAAAACGACAAAGTTAAGAGTTAATTCCAGTTAAAATTTTACTTCGAAAAACACGTTCATATATTCCGAGTGGATGCATAATTTGCATAGCTTTTATCTTAAAATTTTTTGAATTGGTTCCTTGAATTCAGCTATTAATTTATATAGGGAAATCATAGTACTTACCATTTAGTAATATTTTTTTATAAATAAAAAAATATCTGTTGTACTAATTTTGCTGAAATTAGTTTATTATTAAAATGTTGTATAAAATTCTTTTTTTTTTCTTAATATAGCTAGGTGGCATTAAAACCATAAGCTTTTAGCAATAATCTAAAATTTTAAAGCTATTTTTCATATTAATGGTAAAATTTTTGTTTATCTTTAACGCATAAACAATATGAAGTTATAAAGGTACTGTAATATAACTAAATGTGAATTTGAAAAAGCTAAAAGTGCAAATTTGATATCAAAGCCGTGCAAAAATGTAACTAATAGCTTTGTCCAATGAGAAAATATGCAGACTAAAATAAAATAGAAGATAACAGTATAGCCGGCTCTGGGCAATACTATGCTATCAAATCAATCATGGACACTTTTGAGAAGTACAACTATTTTCTTGTTTTTCTTTTTTTTTGTTTCCGTCTGAATCCATGTTTACGCCCTGAAAAAAATCTCATGAGGTTGCTAAATCCTATCATACTACCTGTTTGGAATTTGCGGATTTGATTTTCAATTTTCTCATACGTTTTTATAAATTCGATTTCCGGTTTAACGTAAACTTTGCTAAATGTTGAGCATTTTAAATAACCAAATTTGACTGCAGCCCACAGCATTTGAAAAAAATCTTTTTTGAAAAACTTTGCCTCTGAACAAATATTTAATGGGGTTTTTCATTGGTAAATAAAGATTTCTTAATAAAAATTGATATTTTTCATGACGAATGGAACAGAATTAATAATTGATTTTTTTGTCACTGCCTTGGTGTTATTTCTTTTCGGTGAAAATACTGTCAGTGTAGCTGTCAAATCTGCATTCAAATTTGTTTTCATTTGAAACGTGTTTAACAACAATTTAAAGCAGAATAAAAAAGAAATAAAAATTAATGAACAAAGTACATTTAGACTTTTCAGAGTAATTATTTATAACTATTATGCTTAGCGAAATATTTTAAAAGGTGTTTTTTTTCCTTGGAAAATAGATTTCAAAAACTTGGAATTAAGAAATCACAAACTACATACTTCAAACAAACTGACAGGATACAAATTGTTTTAGTGTTGGTGCGTGGAGGGGTTAATCACTCGAAAAATTAAGATCTGCAAAATTGATTATAATCAAAAAATAATCAATTATTTCTGCCCAATGAAACGCTATGGTTGTCAAAATCAGCTTTTTGACAGATTAAAATAAAAAAAATAATTGATTATTTTTACTAAAAAAAACCCATAAAAAAATTGTTTAATGCTTTCCATTCACATTCAACTGTGCTAATCTGAGAAAATGGTCACACTGGCCAGTTTTAAATATTTTTGGAATAACTCGAAAACTAAGACAAAGTGAGATTTTTTAGATAGAATTTTAAGTAGGAAAATCGAAAAATCATACATTTTAAATTTTAGTAGTTTTTTTTTATCAAGAAAGATAAGCATAATACATTTCTGCTAAGCATTTCTATAAATCAAATACTTAAATAACTGGAGCGATTTTTGTTTCTTCAAATTATGGAGTTACAGTTCTTATATGCTTCTCTAGAGGGAAAAATTAAATTTTTGTTATAGTCCCCAAAAATTACGGTTCCTGTCATAAAACCCTTAAGACAAAACTGATTCGTCTCAAAAAAGGCTATAATTTTGATGATTTTTTTTCTGTCTATTTTTGTCAAAAATTAGTTTTCAAAAAATGGTTATTGATAGTTCCTGCCAGGAATCCTATTCTTTGATTTTCAATATTCTCATAAATGATTGGACATTTTCAATTAATATTATTTTGCTGGCCTTTCTTCAATAACGTAGGTCAATAACATCATTTCCCTGGGTATGACTTGTGGCAGACTTTTCGAAACAAAGCAATTTTTGCATATTTTCAAATAAAAAAAAAAAAGTATACGAAACTTGCTAAAGCTTTATTCAAACGAATTTACTATAATATAATGGTGAATATTGCAAAATTAAATTATTGCAAAATAATTTTGGGACGAATTCACAACTCTCTGAGTGGCAAAATAATTCACTCAATCTACTGATTGATTTTAAAAACTCCAGCTGAATTCCAAGCAATTTTCATTACAATAAAAAAAAAATATGTAGAAAATAGCAATTTATAGTGCAAAATATATGTATGTTTTTTCAAAGTGTCAAAAACATAAATTAATTTCATAAATGTATTTATTAAAAATTAAAATAAACAAAATAATGTAATAAAATGTGTTTATATCAATTCAATTACCACTGTCAATCGAGTTATATTGTAATTTTGAAACAAAATTTATATTTTATATTTTCATAATTATTATTATTATTATTATTACATTTATATTTATATTTTTGCATTAAAAATAAAAAATAAAACAACAAAGAAATGATTTAAAAATTTAAATCTTTTTTAAAAAAATATATACTCACATCCCACTAACATAACACATATCGTAAAAATTTTTTCCGCATCTGTATTGGGTGCGACATTTCCAAACCCCACCGATGTTAACGACGTGAATGTAAAATAAAGTGCCGTAATATAGCGTGACTGCAACGATATATATAAATAAAAATCGATATAATAAAATAATTTTCGTATGCAAAAATAAAATTTAACACAAACAAAAAAAATCACGTGTCAATTTGACATTTACTATATTATCTTATGTCAATTTGCTATTTATTATTTTCTTGTCAACTCATAAAAAAAAAGTTTCTTCTTTATACTATAAATACTGCAGCAACAATGAAAACTGATTAAACTATGTCAATCACACAGTTTTTCGATTTATTTATTTTTGGTTACTCATACGCCACAGTGGCTGTCATTTTTTTTTTTTTAATACTGAATCAAAAATTTATATGACGATTTATGATGTGTGTTGCAATATTTAAATGTCACCTTTATCGAAGGGCCTCCTGTTTTGTTATCATAATACGGTTCCTGTATATCATTTCCTAGCGAATGCAGCCAACCAACATTATTTGGCAGCATACTTCTTTCCGCATTTCCTATTGCATACCTGCAAAATGGAATTTATTACAAAAAAAATTTTTATAAATGAAAAATTAAAACATAAAAACGTCCACAAAGAAATTAAAAGAGAAAACATTAAAAAAAAAACACACGACTACCATTCTAACAAAAAACCTCAATTGTTCGTACCAGATGCACGCCAACCAATGGGCAATAAGGGCAAACGTTGCCATGAGTAGCACAAGAACCGCTGCCCCATATTCCGAATATCGATCGATTTTTCTTGCAACCCTCACCAGGCGCAGCAAGCGGGCGGTTTTAAGGAGTCCAATCAGTGTTGTAGTCTATTCAATGAAACGAAGGATACGAAAAAATAAAACATAAAATAAAAAAAAAAACATAAAACCAACCATCATACACATACTTTTACTGTGTTGCGTTACAAAATGAAAAAGAAGAAAAAAAAAAAAAAAAAACAGAAAAATAAAACTCAAAATAAGGATTCCTTTTTTTTTTTTTTTCATAATATTCATCTGTAATGTGCAATCAATTTTGAGTTTTGTCTGCTCAAATAAAACAACAGAAAAAGATTAAACCAAAGTCATTTCACTAAAATGTCCTTATTTCGTGTATTTTAAAAATATAAAGAGAAGAAACAATGGGTACAGATAAAAAAAAAAGAAATACTTTCAAAGGACAGGGAGCAGAAAAATATTTAAAATTATAAAAATTAAAAAAAAAAAAAACCAAAATCAAAAAAAAACATTACGCAAAAACTCTACGTTCAACCAAAAAAAGGACATGCTATTTTTGTATTTGCAACAAAAAAAAAATTAAAAATAAAACAAAAAGAGATATAGAGAGACAGAGCATCATGCCTAGCATTTGTGCCTTAAAGCGTTTTAATACATACATATTTTTATATTATTATAATTTTTCGTACTCGTACATAATATTTTCGATTAAGTTTAAAAACATGCAAAACTCTATTCGACTGTTGTATATAATATATGGCACTATAATTATGTATGATTCACCCCTCCTCAATCCTTATCAACATCACACATCATACACATGTGGTGTGAATTTTATTCAATTCAACATGCATTGAAATATATTTTTTTTATTTTTCTTATAAATCTAAATATTTGGTTATTTGGGTTTAAAAAGCTTGAAGTGGGCTGACTCTATGATTTAAAAGCGGCGCGTTGGTTGGCGGGAAAAGGAATGATTTTATGAAATTATATTATCTTTTTTTTGTTTGGAAAAGACTTAAGCAATGACAAGACAATCTGCATATTGTGTCTACAAGATATTTTGTCTTAGATAATAATTTTTCATTTGGACACGTTTTGAGAGTACACTTAGAGAAAAAAATGTTTGAATCTTTGTGTTTTTTGTTTAATAAGAAAATTAACCAATTGTCAAGAAGAAAATTTTATTTGCAAAATTCGTCTTTGATTGACAAATGTAACAAACTAGACTGTTCAAGAAAATTAAGGGAACTATTTTTAATTTGATTTTTTGTGAACAATTGTCCTACTGTGATGAAATGAAAATCATTCTTAGATTCGTATTTCTAGGTTTATTTTTTTTTTAATATTTTCAACTGCAACTTCTTCAAACAAAAAAATTAACTTGACTAAATATTTACGTTCTCCATATATAAATTGTTTCCTCAGCTTTAATTTTACATTTGCTATTTTCTTAAAATATTTTTTTTATGATAGAGATAGAAATTTGTTCGTAGTTAAAAACACCATTTTGCCTTCACTGAATAATGTTTCACCAAACATTGGTAGCACAAATATTTAGAGGCAGTTTTGAAAACGATAGCAAAAAAGAAACTTTTAAAATTTTATCGGCACTAAGTTTTTTAACCTTCGACGAAAAAGTGTAAAAAATGGGCCTTGGCTGCATTTGAGGAAATCTTTTTCTGATTTACAAATGCTTTTCATAATCCTGATTTTAGTTTCAAGCTTTATAGAAAAACATTTTGCCATGTATTGAATAAAAAAAAAAACGAAAAATATTGTAAAATTTTTGTCTATGTTTTTTACAAATCAAATTAAATTAAAAAATTTGGTTACAATGGTCACAGTGGTATAATACGGTTATGTGGTAGGAACCGTTACTAAGTATTTTTTGACCATTTTTGTTTGAACCAATAATCATTTGTTTTAATAAAAAATTTAATTTTCTAAAAAAAAACATCTTTGAGGTGAAATTGTAAAATTTGCCTTAGAGTTCGACTTGAACTAAATTTAAAGAAAAGTGACCAATGTGACACCATTCTCTCAAAAATGAAAGCGTGAAAGCGATTTAGGAGCATTTTTGGTTTTAAGCATCTTTAGGTCGCACACAAACATAATTTGTATAGAATCATTCATAAATATATAAGTTCTTAAATTAATAAGGATTTTGTATTCTTATTAAAATAATAAGGAAATCTATTTAAATTTCAATAATATAATGCGAACCTTAAACTAGAGGGCGTTTCGAAGGTTGCATCAAAATTAAATGTTAAAATGATGTTTTGATAAGAATCTTAACTCTCAAGTTAACTTTGTAGTGCCAGGATTTAAAAATATGTAGATTGTGATATTTTTGATGATTTTTTTGAATTTTATGAATTTCGATTCATGATTTCAATTTAATATTATATATATGAATATAAGCATTTTAAGCAATGACTCATGATAAATTTTTTCATTTCAGACTTTTTTGTTTTTCTCTAAGTGTACAAACACGCGTTCAAGCATAGCAATTTAGATACATCTTCATAAAATTACTGTTGTCTGTGATATTTCATGCCTCAATGATTTATCAATTTTTGTCTTTGTTATTTTTAAATAAAAACTCCCCATAGAAGTATTGTTATTTAAATTGATTGTCTTCTTATTTTTTTTTTGTCAAGTGAATTCATTTGAAAAACAAAAGTTTGTATGAAAATTTCATTTGAATGAATTTGGCTAAATAGACCTTAAATGTACTTAATTTTTAAAATATCCAAATCAATAGGTTGATATTGTATATATATTAAGCAATTTCTTATAATATAGATGTATGTAGGTAATAAATTATTTTTTGTTTTGTTATTAAGGTAATTAAAGTTAAATCAGCCATTTCGCATGCCTTTTGTTATTTTTCGTGCTTTTTTTTTCCATCAGGCAACCATTTTTTTTTTCATTCACAAGATTCGTATATTAAGAAAAATTGTTCATCCTCTAGAAAAAAAAATGTTGAAGCAGAAGAGAATAGACGCGTAGTAGATTGAATATTTTTATTAGTCTAAATGCTAAATTGATACCAAAACCAGCCATTATTGTTTTTTTTGCCATTCGAAAAGAGTTCTTGTTTAGAAAAAAAAAAAAAATTGTGAGCTGAAAATTTTAATTATAAGAAAAACTAAATAATTTGAGGAGATTTTTTTTTTAAAAGACTTGTTATATTATAAATTAATAAAATCAATTGAATACAAATTTAAGAGGATATTTTTAGAGTTATTTCATTCCAAAAAAACTTATTGCCTAATAAGAGATTTTTTTTTTGTATAAACTTTTACAAAAAAAAGTTTTCATTTTAACTATTTTATTTGGCTATAATTTATTAATTTTTATTATATTTAAAATCGTCATTAAAAATGGGAAATTTTCAAAATTTTAATGGGATTTTAAAATTCACCCCTAAACTCTTACTAAGTAGTAACTACTGAGTAAAGCGTGGAGTTGAGGTTTTCATTCTAAGTCGACGATATAAACTAGAAAAATAATCTGACAAGGTACAAACTAAAGGCTAAAGTTTTATCTCAGAACTTTTTTTCATTGTTTTAGAAACTATTTTCAGACCAAAATCTCTAAAACCTTAACTTTATATTTTATTTGCCTTTATTTAACAAATAAACAGTTTCGAGTTAGCCATTCAGTGTTTATTTTAACAAACTCGATAGAAATATCCTGAATTTAAATAAACAATTAACATTCTTTGTTTCTATAAAAAAAAACTTTTTTTAAATATTTTTAATTATTTTTTTTTGTTTTAATTTGAAGTATCTTTAAAAAAGTATTCAATTGATAATATAATTCAAAGATTAAATTCTTTTTTGTAAAAAAATATTTTTTTTCTAAAAAAATTATAACTATGTATGTATATAGAATAATAAAAAAAAACTAATCGAGTGAAAACTATAAAATCTATTATAATATCTTTTGTTTTTTTTTATTATAAAAATAAAAGTTTTATTTTTTAATTCGACGTTTTAAAGAATAACTGCAAGTATTTGTCAGACTCCCCCAAGTGACCGGACACACTTGCTTGTTGTTCTAAAAAAATTTAAAGAAACCAATAGAAAGTTATATTTATATATAAATTATTTTATTAATATTAAATTATATTTTTATGCTTTACAAAACTTTTTTTTCCGAAAAAAAAGTCGCTGCAGAACTCCCATTAAAGTTTGGCATATTATTTTATAAAAAAAGATTTTTTATTTTTACCTAAATCTTTTTGGAAAAAAAATATCATTTAAATTATTATTATTATTTGTTTTTAATTATTTATAAAATTATTTATTATAAAATGTGCTGCATTTAGGAAAACCTGTGCATTATTTTTCAAAAAAAAAGTATTAGTATTTTAGTTTTTAATTTAATTCTATACATAACTATTCTAAAACTATATTCTTAATTAAATTAGTAAATATAAATTATTTTAAGAGAATTTTATCTAAAATTAGCTATGGGTAAATCTATTTTTTTTATAACAGAAGAGACAGAAACTGTAGGAATATTATAATATATAATTTCGTATATTTATAAACTTTAACTAATGCTATAGCTTTTCACTATAGGGATATTAAAAAGTGCACTTAATTTCTAAAATTGAAATTGCATTAAAAAGAAAATATTTAAAAAAAAATATGAAGTTAGGTAAATATTTTCTTTATAAAATATAAAACGCTTCCGATACCTATGTATTTAAGTTATGAAACAATAATATTTTTAATAAAATTTTAATCTATTTCACTAAAAGAAATTCATTGACATTATGTTCATTCCTTTATTATGTTGAAAAGATAAAATAATTGTGTTTGCACCCAAAGCTGTCAACCTATGTAACTCCTTAGAATTTTATTCAATTTCAATGCTTTTGAATAATTAATTTATATTCATTACCAAAACCAGCAGTTGGTTAATATTTAATGACTCTTTGAGGCATGATTCTTTTCAAACTCCAACTTCACTGCAAAGTGAAGAAAGAAGAATATGAACTGCAAGATGAGTCATAGCAAAGGTAAAAAAAATGTTTATGATTTTAGTTGAGTCATGAACAGGAAAGTCCTTCCCCTTCTTTGGAAACTTGAAGGTGAAACAAATGGTTTTATTTTTGAATGGAAGTGGTGGGCCAATTGTTGAAACAAAACTTAAATATTTACATATATGCACATTTGTATGTATTTAAGTTCATTGTTATTTCTTATTATTTGACTGTTTATTGTGTTAGGGAGAAGTCAAACAAAAGCGTTTAAGTAAAATATACATTTTGAAGTTAGTTCAGATGAAGTTTTTATTTCTTTTAAAGAATTTTTCTTGGTTCAATAGTCATTGGAAAATTTCATGCAAAATTCAGGTTCCAACATTTGAGGCCAACATTTTCAAAATTGCGTTGTAATACCAGTGATATTGACTTTTTGAAAATCTAGAGAATGATGTCAGTTAGTTGAACTTTCATTTGAGTTTGCAATGTTTAGCCTTATGTGCAAACTGGAGTATCTCTGCTTGTGATGGCTGGAAAGCAGAATTTTTGGACAAGGGCTGTCCACGAGGCCAGTTTTAGTGTTGTCTTTGATAAACGAGACGAGACAAGTACCAAGCCTTTCTGGGAGTCTCATTGGTCTTTCCAAAGAAAATCAGTTGTGTTTTAAAAATTGTAAAATTGAATATTTCAACAGTAAATATTAGAATTAAATTTGTGTTTTTCATAATGTTCATAAAAAAATACGAAACAGGTATCGAGACAAGCTGAGACCTAGACGAGACTTTGTTTTACTAGATAGAGATTGATACGAGACTGATTTTTGTGTTTGGTCAAGGTTTATAAAATATTTATTTTCAAACTCAAATTTCCAAGAAAAATTAGAATTTTTTTTATCTTAGGTATTTTCAAGTACTATTTTTTTGAAAAATTAAAAATTTATTTGTAAAATAAATAACAGGTGTTAGCTGTTTTGATTGAGAAAGAAAATTAATCCAATTTTGTCTCAAAAATTTCAATCTTATTTCACAAGCTTTGAAATTGTAATTTTTTGAGATTTTCGTAATCACATTATTTAAGAAATGATATTGTCTCTATAAGTCTAACATAAATTGAAACAATCTATCAAACAAATTTCTTAGAAACTCTGTGTATGGTTATTTTTTTATTTTTCTAAAGGATATTCAATTTTGTTTTGCAAATAATTGAACAGTGAACATATTACACATTAAGGACGCAATATCAAATCAAATTAAAGTTCTGGATTTTTAAATGTGACGGAAAAACAGAGTGACCATACTCAAATTTTTTTTTTCAAATATTAATTAAATAAAACAAAAATATTTATTTTTATAATATTTTCTATGTATCCCTTGTCGAGTTGTTAAACTAAAATCTTACATCGATGCAGAAGCTTTTTTTTAAACAACACAATAAAAAAGACACATAAAGATGCTTAATAAATTTTAGAAGAAGAAGATTGTTTTGTCTCAAAATTATTATAGAGTTATAAGAGGAAAGGAAATATACATTTATATAAAAATACATGTATAACAACAACATTAATAAATTTTTTAGCAAAGCTACTTAACATTTTTAACTTTTTTTTTTTATATAATATACTCGTATAATGTAAATGCAATGCAATACCACAAAAAAAAAAAACAATGAGATCAATACAATAGCAATCAAGAATATTAATAAAAAATCAACAAATCAAATTTTGTATCAATAATTTCGAAGGTATTTCAACATAAATATATTATAATATAATAAAAAATTAAAAATGAAATAAAAGTCATAATTAAAACACAGAAAAATAATTAAATAAAAAATATAACTACAGGATGACTTGGACAATTGATTTCTGGGCTAAAATACTGCTTTTTTTTAATATTTTTTTTTTTAATTTGTATGTATACATTTTGTACAAATAAGATAGATATATAATAATATATATATATAAATGTTTCTAACATTTTACTTAATAACCTTTTATTTAAACAATTTTCCACGCAAACAAAAACACAAATATTTAGAAATATGTGTATAGAGTGTTTTTTCTTGTCTCACAATGTTACCTATATGTATAGGACTTTTTTTTTTTTTGAATTTTTGTTTGTATTTTAATTTAAAAGAAAAAAAAAACAATATTTAAAATTTTAAATTTTTTGAATATTAAATGTCTTTGTTTGAGTATAATATTTGTATATAATATGTGATGTACAAATGCTTTTACACTGACAATGATTAAAAACATATTTACAAAATAATTAAAAAAATTATAATACAAATGCTAAATGAAAATTATTTAGGTACATTTAATAAATAAAACTAATAAGGAAAATATTATGTAAAATTTTTGGCCAATTCAATAATTTATATATAAAAATTATAAAAAAGAAGCAATAACTTTCGAATGGACAGGTCGAAGATTATAAGGGTAAAAATAATATGTATTTTTATTTTTACATATCTTCAGTTTGAAGAAGATATTTTTTGTGTATTATACTTAAGAAACAGCATTAAATTATTAATTATAAATAATTATGATGTTTTGTGAATTTATGTAGTTCTTAAAATTATACATAACTATAACCCATAAAGAACAACGGCTATTCCAAAAATTGACTTAAGACAGGTTTTGTTACTTTTAATAAATATTTATTATTTTTTAAGATAACATAATGTTTTTTTTTTTATAAACCAACTTTGCCTTCGTGTACCTATGAGCGTTTAGTTAAGTTTACGAAATGGTTTATTAAAAAGTGTGTTTCGTTATAACTCTATCAAGTATTTATTGTAAACAGGGTGATTGAAAGGTTCTTAAGTGTGATTAATTACATATATTCTTTTGGAATATATTTTTCAATCATCAGTTACACATTCAGAGTATTTTTTGAGTGTGTGTTTAATTTTTAAAATTCTTTCTCAACATATTCAGAATATAATATACGAGTATATTCAGAATATGATTCGAATTTAAAAATGGTTGATCTCTGAGTAAGAAAAAAATGTTTCAACCCTTATCTCGAGTACAGCTTATCTTACAACGCCTAAAAATTAGACTTGTTTTTTTTTTTAAATTATATTTTACCTAACAATTGATGTTATTGCGGTCCAATTCTCAATCTGCGATGTCGGTAAAGTGATAAATTGCTTAGACTTAAAAATCATAGTTTGATCCTGGATGTTTGTGAAAAAGTGAAATCAATCTCAAAATATTAATATTAACTTCCCATAGGGAGTTATTGTTATCGGTCCGATTTGTCAAATTGAAATTTTTGAAATTTCTCGACGTTTCAAGGTCCCTAGAGCCTATATCAATCATTTTTAGAGAGATGTCTGTGTGTGCGTGTGTACGTACGTTCGTACGTTCGTACGTTCGTACGTTCGTACGTTCTGGTACCATTTTTCGTCGTCGATATCTCAAGAACGAGTAGAGATATCGACTTGAAATAAATTTTGTTTTATAGATAATAACTTCGAAAGAAGCTGAAAGGGCGTTTATTAATATTCAATCAGTTGTTTTCTTACTACAGCAGTTTAAAAAAGAAGTGAAAATTTTGGTTGGGCTCAAATATCTCACGAACAAATAATGTTATTGATTTGAAATAAATTTTATTCGACGCGTTATGACGTCACACAAATTTGTTATGAATTTGGAAAAAAATCAAAATACCGTTATTTTTTAAAATCAAAAAAACTAAAAAAAAAATTTTTTAAAACTCGAATATCCTCAGATGGAAAAACGATATTAACTTTAAAATAATTTTATTTTACGAAAAATGTTGTTTTTGACTACTGGTGAAAATTTCAAAAAAATTCAATGGACAGTTTTTTTACAAAAAATAAAAACTACAAAAAATTCTACCAAAAATTGGTATAAATTGTCTTTCGACTCAAATTTCTCAAAAACAGGTAACGATATTGACTTCTTGTTTGTTTTATTTTCTACATGACATAATTTTTAGCAACTGATAAAATTTTGACAAATATTGAATGGGCAGTTTTTTAACAAAAAATCAAAAACTGTTAAAAATTCTAAAGAAAAGTAGTTACAATTGTATTTCAGCTCGAATATCCTGAGAACGAACAACGATTGTGCCTTCTAAAATATTTTATTTTATACATAGTACAATTTTGTATGAACGGTTTAATTTTGACAAATATCTAATTGACAGTTTTTGACAAAAAATATAAAAAAAATAAACTAAAAAGTGGTAAAATTGGTTTTTCGACTCGAATATCTTGAGAACGAGCAATGATATTGACTTTGCCATTAGGTATTTAATTTTATACATAGTAAAATTTTTTACAGCGGGTATATATTTGACATATACTTAACTGACATTTTAAACAAAAATTTAAACAGAACTAAGAAAATTCCACTAATAACTGGGTCCTCCTGGGTCACGTGGAAACAACTTATACATCAACAATCTCTATAATATAATAATATATGTGCATTTCGTAAATCTCTTTAAATAATCAAAATGCTTTTCAATCTTAAAATAATGATTGTTTGAATTTAACAGCTAAAGTTTGTTCAGCAGAAAATTTGGTTATTTGAAAAAAACTTAATATAAAGTTTTCAAGATCACAAATGGGAAGTTATCAGTGTGGGTCGCACACAGCCTCTTTTTTTTTTTCATTTTGAGATTCAATATCACTTTTTCCACATACATAGGTACATCCAGAATCAAACTATGATTTTTAAGTTTGATCAA
The DNA here is from genome assembly GCA_958431115.1 of Syrphus vitripennis. NCBI lineage: Eukaryota > Metazoa > Arthropoda > Insecta > Diptera > Syrphidae > Syrphus > Syrphus vitripennis. Next base: position 95,804,475 of record OY288109.1, read on the forward strand.
ATTTATCACTTTATAGACATAACCCATAAAATTCTATATAATATTCTGGTGCACTATTTTTTTTTGTGTGGTTTCCCATGTCTTATCGACTACATCAGTTTATATTTTCATTAACTTTTAGATTTTGTTAAAATGAGTTAAGATTGCAAAAATTTCGTGAGAATTTTATGTTTGGCTTGGTTTTTTTTTTCATTTTGTTAACCGTTATTGATGTACGCAAAAACTAAAAAAGTATACTTTTAGGCGTTTCAACTTTGAAAGTAGAAGTTGTCTAAAAAAATTTTATCTATTAATTTTTGTATGGAAATGAAAATAACAAATTTCTTGAGCGATTGTGATTGAGCTTTTCGAGATATGGGTTAAAACTACATCACGGAATTGTGGATAACTTTTTTTTTGTTTTTATTTTTTGTGATTCTGATTCAAATTTTGATTTTTTTTATTCGTTATTTAATTCATGGCACTTTGAATAAATATTAGAAACTTTGTTTTGTTACGAAGCTTACAGATCATCTTTCTGTATAATTTTTAAACAAATTGCTTTAAATTGAATGCAAAATCAGTACAATTTAAGTTGTAAATTGTCAAATTTCGACTTAAGTATGCACATTTGTTAAGATTAAATACACTTGTTGGTTGCAGTACACAAATAATTGCCCATTTACAATAAAACAAACAAAAACATACATAATTCAATACACTCGAGTTATTTCTTCAGAATAATTTGCGGGCCTGTTAAACTTGACGTTTTAAAATTTTAGACTCACACCCAAAATTCCGTTTCATTCTATTTCTCTATTCACTAAAAGCATTTTTCGTTAAAAGATTTGAGAAAATAAAAGTAGAAAGGTGCCACTTGTTGCCATCAAATGCTTTAAAAAAAAAAAAACGTTTTTTCATGAGTGCTGATTTTAATCCTTTCAGATAAATAATTTAAAAATTCATCTCTATCCATTTTTTCTTTCCTTGAAATTTTATGATGGAATTCCAATTAATTTTATTTTGATTCCCAAAACGAAGAAGTAACAACAGGTAGAAAATATATTTTATGTTAAATTATATACATTATGTTATTTTTCGAGTCCCTAATTAAAAGAAAATATTTTTGTTTTTGAATTTCCGCGGGTTTAAGAAAACTTGGGTTTCTTGTTTGTTGTTTTAAATTGATCCTTGACTAAAAGGTATTTACCTAATTAAAGCCCTAAATCAGTATCTTTTTTTTGAGGTGAATCTTAAGACCCATCAACGATGGAAAAATAAGTCTACATTATTTGCATAAAGTTAATGTTCCATTGATAAGTCCTACAAAGAATTAAAAAATAAAACACATATATTTTTTTCTTGTACTTGGGTGGGCCATCTGCTGTGAAAAAAATAAATTCTTTTTATAATTTCCAGAAAATAATATCCTACAAAATTTCAAGGTTTTTAAAAAACATCTATGGTTGGGGTATATGAATTTATTAACAATCAATTACTTTTTCAGTAAAAGGAATTACAGCAGATGGCTCGCCAATTTTGTTTTCTTTTAAAATGTACACTTTTTACACCATTTTTTTTCTAGTTTATTTCCAAGATTTCTTGAAGCATAAGCGATTTTTTTTGCACTGCAGACGTATGACGTTTAGTGATAGTGTATTTTGGAAGCTGTTAGTGGTATCAACACAATTTGTGATCGAGTAACTGGCCTAAGCCTTTATGGTGGGGAGTTTCTTTTCAAAAGTAAAAACAGACTTTTATAGAAGCAATGGTCAGTTTTAAGAATTATTATGTTTTTATATTTATTTCCGAGGAATGTAATTTTGAAAAACCACTCCCCATTTTTCTTTATAGAATTAAAAGACGCCTTTAGAATTATTTGTACTGAAAGCATTGTACGTACATATTTAAATTATTTGTGTGACCTCTAGCTTATTAAGACCTAGCGTAAAAGCGAAAAGTGCAAATTTGATTGCGTGACATAGAGATTCAAAGAAAAGATTGAAATTTGTAGTTTTATTAAGCACAGAAATATTATATTATTATTTAAATTATTTTGAATGACAAAGTTTTCTTTAAGAATGCTTTCTTCTTATTTTTTTTTTTTAATTTGCTGAAATTAAAATATTGAAATATTTTTTGAGTTTGCCCTCCTTATTGTTTCACTAAAACAATTTTTTATATAACTTTTGAAATTTGATAAGATTATTAATAATATAAATGAAAAAATGTCTTTTTAAAGTTAGAAACTATTTATAAAATACTATTTTTATTTTTACAAATATTTATAATACAGTGGTCCTTATAAGGTTTTTTTGCGAATTTTTTACTGATACAACCCCTCAATTTGTTCTAAGTACATAGTTAAAAAAATCCCTGCAAATTTTAACCTCTTGATTATTATAATATAAAATTTTTATGGAAATCTCATGTAAAACCTTCAATTAAAACTCAAACTCCTGCAATATTATTAATAAATGTCCAAAAAATATAAATTTTGGTACAAATATAGTCAATTTTGTTTAAAAAACTTCCGTAAAAAACAAGTCCAGGTTGATTATGTTTTTTTACAATAGAATTTTTTAAAATATGTAGGTTAAAGACTGACATTAGAGAGGCGCAGAAAAAAATTAATTTTTTTTGCTTATAAGTAAGAAAATAATTGTTCAGATAAACCGTTTAACAAAATTAACGGAACTTTCAATTTTAGTTTGAATTTTTATTGAAATTCCCCAGGTTAAATAGTTATTTTTAAAAATAAGAGGATTTAAAAAAAAATTATTTAGAACAAATTGAATTTTATAAGGACCACCCTTATGTATAATATTATGTACGGACATTAGCACAACAAACCACTGAAAGAACATATACAAATACATATATCCTAACAATAATGTGTTTTTAATTTTATTGATTTGATCTTTTCTTAAATGGAACCGAAAATAGTTAGAGAAATGAATGAAATTTTTCAAGAATCAATCCGAAAAAAAAATAAAACAAATTGTTTAAATTGAACAATACAAACACAAAAATAAAATTAATATTAAAATCGTAGTGTCTGAGGTAAAGCAATATGGTGTTTTTTTTGTATTTTTGGTAAGTGGTAAATATTTATATATATTTAAATAGAATAATTGAAGGTCTCTAAGCCTGAACATTTTCGTATTTAAAAAGAAAAAAAAAATAATAAATGAAAGATAATTGAAACAAATTACAACAATATGCTTTATATATATTTATATATAGTACGGCAGGAAGGTGTATAAACAACAGCAGTGGAAGGAAGAAAATATTTAAAAAAATATTTTCACAAATTCATCAATAATGGTTTTTTAATTTAATTGAAAGCATTTGAAAAATTTAACAACGGAAACCCATAGAAAAAGGACACAAAACTATCAGTATGTGTGTGTGAGTGAGTGTGTGTGTGTTGTGTGTATTGGAAAACTTATTCAATTTTCTTTCAATAGTGTTTTGTATCTAATTTTTGTAAAATATTATTTAGGGTGTGGTGTATAGATAAAGCAAATAGATAGCAATCATTTCAAAACTTTTATTTAAACAAACAGATTAAATTTAAGTAGGTAAGTGTTTGTTTCAGTGTACATATGTTGTCAAACTGTTCATTAAACAGAATTAAATTAAATTAAAAAATAATTATATAAAATATTTGGTTTCGCTTAAAAATTGTGGGTGAAAGCAAAATATTACTTTAAATTTTTTTTTTTTTTTGTAAAGGTATATATCAATTTTAGCTTGTGTTCAAATTGTTTATTTTTGTCTGAGTGAAAATTTTGTATTACATATTTTAAGCTTTAAGTTTGTGGAAATTGTATTGTTTTTTTTTTTGGATAATTATAATTTTTTTTTTAATAAAATTTGTATTGGCTTATAATACCTCTTCGTTGTCCAAGCCAAGCTGTAAAATATTTTTAATTTAAAAATTTTGGATTATTTTTTTTGTCGATAAACATTCATTTTTGAAAATGTGATTTTCTGTGTATGTGTGCTTATCTAAATATTTAGATAAAATATTAACATTTTTCTAGAATTTTTTTGTTTGTTTGTTTTTAAACTTTATATTCATAAGTAAGTTCATAAATTATATAGTTATATAAATATTAATATTGTTTGAGAAAATAAATAGGAGGATCTATTAATTTTTCGCACTGAATGAAAATTTCATTGAAATTTGAAGTGGCTTTAATGCAATGAACATTGAAAGAAAATGTGTACTAAAATGTTTTAGTACTGAAGTGGATAAGGACGGTTGTTGGAGATGAATACGCTTAATTTCAAAATTATTTTATTCACTGCATTAAAATAAATTTTAAATAATTTTTATTCTACATATGAAATGAAAATTAGTATGATAAGAAAAAATAAAACCAAACACATTGATTTATAACACAGTAAATAATTAGTCAATAAAATACCACCTACGACATTGATTTTTAAAATATTTAAAAAAAATTAATTATTCAAAAGTATTTATAGTTTACAAAAAAAAATAAAAAAAAGTAATTAAATAAGGACTAAAACACGGGCACCACTTCAAATCTCTCTTAACTATTTGCTAAATAAATACATTTTAATAGGTACATATTTTTTTTAATATAAATAAAAAACTGAAAATGCGAAAACTAAATTTTAATTAAATAAATTTAATATTTCCAAAATTATTTCTTTCATTTGGAAAAAAATAAATGTTATCAATAGAAAATACGCTTAAAATAAATATAAATTTTCTTCATAGTTTAAAAAAAAATATTAATCATGCAATAAATATTCAATAATAATTATACTAATATTATGTAAGATATGTTTTAATTAATAAAATTTAAATTTGAACTAAGTAGTTAAATTATTAATTTTAGTAAGATATTAAATCAAGGTTAAAATATGAAGAAAAAATAAAATAATCAAGAAGAATTTTTTAATTGATTTTCGAAAAAAAAAATATTATTTCAAGATTGTGTTTTTTTCAGTAGTTTCATAGTAATTCAAAACTTCTCACATTTGTTTGATTTAACTGTGTACCAAAACTATTATTTTTGTTATGATATTTGTATTTTTTAATTTTATAAGCAAAAAATTCAACCTCCGATATAATATTTCAAACGAAAAAAAAAATGAATTTCCATTATGAAAAATCAGCATTTTAAAATTTTATAAATGGAATGTTAAATAAAAAGGGTATTACACGTTGGCTGATATTTTGAAAAACATTTTTTATATCCCTATCTCAAGAACGGCTTGTTTTACAAGAAATACTATTTCCATCAAAAATTTAATTATTCTTCTTTTTTTAACACAATATTTATTTTATACTTTTTTACTGCTCTCAGATAGACCTAAATCGCCTATAAGTATGCTTTATATCTGCGTAAATGTTAATATTACCAAACATTATAACAGAAAAAGTATACTTTTAGGCGTTTAAAATCTGAAAGTCTAACTAGAAAATAAATAAAAAAAGAAAATTAATTGAATTTTATATCAAAAAGTGCTTGCAAAAATCTTGTACGATCAGCTTGTTCTCGAGATAAGAATTGAAATGCGTTTTTCAAAATGGCGGCCAACCCACAATACTTTCCTAGATACCCCATTTAGTTTCTGAACTTTAAATTTATCCAACTTTTCATTCCAATCATAAAGTTTGGATTTTGGACTCGGACCTCAGACCTCCGGTCAACATTTTCTTGACTTTCTCCAGATTGGTGCGCATCAATTTTACGGAAAAACCTTGGTTCAATTTTTTCCCCAAAATCTAATACAGACTGTGACGGATTTAGAATATTACTGACATAGCCACAATTGATGTAAAACCAAAACCAATCTGAGATTTATAGACGTTGCAAGAAAAAAGAAGAGAATAAGTGTGTTGAAGCTGAAGGAAATATCTGCTGTACCCACTGTACACACATTTGACGTTTAAGACGCACTGCATTCAGCGCCATTATTCGTTAATTTGGCAGATGCACAGAAGAGAACAAAAATGAAAGCCCTAATGAATTTTCTTCAATATGTGTAGTGTGATCGGCACCAGCTGCTGTTACCAATTATTTTGGGCACATAGAATGAAAAAATGGCCTAATCACTTAAGGGGAAGTAACTTTATTTTAATCTATAAGGGGAAGGATGATACACGGAATGGCGACAGCTACCGTTCAATCAAACTGATGTCACACGCTATGAAGATCGTTGAGCGGCTATTGGATGGCCGTCTATCAAAAATAATAAGCCTATCTGACGACCAGTACGGGTTTGTTTGGGGCAATCCAGAGCAGAGAAAAACTATCGGAACTCCTCAAGAGTTGCATTGGTTGATTTTGGGAATTCGTTTGCACCGAGAAGTTTATCACGGATATGTATGAGCTTGAGTAAGTTAAAATAAAGGTGCAGATCCTACATTCCTGCAACGAGCACTTGATGGTAGATGTCCTGGAGGCAAATAGAAACCGCATTAGCAGGAAAAATCACGAATATCTATGATTTCCATTTTCCGATGCACACAGGCCCATTTCGGATATCTGTTCGAATGGAATAGTGCAAAAAATTTGATCAATAGCAAAGGATTTTGTGGTGACAACGTCAAATATCGCGTAAGGTGGATGAAGTGGTGGGAAAATTCTGCCATATTCTGAAAGAAAGCTCTCCGCGGCAATTGCTCGTCCAGAGCTTCTATACGATTCAAAGTCTTTGCAACGTAGAAGAAGTCTGAGAGTAAATTGACGGCAGCTTAAATGAAGATGCTTTGCATGACACATGACAGTAGGATCAAGAAAATCCTTCAAAAATATCTTGGAAGAATACAGCATGACCAACTAAGCTTGTATTGTTATGTGAAAGGGAGATGCAACGTTCACATTAATTAGTATTATGTTAACATATTGTTTAAAATTGTGCAACATTGTGGAAAAAAAAACCTTTTAAATAATTGGATTACCCAGTTGAAAACAAAAAAAAAATGTCATGATAATAATTTTAAACAAAGTTGAAAAGAACAACAATTTGCTTCTTGATGGCTTCATTTCAATATCCAATCTTATCGATTTTTTCAAGTATGATGGTTATGATGGTGGTTGGTGATGGTATGGTAATTTGCAACAGAAGACATTTTACTATGTACCTACTTATTTTCATGTGATTGGCCATGAAGACCTTTCACCATCATGTGGTGGTAATGACTTAGAATTTATTAAAATTTGAATTTTCTCTGGTTGTTTTTTTTTTTTTTTGCTATGTGAACAGTTAATGCTAATAATATTCGTATCCGCACGTAGTGGAACAGTTTGCAGTTAAATAAATGAGCCTTCCAGATATCGTTTTGTAGGAATGAGATCATAATTAAATGAATGAATATTCTTTGTAATACCTAATATAGGGGATTTTTATTTCGAATTGAAACGGATGGTAGGGATAAGAGAGTCCGAAATAAATTCCGAGAAGAGTATTATTTGCCTCAATTTTGTTCAATTGAGTGTGGAAACACAGAACTAACTGCAATGCCACAATTTAAAATAAATTTCCCTTAAAAAATATTGTAGCAACAAATCAAAAAAAAGATATCTGTTGGTGGGTATCATTCAGTATTTATTTATACATTTGTCTTGAAGATGTTGCCTGCATCTTCACTTATTGTTTGTTATTGCCAAAAGCCAGAAACATACATTTCTACAAACATGTACTCGTTGTCAATATTTTCTTTATAAAATAAATATTGATTCAGCAATGAACCTGTTTTAAGTGAATTTCTTAGAATTCCAAAAACTTGTCTTCTTCTATATTTATTCAGCTATACTACTACTAGTAGGTATATGTTAATTATAGGAAGAGATTTCTATTTCTTTCGGTTTGATTTTTTTTTTCATAATAATTGACGTCCATATTAATTTCAAAAAACACTTTTTATTTTTTTTACTGTAGTGCATAAAGATTTAATAAAAAAAAATTGAGACTTGTAGATTTTAAAAATTTTATTTGTATTTATTTAATATAAATTTTTTTAAATTTTACACATGAAAAGGAATCATTAAAAAATTTAAATAAAATATTAAATTTATTTAAATAAAAATTTCGTTCAGTAGATCTACATTTTCAAGTTCAAATTGGCGTTGGCGCCTTTTTGAAATGAACGTGTTTCAACACTAAAAGAATTAAGTGTAGAAATGTTTAGCAAATTATTCGAGGAAAGGACGGTTGAATGTGGATCAGCAGTAAAGTCTTTTTTGGGCACTCTTTCAAAACCGCCAAGTTAATTGAATTGAAGATAAATAATGTATTAAAATCTTGCGCAATCAGCTGTTGGACTTTTTCTATGCTGTCTTAATATTTGAACGGACAAACAGTCTCAATTAATTCTGTGTAAGTTGAAAGCTTTCATACATGAATTTGACGCAAAATTTTCGGTAGATTCTGAACGATTTTTCTTCAATGTCAGAGCTGTAGAAAATCTCCATACATTTTAACTGATTACAAAATATTTTTTTTTGTTGGAATTTAAAAAAAATCAATTTTATGTTTCGAAAATTGGTTAAATTGTCCAGTAACGGTTTTTTAAATTCTACGGAAAAGAAGACAATATATCTTCTTTACCTTATAGTCCATAAAATAAAACTTTTCGAAAGTTCAAAGATTGTAATAATTTACTGTGTTTTTGTGTGAGACCTATAGGGACGCTTAAAATTAAAAACTGTACTAAATTCACCAGTACGCCTCTGACACAATTGAAATGGTCACTTTTAAATAGTTTTGGTATAAATCTAAATTTTTCCTTGAAAAAATTTTTGTAGACAATTTAATTTTCTATGAAAACAAATGACTTAAAAAAGTCCACAAATTTTTAAAGAAAAATTTACGAAAGCCAATTAAAAAAAAATTGCGCTGGCCACGAAACAATACCGAGACTAGACTTGCGAAGTCTCGGTTATTTTGCTAAAAAAAAATTGCAAAAAACCATTTTTAAAGGTGTCTGCTATTGACTTTCGATATTTTAAAGAAAGATTCGATCTTCGACGGATTACGATAAATTTTTTCTTGAAAGAGTTCCATTATGATCTAAATACTTTTGCATATCACAATTTAATAAAAAAATATATTTCGGATTTGAAGATCAGTGTGACCATTGTATCCGAAACGCAGCAGTGAATTTATTAGAAATTTTATTTTTAAGCATCGTTAAATCCCTTTTTGTTTCCTTCTTCACCCAATTTCCTGGTCTTTGTGAAGCTCTTCTTGGCTCACATTTTTTATTTGGAAAATTTTTGTTTCGCGTGTTTAGATTGAACCGGAAGGTGATTAGTTGGATCATAACAAGGACAGAAAATGTAATTCCATATTAAAAAAACAAAAACAATAATTCCGTAGCTACGCGATTTGTTATTTTAAAGACACAAATCCATTTTTGTGTAATCTTAAGTCTTATAGTTTCAAACTTATTTTGAAGAAAGAAATTAAAAAAAAAGTTTACATATATGATTCTTTAGGGCGTAAAAAAATGTTGATTTATGAACCAGACTAATAAATACTTATTCAAAATTATTTTTTGGAGACAAATCTTTCAACACACACTAAAGTACTTAAAAATTAAAATAGAATCAAATCTATGATTTTCCACGCAGGTGAGTATTTTTTTCTATAAGAAGACTTTTATTACAAACTACTTTCTAAAAACACAATCCTATAAATATACTACAAAATTAAATATTTAAATAAGCTTCGTAGTATTTTTTTATAATTTTTATTAAATTCAAATATATTCATCTAAATATTAAAACTAAATTTTATTTTAAAATTAGAAAAAAAAATAAAAAAAACTCATTGATTGACAAAAAAATATATATCTTATACATATTTTGAAAAAAAAATTATATGTATAAAAAAAAATAAATAAAATAAAATAAAAATTTAAACAAAAATTAGACTTACCTCATCAGTATCGCTACCAACTAATAATAAATCAAAGGGTATCGCGGCTACCAAATCGATTAGAAACCATCCACTTAAATAGTTAACCGCTATCCGTCCAGGATGTGATACAACTTCGTCCTGGCCATTTACGAATGTTGTGCGAAAATTTATTAATATATCTATCACAAATGTTACATCCACTGTAAATGGAAATTAAGAAAAGAAAAAAATTGTTGTTGTTTCTCTTTCTTTGCAACCATTTTTTTTTATAGTTTTTTTGTTTTTGTTGTTGTTATTATGTTGTTTATTTATTGGGCACACAAATTTTGTTTTTTTAAAAAAATGATGATTTTCAATAAAAATTATTGATATTTTATTGATTTACTGCACAAATTTGTTGTTGTTGTTCTTATTGTGATTTATTTGTCGGTTGTGTGGTTGTGTGTATATTAAGTTTAAATATTGTATATAATATTATTTATTTTTTTTTAAATGTAGTTTTATTATTAAATGTAAAAAGTTGAGTAGTATATTGTGTATGGTTGGTTTTTTTTTTTTTGCATTTTATTTTGCTAATAAAATATTATTTGCTTTGCGTAACAAATTGCATTAGATATATAATAACATTTAAGCATAACTATATTCTTTTTTTTTTCTGAAAGGCATTCTATGAGTTTGCAGCGATTCAGCAAAATGAACAATGTAAAAATATTGAAAACAAAACAGTAAAAAAAAAACAATAAATAGGAATAAATGATTATTTCAAAAAATTAACAAACATCAAAACATTTAAGTTAAAATAGTTTTATTAAAATATTTTTATTAATTTTTTTTTGTTTTTGAAAAATATTCTATTACATTCTTTCTATTTTTATTTAATTAATGATAATAATTTAAACAAATTTTAACGAAAAAAATTCATTAAAAAAAATTACAAGAAAAGATGCTGAAGGATCTGAAAAAGAGAAAATTCTTTTTCGCTTATTTTTTTTTTTATGTTTATTGATGATGATGCTAATCGGATTATTTTTTATTTAATGAGCAAAACTCAGTTACCATGTGTATGCGAGTAAGATATTCGAGAGACGTTGTCAAAGTTGAAGGATTATCAAAATAATTATACAATTATTCCGAAATATTAAGTACAATGTACTTTGCGTTGGCAAGGATATACAAATTTTCTTATGCTATTGGACGATGAGAGGAGAGATGATTAATTATTATTATGCGCTGAGATCAATGTTGATTTATCCGACACAAAAAATTAATTAAACTTTGTGAGTCTTGGAGAATTTTCGAAATGGAATTCAGAAGTCAAGGATACAATAATTGCGTCGAATTGAAGAAGAATATCCCATACAATCTCAAGTGTGTGATGTGAGATAGATCCTTAATATATTTGCAGTCGATTAATGCTGATTGAAGTGTCATCTATATATAGGAGCCTTATGTCCTTATAAATTATTCAAAAGGACGTTTACCATAAGGAAAAAAAATGTAAATAAATGAAATACAAATTAAAAGGTTTTTTTTTTTTTTAATTTTGAATGAAAGAACTTAAAGGTATTGTTAAATGTTATTATGTTGTATTGGTTTTTTGGTGCAAACAAAATAATGATTTTGAAAATGTGTATATTGGAGCATGAAATCATTATATTAAAGAGAGACTTGTTAGAATAAAAAAAAGAAAATCATTACATTCTTCATCAATGCTAAAATATACGAAAATCTTCACCTAACCTACGATGGAAATTCCTTGCAAAAAAAAAATATAAAATAAATAAAATTCGTTTTACATTAAATCTCACTTTCAAAATAAGAATCCTGCTTTGATCATTTGTAATAACAGAACCTTGTTAAGAGGTATTCAACATGACAGGCAAAAGGCAAAACGTGATGTTTTTCTTTAATTTGAAAGGACTTATTTCATGATTGAAAGTACCTATCCAACCATTGAAATGGTTTTTCTTTTTTTTTTGGAACATTTTAAATTTTAAGTTGAAAATAATTGATTTGCAATGTTCGAATTCGTTGAATTCAAATTCCTATACAAATTTACAAAGGTGTTCAACCTTTGTAAATTTGAAAGTATAAAGAAAAATTTGTATAAAATAACTTGAATTTAATCTAAATATTAATAAATTTAAGGAAGAGCTAAGTGATGTAGGTTAGCTCAGATAAGAAAAATGCAAATGTTTTAGCCAAGGAAAAAATAAATAAAGTCTGAAGAAAAATTATTTATGGAGATTTTGAAATGCAAAATGTTAAAGCCCATTTATAGATGTGGCTTACATAAAAAAGTTACTCAAGGTCAAATGCCAAAAAGTAAATATTTATTATTGGTAGTTAAAAAAAAGAGAGCGACATAACAATTGTTATTGACTTAAAAGTATCTTGATTCATACGCTATTTGTTTTGGACCATCAATATGTCAACAAATATTTTAGCCATAAAAAGATTAGGCAGAGTTTTGAAACGTTTTTTGACCCTGCATCGCAGTTTAAAAAAGGCGAAAAAACAGGATGTTGTGTTTTTTACAAATACTGAACACAATTGCAATTAGAAATGAAATTTTAGAGAGAAATAGACAGAAACAAATTTTCTAAATGTTTAAATTAAACAGTTTCTTAATCAAAGTATCAAACTGAGTTTATTTTAAATTTGTTTTATCATCATAGAAAATACTAAAAAATTAAATTATGTGCCAACTTATTTCATAACAGTAGCTCAATATTCATTATATTTGAAGTGAAATAAAATTAGATTTTTAAAAATATGAATAGACATACATTAATTTTTATTTATCGACAACTTTGACATTTAAAAGCAAAGAGAACAGCTGTTTTTGTAATTTTTCTTCGGAGAAAATTTGTGTTCAACAGAGATTACAAAAATTTAGCGCCTGAAAAACGTATTCGAAAATTTAATGTTCTGGCGACACAGAAAAAAGAACCACATAAAATAGTAAAATAAACAGTTAAATTTCATATGCAGGAAAGTTTATCTATTAAAATGGCCGAAGGCAAAAAGCCCTACCTCTCTGGGAAGCATTTCAGAAACATTTCTCTGTGTGTACCTGAAGTTTGCATTTGTAAGAAATGAACTTTGATCAGCAAACTTCTTAAAACAAAAAGTTTTTTTCGAACTTTTAATATACTCCCAAAAATAACTTGAGAATCTTAAAATTGTGGAAAGAGAATTTATTTAGATATTTAGGATCAAAGAAAAAAGTATTTTTATATCAACGATCCCTATTTTTGCAAAATTAGTAAGACTACTTTAAAAAAAAATTGTAAGAACAAAATGGCAGATTTTAAAATGTTATCACATATTTTTTAAAACTTAATTTGATTCTCTTTCTTTGATTTTTAATTAATTTGTTTTAAAAAATTGTTTTTGATCATAAATTTTAAAACCTAAAGCAAAAAAAAAAAAAAATTAATCGGTTCATTCACTCTGGCGTATACGCAATATTTTAAATATATCCTAATTTTAGCTAATTTTCCACTATTTTTTCTTTCGTATAAATGTAAACTTAGAAATTAATTATTTTATAAGCCTCAAGGTCACAGTACAAACAAATCTATTACATTAATTATGTGAGTCCTAGTCAGCCTCTAAACGCGTTTTCAATGTCACATAAATTGTATAAATATTACCGTTTAGAGTCATTTAAACTTTATGCAAGCTCTATAAAGCGTTTATAAATACGGAAGTGAATCTCAAAACTTTTTTTTCTAAAAACAACAATGGTTCTACAAGATTTGCATCATTACAGCCGATCATTTGTTTTTTGTGTCATTTTGAAGTGTGGTCGTTTTTAAATAATGAAGAATAGAAAAAAAAAACAAAATTTGAGTCTATTCTCTTGTCTCTAGTCGCCCCCTAGTTCTGGGCCTATAGTTGGCCTAACAGTTAATCCAAGCCTGGTGCTTAACCTTTATTGAAACTTCAAAAGATTTACTTGGGCTCAACATAGAAAATCACACAAGGACATTTCAAACAGTTTAGTTTTTAGATAATTTTCTTCATAAAGTAAAGGTTAAGCCAAACATTGAGAAATTTGCTCAATGATGACTTCACACATACATACAAAGGCACAAAAAAAAAAACATTCCGATACGTTTGCTGACTTCACAAAGAAAAACATCAATCATCAAAAAGTTAGACATCTAAATGAAGTGGGTTATTATGTCTTTGGAAAACTTTTAACAAGACAGTAAGAAAACATCGTTAATTTGTATACATAGATAAATGTATAAGTATAATGCATAGTATTTGTTTTTTTTTTTTAATTTGATAAGATTATCTGATCAAAGTCAAATTATATTTGAAAAATAAAATCGACATGATTTACGAGACAAGTTGAAAAAGTTGTATAAACTCTCATGTACTCGTATATTCGGGTGATATAATTTGATGTACAAATCTTTACAAAAAATGTAATGAAACACTTTGTCAGGATTAATTTGTTTACTGTTTTTTTTTGTTTTGAATGAACAATCCTCAAAAAGAATTAAATTAAAAAGTTTCCTTGAATTTTAACATTGCCTCATTATCATCAAAATAAAACGAAAATTAAAGCATTTACCAACTTTCTCACTGATTTGTTACATTTTCCTAAAAATTAAAATTTAAACGAACTGGAATCAAAAAATAATAATGGTATAAAATTCTTATAGAAATTTTATTCACGTTTTAAAAACTGCTTTTACATATTGCTTGTATTACCAATATTTGACTTTGGTGAATAGAGACAGAACGTTTCATTAAAGATCAAAAATCTCTGTCAAAAATAAAATTGTAGAATAACAAAAACTTGTCAAATTGAGGCTTAATCAACAATTTATCTGAAAAACACATTTGATTTACTCAAACAATTTTTTTCAAAAATGGAGCTCTCCAATTTTTTTTCAAAATTATGGCATGTGATAGTTTTTGCGATGCATAGTGATGGAATCTTGATAAATTTTTACAATAAACAATAAAATTAAAACAATAAATATGAGTCTTAGGAACGCCTTTTTATATCAATTCGACCAATTTTTACAAAAACATCCCATATTTTTTTTGACTATAGTCTATTAACAAAATGCAAAAATAGAACATACCCTTGCCTCAATTGTTGGATGCCACTTTTTTCATAAACTTATTTCTGAATGTAAATTAGTGAGAATATATTTAACGAAAGAGTCTGCTTCCGAAAATTTCAAAAAAAGTTCACAATTTTATTAATATTTGAGAGCAAAGCCGAAGACAAGTCCAAAAAATGAAAATATTTATTTTGTAATTATTAACAACGTTGTTTTCTTATTTATGTAAGGGCTTGCAAAGGAAGCAGATTAATTTTAACATTTAACAATGATTCCAATAAAAAAATCTTTTCTTCAGTATATACAGAAGTACAAGTATAAATGCAGAAAGGCCAATTGGTCAACATTACTATAACCTCTTTTTTAAATGGCATAATTAACTGTGCACCTACCTACTTTTTTCCATGCACACAAATTAACTGTTTCTTGTGGATAACCAAATGCAAACAAAACAAAAAGCAGCTGACTTTGTTGTTTTTATTCATATCATATGTAGGCTTCTTTCCAACATACATATAATACGTAATGATTCATTATAAAGGGTGTTTTTTTTTTATTTAGAGGTATAGAACTTTAAGTTGGGAACACTTTTTTAACTGGCAGCCATTTCAACGAGTGTTTTTAGAGACACCGTTACATCCAGAAAAGTTGACTGTTAGGTGTGCTTATGAGATGATGAATCATTGGTCCGTACTTTTTTCAAAACGGAGCTGGCCAGAATTATAGAGTCATAATTACTGACTTCATCGTTCCTCAATTGAACAACCATGATGTGCCGCAGCTGTGGTTTCAACAAGACAGCGCAGCATGTCACACAGCTCGTGCCACAATTGATTTTGAAACGAAACGTTTGTAAACCGTGTAGTTTTACGTTTCGGACCCGTAAATTGGGCTCCAAGATCATGCTATTTAACGCCGCTGGACTATATTCTGTGGCGATATGTCAAATCGCTACTCTACGCCGATAAGCCCGAAACGATAGACCACTTGGAAGCCAACATTCGCCGCGATATTGCCGATATACGGCGATAAAAAATTCGGAAAAAGTGATCTAAAATTTGACCTCCAGATTAAAAAAGCCAGCTGAGGCGGTCATATGTCAGAAATCAAAATTTAAATTATAATGCCAAAAGATTATCTTTCGATTAAGTTAATTTTATGTCAATTTAAAAAAATTCGACTTTGTTTTATTCCACTTCAAAGTTCTATGGCACTCGAAAAAACACCCTATAATGTATACCAATGTAAGAACAAGAATAGTGGATAAACTTGCCATATGACAGCCATATGCGAATTAAGTATAATGTATACTTTTCATTGTATTATGTATTAAATGAATTTTCATATTTCGAACTTTTGCACGAAAATTTCCTTGATTTTTGTTGACATTATTACTGTGACGTGACTCATAATTAATACAGTCATAACAAAAACAATATCATTGTTTTTTAAAAATATTAATTGTTAAATGGGTTTGTATTTTTTCAGGTAAGGAAAACAAGGACTTGACATTTTCTTTTTGAAACAAAATTAATTTTTGAGATTTATCCCTTTGTATAAATGTATATGCCAGTATAGTCTTTTACAAAAAGAATTGACGATTTACTTATTCAAATTATTTTATTTATTTTATCAAACTAAAAAACTTAAACTTCTGAGTACTTTTAAAGTAAACAATATACTACCTACGCGATTCAATAAATAACGCCAAATTTTGCCTGACTTTACATTTTACTCAATTTCTAACATACAAAATATCGCCAAAATGTTATTTGTTTTAGTGAAACTTTGGCGTCAGTACATCGAATTTAGGCGATATTTCCAAAGTGAAATTGCAATGCAATGAAAATTCACGATAAACATCGCCTGAGCAAATGTAAAAGTAAACTTAATGGGGGTTTTTGAAAAAAATTGAAATCTGTTGAATTTACTAACTTGACGTGATTCAAATACGTTTTTTCAAGCAACTCTGCTGTCAAATTAAGATTCATCGATTCAAATGAGCAAGTATAGACGATAATAGTTTCTGAAAATTAAAAAAAAAATTTAAAGGGATCAGATTTTTCGAAATTTTGAAAGCTGAATTTAAAAAATCAGATTTTTTGCACAAATCTTACACTTATCAGTAATATTTCGTGTTTTTTTTGTTTTGACATTTCACTGTGAAATATTGCCTGAAATTTAGGAGACAAAATATTTCTCAAAACTAAGGAATGAATTCCCAAAATTCTGCGAAAATAATCTACTTTGAAAATGTTTGGTTGAATGAGATACATAAATGGTTTTTGGTCTTCAGACGTTGAAGACTTCTCTACATAGTAAATATGATTTTTCTAAAAAATATTTAGACAGGAATATCTCAAAAGTCTGAGCGGTATCAAAATTGGACGAACGGGTTTAATCAGCACTAAAAAATATGTTTCGAACTACACTAGCCTTTTCTTTTTGCGCCAATAGATAAAATTTAAATTTCCCTTTATGAACAGACTATTCAGTTGCCTGTGCATCTGGCAATTGAGCAGTTTTTGAAAATAATTAAAAAAATATTTCCAAATTGATTTAATTCATTATCTTCCTTTTGAAAAATTAATTGCAAAAAAAAATTCTTAACAAAAACAAAATTGTGTACAAAATTTTGAAAATTCTACAAAATATTTTGTAAAAAAATTGTAGAAAAAATATATATTCTCTTCTGAAAAAACTGTCCAAAAAACTCAAAAGTAAAAATCAATTGAAATACTTTTTTATATTTTTTAAGTTTATTTTCTTATTCCAAGTCTAACAAGCATAATTGATATCTACCTTCTTTCTTTTTTTTTTTTTGAAAAACTGAAAAAAATTGTCTTACAATAAAAAGTTCATTAAAAAAAATTATCAATCGTTCAAAACTTAAAATGTCCAAAATTAGAATTCAGGAATGAACCTAACCTTTCAATATTATCTATAAATAAGAAACTTTAATTCAAAAATACGAACTGAATTATTTCTTCTCCTTGGGGTTGCTTTAAATCCTTTTCTACTGTGAATCAAAATTATGACACTCTAATCCTTGTCAAAATAAATCTTCTTTGCTGAACTTTGCAATTGAAATTCTATATTTTATAGTGAATTCAATTTTCCATAAGTCCATAAAATAAGCTGACAATAGCTTAAATCTTTCTTACTCCACCGAAAATAAATCGCTTGTCTAGCAAATATTTATAAATCAAAGTATAAACATTTTTACTGACAAGTTTAATAAAGAAGATGATAAAGAAAAAAGAAAATACAAAACTAATTTAGTTAAAAAAAAAAAAAATCCACGAAGTTTTCCATTCTCTAAATTTTAATAATTTTTATTTTTTTATTAAACATTTAGTAAAATTTATGAACATTCAAAAACTGAAAGAAAAAAAAAACAAACAAATTAAATATTGTTGGATTGGTATTGTCAATGTTTAAATTAGGAAAATATTGTATAGAATTGTTTATGAAAATATAAACAAATATATATGAATACAGAAAAGGTGTTCTCTGTTTTAAAATGCACAAGCACATGCTTTTTATCGTAAAAATATGGAAAATATTAATTTATAATATAATAAAAAAACAAAAAAAAAGAAGTAGAGGAAGAAGAAGAAGAAATAATCGTGTTCTAAGATGATTTGCATTTGAAATTGAAAGTATAGAATGTCGGAAACGACTAAATGAAAATAGTAGGTTACATAATATGCAGTTGGTATAAGGTACTTGGAATTAAATCATAGCAAAAGTAATTCATAAACATATCCACCATATACATATATGAGTTGAGTATATTGTGTGGGGAATTATTTTGTTGAATTTTCTAGTTTCACAGAATTACAATATTTTTCTGAGAAAAAGATACAAAATATAAAGGTTTGGGGTAATACTGAAATAATTTTATCCACCCACATAACATGGAATTTGTGAATATATAAAATATTGTATAATGGGGAATATTGTAAAAGCTTATTTTGGTTCTTATTATGTAACTGTGCATAAAGTGTGGGTCAATTAATAACGAGAAGTTAACGAGGAAGATGCACATATAGCTTGCAAATATGTATGTAAGTCCTTGTAGCCCAGAATCATGTTTATGAATTCACAATACCTAACCAATTTTGTGGCATTAATATAAATACGGAACTGTGCAGAATCTCTATTTAAATACCCCCAAAGACTTCACGAAACAAAACATTATATTATGTACATAATATGTTTGCGATTAATTAGGAATAAGACAAAAACATGGCGTACAGTTCTACTATTGCGGATTCAATTTTATGTTGAAACAAAAATATATTTTCGTTAGAGTTTTAGATTTGAAACACAAAAAGTTAGGTTAGAATAAAATTGAATTCATGACTTGCAAGGCGTCCTTTGTAATTTGTCAAAATAAATTATTTGTATGTTCATTTAAGAACTTAAAATCATGGGAACCTTGATAATGTGGTAAACTGCGTTAATCTGTCAAATTGTTCCAAAAATATTTTTGGCTATTGTGTCCAGTAAACTGTGTTTACCACGACTTTATCTTAAAAAATTTAGTATGAAAATTTAGTCCTTTTTCACGTGACACTGCAACAAAACCCGTAAAGTTCACACGAGGTCAAATAAAATTGGCCGACAATATAAACAATTCACTGAAACAAACCATTGCAGGAGCTAGTACAGCTTGTGTTAGGCTGGCCATGAGACCGGCACTTCGGTATGCTTTTTCTCGTCAAATAAAACATCAACATCTCCTTTAACAAAACCCTAACCTTTTGAGGTGTTCATAAAAATGTTGGTCAAGAATTTATTGATTTCAAAAACGTTCGCTTTGAATCGAACGTTCGATTTGCTATTTATAATAGGGCCTTAACACACCGGTATTTTCAATGGGTTTTTTGGACTTTTGTGTCATTAGATGAGGCATTAAAATGGAGCCTTAAATAAACTGTCATATGCTTAGGGTCTCCCCAATGATAAACTTCGGTTTGACAAACGACTCTCTAAATGAAAAACTGAATAACTTCTCAAAAACTTATACAAATAACTTGGTTTTTTTAAAATCAAAATTGAAAATCTTTCAGTTTTTTCATTATACGTTTTGAGGGTTTTTTTATGATGAAATAAAGGCTCTCCCAACCCGACGCGATTCTGTTGCGGCGACTACGAATTCAACAACAATAGCCCATTTTTTTATAAGTAGCGCGCTAAAGTCGGGGTAGCTTTACTGCATTGCTAAAACGGGTATATAAATAAGGCTTAACTTGATTTTGTGAATCCATTTAATTTCGTTGCTTAAACTCATTTCCGTGAAATTAGAATTAAAGGGAATGAAATTTCAGGTGTTAAAAGCGAAACGCAGAAATATCTTTATTTTATTGTTAAAAATTTCGAAACGTAGAAAATTTATATTTTGAAATATTGACTCCTGAACTGCACTTTTACAGTACTACACTTCACAAATTATTAGTATAGTATGAAATTGTGAAAGTTCAGTTGCCGCTTAGTGCGACGTTATCTTATACAATTTCGTGCGAACAATATTTTGACTTTTGCAAAATGTTCAATAGACACAAACGTTTCCGTAAGAGTTCTATTTCTTATCATACTTTATGCTTCGTTCTTAATTCTATCTCAAAGATATGGATCGATTTTCCAGATGTGCAAGTTATACTAAAGTTTTGGATAGAAAATTAGAAAATTGTATTGCTTCACTGGAGAAAACCTTCATCTAGCAGAATTGATATTGACTTCCAATATCCTTATGATCATTCCACAGAAGGTGGTTGTGATGCACATTTTGATAACTGACATAATTGGCAACTGAACTGACAGAATTTTTTTTATAGGCATCATACTTAAAACCATCTGCATCCAATGCAACTTGTATTGAGCGGTTCGTCATTATTAATTTCTAATCCAACGAAGAAGAGATTCATCGATACCAAGTGCATGCATTTTCACTAGGAGAGTTCAATTGATAAAAATTGATTTTTTTCATGACGAATGGAACACAATTAATAATTGATTTTTTTTGTCACTATTGTGGTGTTATTTTTTGTCGTTGAAAATATTGTCGGTGTAGCTGTCAAATCTGCATTTAGATTTGTTTTCATTTGAAAAGTGTTTAACAACATTTTAAAGCAGAATAAAAAAAAATTAAAATGAATGAACAAATTACATATTTTACAAGGTGGTTTTTCCTTTTGAAATAGATTTAAAAAAATTGGAATAGAGAAATCACAAACTACATACTTCAATCAAACTGACAGATACAAATTGTTTTAGTGTTAAAGCATGGAGGGGTAAATCTCTCGAAAAATTTACGATCTGCAAAACTGATTATAATCAAAAAAATAATCAATTATTTCTGCCCAATGAAACGCTATAGTTGTTAAAATCAGCTTTTTGACAGGTAAAATCAAAAAAATATTAATTATTTTTCAAAATGGCGGAAAGCAAATAAAATTCATATTCTGGATTTGGAATAAATGGGTAAGTTCAGACGGTCAAGTGACTTCAAAGCCAATTTTCTAGTCCCTGATTGGACAGCTGTCAAAAATTGCCTGCAAATGCAGATAACTAAATTATGTTCCAAAGGGAGAATCAGATTAACTACAAAAATACTTTCTTATAGTAAAAATTAAAAAAATTGTGATAACTTGGTATTTTCCAAAGTAAAAAATTGCTTAACACCATTTGCATTTTGAAAATTTAATCAACTTTTTAATCTTGTTGAGATTTATTAAACGAGATTAATCTTCGATAAAACGAAGTATTATGGAAATTTTAAAGTTAAGTGTGGTTTCTTTTCAGCATCTCATATAATTTCATTACAAATAAGCGAATTGAATTTTTAATTTAATTATATTTATCTGGTTGTTTTTTTTTCAAAGTTCAATTAAAGTTAAATGTTTAGTAATTTGAGAATGATTTTAACAAAAATATTTATTCAATAATATATAAAACAAAAAATATAAAGTGATGATTTATGACTAAAGTGTTAGATAGGAAATGCACAGTAATAGTTAAGAAACAAAAATAAAATGTTAAATAAAAAAAATAAATAAAAGAAACAATAAAAAAAAATAAAGTAGAATACAATAAATAAAAATAAATGAAAATACAAATTAATTAAAAATTAATTATTAATTAAAATAATAAAAATAATTAAAAAATAAGTAAGATAAAATAAAACATTTATAATGAAACATGATTTATATGATTACATTATTTCGCTGAATTTTGTTTTGCAATTAAGGAAAAAGCATAAAAAGCAAATAGCGTTTATTTTATTGTATTTATATATTTTTGTTTATAAATTAAAGTGTGGTGAATATAATGTAAAGAGAATAGTGTAATTTATGTTAAATAAGTATTTATTTTATAAATATATTTGTGTAAAGTATTATATGTATATTGTGTATTTAAAAACAATGTTGTGTGTTTATATTTTTATTTATCAAAAATCAAAGTTATTTTTGTTTAGTTTAGAACAAAAACAAAAAAAAAAATTCAAAATTCAAACAAACAATCAAAAAACATTGAAAAAGAAAAAAAAATGTATCTTCAATTTAAAGAACATCATACAATATATAACATACACATTGAATATAAGAAAAAAATTTACTATTTTTAAAAATAAATAAATTTTAAATATTAATTATTTTGTATTTTTTTTTTCAAATTTTATTTATTTAAATTTATAAATTAAACTTACCAATTAAATCTACTATCACAATTGGATCGTTATTAATATACTTATTAGTACGTCGCTGATAATCAGGTTCGCCGAGTAAAAAAGCTGCTACATATGGTGTAAAAATTGCTGTATACATAACTAATATAAGTATTACCCAATCCCACACCGCTTTAAATGGTGAATAATGGAGTATTGTCCATTTATGTACACTAGGACTTTGCATTTTGTATTCTGGCAGGACATCAGCACCAAGCGATAATACCTACAAAAAAAAACAAAAACGAATAGAAGAAAGAAAACAAAATGGCATTAGTTAAATTGGATATACACAAGGTAAACGAAAATAAACAAAAATCTAAAAAGGATATTATTTTTTCATTAGATAACAACTGTCTGTTAGATAAATAAGATTAATCTATATACTCATATAGTACACCACCCTTATGATGTACTCTACATTAAAAGCATTAAAATGTAAGTACTTAGGTATAGTTGTTTTGAAGTTAAGGGTAAATTAATTATAAAGAGAGGGAGAGAGAGAAAGGCCTTTAAAAACCTGCAAAAGTTTTGTTTTATACTTTTCACTTTTGCCAGAAAAGTACTAGTATATAAATTGCTAATGAAACTTCTATTACCAGCCTGCTATTATATGACTATTTTAATTAAAGACTCCTTGTAATTGTTAATGAGCAGGTTGGTGTATGTACCTACTTTTATTAAGTTTAATTAAAAATGTGCAACGCACAACAATTACAAAATTTAAAAAAAAAGTCCTTTTGGTTCAGTGTTTTCAGTGAAAAACAAAAAAAAAAACAAAAATTACATTTGAAACATGAGTACATAATGCACCACACGTACGAAAATACATATACAAACATATAAGGGGTTAAGTAGTTTTTTCTTTTCACCTCTCGAGGTTCCACTGTTCCTCTTTTATATGTTTGTTCATTATTTGTTTTTTAATTTGAATAAAATTGCTTCCAGCTTTTATTAAGTTTGCGTGTAAAAGTTTTAAATCTACTTTGGTACCTTCTCGTGTTCGATAAAAGTTTTATTGTGTACACATTTTGTTTGTTGTTGTTTGTTTTGCTTCGAAAAATAGTTGATCGATGTTTGAAAACAGGCGAACATAATTATGGAAAAATGCTATAAATGGGCTTTAAGGGCATGGGTTAAAATTTGTTGAGGTTATTTTTATTTTTATTTAATTTTAATTTTATTATTTCACTATTTGAGCATTTTTTTTTATCAATTGAGTTTTGAAAAATGATCGATATACGATATTTAATTTGCATTTAAAAATATTGATATCTTTTGATGAATATTTGAAGGAATAACAAAAAAAAGACGTCAGTTTTTTAAATAGGTGCACTGTGGCGTATACGTATTTTTTTTATTGGAAATAAAATTGCTCTGGAATAAATTTATTTGAAATCACATGTGCATGAGAGTAAGAAGAAAAAAAATACATAACTTGATTTTCGATAGATATTTAAATTAGGTATATATTCGTTGAACATGGTTAGAAAAGAAAAAATTAATATAGAAAAGGAATAACGAGAAAACGTGTTCTTTTGAAATGAGTTTATTTTTTTTTTTTTTATAATTTCAATGGTTCTTCTATTCCGGAAGAAAAACGACACAACTGAATAAACTTTATTTTCAGGAATTTTGAAGGAAATTTAAAATGAAAGTAGAAAAAGAAAAAGTAAGGGAAACTTTTTTGTGTAAGTTCTCGGTTTTTGACTTTTTTTTTTACAAAATTGTTTTGTTACTCTTATAAAAACGAGTATTATTTATTGATTTATGACGTTTTGATTGAAATATTTTAAAAACTTTAAAACAACTTAAAATGGTTCAGAATGTTGCGGAGAGAACAAAACTTTGGAATAAAAATAAGAAACAATTATTTTATTTCAGAGTCTGTCTGAATATTAGACATTAAAATATTCAAGTTTATGCATTAAAAACTCAACTTTGAATGACTTTCTTTACTGAAAACACATTCGACACTCACGGTAGGTCTCGATCCAGGAATTATAGGCTTGTCGCGGTTTCCTAAAATTTAATCATCAGCCTGATTTATTGCTTTCAAAATAAATTTTTTGAATTATTCAAAATAGACTAAATAATTGGTTCATGAGCAAAAATTTTGCAAAAAATCGAATGTTAAAAATATTTCACATTGTCATTTTTATTTATAAATTTTCTTTTTTAGTTTGTGTTTTTCAAAATCCTGTATTGTGACTCGCATGATTTCTTTGATCTAAATACATGTACTAATATTTACTGTACAAGTGTACACTGTGTGGGTTTTTTAAAAAAATATTTAAATCCGATCTGATAAGATAAAATTTTCAAAATGCTATATTCTCAAATTAAAAGGTTAATTTGTTGGTTCTATTAAACTACTAATATGGGCATGGGTGTTTTTGAAAATTTTGAACAACCGTAAACGATGCGATTTAAAAAGTGATTGTGTTTTAGATGGAGTTTTGGCCTAAAAAAAAACTGTATTATGCTCGTAAATGTTGCCCTCACTGTTTAGTAATTATTGTTCCATTTAAAGCGATTTTTTTAGAAAACTGCCCTCGCACTCGCACATAGACGGGGGATATTGACCCCCTTCCAAATGTTATTTTCTTATCTCAGTCTAGACTACTGACTCTAATATTTTGTCACACCTCATGCACCCTGTATGGGACACAATATCGTAAATTATGGAAGAAAAAAATAGTTTGAACAAAAAAATGAAAATGGATTTTTCTTTTATTTATTCTTTAAAAAAAGCTTGTATTTTTAAAAAGGAAATTAAAGAATAGATTTAAGTTTTATTGTAAATGTGGACGTTTAGTTTATTAATTTAAAAAAAAAAAAAATTTTGACTGGACCCAAGCTACATACATATGTACAATTGTACATGCTTGCTACATAGCTTTTTTTTATCATTCATTAACTTCATAAGTAAGTATCGAATTACACATTCAGAAGAATAAAAATAATATATTGAATTGACTATTAACTTTTTCGTCCGATGATTTTGGTTCTTGTCGTCATAAAATGAAATAAAGCATAAGATCAATAACCCTTCACTTGAAATACATTTCAGTTTTGTTACGTCCTTATTCCAAAAACCATACTTTCTTCCGGGCAATAAGTAAGTAGGCGATATTTATTTTTGGTCACTTTTACTTTAGGCGTGATTGCCTTTCGCCAAAGTAAGAAAAGTCGCAACAAGTGAAATTATAATACCTTAGGAAAATATATGAAAGGGATTTCGTTTAAGTACGCTACTTTTTAGTGCTGCAAAAAAGGGTTATGTAACAAAACAATCAAATCTGTTTATGTCCATCAAAAGTTAATAACTCAATTGATTTTCCTGATGTTATGGAAATAAAAATGTCCTCCATAATGGTTTATGCGAAATCTTTGAAGAAACCAGATTTTATTGAAGTCCTTAATAATATTAGTGACTGCATGTGTGTTTTTTTTATAACTTTCGATAAACTAATCTATTTCTTATGCGAGTATTTCAAATGCAGAAAAATGTTAAAAAGCAAAGAATTGATTTTATTGTGTGGTTATAACTGCACTACACAACACACTTATAAGTACATATTAATTGTTTATCCTCGGAATTTGAAAGCTCAATTCTGATTGGATAATAAAATTCTTCCATTTTATATAAACTTTATATTTCCGCAATAAAAACAACAAATATGAGAAAAGAAAAAAACTATCAACATGAAAGTGTAATTGGGTATTATCCCAGCTTGAGACATCCGTATCTCATGTTGCGAGATGCACAAAAATGACGAGTATGATGACGCTGACAAGGATATAAAAGATACTACCTTCACGAACATATATGTATGTAGGTACATAAGTAAAATAAATCTCTGTGCCTTCATCTAAATAGGGGTAAGGGCCAAGGATGATGCAGCAATCGGTCTGGGCGATGAATAAAATATATACGAACAAAAAAAAAATACCACCACACATACACTTGAATATACTAAATATATACATATATACCCACTACTTAAGCTTTGGCTTGAAGTATCTACTCTTTTGTTCAGTGTTGATCCTTTTATTTTAGTCGCCTTTGTGGAGAAGCAGGCAAAAAAAAAAAAAAAGTGGCAGCCGAGTCGGCTTTGAGCATTATTATATTATTTTTATCAGCAATCTTTTGGATAGGCTTTGGTCTTTTGTTGTCATTGGAAGGATTTTTATATTTTTTTCTTTCTTAAAGGGTACAAAGTGATAGATATTAGAGAGATAGTTAAGATTTATTTTTGTCTATTGATTTTTGTTTTTGCGAGGTTAATTTTTTTTATCGCTAAATAAGGCCGAGGATAAGGAATTATTGGTAAACATTCAAATCCTTTGATTTGGCAGAGTGTTGCTTTATTGTGTATCAATCATTTGATTTAAGGAAAAAAATGATAAATGATATAAAACAAAAGTAAGAAGCAAAATTATTTTTTTTTGGTTTCTAAGGATTATTGATTTTACTCATGGGTGTTAGGAAAAGTCAGACATTTTGAACTGTCGTTAAGGTTTAACTTCTTCAAAATATTTATGTCAGTTGTTTTCTCAAAGCAACAAGTAGAAGTTTGAGACTTAAATTGAAAGCAAAAAAGCAAGTATAGGAATATTAATTCAAATTGAAAAATAAGCAATTTTTTAAAAACTAAAAATAAACTAAGCACCACGAAAAATGTTTTGGTTTATATTTTGCCAATCAATTAAATTGAATTTGTAAACATAATACTGGGAATCAATTTTTTATTAAATCGAAAAACAAAATGGGAACGGACAAGTCAAATTTCCAGCAATTAACTGTTTTATGTTACAGAACCTAATTATTTCCATCAAA
The DNA here is from genome assembly GCA_958431115.1 of Syrphus vitripennis. Lineage (NCBI taxonomy): Eukaryota > Metazoa > Arthropoda > Insecta > Diptera > Syrphidae > Syrphus > Syrphus vitripennis. The sequence continues at coordinate 95,832,034 of OY288109.1, forward strand.
TATAATTAATATTTTCGTAGAATTGGTTTTTGTCTTCATATTTTCAATTTTTTGTATTTATTGTTAGATATACTTAATTGGCTCTTAATCTTCTTTTCATTTAAAATAAATACTTTAATTTATATTTTCAATGAAATATGAGGAGCTGTTTTATTATAATTAATTTTTTTTTGCAATTTCTAAAGCTTTTAATTTTGAAAAAAAAATGTATTAAAATTTGAGAACAAAGTTTAAAAATTATATTCAAAAATGATTTTCTGGGAATTCATTTTTAATATTATTTAAGTGCTTGCAGAACATTTTGAATTAATTTTATTTAATTAAAAATTGCCAGACAAAACATAGATATCTGTACGATACTTGAATAATAAATGACCTTTTATAAATGGAATGTGATTTTTTTAGTCAGTAATAAGTGCATTTATTATACAACTGCATGTTTCATATAGCTTTTTTGTTTTGATTTTTATAAATAAATAAAAATATATGAAATATTTTTATTAAATTGTAGTTCATATTGAAATTTTAAAGAAATCAGCCGTTACCCACCTTGCATCTTTTACAGTTTAAAAAAAACTACAGTGGAGGTAGTTCCCATACAAATATTGGAGCGTGTCAGGCGTATTTATTGCATTGACTGGAAAAATTATTTGTTGAAATTTGTTATAAGGTCAACGTCCAGGCAAAAACTGGCAATTGTAAGAGGTAGTGATGGGTGGACAAAGTATTTTTAAGTAAAAACGGTGTTTTTATGGAAACTTCCTTTTTTATAAATAATAAAATTTTGACTGTTTAGTTAAAAAAAAAAACAAACATTATCAACGGTTTACTTATTATTGATTTCCAGTTTTACCATAAACCATTCGACGGACTACAATCAACATTTTAATGAAAGAGGTTGAATGGTCTAATTATATTACATATCAAAATTTTCAAAAACAATCTTTTTTTTCGGTTTCAAAAAATAGTCGTCATTTTTTGTTCACGTTAAAATGCACCAAAGAAAAAGTTGTGGGAAAGCATTCGAAAAAAAAATGTCGAAATTTCATGGTGTTCCGTTTATGCTGAAAGGGATTGATTTAGCAAACAAGCATTTAGATTTTACGTTTAAAGCTACCTTTTGTAGGTTACCTTACTCTTTTTTTGAACTTCATTTACTAAATAAATAGTTTTTTTTTTTAAAAAAGGCCTTTGAAAAACTTCGATACATTCGAGCTTATTAAATTTTTATCACAAATAGTATATCGTTTGAGAAAGATTTAATAGCTTTCCAAAATATCTTACAAAAAACTACCAATTCCAGTTGACTTAGAAACTTATACATATATTTTGTGTATGTAATTCCTGCAAAGCAAACTTGGAAAAAGGTTTTGGTTTTCCAGAAAATTCACGTTGCGTTTACGAAAGACTTGCCTAAAGGGGTATTCATCAGCATAAATGAAATGATCTTCTTACATAAATTATTATAAAAAATATTTGATCAAAAAATTATTGCAAATCAAAAAAATTATTTTTTTCCCAAATTTCAACACCAAATTACGAACCCTTTTCAAGATAAAAATAAAAATTGTTAGAAAATGTTCAATTCAATTTCTTTCAAAAATAAAAAAAAAACAATATTTTTTTCGAGATTTTATTTTTGTTTTCTAAAAATGTAGACCAAAATTAGAGTGAGAAATTGACCTAAGAATATAAATATGAATTTTGTTTTAAATAGGTGAACTAAGGAAGTAATTTCCAAACTTGGGAACATGAAAATTTTTAGACCGATGGCGATGGTAGGGCAACAAACACCCATACTCCAGGCCAACAAAAACTATCTTCTATTTTTTTACTCAATCATAAGAATTCAGGTTTTTGCAAGCTGAATTTTATGAAATACTGTGTAATTTGAAAAGTTTTCAAAACACTTTTAGATTAGGTATACATATATTAATGTATAACATCTCAAATAGTTTTCTTTCTTTAATTGAAATTTCTTCCATCTTGCAGATGATACCAACCTAATAAATAAAATGTTTTCTTTTTTTATTTTTCACATCATAAATACAGCCATTTAGGTATTCATCATTATATCAAATTAAATTAATTTAAATTCTTAAGTGAAAAATAAGCATCGCACTTAAAGTTAAAGTTGCCACTAAAAAAAGAAAAATAAATCTCCCTTCATTAAAAATGAGTACCTAATACCAACCTCTACTTACTGTGAAGCTGTTTTTTTTCTCTTTCTCTTTCTTTTATTTATTTTTTTTTTAATTCCAGGAATTACTTGGAGGATATAAAAAAGGCAAATAAAAGGAATTTTCTTTTCAGACTTAAAAGAAAAATAAATGAAGACCAAAAAATATTATTTGTTCAATGTCCTCAGTAAAACAATACAAACACATTCCTTTTGAGAAATACAAAAAGAAAAAAAATAATATAGGTACACAAAACAATTTGTCCTCAATACAATGTGTTTAAGTTAGGTATAGGAGTTTGACAAAATTTATTGTTTCCCATACTCATAGTCAAACACAAATAACGAAAACAATAATAATTGGATACTATACTTGGCTTTCAATCATTGCAGAAGTATCCTCAACCCATATACATATACATACATCCAATTGAAAGGAAAGCCCTAAGTTTATTGAAAAATTCCCATAAACAACAAATATGTTATAAAATTCATAACTAATTTATGGAAAGGGACCCCCAGTTATTTGTATAAAAAAATAAACAGTAAATATAATTTATAGGTTTAAACAATTCGTGTTGTAACAAAAGGCCAAGTGACTTAAACTTTAAATGTATTACTTTTCCTCAGTACAAAAATAATTGAGTTTATTTCTAAAAAAAAAAAAAATTGTGGTAGAAGACACTTGACGCAAGATAAAAAAATAAGAAGTTCAAATTATCTGAAGAAGTGTGTGGTGGTATAGATTTATTTTTGAAGATATAATCCTCGATTTAGTTTTATTAAATTCGGGCACTTAAGAGGAAATTTTTTCAAGGTTTTAAAAATGCCGGTTTTTGGTTTAAGAGTTTCCTTTTTGGCCACCTGGCAAACGAGTTCTTAAATGTTTTAGAAGGACGGATAAGGACATAAACCTTGTATTTTGACCTGATGGTTTGAGCTTCAGTACGGTACACTTGTAGCAAATGTCCTAAGATTGAATTTAAGACATATTTCCAGGGTGACAGAAATATTTCATCTGGTTTTTGAGATATTTCCCTTAGAGAATTCAAACAAAGTTCTTTTTTGCAATTTTTGAAGCTTTGTTTAAATGCTGTGCAATGTTTTTTTAGCTCCAAAAATAGAAAAAGTTTTTTTTTTAATTTCTAAATTTCTGAGCTTAGATTCGAATTAAGCATGTACTAGAGCTTTAAAAAATGTTGTTGAAAAAATTTCCTAACTCTGTTATACGATTTCAAATAAGTTCAGATTTTGATTCAGCTCACCAAAAACCGTTGGAAAAATATTTTTGTGTTCTTGTAACAAAAAAACGATTAGTTTTGTTGACCGCTGTAATCATAATTTTGGTTATTTTCAGTAATTTTTTTTATATTTTTCAAAGATAGCCTCTTTTGTTCAAAAAGAGTAAAAACCGAAAAAAATCAATTTTGAAAAATGTCGAATGTCAAGCCAAATTCTGCTTTGTTTGTTATTTTTTAATTTTTTTTTACTAGAATTACTAAAACAAGATATTTTCAAGATTTTCAATTTTCTAACTGCTTTCATAATAATTGATACAAGTAGAAAGTTAAGGCCCATAAGAATATAACTGCAATTGAATAGCCTACCCTAAATTGTATATCCGTCATTCTTTTTTGTATAGTCAAGGGCATTTATTGTTTTTTTTTTCTCTCAGCAGAAGGATGTATTGGAATTCCTGAAATTCACCTTTTTGGTGAATTTGCTAGCTCCACAAACAGATTTGTTGGTAATTAAAATTTAGAGAAATAAATTGACTATTTGACTGAAAAAATTATGCTTCATCGAAGCCGAAAAAATTAAAATTTTGTTTTTGAAGATTTTGCAAATTAGAGAAAAAGAATTTGAAAATATTTTTCCAAAAACAAAATCCAACATCATAGCTCAAATGTTTTTCTTTTGTTTTTGAAAACTTTTTTTCTATGAATATTTTCAACTTAGAAAAAGGTGTCGCCTTACTTGCTATAGATTATATGTATGTAATTATGGTTAAATATTTTTGAGTGTGTTTTATCATTTATTGCAACACAGAAAAAGACTTAGTACAGGACTCCACATAACGTTTTTTAACGTTTTTCAAAATAAAGTTTTTTTTAATTTTAAATAGTTGAAAAATTTATTTTCTTCGACTTTGCTGACTCAAAACCTTTTCAATACTAACGATATTGAGAAAATTTCTTAACATAAGAAACAGGCAATCTAATTTTCTATATTTTATTCACAAGTGTAAAATTGAGAGCTAAGATTTCCTATCCATACTCCATTACAAGAGGGAAATTAAATTGGGGCGCCAAAAAATGCTGGGTCACGTACGTATATAAATTCTTTATAAATGCACAGGACTGATAATGAAATATAAAAGTTATTGATTACATTCAAGTTACAACCACCCCATATTTTTGCTCTCGTAATGAGGACAGATTAAATCTACGACTTGAAAAGGGTTAGTTGCATGTTGACTCAATTATATTTAAATTTCTTAATTTAATTTTTTTGTTTAGTTAAAACTACTTCAACTACAAATTTCAAAATTTTAATTCCTATTCAAAATAAAAACATTCGTTATGTTTGTAAAAGGTACGGTATGTATTATTATGTAAAACACTTGCAATAGCACTGCATAATTATATGACTTGTGGTTTTGATTCACATTTGACTGAAAACCAATTAAAGCTGTTAATTCAACATAAACCTATATAAACACACAAAAACAAAACACATCCACAGCAACAATATTATTTCATATTTAACAGCATTTTGTGTGTTTTCAACACTTTTTTTTTATTCAAATTAAAAACAACAACAAAAAAAAAAGCAAAACGAAACAAACAAAAAATACATCATTATAAACAAAATTAAAACTTTACCTCCTTGCCGACATGATTTCCTTTGCCTTTAATACTGTTACTTTCACTGCCGAATCCATTTAGATTTAAATTCGAATTAATCGATATATGATTTTCAATTTTTGTTTTATTTTTCGAGTCTGTACTTAAACGAACACTGGACCATTTTTCCGTTGCCTATATATATTTTATATATATATATATATATTTATGTACAATTATAAATTATTATGATGAATGATTTTGTAAATTAAATTTAATTTTGTATTTGTTTTTTTTTTTTGCAATGATAAAGTAGTAAGGGTTCACGCCGCAGTTGATTTTTTTTTTGTTTAAATTGAATTAAAATTAACTGCATTTTAAATTTTTTTTTTGCGCTTAACAATAACAACATCAACAAGAACAAAAAATCGAAGTATACATATATTTAAAATAACATAAATATTGCAAGTAAATTAGGAATATTTAATTTGAAAAAGCATTCAACAAACAATCTATGGAAATAGGTATTTCAAAAATTTGATTAAAGCGTTAACATTATTTGATTTATATTTTAAAATTTAATTTTATATGGAATTAGGGTGACCGTATTTTTTTTTTAAGATTAAACTAAATAATAACAAAAAGAAAAAATAAAAACGTTATTTGATTTCTCAGAATCCATATATACTGAAACTGACAGAGTTCAAATTTCAATTTCAGTACAATCACGCACTAATTTAGTTCATTTTTTTCTTGTTATTAATTATGCGTGACATTAAATACTTTCGCTATTTAATTTTTCTGAATTTTTAATTATTTTTAAGGAGACGATGGAGAAAGCAGGAACTAACTTCAAGTCTGCATTAATTTTTAATGCACACTCATTACCAGAAAAGTCATTTGTTTAAGCATAGTTGAGAATGAAAACAAAGATTAACGACATCAAATTATACTATTAGCCACATTCATTCACATAATGCACATTTACACACATTTGTGTTATTTATAACACACACACACAAAAAATAAAAGAAGAAGTAGAAAATGTTAGAAAAGCATATTAAATACGGTTTCATATTTTATTAGTGTTGACAAGAATTTCAAAAAAAAAAAAACACTGCACACCGTCTATGCCCATTCCTTTTTCACCCATCCTGGCCCGGGCGCCATTATCGTTATGGTGGTGTGCTGTAAAGGTTTGCTCATTATTCCTGCAAGTTGGGTTTTATTCTAATACACAAAAGAAAGAGAGCGACCGATAAAGAAAAAGCGAGAGAAAGAGAGGGAAATAAAAGAAAATAAAATCCTTGAACTTTAAGTGGTTAAGTGGTATACAGTCCTGTTTTTTTTTTTTTTTTGAAGGATGTGGGGGCGAAGATTTTTCGTTCTATTGTTTTAGTTTTTTTTTTTCTATTTTATTTTAAGTTCTTAGCACCACTCTTGCCGGAATGCATCCAACCTACTTTAATATAGGTTTGTGTGCGCATCATGCCGGATGGGGTTTGCCCCAATGATGGGTGTTGGCTACTCTAACGGTATATAGTTGCTTCAAGATGTACTACATAATGGGGAAGATTTAAGTGTAATAGCCGCCGTTTTCAAACAAATAGATAAATTCACAACTCATGGACAAATAAAATACTCGTAGTATAAAGGCAATGGGAAAATAAATAAATGTTTTTAAAGATATTTAAATATTATTCAAAAGAAAACTTTTTTTGTTTTTGTTAGTTTTCTTTAGCAGTAGCATTTAAGTAAATTTTGTATTTGTATACATATAATAGCAACCGTTAAGTAAGATTTTTGCAGATCTTATTTCATGTAACAACAATGTAAGGTAAAGTACTGCAACTACTTCATTTGTGTATCAAATTGTTGAATTCAATTTATCAAGGTCTCGAATTGAGGTGCGTCTTTACTACTAGGGCATCATCGTCACGTGTTACGCTTTTATTTAAAACTTTTTCTTTGTTTATTTAAAAGATGCACGTGTACCTAAATAAAATACAATTTTTAGTAAAATATGTTTTTTTCTTCACCACTCACTTCATCTTTAATAAAATTTAAGTCGGCATTAACCCAGCGCTCTTTGAGTTAAGACACCCTTAAGCTTAATAGCGCTCAGTGAAAACCAGCCCCAGGAATGTAGAATATTTTAATGATTTAATTTATTTGAACGATTTTTTTCCCAAACTTTGCACAAAACATTAATTGTGAAATCATTTGAGATGAAGCTGCATTTACATGTCAATGGTAGTATGACAGAAAAGCTTATTTTAAAAAAGTTGTTTTGAGAAATTTACATTTTCGTCAAAAATATTTATTCATAATGGTTATTGTTTTTTTTTTTTTGGTCGAATCAAAGAAAAGTGGGCCCAAAGTGAGAAGAAATATGTTTTAAACTTAGTTTCATCTGCAAAAACTAATATTCAAATAATGCTTGTCTACAGTAACACATGTTTTTCTGTTAAACTTTATTTTAACTTTATTTTTTTAGATTTCAGGAAATTGCTTGACATAAAATATTTTGTTGAAAGTCATTCAAACATAAGTGGTTAGGTGAGGTTAGGTTTAAATGGCTGTAGGGCAAGAACTTGACTCACTTAGACCCTTATGGGCCAATTTTGATACCATAAAAAGAGAAAAACTAGCAAGATTGGAACTTACTACTCAAACCACTGGGAGCTTCTAATGAATAGGGATAGACTTTTAACGTCCGTTTTCACTAGATCACTAGCAGAGAGAGCAGGACAGGTACACAGAAGATGTTAAACCGTTTCCTCTTCTTCTTCGTCCATGCAACTCCTTCAGAAATCGTTGGAGAACAAGCCCATAAGTGGTTAGGAAAACAACAATATTTTCGCTCGGGTGAAAGATTTTAAAATGGGAGTGAGACAGAATTGTAGGGTTCCATCTGTAGAGTACTACCATTAAAAAAATGGAAGAAACACTTATGTACATATGTCTTGCTTAAGGAACTCTGTCACACTATCATAGATGTAATAGGTTATTGACCGTGCCCAACCTGTCTGAAGGCAAAACATTCAATTGCCTAGGGCGCCATTTGAATAGGGTGGCAAAACCAGTTATAGTAGTTTTCGAACAAATTCATTTTTTTTAACTTAAAACTAGTGTGCATTACAATGACTACTACAATTGATCATTTTTCTTGATTGATGTTCTTGGACGTGTTCTGAAAGATGATTGGAAAGAAAAAAATTAAAAATATTTTTTTTCAGCTCGGTATAAGACAAGTCGGGAAAATTTTTGCAACTGCTTTCACTAGAATTCAGAAATTAAAATTATAAAACCTTAAATTTCTAACTGAATATAGTATTTTTAGTATTTTTTCTTTCAATGTCAAAAATTTAAAAACAAAATATCATTTACAAACTAAAGGGCAGTTTATTCTTTAATGCGAACTGAAATCAAACTTGAAATGAATTAAAAATAGCTCACCTACCTAACAAAAGGATTAAAAATAACATTTTGTAGTCATAATATTTGGTTTCGAAAACCCCATTGGTTCAAGACAACCAAATTGTATGCAGAAGAATCAATCGTCTGTAACACTACGACAGTCTATAAAATTACCAAAGAACTCACAGGTGTCCACAACACAACACCTTATAATAGACACAGATGGATCTCTGCTAACTTTTAAGGCACAGCTGGCTTATTAATCGTAAGTTTTTTTGCTTGTTCTAGTCTATAAATTTTAGGTTTAGACATTCATGATATTTGTAAGATAGCAATCAAAGGCAGAAGTTTTAATAAAAAGGGTCCTGAATGCGTTCGTTGAGGAACCTCGGCATGTACAACAACTATCTCTTTTGTATGCGGCTGGTTTTTTTTGATTTTTTCGGCTTCCAGGGAGACTCATTACGATCTCCTGAAAAGCCTCACATTTCAAAACACATCTCAATTAAACAGGTCTGAACCTACTTCTTGGCTAACATTACTCATTTTATTGTGGCTAACTAAACCAAGATCAATACGGAAACTGTCATTTATTTTCAGATACAGCTGGGTTTCTGGATGCGCCTAATGTTTATAGCTTCAATTGACATTCTTTAGTTTCTGTATTCTGAAAGTGTCAATCTTTTAAATAATGTCAACCAAATCCCCACTCAATTGAATTTCTACAAAAAATAAGAACGAATTTTTAGGTCCAATAAAAATTTATTTATTGCTGCCCGAACCTAATTAGTATTTATTAGAAACTGTACCCATGAGCTGGTTTTGAATTGAGAACCATCATCGATATTATTATTACGGAACATAGTAACATTTGGAGAGTTTTATCTTTGTCAAAGTAACTTACTTGAATAGATCTGCCAATTTCACTAGCCAAGATTGATTTTTGTTTTTCTAGTATATCTTTCAAACGCACTATAGACGCCATATTTATCTTCTTAACTAGATTTTATTACGAATTAAAGTTCTACTAAATATGGATTAAAATTTTAAATTAGCTATACTCCCAAATGCAGGAAAACTCATTGCCACTGACAAGTTATTTCTGTGTTACACCTAAGGATATGTAACGATTTGCATTGCTATATTTCACTCAAGAAATTCTTATTAGAAATAATAAACTGAGTTTAAAATAAAAAATGTAGAACAAATTAAATCACTCAAAGAATGGAAGGAATTGCATGAAATTAAAACACAAATTTATACACTTGTTTTGTTTTTAAATAAATGTGTATGTTAATAAAAACAATTAATTTATTATAAGACCGTTAAGGCAGTGAGCATATCTTAAGATAAGAACAAATGAGTTACGAATGAAACCCCTCATTTTTTACTGTCCGTGATATCGAGTAGTCACAATTTTAATTTATAATAAATGAATCAACAATTATTCATAATTTTCAATTTAATTATAACCTACAAAAATTTTGTTCTTACAAAACCAAGACTCGGTCATAATAATAATCAGCTATGTATTTTACTTTACCATTCATCTGATACATGTATGAAAAGGGTGTTTTTTTATTGGACCTATAAAACTTTGTAATTGAATTAAACAAACATAATTTTTCAGAAATATTTTGTTGGTCAATTTCGCAATGGGTACGTTCAGGAGTTCAGTTAGCTTCATTTCTGAACGCCAACAAAATGGAAGTTGCTGTTAGCGAAAAGAAACGTCAAAATGTAGCGTGACTTGTAGCTAATTTGCAGGCAATTTTTTTGACAGTTGAAAAAATTGATGGATATTTGCTTTTGTCTGGCAGTGCCCTGCTTTTCTGACAGCTGAACTAACCGTGTAGCTTTGACTTATTCTCATCATTTTAATTTGCTCCTCTATTACATCACAATGGGACGGCCATGTTTTTTTTTTGCTACAGATATTTTTCTGGCGCATTTTACTTGCCAGAAAAGCCTAATAAAAAGAATGACGTTAATACCGACTACGGAAAATGCTTTAAGATCCAAAAATTACGACAACTGTCACACAGTCATCAAAACAAAACCAATCTTTGCGTAAACGACTCTAACGATTTTAATGAAATTTCGTATGTTATGTGGGCTGTTGTAAGAAAATTGACGCATTTGTTCAAAAATGTCATAGAATCAAATATTTGGTTTACTGTTTTCTCACAAACTATTTTGCAGATTGGAATCCAAATTTTTATTTACGTGGTTGAGTTGTATTTATCAAAAAAAAAACTTTTTATTTTGAAAATTCAACATTTCGAAAGCGGGTAATTATGCTTTTTGTTTTTGAATTTTTGGTCTTTGGCCCAAACTCTTCTGGGAAATTTTAAGACTTTAGGAATTTAATTCTTTTTGACATTTATCTCATTTCTCAGTAACTTTAACAAAGGATCAAGTTCAAGGGATCTAGTCTTTTATTTTATTTTGGATTGGTTTCAACTTTTGAATACCATTTTATGGCCCCATATGGTACACAAAGCACTTTTTAACTAAGGTATTTAAACGAAAACGTATATGTATTCTCAAATTAACTTTTTGATTAAAAAGTTTTTTTTTTCTTTTCGTAGATAGAAAGTATTTTCATTATAATACAAGGAATCTTAAATTTGAGTGGTGTGAAAAAGTGTAGGAAGTTACAGATGTTTTACACTCACAACAAGTATATGACATGAAAAAGTTTGAATTGCTGCTGAAGAAAAACATAATATTCAAATAAACATGATGCTTTTAGCAATTTGATTCATATTTTGGATTTAAATTTAAACGAAGGCACTTTATCAAAAGTCTTATCACACACACTGAACTGTGATTTATATTTTTAAGTGAATTCTGAAAAGATAAATTTGCATGTCATGTCTTTTTCTTACATAAATACATATATTTACATATACATATGATGGATAGGATATGTACTTTTTTGATTGTTTTGTTTTTGTTTCTAAGCAAAAGTTTAAGAATCTTCAATTATTTCGTTTTTTTTATCTTGTATCTTTTTTTTAGAAATAAAATTAAATTCATGAAACTCGTTAAAGTACTCACTTTAAGAAATTTAAACGTTGTTAGAATATTTTATTCTTATCATGAAGATATTTTTTAAGATTTTCTCAGAAGAAAAAAAATATTGGAATTCGTTGAAAACCTCTTTTGATCTTTAGGAATACATTTAGTACATTTTTTTTTGTTTTGCTACCAAGCTTTCGGTGAAAAACAAAGATACAGAAATTTTTCTTAAAAGATGTGTTTGTTTTTAGTGGCATATTCCTATTTTCTCTTAGATACCTAAGTGTTAAGCACTTTTCACATGAGAGCGACCAACGAACGACGAATGAACGAACAAATTTGATTTAAAACGTTCCTAGACCAAAAATCTGCATAATATGCAGAAAAAATGATAGAAACCTTATTTATTTAAATGTTAAGATAATAAAATTAGCATTTAATGTGTTAAAATCAGAGAAATTTGATAAATAAAATTGTTCGTCGCGAATTGCAATTTATTGTTACGAATTGTCAAACTCTATTCGCGTTCCACATAACATCCACACTACAACGAATGAATTGTTCGCGCGTGTTTAACCTCAAATTACTCTTGTTTTTGTTTTCTTTGTGGTTGGTCATGGCTGAGTAAAAAAAAGTCCATGTGAATGAAATGTCAAAATGGACGAATGTTCGTTCATTCGTGGTTCGTTGGTCGCTCTCATTTGAAAAGTACTTTAGACTCTAAAAAATTTAAAGTAAGTTTGTAAATTTATCTATTTGATATATCAGCAGAAGCATGCCCAAAAAAGTAATTTGAAAAAAAATTCATACATACATATTGTTTTCAAAATTCATTCTTCAATTATTTGGCAAATAAACCTGTTTTAGTGCATAGATTTTAAAAATTGAATTTTCTTCTGCTTATAAATTGCTTTAGATATTTGCTAATGTCTTTGAAAGTATAAGTTTTAAAATCATAGTGTTTGATTAAAATTGATAAGACCATTGAATTTTACTAACTAAATTGCACGATTAATTGCTAATTGCTAATTGCAGTATTAAAAAAAGAACGATTGTAATCTTTAACTGAAGCCACTAAAGATTGTACTCCCAAAAGATTGAAATTTTTTAAAACTCTGCTTTGTACATCAGAGGATTCTTAAAATAATCTAGCATCTTAATTTGCCTCGTCTCTTTACCAGTCCTAATTTTTAGTTTTAAAAATGATTACTCATTCAAACTTGTAAAGCTAAAAACTAAAAATTTCAAACAAAAGTTTATACTTCATTATCTTTTTGTTGTTGGAACATTTTCCATAAAAGTTTATCTGCTCAATAAGTTTAAATTTACCTATTCATAAATTAGTAGCCAAGTAAAAAAAAATATTGAAAAAAATATTACGTATCTTATGATTATAATTATTTATTTTAACATTTTCTTTTTGATTATTTTTTTAAAAGTTTCAAAGCTAAATATCGAAGAAAAATAATTTTTTTGATTTTTTTTTTAGAAAAATTAGTCCAATAATTTCATTTAAAAGCTTAACACATGTTTTAACAAATACAAAAAGTTTAACCTTAAATTATTTAAACCATTTTTTTTTAAATTAGAAAAATAATTTAAAATTTTCAAAATAAATTTCTAAGAAAAATTTAATTTAATTTTGTTCAAAAGTGATTTATCTTTTTCATAAATTTAGATTTTTACACTTTTTTAGAAATTTGTTAAGTTGATTTATGAATTTCTATTTCCAATGATTTTTAAATTTTGTCCACTTCCAATTTATTAGTAGTCAATCTTGAATTATTTTCAGCAGACCGCATATTTTGATTTTTCTTAAAAACTAATTTTTTTTAAACTTTTTTAAATAAAGAAAATTTAGCCTTCTTGTTCCTTACTGGAAAAAATATACACATAAACAATTTAATTCAACAATAAATTTGTTTAGCGTCTTTTGACATTTTATGTATATATTAAATACAAATTTTTGCCATTTTTTTTGATCCAATCAAATCAACCGCCATATTTATTATTTAGTCACCTAATAAATGGAATGTCACAAATAAATATCTGTGGATTATCAGTTTCAATCTAGATTGAATCCTTAAGCAATATAAATTTGTTATTTTCATGTTAATTGAAGCACAAACAAAAATAAATCACTTTTTTTTCAAAACAACAAAATAACCAAACAGAGATTTATGATCATCCAGCGCGTTCGTATTACATTGGTAAATAATACCTAATCTAAGCTGTGTTAAAAGTGATAAATTAATCACTTGATGTTTTCATTTGATTTATTTTAACTTGTTTCCTTTTTTTATTGATACATTTTACACATTTTCACGCCTTATTTTTTTGGCATCACAAACAAAAATAAAATTTAAAAAAAAAACAACTTTCTTGTCGTCTGAAAACAAAACATCAATAAACCTTTTTTTTTTTGAATTTGCATAAACTTCTATTTTCGTTGCCTAATCGAAAAAGGTTAGTTCGAGTCCGTGTGACATATTTTTTTATTTTTCATTTCACTTGCCAAAACATGAGAACCTCAAAAAATACTTTTTCTAGGTCAAATATAAATTTGGTCTTTCCATGGTTTTTTTTTTTTTTGAGTAAACAAAACTGAAATCAATTAGGTAGGTACTGTTTTTTTTTTTTGTGCACAGGTTCAGAAATTTAAGGACACACATGAGCACACGTCACAGACAAAAGCCACACACCAAAAAAAAAAAAAAAAAATCAGAAAAAAAATATTTTCCATCCTGAAAGGAAACCTTTATTTTTTTTTCTTTGCCAATCTCAATCAAATATTCAACTTTTACCATGCATGCGTTTTTTTTTGCATGTCTTCAAAAAAATAAAATGTTTGTTTGTGAAAGCTAAATTAAGTTGATTTTAGATTTCCCATTTTCATAAATTTTTCTTTTTTATATACCTTGGTACTTTCTGGTACAAAAGAGCGAAACATTTATATGAGATGGTAGGTGACAAAGCGATTCACTGGTGTTGAAAATTTTTGAATTAATGTCATTTGTGCAAATCAAATTAAGACCAACAATAAAAGGAACAACAACAAAAAAGTATTATAAACCAACCTGTGGCTTTTCACCTATATTTTTTTTTCGTTTTCTAGAGTATTTATTTTTCCAATGAATTTTCATCTAAGTAAACAAAGAAATGGAGGAAGCCAAAAAAAAAAACAAAATTCAATTCCACCTGAAATTTTCACCAACTCTACTCACAGAAATTAATTAATTCCATATTCCTTTTTCGCTTTTGGTTTTGTTGTGTTTAATTGAGATAGGTCAGGATCATCATCAGCGTTGAAAGCACCGAGAAATTATATATTTTTGTTTGTGTTTTTTTATTTTAACAAGACTTCATTCTACCAAATCGATTTTTTATTTATCAGCCAAAATGAAATATAAGGACTTTCAGGATCCCGCACACTTATTATCTGGTCGTAAGTGAGCCACAAAAAAAAAACCAAAAACAAAAAAAAAAAATGAAGAAGCCACAATCAGATTGTTAGCAAGAGATTCGATTCATGCATATTTATAGGATAAGAAGTATTGCAAGGGTAACACGTCCTTGTGGTGTAGAAGGAGGTGCAGTCAACACTTCAGATCTTGTGTAAATAATTCCGTATTTTAACAACAATCACACATTGAAGCTCATCGGCGGCGGCGGATGTGATGGGGGTATTTTTTTTTTGCATCCCTTCTCGCATCAATATTTCAATTTTTTCTGTTGCTTGTTAAGGAAGGTTTCACAAAATATATATATAAAAAAAAAAATCAACTTATACACACGGATAAGGATGAAGGGAACACACACAGTGGAAAAGTAGAAACAAAATGAAAACTGCCTCCTTTTTGATTGCTAGGAGTTAATTACACACGCGGTTTGTCCTTGAGTATACAAAAAAAAAAAAAAAATTGCCACTGCATTGAGTGGCAGCACCTTAATGAAGTTGTGCACTGAATACATAATTCACAAATAACTTTCCAGGGACTAATTAAATGCAAAGAAAGAAAAAAAAACAGGACGAAAAAAAATTTTTCACAGGAATTTGAAAAAAAAAAAATTAAAATTTATTGCAGTTACACGAACGAGGGAATAAATAATAATAAATTGACCAAAACACAGCACACACCTCTTTTATCGAAGGACATCGTTTATCAACTCAGGATTTTATCTGACATGCGATTGCATTTATACATCGCGTCGTCGTCGTCGTCCTCGTCCTCGTCGTCGTCGTGTTCGTTGTCGAGGATGGAGCCCGCACTCTGACTCTGACACTCAATGAAAATAATATAAGAAGAAAGGGGGAGGGGCGAGGGGGGGGAGAATTCTTCTCCAGTTACAGCTCACAGGATTATATTCGTATAGTTTGACTTTGATGCAATGCAATTCATTTTTTTTTTGTATTCTTGGGTCTCTTCAAATTGAGTTTTCTCTTGTCTCCTCTTTTTGTAAATGTTGAGGGTGTGTGAATGTGAAGAGAAAGTGAGTCAGCAGAATCAGAGACAGAACAAAAATATACCCTTTGGACTTCTTCGCATGTGTCAGAGATCTGTCAGAATTTAATTTTTGAAAACTGTCAGATTTTTGTTGGTTTATTTTTTCTCTTAACCCATTATCTTCGTCACCCCCAGTCACATTTCAAATTTTTTTACTATATTTTCTAAAACGAAAACCAACTTTCTAAATCTTCTCTAGACTTCTAAGTATATTATGTATGAACTCCCAGGGGCGCAAGATTATATTGTGTTGAAATAAAATGAGAAAATGCATTTCGAAAAGAGAATGAGAGAGAGTTTTTTTTTTTTTTTTTGAAAAAAAGGGGTAAGAGAGCTTTTAAATATAAATGTCCTTAGAGCATACTCATTTCTGTGGAAAATAGAGTTGAAAGTTATAGTTTTTTGTTTTAGATATTAGAAAATCGGTTTTCGTTGTTTTTTGGGTATTAAATTACTGTCAATTTGTTTTTGGTATTTGTTTAAGCAAATAAATCGAGAGCATGTATAAATTGGGTTAGGTGTTGAATGTTTATGTATTTACTTAAAAATTAGGTCTTAAAGCTTATGTACTTGGAAAGTTATATATGTATGTATGCACTTGTAAATATTGAAAAGGGCAAACAATTCAGAACGGAACTCAACAATTGGGGCATGTTATGGAAAAAAAAAATATCGTTCAGGTATATAACATTATTTTAGTTATGTTCTATTGCACACAAACATGCAAGTGTAGGTAGTTGCAGTCAATTCATATTATAACGGAGTTCTAATAAAATGTAATGCAGTAACTACCTACATGGGAGCCTTAACCTGAAACTAACGTTTATTATATTTTTTTTAAAGATTTTATCGCGGTTTTTTTTTTAACAACTTGGAATATAATTTTAATTTGAAGTTCGAAGTTGGTAGGTATACGTGTTGTTGGGGGACATTAAAGGAAGCAGAGGGAAGTAATCAATATGTTGGTAACTGTGATATTATATTCGACCTGATTTTGTGACTAGGATAACATGCAACAGTTTTGAATTAAACGTAAATCTAGGTTAGGTAGGTATGCGCCTAGCCTATGAGCTCTGTTTAGAGTTAGCTGACTTTCTACTCAGAAAATAATTTTAGCTGTGGCAATTTCAATTAATTTTTTGCATTGAAAATAAAATACAGTTGACTCTGTGTCGGATATTCATGATATTTCAAATTTGGTTTAAGCTTTGAAAATTTTATGGAAAAAATTAGAGTTAGTAAAATTATAAATTTTTAACAATTCGTATTAATCGAAAAATTGTAGTTATAGCGTAATTTGATTTAGAAGAAGTTGTGGACCGCATATTCAAAATCGCCAATGACCAATTCATTCACATAAAGATTACAAAGTATAATTGGTAAAATTTAAATTTTGTGTGGAACTTAATGGCAAATAGAAAAACGAATATAAGAGGCCCGTTCACTGTGGCGTATGCGTAATATTAAAAAAAAAAAAAAAATTAAATCGAACTTGATATTACATGGGGAAAATGAAAAAAGTGGGGCTAGCTAGTTCGGCTAAAACCTAAACGGATGGATGGCACGGTTCTTAAGTACCAAAATAACCTTTGGAAAATTTTTGTATTTTCTCAAAACGGCTTCAAGTATTCTTATGAAACAATTTTAAGTTTTTTTCACGTTTGTTTTTTTAATCTTCCTGACGAACCATTTTGAACAATTTTTTATACAAAAAATCATCAATAAAACTTTAAAAATTATCAACAAAATTCATTGCCAAAATTTTAAATAATGTTTTTTTTTGGAATTTTGAAAAAAATTCATAACGGATTTTTTTAAGAGAACGAAAAAAAACACAATTCTGTAAGTCTGTCTTCACCTCGACCTATACTAGAAGGATTTTCTCTATGGACTTAAGGTTTTAAGGAGATTCCTCAGAGAAGAAATTAAATTTGTTTTAGCTTCAAAACCAATAGTGCCTGTCCAGAGTTGAGACAAAAAAAAATTAATCCCAAAAATGGCTTAAACCAGACCCCGGTTGTGGAGCCGATGATGATGATGATGATGATACCTTCTACTAACAAACAATAATAATTGTTCAAATGTCAAACAATGACACTTCGAATGGCGCCAATTTAAATCTTGCGTTCTTGTTGGGACACCCTTTACATATTTGGATTTCGTTTTTGAGTTTATATTATTAAATACTTAATATTTGTGCACCAATAAAAATAATTTTTTACAATATACAAAGAATCGTTAAATTCTTTGTCGAAAAAGTTTTTTGGCAAGTTTCGCACAAGTTTTAGCATAAGAGCAATTTCGTGTAATCAAGTCGTGCATTCTATTTATGTTCCATTTTGTTATTTTTTACTATAAAAATATCTTACACAAGTAAATAGAAATGATTTAAAGAAAAACCACATCACAAAAATTTGCACGCTTAGCTTTACTTTACTAACTACTAAGCCTTCCCAAAAATAACCACCCATCTCTTTTCTATCCATTTTCTGAATTTCAATCAAAAATCATTGTAAAACATTCCCTGACCTATGTTTAAGTTTGTAAAACAAAAAAAAACAAAAGTTTAATCTCATATCAACACTATCAGCACATTTAATGTTCCATCTCTCACACTAGCCTTATTTGGTTTATTTCCAATCATCATTAGAACAAAAGCAATTTCAACTATCTAAGAACTCAGCATTTGTTTCAAACAAAAAAAAAAGGGGTTTTTTGAATCCTTTTCTTTTGTGTTTTTTTTTTTTTTTTTTTTTTGAAACAAATCCTATAGCTGCTGCTATCATACAGATACATCACAGACACATCAATTTCACATCTAAAAATCCTCAGGCAGAAAGTTAAAATTGGTTTTGCATGAATGAACTTTACACCCCCATCAGCACTTTAACCTTGCTGCCGTCGTCATCGTCGTATACCGTCTGTAGGTATGTGTGCTGCTATTTTATATTCAACCAAATACATATATATGTATATTTTTTTTTTAAATTTTGATTTATTTCAATTTTTGTTTTTTTTTTGTTCATATGCTTTTGCACAAATCTTTCTCTGCTAATGTCAATGGGCGCATGATCTACCTCAATAAGTGGATTTACTATAAAATCTCCATTTGCAATCTCTCGTCTCATCCTGGGTCCTGTGACTAAATCCCCAGAAAAAAGCTTTTTTTTAACGCGCTCGATATGAATTATATAGAAGGGAATAAAAATAGTAACAGAAAAAACGAAACTGAAATGGGAACTAAAATTTATTTGAAAAGTTCTTCGTATTTTTGGTTTGGCGAACAAATAATTATTTTATCAGAAGAAGACGCACATTGCGGAGTTTACTTTATCCCGTTATGCTAATTTACCATCCATTAAAAGCTTATTTTATTACATTATATACCTTTACCATCATCAGGTTTAGGTTTCACACGAAACATAACATCCCAAAAAAAAAACATGAAGAAAAACCCCGAACGAGATGATGATGTTGTTTCGAAGCTGCTGGGTAATTTATTGGTTGGAAAACAACACTGTTACTAATTAGTGCTTTCGGTAAATAGCAGGATAGAGGATATGAGAACTGCTTAGTGCCGAATGGGATTCTATTCTCGCGTGGCGGGGCTGCTATAGGGGAGGCAAATAAAATTGTTTAAGTAACAACCATCAAGCAATCTCTTGAAAAGTCAGAGAATTTTCGAAATAGATTTTGATGTTGTGCGAAGTAAATGGAATAAAGCCAAATCGATAAAATCTCGCTATGCGATTTCTTGTTACATATGTTCGAACACCCACCTGGCAGGATTTTTTTAAAACAAAACAATAAAAATCCGCCCTTGTTGTATACGATGCAGAAGAAAACTGACTTAAAAAACCCTTTTTCAGCGATGAGTCTGAAAAAAAAATTTCTGAGTTTTGAAGGAGAGAGTGTTGTGGATATGTTTTATTTCCTTTTTTTTTTCTTACATCCAATATCGTGGATGTTATTGATGGAGCATGGTGTTGGAGAATTGGAATTGAGAAGGCGTTGGTACATATATTCCCAGGTAATGAACTCAACTTGGCAGGCATCAAGCATCAGGCAAAAAAGTTATGTGAGTCATGTCCATATTGTGATGCATTAAAAAAATAAATTTGAAACGTGTGTTGGAAAGGAAAATATAGGTAGGTACTGGGTACTATAATATGTCAATCAATCAGACCGCGAATTATGTATGTACATACGTAACGTATTGTTTTTGAGGAAATAAATATATCGTCTTGATTTCTAGATGCAGTGAAAATAATTTTCAACACATGTTTATATAAGAGGATAATGGTTGGTGAGATGCCAGTATTAAAGTAGATACATATCAAGTATTGTTTTTTTTTTTTTGATTGTAAAGAGTTTTGACATTTAGAACACAATCTATGAAGAAGAAGAATCTAAGATACGTGACCAAAAATATCAGAGCTTTAAGGAGATGTATAATTTTATGGATTTCTTCGAATTTGATAAAAAGTTACTTGGCTCTTAGTTTTGATAAAAAAACACTTTTTTTTGTTGCAATTGCTCATATAGTAAATTTCGGATAGGTTCATAACATCACGTTTTGGTAGATACGATGTGGATTACGTTTCAAAAGCCCTAGTACAGCAAAAAAAATGTTCATTTTTAAAAATTAAATATTAACATTGTACCTATACCGTGTCGTTGACACCATTTTGGGCCGTTGCCCCGCTCAGGCAATTTCTTTGAGATACCAGGCAATTTTTTAAGCATTTTGCTTGTTCCGAGTAACGTCGAATTTTTTTTTTTGGAAAAAATACGTCATCTTGGCAAAAGTATGCCAAACAAAATTTGGGTAGTAAAAAAATTGGATTTAAAAAAAAAGTTTTTAAGAATATCAAACAAAATTTTTTGAACCACGAAAATAAATTTCAGTCGAAAAAAAGTTTTGCCGAAAAAATAGTCATCAACAATGAAAGAAAATCAATGGTTGAAAAAAATGCCGAAATAATTTTTGTCAAAAAAAAAAAAAAATAGTTTACCACATTTTTGGAAAGTTTGGATATTTAATAAACCAAAATGATATTTAAGGTAGATTTAGATTTATATATCAAAATAGGTAAAATATGTAAAAAAAAATGAGATACGCTATTTACGTTCAAAAAGTAATTTCTGTGGTTTAGTGAAGAGAAACAAGGATTATTAAAAACTTTTTTTTTCGTTTTTCTTAGACTTTTTATTTTTCAATTTTAAAAGTAGAACATACCTTAAAATACTGCCAATTTTCACGACAATGTGTCTCTTTAAAAAAATTAAAAATAATTTCTAAATTTTTCGAACGGGTGTTTCTTAAATATTTTTATTTGAAAATTTATATGAAAAAATAGAGTTGAACATTGATAAACACTTTCAATTTTCAAAAATTCAAAGAAATAAAAATTATTTTCTCAAATGTTTGAATGTAATGCCATTATAAATTAAAACAAAATGCCATTTTATCGTTTGGTATTTAACGTTTTTTCAAAGCAAAGCAAAAAAAACTTGAAAGAAAATACATTATTACATTTATTTTCGTAGCACTGAAAGCAATCAGACCTATGTATTGTCATTGTATTAGTCAATGTTTTTTTTTTAATAATTAATATCTACGGCTTGATTTATGTATGAGTATCCTTAAGAACTGTCATGCCGTAGGTCTTGGTTCAATTCACAACCTCGTTCATCTAAAAAAAAAAAACAGAAATGTTTTTCACGGACTACGGCTTCTTGTGAGAAATTGACAAATTTTCCAAGAGTATCACTTGTCAAGAATAGAGTGCTTCTCATCCTAGCCGTTCGGTTGTTCGTTTCCTTCATTCCTACAAAAACACGCACTCAAAAATAATTGTGAGTTACTTAAGCGTCGCGCCACCAAATTTCTTTATTTATTATCCTTAAAAAAGCTAAATATATAATCAAAGTGTTGAAGATTTTTAATGAACAACCACCAAGTTCTTGGCTGGAATTGCAAACTGTTTCAAGGTTGTCAAGCAATGTGTACTCTTAAAATTACTTAATACAGTACATGACATCAAAAATGGAATTTATGCTCCGAAAAAATTTAAAAAGTAAATGAAGAAATTTTTTAATTCAAAAGTTGGCAGACAAAAAAAAATATATCAAGAATAAAAAAAAATATCATCACCTGCAGGGTTCCACATGTCCAGGAGCACAAATCTGCTCATAAAACTTTATTTATTTAACTGACTTGATTAATTTTCTATTATTCCATTTCATCACAGGACTGTCAATGAAGAAAAATATCAATCCAACAATTCAACCAAAACAATCGAAAAAATTTCTTTTACCAAGGATATTCCCGGTTGTGTCATGATGAAGTTAAACGACTTGTTTTCTTATGTCCGTAAAGTTTACTCCAAATTCTTTCATTATTAATTAAATTGCAGACACACACATGTCGTGTCCTTTTGTTATGACAAACTTGTCCATTTAATCAAATTAGAGATAATATTTTGAAACACTTCTGTTCGTATAATATACATAGTAAATGTAGTTAAAATAAAAATGTTTAATATTTTAGTTTATGTTTGTTGTAAAACGATAAATATAAATCTTATAAGTAAGAAGTAAAAAATTGAAAACACTTTTGGTTAACAAGAGAGCTTTTTTCACGAAGTACAGGTGAAGTAATCAACGTAAAGGGTGTTTTTCTTAAGAGACGTAGAGCTTTGAAGTAAACATTATTTAATCTGGAGGTCCAATTTTCGATCACTTTTTCCAACAATTGTGGCCGTATATCGCCAATAAGATGACGAATGTTGTCCTCTAGTGGTCAATCGTTTCGGACTTATTGGCGACTATCGGCGGCGTTAAATCGCATGATTTTGGAGGCCAAATCACGGGTCCCAAACGTGAAACTATGCAGTTACCAAACATTTCCTTCAATAAATCATTCATGGCCCAAACTTTGGGAAATGTTGCGCGGTCTTGTTGAAACCACAGCTCCTGCAAATCATGATTTGTTTAATTGACTAACGAAAAATTCGGTAATCATGACTCTATAGCGGTCACCATTGACTGTAACGTTCTGGCCAGCATCGTTTTTAAAGAAGTACGGACCAATGATTCTATATCAAACTCGAAAACTGTCCTAAGCTGTTGTTCATCTCTCATGGAGATGGCGCAGCAGTTCAATATTCACATTTATTGGGTGCCGTGACACAGAGACAGTCCAGGTAACTGTAAAGCTGATGAACTCGCTAAAAGTGGAACTAGAATACCTGTCTTAGCTCATAGAGCTGACAAAGGTATAGCTATATCGCTACGTGTAATCTCATGCTACATGCAAACGACTTTTGCAGAAGCTGTATGGATTAAGAGGAGGAGGAAACAATTCCCCACCTTCTTTGTACATGCCCTGCTCTGTCCCATAGACGTAGACTCTAATTAGGAGAATTCTACTACAACGATCATAGTGATCTAGCAAATACAAAGATTAGTAGCATCGCACGCTTCTTAAGAAGCTCAAAATGGTTTGGCGAGTAAGGAGGATTTCTTACAGATCCTTGTGATTCACAACGGAACAATTCTTAATGGTGTAAGTGGGTCAGCCTTTCGCTGGCCGCCACTGTAACCTAACCTAACTAATGATTCTACAAGCCCATAAAGTACACCATGTAACGGGATCTCAACATACACTTCGTCGCTTTAATGCAGAACTAGTCTATGTCACAATTTTATAATTTGTCTGTGAAGCGGTTTTAAAACCGCAAAATAAAAATATAACACCTAGGACATAACTGTAATTTTGTACGATTAAAATACTGAATGAACAAAAGCGCGGCGTAGGAACACGGTCATCAAACAGACACGCGCATAATGGCAGTGGCTTTTTTCTCACGATAAAAAAAAATATCGAAATTTTGGACTTAGACTAGTTCTGCATTAAAGCGACGACTTGAGGATTATCTTCACTCCAAATACTACCAAATACAAATATTGACGTAGTCATTCAACCAAAAGTAAGCTTCATTGCCAACAGAACAGAATCTATTCATGTTGAAATGCCAAAAATGGCAGCTAGTTAAAAAAGTGTTGCCAACGGAAAGTTTTAAACCTTAAAAAAAACATCTTTTACCATAACACACAATTTTAGGACTTTCGGTTTTGAATATAAATTTTAATCTGTTTGTTGTTTCACGGTTATGCATTAGTGATTATACAATTTTGAAGACAGTTAAAATTAATTTTCGAATACAAATTTGTTTACTTTCCATCCTGCCACTTAAAACGTTAATATTGATTTTTCTTATATGTTTATCTACAAATATATTTTACTTCTTATGTATATATATACATTATAGATAATTTCATTTAAGAAAATTTATAAAAGAAAAAATCATAAAAAAAAACGAAAAAGAACAAAAAAAAATATAAATCTATAATTTTTACGATGGTAAGCATCTTAACAAGGTTAAAAGGGTCTCTCGCTTAAAGACCTATTTATGGTATGTATCCTTGAGGGAATGCGTGCGTTTCTATTTTCTTTGTTACTGTGGTGTATTATATGGTTTCGAGCACTTAGGATAAAATTTTCTTGAAGACAGAACAATAACAAAAAAAGAAAACCTTCACAAAACTCAAGGTTAATAATGATAAAAATGAATAGGACATAAATGGAACACATATTATATATACCCTATACAAAAAATTATAATATCAAATAAGGTTAGGTGGGTTCAAATGCCTAAGGTTCAAGTTTTCATAATTGTTTTGAGAAGGTTAAATTGTGTTACGAGCCATCAAATCAGTTTAATTATCTGCCTTGAAGTCTAATGACATGCTATTAATATTTTCGTTTAACTTGTTTTTTTTTTTATTGTTTGATATTCTAAAATTTAAGTGATATCGTCAAAATGTAATAGACGTAATTTTTACATAGGTGTGGAATAAACACGGCCATTTTTGATGAATTGATAAGCTTAAGCTGTTTTGAAACGTAAATAAATTTAAAAAAAACTTTGAAAATTGAGGTTTTCGCCTCTAACTTCTGAAAGGACAAAATATTTAATTTTCGGGCGCAGCGCAAAGAAGTATGAACTGTATTTTTTTGAAAAATCAAAAATTTTCACATTAATCTAAAGACTAAGATTATTTTCAAAAGTTCTCGTGATTTTTAAGCTTTTGATTTTTCGATTTTACAGACGTAGGCAAAACAATTTATTATGGAATTATGTTTTTAAATCAAGTATCTATTTTTAAGCGGTTTTTCAAATAACTTCCCTGATTTCTCAAAATTCTTTAGGTACAAAATCGAATGATATTATTCAGAGCTATAAGAAGAAAATTCCGACATAGAACGACATTTTCTCAGCTGATTGTGTCCAAACAAACTAGGCACATGGGTTGCCTAGAGAAATGTGCTCAAGACATAGGGTTGCCAGGCTTTATGTATCAACTTTTGGGTTAATTCAATTATCCAAGCTAGCTTAAATCCTAAGTCTTAATTACATAAGTTAATTTAAATTTTGAATTGGAACGTAGAAAAAGACCGAAAAAAACGGTAAGTGACACAGATCAGACGTATGGCGGGATCTTAGTGCAAAAGGCTGTCCACGAGACCGAGACGAGACTTACTTTTTGAGATCCCAAACGAGAGAGTGTCCAATTTTTGGACTGATTTTTATCGAATGTCTCGTTTGTATTTTTAATAAAATTTTAAATAAAATTGAATATTTCATTTATCGAATAATAAAAAAAAAACTATATGGGAGAAATTCCCAGATGGTACCACGACCATATCGAGACAAAACTTAGTCAAACGAGACTGAGAACACATTAAAATTATTCAATTTTGATGACCACATTAAAAGTTTCGTCTCGGTCTCTTCTCGTGGTCGGCCCTAATTAGACCTTTATGATCATAGGAGCGCATGGGTAACACAGTTCTGCCTGTCTGGTATGTCTCTACGTCCATCTAAAGCCTAGATTTTGACCTTATCTTCAAACTTGGAACCTGCCACAGAACTGGATTTTTGGTTTTTGATTTTCTTATAATCTGTGTGGTCGATTTAAATCAAATTTTGTGAAAATATTGCACAATGAAAAAAATAGTTTTTGAAATTTTGTCTTTGAGTACATATTTTTTAAAACTGGTATACCTTTTTTTTTAAAAATTTTGCAGTTTTATATATTTACAATAATTTTTTTTTCTTTTATGACATTATTCTATATGACATTATTCTATAGTACTTCAACCAAGTTCATGCGAACCAATCTTGCATTTTATTTTTAATATTTTCGGAGTTTAATTTATCCCCATGCTCAGCACACTAGAAAATTAAAAAAAACTTAAAAATAAAAAAAAATTCTCCAATTCCTAAAATGCTGATAAAACGAAATGCTAAGCTTAATAGAATATCTAGGTAAGTACTTTTTAAATTTCATGGCATGTGCTTTTTTATTCATAAAACTGTTTAGATGTGATAATCGTTTATTACCAGCTTAAACATATACATACATATAAACTCGTATATAATAAAAATAATAGTATGTAGATTTGTGTACAACAAATGGCATTTATCGTTAAATGTTTCTATAGATTTCTTTTGTGTCTCCCCCACGCCACGCGTATAATACCAAAAAAAAAAAAAAATATTTTATTTACGTATTCATAGCGAATGAGTTAGATATTATTATTTGCATTGTTTATGTTTATGTAAGCTACAATAATAGCCGCAAGGTGGCATATTATTTGTATGAAAGGACAATAAAACAGTAAAAATGGATATACATATATGTTTTTTGTTTTGTGTATATGCCTATGGTTTTATTGTATTTGTATTACGAACATATGAAAAGTACCTACATAAATTTATGTACATAGGAATATTTTTGAAAACACATAGTGGCTTTGGCTTTGTCTTAATAGCTTTTAAGAGAATTTGAAAAAAAAAATTAGAATTAGAGGCTTTTAAATACAGGGTGCTCCATAATGAATAGTGAACACTGAAAATCATAGAAAAATCGATGGGGGTAATTCCAACGGAATAGTTGCCAAAAACCACTCAAACCTGATTTGTTTTGCTCATGAATATCTGTGGGTAAATATTTTTCATTTAAGGAACATGTTTTGCAGATCCATTGAGATCCTTATTTTGGAGAAAAAAGGACAGACACATTTTCTTGGGAGTTTTCAAACCTGTTGCTATACAACGAAATTAAGTCATTTTGTTTGGTTCTACGCTCAATTTGTTAATCGTCCTTTAGAATTGTTATTTGATTTTAAGTCATTAAGCTGCTTTAAAAGAAGCATAAATAAAGGTTTCAAAATGTATTGTTAATTAATATTGTTTAAACTAAAAAACAAAAATAATTATATAAGTATGTAAAAGAGTAAAAAAAAGTAAGGAATTTTATTTAAAACACCAATACTAATTAAATGACTTGGACTTCTAAGAATTACTAAGGAATTGCATTTTTTGAAGTGGTGTGTTGCCCGCTTCAACAGAAGAATTTCATCCATAATATTTTTCTCTGAATATATAGCTTTATGAGAGCAACGAAGTACTTTCTAATCCAATGATGAAAAGCAGAAAATATGTTTCAATAAATTTTCGAAGAAATTTAAAAATAAATTTATTGATAAAGTAAGAGAAACATTCCTTATTTTGGAAATAGAAATTTGAATTTTGCATTTCCTAACCATTTTCCATTGAATCCAATTCTACATAATAAATTCTGATTGCATATTCATAAATCCTTTTATTTATCTTCATGATAATGTATTTGCGCATGTTCCAATTATTTTTTTCATTTATTTACAAAATTTGTTTTAATTATCCTTTACATTGTAAGGCCACTTAAAATGTCATAAATAATGTTATTGCTATAAATGCTGTTTATCTGTTTTTAGGCTTCAATAAAAAATGTATTTAAAATTTAAAAATTGGATAAAATATACACAGCTAATTTCATTAAGATGCTTATGAAGAGGATTCAACATTAAATAAATCTTTTTATGTTAGATATTTACAAAACCAAAGACATAAACCAAAAATTTAAAATTTTAAAATTTCAGAGAAACACTCATAAGCAAAGCATGGTGGTTTTGTCGTCTCTGGTAAATGTTTCGCTTCGGTTAAAAAAAAGTTTACTAAAAGATCGGACCACCGGAAGCAACTTATTAAATTTAAAAAAATTAAAAATTTGTTAACACTGCAAAAATTTAATTTCCCGAAAGGTGACATCCAATGCCCAGTTTTTCAGTGGGAAATCATCCTTCTTTCGGAGTAAAGCCAAAGTTAACTCATGAAAAGAGTTTTGTAGTCAATTTTGACCCAGAGTTAACTCACCTAACTCTATTAACTAAATACATATTATTTTTGACAGATTTATGGAGAAAATTGATGGTGAATTCGATGGTAACGCCATCTCAATTATGATAGCGTAATCGTGAGTGCAATGGTGTCGCACATCAATTTCGATAGATTTTTAACAAGTGAAGTTAAAATTAAAGGCAGAACTATAATCGTCGAACGTTAGCTGAAGTAGTCCTACGAAACGAAGCGAATACGAAGAATGTATACGACGCGCCCATAATTGCGATTGGATGCTTTTCGTTAGGATTCGTTGACTTTCGCTATCGATAGAAGAGCGCTCATCAACCGCTCATAGGAAAGTGAATTGAAAGAAAGATACAAAAATCAAAATGGTGGAAGCACATAATATGGCTGACTTCTCCTCTTCTCTTTGAGTGTTCGGAAAGCTAATTTTCGTTTGGTTTTGACATAAGCTTCCAACCACGTCCGACTATTATAGTTCTACCTTAATGCTTCACTGAAAAACTACTTTTAAGTTAACTCTGGTTTAAGTTCTTTGTAGTATGTATTAACTAGTTCAGAAATTTTTTATGACACCTTGTATGACCTAATTTAATTACACCTTCAGATTATAGGCGAATAAAGTTTTCAAGTAAAGAAACTCTCCAAAAAGAAAGTTTAAGGCTGAGCCTACATTCAGAAAAATCATCCATTACAATTTCGTTTAGTGACTGGTATATCGGTAATCAGAAGGTCCCAAGTTCAATCCTCAGTACTTGAACTCAATGCTTGGAAAAAAAAATTATAAAACTGTATGTCAAATTATAAATATTTTGTATGGCTGGTAGCCATCTTTATTGAATGCTCATTAAGATTATGTCCATTTTGGAACAAAATCATAGAGAATCTTATATTTCTTCCATTTTATAATTGAGTTTTTTGAAATATTCACTTCTCTCCATCGTATAGCAGAATACAAATATTGAACGTTCAGCAAATGTACCATTCTTTAGTTCTAATTCAAGAATTAAAAACATTAAAGAATTTTTGATATTTTATTGGTAACTGCCATTTTGAAAAAGAAAAGACTTCCATTTGTCCGATTTTGGAAAACTTTTTTTTTTCTAGAAAAAAAATCAGCTAGTAGAACCAAAATAAATTTAAAAAAAAAAATATTTTGGAATCCTTCCCCCAAAGATTTATTTTGAGGGTCTTCAGAAATATGTCTTGATTTCAATTATCGTACTGTACAATTTATTATCCATGTGGCAAGTAATTTTACTTTAATTCTAATCAAGGTAAACAAAAATCAAAAATCATATTTTATTCACACAAAAAAAACAACGCTTGAAATAACAAGCGACTCGATTTGAAAATAATGATTTATTCATTGTAATGTCTGATAGCGTCAGACCAGACTTACACAATAATTTCATGTTGGCGGTGACGACTACGTCTATAGTATTATTATAGCAGACCAAAAATACCCTTTCACACGAAACACACAACATTTCTATGGAAATATCAGCGATAAGGTGAAACCAAAACAATGGAAATACAAAATGATAAGAAATTTGTTAACACAACACAACCACACAAACACACACACACATATACACATAAAGAAAAACTATACAACCCACATATACCAGAAAACATAATAACAACTATCAAAAAAGATGAAAAGAACTGTCAGAAAAATGAATGCAAGCACCCCCATAAATGGATGGCGCCCAACCCAAAACATTATTAAGTATTTACTAGGAAAATTATAGCAAACATGCGCATTGCGAGGAATATAAAAAACTTAAACTTTTTATAGGACACCATTCTGTCTCGTATGTTAACGCTTTAATCAAATCCGAAGAAAATGAAAATAAATTGTATACTGAAAAAAAAGAAGACGCTTGAAAGAAAAAAAATAAAAATAAAAAAATATTGAAACCTGTAAACTATGCGGAACGGATTTATTGCGGTGCTCGGAGCTCAACTTCGTTTGGCGCACAAAACTGCGACAGGATCTGTCCTTGAAATTGAGCTCGAGACCATGGTCACTGATGGTGTTTGCGCTATCTGGGCTCAGTGCTGTCGGCCTATTGCCACCACCACCGCCATTGTGCGTACCCAGGAGCGTTGTCAGCGTCATGGTAGTACCGTTATTGATATTATAACCCAATGCATTGGGGTCAAAGTAGTCCGTATGATTGGCGTAACACGGATAGCAATTCTCGTTGGCCGTAATGTTAATGACATTCGAAAAGCTTGTGCTACTTTGGTTACTGGTGAGGTTGTTGCCGTAGCCATTGCCGCCATTATTATCATCATCAGTGGTGTGTGCGTTAGTTTTCTTGGAGTTGGGGTTATTATTGCAGCTTTTTGCAGGTGGATATTTCGAAGCGCAGGACGAGGTGGTTGTACCAGATGCAACTGAAGCAGGGGCAACAGCACCTAGGGCGGTGGTGGTTGTAGCACTAGCAGCGACAGAACTATCAACACTAGCTATAGCAGCAGTAGCAGCAGCGGAAGAACTGGTAGATGCAGCAGCAGGGCTGGCAGGTGGTGAACTAGCATCTACTACAGCGCCACCACCCCCAGCAATAATAACAGCAGCGGCAGCAGCAGTAGCAACAGAACTACTACAAACAGGAGATGAAGATGAAAATTGCTGAGAAGGAGTTGCGGATGCAGATGAAGACGTTGTAGGTGGTTGTTGTTGCTGACTCGCAGCAATAGTCAGCCCCGAACAACTACTGCCAAACGACGATGAGGGGGCATGGCTACTATTGTTGAAATTGTTCACCTTGTCGTCGCCGCTGTCATCTGTGGTGGCAGGTTGTGGTGTTGCTTGTCCAATGGCAGTTTTTGTCGTCGAAGAAGACTTCCTGCTGCTGTACGGTGGCGACGAGCGTCGTCGATGCATTGTTCCTTGGCCACCAGAATTATCTTTGTTGTCCATGTCGTCGTGGTGGGGTCGGTTATTATTTGAGGCAGCTCCATTGCCAACTAAGTTGCCTATATTTCCACGGCCACCATTTGCAGTAGCAGAGTCTATGAGGATTTTTGTTGCGGCGATTGCATCGTCATCATCATCAACATCCGAACTGTCACTGTCGATGCCGGTGAAGTTTTTGTTGTTTGTGTTTGTCAAAATAAGCGGAACACTTGAGCTATCTATTATTCCGGATTTGCTCATTTTATATTTTTTTATTTTTTTTTCTAAACTTTAATTTGCATTTATAATAAATTTAACATATAGAAATTCTAATTGATTACATTTTGTTTTTTTTTTAATTATTTTTTTTCTCTCTTTTTTAGTTGGATGGAATTATTGTATTTTTTTTTTTTTATTTTTTAATGTAATTAATTTAATTTTTAGTTTTGAACTTGTTTTACGTAATTTTAATCTTTATTTATTTTTAGCACTATTTGGAGAAATATTTAAATTATTTTAAATTTTTTAGAAGATTTTATTAAAAAAAAAATATTATGCATTTCTGAAGACAACAATAAAAGTGGTTTATATTTTTTTGTAATAAATAAGGTTAACACAAAAGTTAAACAATAAAAAAATTATAAAATGTTCTCCTGTTTTATTAACCTTTTATGATGTATTAACTGTGGGACTTGTGTATGGTATTTAGTTTGAATACACAGAATGGGAAATTATTTACGTCTTAAGTTTAAATATAGATTTGATGAATCATTTAATTTCATATAAAATATTATGTTCGTTTAAAGGTTTCATGAAAATTGGCATATACACAGTAATAGAAGATATTGGATCTAGATATCAATTTGTATTTTCTTTTTTCCATAAGTATCATACCCTTTAGGGAAAAAATTCTCTTGAGTAAATCTTGTACGTTTATGGAATTTTTAAAGAATAAATCGATACGGAGTTATATTTTTTTTTATATTAAATATTTGTTTTCTTAATCAGCTAGATACCTTCAGGTGAAGAAAAATTTGTTCAACAAATATCTACGTCACAACAACAAAAAATGGTATCTAGATTTAAGCTTTTGGACCGACAATAGGATATGAAATGTATTTTCCGGTCGATTTTTTTTGTACCTACATACTTCCGGAAATAATAAATTGTTTCCTGGAATTTAGACAGAGTATATAACCAGGGAGGATTAATGTTTTTTTTGTTGTTATTGTCAGAACTTAACTCCGGTGAAAGGTTTTTTATTTCATACATTTATCAGAAAATAAACCCTTTTTTTGGGGCAAAAAAAAAATATCAATGACTCGGGATATTTTAGGGTTAACATAATACTTTAGTTATATGAGTTTTGTTTTCTTAAGGTATAGATACCTTTAAGCTCACATTTAACCAAAAACTTTTCAGAAAGGATGTTTCCTTAGATCATAAAACTATATGATATCATTGATATACATAAATTATTCTATGAGGTGTGAGTTTAGAATATTAATTTAGTATGCTATTGAACTTAATTTGTTAATTTGTGGGTGTTAAGGCGCACCTAACAATCACTTCTTAAAACCGACTATCTAAAAAATTATCTGATAGACGTTACGGAAAATTGGAAAAGGTATACTTTTAGGTGCTTTAAAAGTTGAAAAGTGCAATAGTCTCAACAAATTTAATGTGACATGAGACGTTCTCGAGATATGGCCTAAAACACGTTTTTTAAAATGGCAGCCAATTTAGTTAACTAGAATTATTTGTCTACTATCTGTCAAAGATTTTACACAGATAACTAGCTCAACATAGCATTTAAGCAGGTATTGAGGGTACATAGGAAAAAATGTGTGCTTGGATCCAATTAAAAATTTAAAGGAACTTTTTTGCTTAATTTTCATGTAAGACACCTAATTCTTCAATAGGGATTTTTATCAATATTTGGAATTCACAAAAAGATTTACTTAAAGATAATAAAAAATGTTTTTGGTTAACGGCGAAGGGTTAAACATTTGAGTCCTCTTAGAATTTTGCTCAGGTGTTCAAAACTAACCTAAAATTTTTTCCGATATCATTATTTGTTGATATATTTGTGAATATAGACAACACCGTGTTTTGTCATTTAATTTTAAAAATGTAATGCAAAAAAAAATCATGACAATTTAAATTTTCGGTTTGTGCTTATTTCTTGTTTGTTTGTACCAACAGTACCTTTGAACAAAAAAATTAAAAGTTGACATAAGCATCTTCAGAATTCTTTTCCTTTAATTTCATTGCCCATTTAAAAAAAAAAAACTTTTCAAAACACACCAAAAAATCGTTCAATTGTTTTCGAATACGTATTTTATTGGTATTTTGTGCAGAATATTTTGAGTGACATTAATTTTGCTCCATTACTTTAATTTTTGAAGGCTTGCTTATTTTTAAATACCTGTTGAAAATGAAAGCAAAAAAGATTTAAACGAAATTTCTGGAAATAGTTTGCTGAATAAATTTGATGCCAGCCAGCTTCTGTGGAAAATATATGGAAAATCATTAGCTGCGGTGTTCAGATAATACCCTCAATTTACAGTTAATTTTTTATTGGAATCCGATTTAGGGCGAACCTCACCTACCCTTTCACTTGGCTGAACTATTAAAACAAGAATAAGGGATATGCTGATAAATCGATGCTAAGCCTCCATACTTTTAAAAATGTATTTAAGAAGTCCGATTAGCGAGAATTAGGCCCAGGGCATTTGGCTTATTTCCCTTATTTCAGATTTTCAAGTGATGCCCATAATAAATTACAATGGGCATATTCATAGTCAAACTTAAGAACC
This sequence comes from Syrphus vitripennis, assembly GCA_958431115.1. NCBI lineage: Eukaryota > Metazoa > Arthropoda > Insecta > Diptera > Syrphidae > Syrphus > Syrphus vitripennis. Next base: position 95,866,052 of record OY288109.1, read on the forward strand.
GAGTCCAACAGGCCTTGTAAAGAATTTGGTAGCTCTGTTAAGTAAAAATCAGAATTCTACTACAATTTTAGTACTATTGCCTGTCAATCCATTGAAATCCAGTACATTTTTTTGACAGATAGAAAAAAAACAACTTTGTCAAAGAGTCAACCGTTTTTAAGGATTGAGTTCTAGTTTATCTTTTGGACCCAGGTGGTTGATTTTATTCATAGACAAATTGTCTATGAATAAAATTTTATTCATAGACAATTTGTCTATGAATAAAATCAACCACTTGTCAGATGACTATGAATATGCCCCAATATGTTGATATTTTTTGTTCCTTAATTTTCAATAAAAATTCGAGGTTGAATTTTATATTTTTCTTGCATCCATTACTTGACCTTTCCCATGCAATCCAAAAGCTCCCTACCTCACTGGATTGTAATTATAATGTGAAATCAAGCAATGCAATCACAAAATGTCTCTAATTAGACAGGATTCTTGCACGATATCTGATCCTGAAAATTGATAATGATGAGCCACCTGTGCATGGTTGGCCTTATGATGACGACAAAAATAGCGTCAAACTAATTAGAAAGTTTTTTTTTTTTATTTTTTTTTGTCTTTCTTCTCAGAATTTTACCTTTGGCAATTATACCAAGAAAATGGGAAAATTCACAAATTAAATTAATTATTTTTTTTTTGTTTTATTTTTGTTAAAGGTTCATGTACCTCTTTGTGCTATGTATATTTTGTATAAAATCAAAGAAAAATTTCAACTTTATTATTCATTGTGATTGTGAAAATCTTAATGTACATAATTGCTATTCCATTTTGATGATGAATTTACAATGAAAAGGTTTAAACCGTACATACCTAGCTATTTCATTTGGAAATTTATAATGGAAAGCGTTTAAGACACTTCAACAATGTCTTTCAATTTGGGAATTGTGATTTAAATACAGCCAAAAAATACTTGAGTTTGCATTTAATTATTTTTGATAAAGGAATTGTAATTAAATGATGGAAATATTTTAACCAACAATTTAGTTTTGAAATGAATTTTGGATATTTTGTATTTGATTAAACTTGTAAAATCAATGTGATTTATTAGAAAGAATAAAGAACATTTTGAGGGAGATTAAAATTTCACAAGATTAATTGATTCAACCAAGAGCCCACAGAAAATTTGTGGGTGTGATAGTTAATCAAACATAAAGTATGTGGATCGAAAGCTTTTGGTTAGGCTTATAATAGAATTGAAAATCTTGCAATCCCTGGTCGCGGCCAACGCTGCCAGGCCATTTGAGAGCACGTTCTAAACCAACTATGTGAGTTGGAATGTTTAACAATATTGTGTAGTTTAAGTCAATTGCTTATCTAGACACCCTGATTATAAAATCGTAGGTCCAAGCCCGTTTGCTGGCGGCCAGCTCAGTGCCGTGCCAGACCGTTTTAATACTCGGAAGTACCAAAAAGATATCGAATAAGATACGGAAAAGAAATAGAGTATAACGATTGGATCGGTACAAGAAAATTACTCCACCAGAAGCGAGGTCCTATTCCACCAGTTTTTGGATAAGGATAAGAAATAAGTTACCTGTTAGGAAGAGCGAATCAAACGTTCAATATAAAGCAAACATCTTTGTAATCATTCATTTTGAGATTCGAATTTTTGTGTTCGTAAATAAAAACTCCCTCTTTTCGAACTTTAAAGTTCAGGTTTCCCTTTGTATATGAAAACTATAGTACTATCATGGTGGAAGTCGAATGGGGCGACATCTAATTTACCTATGCAACCCTTATTCTTTTTTTTTTGCGGAGAGCTTATGGAGGTTTTAAATGATATTTATTGATATTTTTTGGATGCAATAATCCAAAAAATAGTCTACTCTTGCCCCTACCACCAATTTTCGCCGCTTAAAGACTCCCCAAATCATATTTTACACCTCACATTTTGCAGCGCCACCACCAGGACCTCTGCAACCCTAAAAAAAACTCGCCATGATAGTACTATAGTTTTCATATACAAAGGGTTTCCTAAATATTTCCATTCCATTTTGTTCCATTCGAAGAAGACACAACCAATAAGACAAGATCTCGAATGAGGTCAAGATTATTCTTGGTGACTTCAACATCAGATTTGGAAATAAGTATATGATATTTGGTTCGAAAGAGTCGGTGGACATAGCCTGCGTGACGAAACTTCCAATATCAAATACAAGATGGTAGGTTTCATCACCTTGCATGATCTAATCATATGTGGGATATTTTGAGTTAGAGTGCACATAAAGTCATGAGTCTCGGTGAATACTGGCCTTATTCTTGAGTCGGTCTGGCGTTCATAAGGCGTGCAACAGAGACGTTCGAGTGGTGGCAATAGTTTTATGCCAGGTCTTTCACTGGTTTATTTTTGGATTGCGTAGTTTTGGAATTATTTTTGCACCTGATTTGTATTAGTTTTATTTCCAACCACAACTGTTAGTAAAATTTAACTAACTCTGGGGGATCCCAAAGAAATACTTCTCTAGGCTATTAAACGGTGAAGATCAGAAACACTATACCTACTAGAGGAATAATTGCCACCTGAATGCTATAAACCTAAACGGCACAAGGCTGTTGAATAATGGATCCTACGAATCGAGCTATTGAAAGCAGCGCGGGGTGACTTTGTAAGAAACAAAGAAGACGAGTTTTACGTGAGCACCTACCATTACGGTCTATCCCACGGCAGGCCTATTCACATATCGGGGTCGACTAAGTTTGACCAACAACCCAGGGAATATGGTTCACGTTTTGCAGCACGCTCACCCTCCTTGCCGAGAACCAAAGTCTATCTGCACTTCTTGTACCCGAACCCAACAGAAAATTCAGATACCAATTGCTGACGCCATTACCACGCCAGCACGATCTCCCCGAAGAGGGAGGTCAGTAGATAGACGAGGCTGAAGCCTGCGGACCAATCTATCTCCCGTGCTACCGGATGTTCACATTTACATTTAAGCTTCGCTGTCCGGTCACACTAGTCTTTTTTTGTATTTCAAAAATATATTGGATACTTCTTAGACTACTGGTTAGACGCTGCAACGCCCTGGGAGCCATTACCATATTTGTAAGGAACAGTAAAACTTCTTTATTGGAAGCAACATTGTCTCTACTGATGGTGGAATTGAACTAGATGTTAACAGCCGAACTGCAAAAAATGGAGAGACAACTCTATTAGCTACAATTTTTTGTCCTTATTGTTAAATACGTGATTTTTTTAAAGGTTGAAGAGCACTTGAAAAACACATCCGCTTTCACACGAAAGATACAAGCGTTCGTTAATAGATGGCAGAGAAATATTTTGAGAATTTCCTGGTTCATCCCTTTCTCTAATGATGAACTTATGAGAACAGGTCAAGGAGCCATTAATTCTATATGACAATAAGCCGTACGTTCCAGTGGATTGGCCATATGCTTGGAAAGGGTAACGAGAGCATTGAAAGTTAAGCGATACAATGACACTGTTTCACGCAGGTTTCACGAATGGGTCAACCTAGAGGTACTTGAGCATAGTTTTTTCACCTTCGTCGAATGTTTCATTTTGATCTGAGAAAGCATTTATTCTAATAACAGTTAACTGGTAGCAGTTATTGATATATCATCCATCTCTTCTATAGAAGGCATGGAAGCATGGACTTTGAATAACGTACAAAACTTGTTTTTCAGAAAGGTTGAGGCACAAGAAGTGTACGCAACAGAGGAAAAATCTCCTTGAAGAGCATTAAAGGCTCCAAGAAATGGCCCCAATTCTCGTGAGAACAACTCCTCAGTCCTCATTTTTTTCAATATTTCGCAATATTATTGCTTTTTGTGCCAAAGGTGTTTCAATTAGTTATTTGTTGTTGTTTTTCTCCTGGGACTATATCTCAAGGACAAAGATTTTAAACATTAACCCAATTTAGAAGACCTTAAGCAGTAAATCACTGACTTTTATCCATCGAAATGTATAACCAAATCAAATCAATAAAAATAAATCGTTTTCTTCATAAGTTATAGCTTTCGATTATATTTATAAATCCTCTATAATAATTCATCATGTCACTCAGCTCTGCTAAACCCCTTTCAATTTTAGATATATTTGCCGAAAAGAAAAATCAATTATCTAGTCTAGGTTTTTTTGGGGGATCCAATTTTACTTCTGTAATATTTTTCCATCGTTTGACGAGTTGTTTGGGGGTTTAAAATGGTGTAGCTCTAAGGACATTTGGCAAATTGTCATTATTATTAACAATTGTAACAGTTCTAAGAATTCCAATCATTGTGTTTCTGTTTCAAATGTAATGGACATTATTTCTAGATACACGTGTTTGAGAAATTTGCCAAATGCAGCAAGCCAATATACTTCCGAATGATTCATCAGACAAAGGACAACAAAACACAACCTATGTATATGTTAATTCAAAGAAGCCTTTTCATGTTAAATCAAAGGACACAATTAGGGTTGGTCCCTTTGTCCCATTTAAAGCCACAAATCACAGTAGGTAATTGTTTATCAATAGCTGTATTTCCGATTTGATTTGATTTGATTGAAAAATTACACGTTCTTCGTTTTCCTCTGCAATGCATGTTTACTTCATTTTACTGTCTGAGTCTGCAAGTATTAAAAAAAGTTGTTGATGTAACCAACAAATAAGGATAATGTCCCAGACACATGGACCATTTGTTTTAATGAGCAATGTGACAGTCATTATTATTTCCTGTCGAGAATCAAAGCAAAATATCATCATGTGTATTGGATAAAAATGGCGATGCCAATGGCTTATAGGGAATTCCAACTAAGTACAGCAAATTTTCTAAGCTTAATGGAATGTGTGTAAGAAGGGAATACAAAAAATTGTTGGCATTTCAAATAACTGTACTAAAAAAGAAATCTCGTTTGCTTAAGTGCCCCATCCATGCATGATTGTGCGGGAACTATTCATGCACGCAAAAATGGAATAAGTTACGAATAATGATGCTCGGTTATACATAGTTTGATAGCTGCATGCAGTTTTGCACATTTCTTCTAGAGCTGAAACCATTTTGAAGAAAATTGAAAAAAAAAACTGCAGCATTAAAATAAAGAAGGAAATTTATTCTAAGTGTATTAGGTGCGGTTTTCGTAAATTGTTTCGATCACTATTCGATGAATTGGAATATATGGAAAGTTGTTCGAAAGAGTTAACATTTTAAGTTTATTATTAGATGAGGTCGAATCTTTTAATATTTAAGTAATATGTGAACTGCAGTTATTTTAATAATTCTAGTTGATGTTATTGATACGATATTCGAGGGAACTCAAGTGATGGCCTAGCATTGTATACCACTGAATCTGCTATGGGTTGCACTAAGACAACAAGGAGTTCTGCAAATCTACGTCTGGATGATAATGCAAATTTACTGGAAAGAAAACGAAGTTAAAACCGTCCGCAGGAGTCATCGCAGAGTTCCCAATTTAATTACAGCCCTTGACTATCTGCTTGAGAATAAGGTGACGGGACCGACAGTGAATCAGTGGTACTTTACTGGCGATGGAGCGATCAAGTTCATTTTAACTACCCAATCACCTTTTGGAAGAAAAGTCCAAGTTGTGGTGATAAAGCAACAATAAAAGCAACTAATGCAACAGAAAAGTAGCGATTAAGGCAATGTAAGAATAAGAAGATCCTGTAGCCTTACAGCTTAAAAATATCGAAAGATCTTGCAATCGAAATAAGATCTTAAATTAATTTAAAAAATCGAAACATCTCATTTAGAATGAAGGTATTAAAGTATCACGTAGAGTGAGTGATCCATAGACCGAAATCCAAAATTTGTTTCTTATTTATGTAACACAATTCAAAAAAAATGTTTGAAGTTGCCGAGAACTTCGTTCAGGTGGGCGATGGAAAGATCCAACCTGGCAAAGTTCCCAAATCTGGTTGATCTCGGCAGCCTATATCGACATACAATTTTTGAAAACTGCTGTTTCTTTACGAAATTGGGGAAAAATGGATGAAGTTTTACATTTTTCGAGAACTACTGTTATTTTTAAGTCATGGGTCTCAAGGGAGTCAAGGGGATGAAGTGTAAGTATTGCCAAAAATATTTTTTGAATTTATTTTTTTAGGAACTAATTGACCTACAAAGTATCTTGTTTTAGCAACTATAAATTTGTTTCTCAAAAATTCGGAAGCTGTGGAAAGTTAATGTCACCAACCAAGAACAAGTACATATACCTTGTGGAGCTGGCAAGTAGAAAAGTCAGCCATATGACACTACAAGTAAATCATCTCTCTCATTTTTTTGTTCGTTTTTACTAAATGTAAGTTTCACTATGGTTCATTTCAGTGAGTTACACTCAGGAGTCGTATTCAGAAGAAAAACTATACGAAACTCAACAAAAGGGAAAAAGTTGATATTATGAGTGCACCCGGTGGCATACTTTCCTGAAGGCAAATTAGGCAATCATTGCCTAGGGCAGTTTGGAAAAAAATCCGTATACAGAATTGACTTCCATACAGATTGAAAATAAGTTCTTAACTTCACATTGAATCTAATTAATTAATTAATTTTCAATCCGAACGAAAATAAAAAAACAAAATTTCTGAAGTAGAAAAAACTCTATGTTTCCTGGTCTCTTTTGTCATAGGTCAATCTTTATGTGATAAGTTCCACAACTTCATTGATTAAAATGTCTTGTTAAAATAAAGTACTAAATATTCAATAGGGACTTTAAAGCAAGAAATTAATTATCAAATGCTTTCAAAACCGCCATTATTCCTATAAAAAAAATTTCAACAAAAACATTTAATATTAATTACATATATGTTACCTACTGTGTAGGGATACCTAAAAATTCTTCTGGCTTTTCTTTTCATCAAAAATTATATAGACAAAAAAAACGGAAAATCTTAAAATACAACTATACAAGTTAGTTCAAAAGATGAAAGAAGCTTAAAATCGGTTTAGTAATTCTGTCAAAGTAACAAAGAAAAACATACACAATCCCCAAACAGACACACGCGCACTGTAAACAATTGTGCAGACAATTTTTTTTTTTTAACATTTCCTTACTATGTAGGTTGTCGGTACAATTTTTTTTTTTATTTCAGAGTTAAGTTAGTGCAAATTCTGCAATTCAATGTTTTTTTTTTTGTTCAAACAAAAGAATTTATTTCTTTGTTATTTTTTTTGTGGGATTTTCAACATTGTAAGTTTTCCAACATTTTTTGGAAGCTATTTCCCCAAGAATATGTACATCACTATTAAGTCATTCATAAAAAAAAAATACTTCTTTAATATTTAAGCTACTTTTCTTTTTATATGTAGCTCCTTAGGTTTTCCCACAAATCTTATTCAATTTAGATACCACTGGTGTGTTGAAGATTTTCTACAAAAAATAAGCAGTGGAAAGTGAAGAATTTATGGTACCATTGGAATAAATATAATGTCGAGTGGTATAATTTATTGATGTTCTATAAATTTCTGAATTTTCAAATGTCACCATTTATTTTATTTATATATATCAGAGTCGTCATCTACATATATCAAGAGCTTAGCTTTCTAAGCGTTCACTTTTACTGCTAAACATTAAGGGATGAAAACATAAAATAGAGATACCCTCGAAAAGAAAATAAATCCAAACAAACTTTGAATACAAAAAGAAAAATTGCACAGCACCTTGCTTATAGCCTGCAATCCTAGAGGTAGGTAGCTAAAAGTGTTAATTTCTATAAATATATAATTTTATTGTGGTCATTCCCAGAAAAAAAAATAAAACAAAAAAAAAATTGCAACCACATTTTATCGATTTTCAGAAATGCATATAGACATTCGAATACAAAAAAATGTCTGTCACTCGAGCTATGTGTATTCAGAGAGGTGAGTTGAGTTAATTTTAATATACAAGAAACAGAATGATAGTTATAAGTAAAAATGCGTCTAGGTACACACTAAATGGTTAAAGAGTGTATTTCCGAACACCAGCACTACATTATATCCTTTTACAGGATCACAAAAACAATATTTTGCAAATTTACAATTTTTTACAAACAACGTTGCACTCGAAGAATTTTCATTTTTTATTTCACTACAACAACACTTAAGGAGAACATTTTATTTAAACTTTTTTTTTTTTATTATTTTCTCTTAATTTTGAATTGAATTATTTTTTTTTCACTTGTAAAGCCGGTTTTAGATGAACATCATCGTCCTTAGATGACTGAATTTTGAACATTAAATTTATATTTTATTTATTTGCATTGTAAACAGAGGGGGAAATTATGATAACAACAATTTATTTATAAATTAGAATGCGATTGCAAAAAGAAAGAGGGCAACTGGCTCGGTTTGTTTTTGGTTCATTTTACAAAGCGTAACCCGTAAGGACTATTGAGGAATCCTTTGAAATAAACAGAAGCAACCATCAAAAACTGGGGATGCTATAAAAATTTATACTCTCTCGCTGTTCGTCCTAATTTTATTTGTATACATTCTGTCTCTGTGTCTCTCTCTTAATGCAGGGAGAGAAAGCTCTAATGGAAAGCTTTAAACACTTCCCTTGAGGCCATGCATGACTAGAACACCCATAACAGGCCCTTAATATATTACACTCGTATGTCGTATCTATACAGTAAAAAGACAAAACATAAAGAAACTCATTTTTTTTTTCTTGATTGTTTAGAACTTTTGCCATAAAATAAAACTATGAATTAAAAAAAAACGCAAAATGGTTAAAAGTGTGTTAGGCCTGGTGAAAGCAGTGAGCTTTTCCTAGTAAACCGTTGAGTTATAACCTCGTTACAGTGTTTTTCTTTTTTTTTTTTGTTATTTGAGACATATTTTTCGGGGGTTGATTTACATAGCATTATACATATGTAGGTACAATTAAGTTTGTGGTGATCTATTTGCTAAAGTTGAATGCGCTATCGACCCTAAAATATTCATTGTAGTAGAAGAGACACAACATACATTTATATCATAGAGCAAACTATTATTGTGGGTGGTTGTGTTATAGCTGCATAATCAACGAACAATAGCTAAAAGATAATTTATCATGGAAATTATGTCCTACAGCTATTAAAAGTCAGTTTGTTGGTTTGGTGGGAGTAGAGTTATATGCTTTTGTTCTTCCATCCTATTTTCTACTTGACCGCTATTATTCAGCTAATTGAACGAAAGAAATAAAGACAAACAAAAAAAGCATTGTTCTACGCGCCATTTTTTTTTTTTTTTTTTGAATTTTTTTTGTTGTTGTGTAAGTCTTCTCTTTTAGTTCTCTTGGGGGAAAGATATACTGATGGTAGAGTGCACCTACCGGATGAGTTCATTTTAAAGGTCGATGATGGGAGTCAAAATCGAAACACTTGGTGAAACAGTGTTGTTATACACGTGCCGAGAAATTTAAGGAAATGATTTTTCGACTTTCTTTTTGAAGAGCTGCATTTATCTTCGTAAAAATTTTCATATTGAAATGTAGGATCAATTTGGTACCACTTTTGGCCTAGTAGCACTAGCATGAACTACCTTACCATTTCATCAGCTGTCAACCTACCTATTAAAGAAGATGCAGAACAGAGCTCGATCTCTTTTTCTTTTCCACACGGCTCAGCTCATCGTTCTTTCACTGACATTCACAATAGAATATTACTAACTTTTATTTTATACCTATTTTTTTTTTGTAAATATTTTAATTTTATTGAATTGTTAAATAAACCGAATTATCTAAAAGGTGACTTAATCCCACAAAAAATGAAAGGAAAGAAAATTTTAAGTAGGTAGGTACTGTACTTTTTTTGTTGAAAATTTTTTGCTTGCAATATTTTTTTTCAATACAAAGGAATAATCATTTTTTACAAAATCTGAGACTTGCAATATAGACCAGTTTGAGGCTCGTTTCGGTCTAGTTTCGAGAAACGAGATAAGTCTAACTTTTGGGCAACTGAGACGAGAACGTAGTGAGACTGTAATTTTTAGACCGAGACTTACTGTGAGTCTCGAGCCAACGCCATCCAGTTGCGTACCTCAAGACTTCGGGTGTCCTAGCCTACGCCACCTGTCCAGCGTAAGCATGGTCTACCACGCTAAACGATAGCAACATAGAATGTACCATAAAGGACTTTCCGAGCCCTGCCCAGTCTACCGGGCTTAATATTTGTCACTATGTCTGTTTCAAGGTAGATTGCGCACATTTCATGATACGGAATCGTCTTTCTTCACATATGTGGCTAAAAATTCTCCTTAAGACTTTTCTCTCGAACGCGGTTAAGATATCGGAGTGTCTTTTGCTAAACACCCAAGTCTTGGATCCGTACGTGAGTACTGGCAGGACCATGGACCTGTACATAAGCAGTTTTGAAACTATGGTGGGATTTCTGGATTTGAAGAGCTTTGTGGGACTATAGAAGGCTCTGTTGGAATTGAGCAGCCACCCGCGTAGCGAAAACTGTTTTTCGCTAGTTGTAACGATCAAGGAGCCCTATCAAATAAAGTTTCCCTTCTCCCAAATAATTGGTATGCCCAGATGCACCCTTATGTTGTCCTAAACCGACAGTTATAACTACTCTTGAACTGCCTTCTATGTTTATAGAAAAAACACTAATGGCTTGCACTCTGTCTAGTTCAAGCTATTTGTTTGTGCTTGTTAGCTTGGTGAAAAAAAAGGTTAACGGAAGTATAGATTGATTCAACATTTTGAAGAATTTTGAAAAAGGTGAAAAAGCTCGTAATTGACTCAAATGCTGTTGGATATAATTTACATTAGATTTTTGTCATTTTGGATTACAAAAAATCTTCGGAAGAGTAGTTTATCTATTTTTATAATAGTAGAATTTCTAAATTGGTGTAACCTTGACCAGTGCATAATTGATATTCAACCCCCGACAGACACTCATAATAAAAAATAACTAAATATGTTCATATAACAACGCTGCTCGGGATTAAGTTACCAATCTCCTCTTTGACGCTAGCAAAAAAAAGCTCTTTCAACTAGTTTACTTTTTCCTTTCAAATTTGTGCAAGGATATGAGCTTTATATACATATACAATATACAATAATTATACACAGTACCAGCATACACAGGGTGAGTAAAATATTCAATATCCGGCAAGTATGAGGAACATATTTTCAAATCAAAGCCGCATTTTGCCTTTAAGATATGAGCGTTGATTTTTTTTTTCTGTTTGTTTGTTCATTATTCATAGAAAAATGATAATTTATTCTTGTGCTAGCTTTTGCTCTTTTGTGCGAGCAGATACGTTTAATAATAATAAAAAAAAACAGCAAAAGAACAAAGACAAAAAAAATATGTATCGCTAGGCTATGTGTGTGTTGAAAAATTGAATGAAACTTAAGATGCTATTATTTTTATGAGATGCGCTTTTATGTGTTAATTTCGACGCTATAAGGAGATTCGTGTCGAATCAATGGCGTGGAAGTGGAAACTTAGTGGTGAGTAAATTAATTGTTATAAAAAGAAGAACAAAAAAAAAAAAAGATGAGTTGAAATGGGTATGGAAATAGTTGGATGCAGAAAGAAGGTAGATATCTCTATGAATATTTATAGTCATGGAGAATGTTTAACCAAGCGAGAGAGGTTTGTTTTAAAATTTAAGTAGGTACTTAGCAATTTATCGAGGTTTAGAAGATAGGTACCTATTAAACCTTTTACAAACATTATATTTTCTTGATTTATGTTTTATGTCTACATAAGGTCTATACAGAAGATTGGGTACTAGGTAGGTGTATCTATTTCTTGTGCTTCCTTGTTGCCGATTATTATGATAACCTCTCCTACTTCACTGTTTCACCTGTGGGTTTTCCTTTCCTTAGAGGTCGTCCTCAGTTTTTTGTAATGTTCGAAGGTTGAGGCCACCTAAATGCAGGTGTCCTTGCATTAACTTATTCAAGGAATTTAGGTCTGCTTCTACTTAGTGATTGCCTTTTAAAAGGGGTTGTCCGGGCATGTCTTTATTAAAAAGGGTTTTCCAATAAGAGGTGTTATTTTGATATTTAAAAAATGCCATTTTGTGAGATAAAAGATTGGATGTTTCAATGGAAAACAACATCCGCCAAAAGGCCCCCACGGCTACGCTTACACAGCAATATCTTTGTCATGAAATTTACCATCGCTAAATCGCAAAGTGGCTGTTGTATGCCCTCAAAAGATTCATGAATTCCATTTTAGAGGTCTTCAATCGACACTGAGCTGTTGATGATCGGCCGGCTTGAGTTTCTTTGTTAATTGAAATTTATAAGCCTTAAGACCTAAGTCTTTATGCAAAATACGGTGTAATGAAGTTTGTGGAACGCCCGATTCCAAGGAACGACTAGGAATAGACAAACCTGGGTTTTCTTCAATACTTTTGGCTACAGCAGCAATATTCTCGGTTGTTCTTGAGCGACGTGCACGGGTTTTATTCTTCACATCGCTTACTTGTCCCGACAGCTCAAATTTTTCCACCAATTTCTGAATCGCGAGCCGACAAAGGTGCTCCACAACGACCAAAAAATATTTTAGTTTTAAGTACGGTTTCTCTGACATATTTTCAACTTTTTTTTTGTGAATTTTAATAATTTCATAACGTTGTTGAACGGTTTGTAATCCTTGAATTCTATTTGAAAAATACAAACTACATCGAGAAGTTTCCACAAATGTCAAGGGTTTCTTAAACTGTATCAGAAAATATAGAAAAAATTTAAAAGCTTGAAAGGTAAAGTTTTGAAATGACAAATCAAGAAATTTAATTGACAACAGAAATGGGTTTGAAAAATGATTTTCACAAAGAGACATTATTAATAGTCAGTTTCAATTTTTTTCAACAACGCTTCCAAATTGAACAAATTTTGAAAATCAAAGTTTTGTTCGAAATACGTATCGCGCACTACGTCCATTATACAATGAAGCTCACTTTTGGTTGAATGGCTACGACAATAAGCCAAACGACTGTATTTGGAGTGAAGATGTTGAGACACCGTTAAATCCAGAAAAACTTTCTGTTTGGTGTGCTTTATGTTCTGGTTGAAGCACGATGCGCCGCTACAACCTAACAGTCAGTGGTGACCGCTATAGAGCCATGATTAGAAGAAGAAGAATTGAACAACCAAGATGTGCAGGCGCTGTGATTTCAACAAGACGGATCAACATGTCATACAGCTCGAGCTACAATAGATTAATTGAAGGAAATGTTTGCTAGCCGCATATTTTTACGTTTCGCTCCCGTGAACGGGCCTGCAAATCGTTCAATAAGTGAAGTCCCTAGTCCACGCCGATAAGACCGAAACAATCGACCGCTTGGAGGACAAAAATCGCCTCGTCATTGCACGGCCACAAATGTTGAAAATGTAATCGATAAATTACGCCCAAAAATTATTTAAAGTCAATTTCATGACAATTTTAAAACTTCATCTTTGTTTACTTCCATTTCAAAATTTTATACTTCCTAAAAAAAACACGCACGATTTTTCTAGAGTAAATTCGTGCGACTCCGTGTTGCATTTTAGTTTGCATAAAATTTTATATCATATTTAACTTTTAATTTTCTTGATTTAAAACTTTCTCAAGGATCGGATGGAAGTACAAAAAAAAAACTTTATCCTCAAGGTTTTTTCGTTGTTTCCCCATCAATTAAACACAAGCTATTGATTTTTTCGCTAAAAAAAAAAGAAATTATTATGAGTTTCATAAACTTCGTGCTAATTTTGAAGAAAAAAAAAACAAAAATTTTGGTGTAAAGAGAAAAAAGTGCTTAAGTAATGTTTTAACTTTCTACCCTTTTGCACTCACGTGTAAATATCCTAATAAAAAAATACAACTTTTCTTCAGTGAAGACAACGTCCCTTTGATAGTCCTTTAAATAAAAAAAATCAATAACCATTTTACACGAGAAGCAACAGTAGGTACCAGGTACCTCCTATATATATCTTTATTGATTTGCTTAAAGATATTATCTTTCCAATATTGTGGTCCTGTAATGGCCAATTTAATCCCATTGTTACCAATACTCGATGTGTCTTCCAGGTATATAGTATTATATTCAATCAATCGAAGTTTTGATGAACGTTTATCCATCTTATTGTTTCTTATTATTAGTTTTGCCAACTCTCTTAGCTTTTCCTATATAACCAGACATACATTATAACGTTATTAAGCTATAAAGCCGGTTGGAATTGCCACCACCAGCAAAATGAGGACACTTGTGTAACATCTGTGAGGTAATAAACACACATATTGTCGCTCCCTTGAATTCACAATTGTAAATCGAATCAAGAATATTTTTTTCTTTGGGCTTTTGCGTTGGAGATACGATTTAGGATCTTTATGGATAATTTTTGTAGACCACTGTAATTGAAATAGCTTGTTCTCTTTTTTGTTAATATTTTTAAAGATTTATAAAAAACTAAAAGAACATTGACCACATATTAGAAAACTCAATTTGGTGGAATGAATAAAATATAGATAAGGGGATTAAGATTTTTTCTAAGGACGTAGGTCAGTTGGAATAAAATATCTTGTCATTTGACCCGAAATTTGATTTTTGAAACCATTGAAGTGAATAATGTTGTTGTTGTTGAAATGAAAAGAATTAAATGTAAAACCCAAATTCTATCAACATTTTTATTAAATCGACACATATCCTTCGTAGGCTGTTGAATAAACCTTTTAGAAAAGAACAAACTCGTTCAGGGGCTTTTGTGATTGATTAAATGTGTGCAGGACCTAATGATGCTTAAAACCAAAAATACTATTGAGTTCAGCCGCTCGTTTCTGGGAGAACAGTCCCTTTTCAATATTTTTGGTATGACTCCGAAACTTCGCAGATAGAGATAGAAATAAGATATATTTTAATAAAAGAAGAGAATTTTGTTTCAGACCCAAAAATATCGATTTGGAGGCTAGAACCATTAAAAATCAATAGCATACGTTGTTGAAGGTGTGGCTTGTCGTTATTTGTAAGATAATTCTTTTGTTTTTATCAAATTACTTCTCCCATCTTAAAGCGAGAATTCGAAGTAATTTCTGCCATGACACAAAAAAGATCATTTATAGCAAAATAAATAAACTACGGTAGAAGTCACAATTTCCTCCCATAGCAATATTGTCCGCAAAATATGCAGTAGTTTATACCTCTTTACCAAAAAAAGTGAGAGTTAAATGTTAAGTAAAAATTACTCCATATTAAGTGGACTGTCCAACCGAAGCAATACGTGACTCTGGCACGGCAACAAGAGGAACCATCGTCAACAGGCCAGAAACTGACTCACGCAGACGATATTAACATCATCGGAAGAACCGAATAAGCTATAGGTACACGATTCCTTCATCAAGATCGAGCAGGCAGCACAAAATCTGGGGCTACACATTAGTGAAGGTAAAACAAAGTACATACATGATGGCGTTGAATGCGAGAGAACAGTTGGTCAAACAATCAAGGTAGCGGAACACGAATTTGAAGTGGTGCAATCCTTTAAATATATTGGCCGATAACAATATAGAAGCAAAAACACTCGGGCAGCTTCTCAAATGCAATAGAGCCTATTATAGTATGTCAAAGCTCTTCAAATCCAGAAATCTCACCATAACTTCAAAACTGCTGCTGTACATAACCATGTCTTGCCAGACTCACGTACGGATCCGAGACTTGGGTGCCTAGCGAAAGACTATCCGAACTCTTAGCCGCGTTCGAGAGAAAAGTCCTAAGGAGAATTGTTGGACCCATACGTGAGGAAGGACGATTCCGGAGACAGTACAATCATGAAATGTACGTAATCTACTTTGAAGAAGACACAGTGACAGTGATTAAGCTCGGTAGACTCCGGTGGGCAGGGCACCTATAACTCCCATGAGCGAAGAGGAACCGGCTCGGAAAATCCTTTCTTGTACATTCTATGGCAGACGGCATTGTGGTAGACCATGCTTACGCTAGATAGATGGCGTTGATCAGGGTGCCCGAAGCCTTGGGGTGCGCAATGGGATGGCTGGCGTCGCGTCTTCTCGAGACCGGGATAGGTGGAGAGTCTTGTTGAAAGAGGCCAGGACCGGAGCCTGGTTGTCAAGCCGATGATGATCCAACCGCAAAGGTTTCATTCGTAGTGACCATCTATAACTTCCACATTTCACTGCGCGTACATATTATATAAGTGCACAGACAATGTTTTTACTGTAGCTTTTAACTCCCAGTATTTCTTGGATTCTTTGAATTCCTCGCAAATTTTGCATTCTTGTAAAGAATTCAAAGAATCCAAAGAGGACGCGAACAATTCACCTGCATTGGCTTGCTCATCGTAAATATGTGTTTGTTCATTCTCTTCTGTTCAATATTTTATTCTGGTGTTTAAATTTCTATTTAACTCCTGGATTTCTCTTCAGACACGAATACAAGTGCTTTGGTTATAGTTATCTCATCATCTTATTTACTAATGCTAATCCTCATATTAAGTTACTCAAGCTTTGTTGACACAACGTAATGTAATTCCTTGTCCCTTGTTAAAAAAACATTTTACAACTATTTGCATTGGGACTTACATAAGTCCTCGTAACAGCAAAGTGAAAGTAATATAAAACGAAATGGTAGGTATGTTTGTATATTTATTATTCTTCTATTGGATCTATTTCATGTTTACCAACGCCATCAAAAATGTATCTATTTTATATGTGTATCTACAAATAACGTGTGTGTTGTAAATGATATATAAATGTACCGTAAGATTTCCGACTAACAGCTAACAGAACATAAAAATGGTTCCTTTGCTTGATTGCTTTGAAAATTGATACCTTTCAATATATTTACCGATTAAACGTTATCCAAGTTGAAATCTTTTCATCCTTCAATTTTGACGAGAAACGGAACTATAAGCTCTGTTAAAAGAATAATACGCAGCAAAATGATTCACACCACATTTGAAGTGTTGAACTTGATTGAATTTGATGACGATGAGTATTGATATATATATTCAGGATGTGTGTTATTATGGAACGGTACAGTATCAGGAGGTGAAGACAAACTTATCAGAACGGTTTTTTTGTTGTTGGTATTTTGCCATCACGCAACAAAAATTCAATTTAAGAAACCAGATACTTTGTACATAACCTAAGTGGATAAGCTGTATGATTCATATAATATGAATCCTTCGATTGGAATTTTTGTGAGACAAAAATTTGCAGCCTCGGGGTAAATGTCCTCGCACGAATATTATTTTTACGCTCATGTGTTGCGTGAAAATATTGTTCTACTATCAACATAACCTTTTTTATTTATTTGTCATAATAAACACGCACCTGATGGTACAAGTCTCACTAGACTTTTCTCCTTTTTTTATGGTTTTTGTTTTGAAACAAATGTTTTTTATGTTTCATACATATACACGAGTAGCTGTAGGTACTTGGAAAGATTTCAAGGCCATTGCTTTTAGTCCTTTTTTTTTTGCACGTACTTGAGATTTCCTTTTTTGTCTATGAAGAAATTCCAGGTTTCAACTTAAATCTTAATAAATATTTTTGTTGGTGAAAAGTTAAATCAAAACGTCAAAAACGGAAATTATGTTAGCAATTTAAGCCAATGAGCTTAAAGTATACTTTTAGGCGGTTTTTGTTTGAATTTAATTAATGTTGTTAAGCTTTTATCTTGGATGAAGGAAATTTTCTCGTTGGCTTAATTTCTTGTCATAATATCTATAAAGTTTGAAAAAATTAAGGAACATATTTTTAAATGCATTATAAACTTCATTAATGAGTTGGGTCTTTGAAGTCAAAATATTTGGATGAGAATATGAAGGAGCACGTATTTCATTGTAAATTTTGTAACCTTTTTTGTTGGACCGCACTGCACTGCAAAATAAACAAAAAAACTTATCTTTATCTTCACTTTTTGAATTTTTGAAATAAAAAGGAAGACAAACAAAAAATCACAAACGATTGCCCACAAGTATTTTCTTATTCAAAAAAAAAAAGATAAAAGTTAAGTCCTTGATAAAAAATACTTTTTGTTATACACAGTTGTTGGTATGTATGTATGTAGATGTACCTAAACAAGAATGTTCTCCATCAAAAATGACAAACGAAAAAAATCCTTGAAAATTCTTTGAGCTTTTGCTATTCTATTTCACTACTTATGCAAATATTCAACAAAAAAAAAAAAAATAAGGATAGGTATGACAGACCAACTTGAATGAAAAAGTAGCAGTCTTCGTTTTTGAACTTCTTAGATGCAATCTTGAATAGGTATAACGATATTAACGGAATTCTTGCGTCAAAAAGAATACAAACATACAATTGCGAGTGATGATGGTTACACACAATCATCTCTTTCTGTGAATTAATGTCGTTCAAATTAAATGTAAATACTTTCGTAGCGTAAGGTACCATCCACACCATGTATGTATACTTGAGTAAAGTTTCTGATCAAAAGTTTTATGTGGTTTTGGTTTTTTTTGGTGTTTTGTGTCCTTTGATGTGTATAATTTGTTGGGAAGAAAATTATCTTTAACCAAAAAACAAAATGTCAATATTGGATTTGCTTCAAGTTATTTTTGCGGTAGGAATTATTAATGTAGGCAGTTACACTTGTGGAATTAAAAAAGATAAATATAATTTTAATAAGTAATGAGTTGTGGTTTTGGAAAAAAATATAGTTTATTTTTTGTAACACAAGAAAAAACATTATTATAAAGTATCTAGCTGAAATGATGTAATAGTTTGTAACTTTTTTTACAACTTTGTTTTTTTGTTCTGGAAAATTTACATTTCAATGAAAATTCTTGCAAATTTATAACTTATTAGAAACTCTGAAAAAAGTTGTCAAAAAATTAGTTTTCGTTTTCTTTTGATGATGAAACGATCGTGAACATCAATTAGATTTGTTTCTTTAACTACAATACGGAGTGTGACCAATTATGTTTTGAATGATCCTTTTAGGAATTAAGCCTTACATTTGCAGTGTTCTTTATCTCAAATTTACATATAACCAAAATGCGTTAGGCAGTCAGCCATCAGCCAAATAGGGGGAATAACATGTAGCATACGAAAACATGCACGTGCCGTAATTATTCGGGACTTGTGGAAGTGTGATCATAGCCTAGGAACAATCCTTTAAAAGGTTTGGCTAGTATAATCAGACTAGTTCCACAGGTTGGCAATAGGTTAATTCCCTGTTCTGTAAAATTAAACGAATTACGAGACCATCAACAAGTCTCGGAAACGGACTGATCTCACGACGACAACCCTTGCAACGAAAACGGAATAACGATTTACGAGTTTTCTTATGGAACGTACGATCGCTCTATAGAGCTCGAGCTGCTCAGCAGCTAGCCGATACCCTGTCACAATATAAAGCTAGCAAAACAGCACAACAAGAAATTAGATGGACAGAGAATGGTGTTCTACAGAAGAAAGAATATGACTTATACTACAGCTGTCATACAAAACACCATGTCCTCGGGGTAGGCTTTCTGGTCAGCGAAAAAATTAAGTCTACCATCATCGGGTTTAACGCTCTAAGCGAAAGCGTAGGAGTCCTCAGAAGAAGAAAAAGAGACTTATTACGAAGAAGTCGAGAGGGCCCTCTATGCCTATCCAAGGTATGTTGTTAAAATCATCCTTGGGGATTTGAACTCAAAAATAGGTCGGGAGCCGGTATTCAGTCTTTACGCAGGCACCCATAGTTTGCATGAGAACACTAATGACAATGGACTTCGAGTTCTAGAATTGGCAGCATCGAAAAGCATGATCGTTGCGAGTACCAGGTTCCCGCATAATGATATCTACAAAGCCACCTGGGTATAACCTGATGGAGTCACTCGTAACCAAATTGACCACGTGTTGATAGACCGTCTCGCCACTACTCGAACTTGATGACAGTACGAACGTACCGAGGTGCCAATATCGACTCGGATCACTATCTTGTTGGTATGATTTTCCGAGGGCGGATTGCCTTCGCCTTTGCATCCGCCGATTAGATTCGAATCAACACGGCTGCATTCCGTAAATACCAGTAACACCTTTGGACGTGATTTAGAACTCACACTAGAACCACTCGATCCAGGGAGAGTAAGTCCTGGAGCCAGTATGCTAAGCGTAGATGAGAAGCGGACCTGCCTAAAGAACACTGTCATTAGTTCTGCCAACTCCATCTTAGGTAGCAGTCGTAGAAGCCGGAATGGCTGGTTTGATGATGAATGCAAGTTAGCGACTGAACATAAGAATGTTGCGTTAACCAAATTGTTTGTGCCGAAGGGGTACTTAATTTCTTAAACCAAAATTTTATTCAAATTCTTAAATCAGTTGTGGTAACCAGTGCCACATTTTGCACTCTTATAGCTATGGCTCTTTCCTGTACAGATGAACTTGAAAAGTGGAGCAGTATCTGAATAATAATTTTCTTAAAATTTTTTGAGACTAGTGCTTAGTACTAAGCACGGCAGAATAGAAATAATCTTTCATTTCTTTTTTAACCGAAAAACAAATTTTGAAAATAATTTAAGCAGATTAAATACACTTTTTGTATCTAGTAGGAAGCTCCTCAAAACTTCTACTGAATATTTGCACAAATTTTTCCTTTATTCAAAAATAATTTGTTTTCTTTATATTCTTCAATTTTAACTTTCAATTAACAATTTTGAATATTTTTGCAGTTCTTTAAAGACGAATATTCAAAATGGTTTTATCTATACTGCAAAAATATGTAGGTTTTTTAAGAACTTAACTGAACTCTACGATAATTTTTGGACCTTTTTTAGGGTTTGAAAATCGTATCACAACAGTGTTAATTTTTTGTATCTTAAAGTTTGTGATTTTAAATTAATATTAGCATTTAATTAATTAGGTTTTGTTTTATTAAAATCCATTAAGATTTAATAAAGCTTTTTAAATAAATACCAAGAGATATTTAGATATTCAAACCCATTAATTTAGATGATTCATTGCTTTCAAAAACGAATAAAGAATGAATACAGTTCATAGTCTGATAACATTTTGAATATTTGTCTTTTCAAAATCGCAAAACTGTTCAAAATTGTCAATTTCAAAACAAAAAAAATACATTTTATACAAATATTGAACATTTTCTTTTTTTCAGAACCACAAAGTTACTTAAAATTGTTTTAAAAAATATAAGAAACAGAAATTAAACTAATGATTTTCAAAAAATTATTTTTGTTTTTTTAAACAATTGACAACTTGAAAACGTAATTTTAGCTTAATTAAAATTTTAAGATTTGGCCATTTATATTTCTAAGATCTCAGAGATCTTCGTATTCTCAGAAATATAAACAAAAATTCTCATACAAATTTCTCAATTTTACTGTCAAAACTCTGATTCTCATACAAATTTCTCAATTTTACTGTCAAAACTCTGAGAATGAAAATTTTTGGATTCGATTTCTCAATTTTACAAAGTGATAGCTTTGACTTTTGAAAATAATTTAATTTTATTTGCTTTTGTATTTTTAAAAGGCGTCACAACAACAATTTTTATTTCTTTGAGAATTGTTGTTTATATTTCTTCCTCAATCCCTGTCATTTTCACTGAGAATATTCTCAGAGATCTTAGAAATATAAATTGGCCAATTGAGTCGAATTTGTTGTTTTTTGACGTTTTTTGCAAAGGCTATATGTCTGAAAAATATCGGTCGTAAAACAACAATGTAAAATTTATGATACATAAGTTTCAGTACCCAGCACTGATAAGGGCAATTGAACAAATTTATTTTCAGAGTTTTGTATTAATTCGTCTCATAGCACTTCTTAATATTTAAATTGAATATTTTAACATAAATAATCAACTATAGAACACCTAGTTGAATTTGCCTTGTGCACAAAACAATTAATATTTTTTGTAAGAACTTGAATCAATTTAGAAAAGAACGTATACGCCTGAGTGTACCATTAGTCTTTTCTTATTCTTACAAGTCAATTCTTAAAATAAAATGCATGGATGTAGTAGCTTTAGAACAAAACCAAAAAAAATAAATCAGATTTTTTGAGCAGATATGATGAAACAGGATTTTTTTCGTCATTGTAATTAGCGTTTTGATTAAAACTTCGAAATTTATTATTTTTTGTAGCCCAAAATTTATACTACTACTTGTAGAAGCTAGAAATACCTAATACTCCTGCCTACGTTAACAGTTATTATTTTTTTGTCAACTCCTTTTCTATATTTTCCTTTTCTCTTTCAACATTATTTTTTGCTTGTGCAAAACAATTAACTTCATGGTCAGCTAAATTGTAGTTGGCGTCTAGACAAGGACGTCAACTACACCTCTAACCTTTTACAGTTACTTACAACTGTTGGCAAACTATTCTAACATACTCAACTTTATTTTAAGTCTTAATCCCTTTGCTGCACGAGGAGAGACTACCTATTGTATGTTTGTTGGTAAGACAAACAAAAAAACACACGTAAGCTCATATATCCATATGGATCATTGCCAAACCAAAAATTAAAGTGTTTTTGGCGAGGACATTGTTCCCATGCTTGAACATTTGTAACAGCTTATAACTCTTCTCGAAATACATCTTCAGAGCCAACATCACATTTATGTGATGACCTCCAAAACGTGTAAGCCAACACATCAGGATGTCTTCTTAACTCAAACTCACATAGATACCAGAGTAAATATGGTCCACATTTTTTTTTTTTAAGGTGGGATAATATTGGGTTCCATTAACTCTTTTTGAGGTGGGTGCTGTGTGATGCCTATTTGGCCAAGAATAATTATTATTAATATAAAGAGATCTCTTTTTTTTTCAAAAATATTTCGGATTTCTGTAAAGAAAATGGGACACAAAATATTTGCCCTGCCAAAAAGATAAAAACAAAAATCAAAGTGAGTAGGTATCGTCAAATAAACTGCCAACAATTTGAAGTGCTTTTCTGTTTATTAAATTTTGTAGGTTGTGGAACAAGAAGAAGAAGAAGAATTGAAATTCAAGTTATAAATGGTATTTTTGAATCGATTGCATGTCTATAAATCATTCTTATTCTAATTTAAGATGCCATTTGTGGCTCATGTTCGTTTTACATGGATAGATATTGTTCGTGTTGGAGGGTTTATTTGGGGCTTGTGTCGACATGTCGCGTCGCCATTTTTTTTTTTTTGTAATTTAATTTTAGACAAGAATCAACATTTCTGAAAATAACTTGACCGCACTTTGTATGGGGTTTGTATTTGTATTTATTCAATGAAGTAATTTTGATTTCTTATTTTCCTTTTTAAATTATAAGCCTGTGGGAGGAATTTGATTTTGGTTAAAAGAAAAATGATGTTGCTATAATTTAGTTTCTCAACAACCTTACCTTTTACATCTTTTTCTTGATTGCAATCCAAAAATGGATGATTATTTATGATTCATGGATGTTTTCTCTCAAAATATTTCCTCAAGGACTAAAAATAAAAAAAAAATTAAACTTTCGAGCGGGACACATGTAAAGCCATGGCCAAATTAGTCAGAGAGATGTTTTTATTATTGATGAGTAAACAAGAGTTTGAACAGTTCCTTTTAGAGAATTAATCATAAATGTCTTGAGTTATGTTCCCGTCCCAAAAAGATATCAATAAAAAAGTTGAGAATTGGTTTTCGGAAGTCAAAGCATTTAATATGTAATCGATATGAAAACGTATTCAAATAATTTTCATTGGTTTCCGTTGAAAAATTATGCAGTTCTTGAAAGCACCTGGCCTTCTTATTTTAAAAGAAGTTTCATCCCCAATGTCTACAAATAATAATGGCATACAAAATTCAAGGGAAGTTTTGGAAATTCTTACAAAAATTCAACAAGATCTTTCAAAAATTTGATGAATTTTTTGTTTACTTTATCGTTTTTTTTTTGTGTTTACATTTTGCGGACAACAGAAGAGTTAAGTCTATGACTGGGACGTTTAGTTTATTTCAGTGATGGATTACATTAAAATTTAAGCATCAAATTATATATTTAGAAAAACACCATGTTTGTCAATTGAATATTTTAGCAAAATTTAAATTTGGTTGTAAAAATATTTTAAGCCAAGAGCGAGGTCCGCACCAAGCGCGGAAGTTCTACCAAACCGTCCGAAACATGACACAGTACACACCACGCTGCACTTACTGCAAGGACGGAGAGGGAAATCTGATCACCGATCCTCCAAGCATACTGGAGCGATGGGAAGTCTACTTTAATGAATTGCTAAATGGTCAGCTCACTGCAGAAGTAGAGGCTCCATTACTTCCAGAAGAATACCCTATGTTACCGCCACCAAGCAAAGAAGAGGTTGAGAAGGCTATAGCCCAGCTTAAGAAAAACTAAGCCCAGGGAGCCGATGGCATACCAGCCGAACTATTCCACCACGGCGGGCCAGCCTTACGTCAAGCAATTCATGATAATCTTGTGCACGTATGGGAGCAGGAAGAAATGCCAGAAGACTGGCGAAAAGGTAGAATTTGCCCCATACATAAGAAAGGAGATGTCACAACGTGCAGCAATTATAGAGGTATCACGTTGTTGAGTACCGCCTATAAGATACTCTCCTCTATCCTACAAGAACGGATAGCCCCATACGCTAAAAGCATAATCGGCCAATATCAGTGTGGTTTCATTCCAGGCAATCTTTACCCTTAGGCAGGCGATGGAAAAATGTCTAGAATTTAACATCCCAACATACCATCTGTTTATAGACTTTAAGGCCGCCTATGATAGCACAGCATAGCCAGGGTAGAACTTTATAAAGCCATGAGAGAATTCAGCATCCCAAATAAATTGACACGATTTTGTAGGTTGACCATGACCAACGTAACAAGCCAAGTAAAAATAGCCGGATTGCTATCCAGACCAATCAACATCTTTAATGGACTCCGACAAGGGGATGGTTTGGTCTGCCTCCTCTTCAACCTGGCGTTTGAGAAAGCAATCCGTGATTCTGGCACGGCAACAAGAGGGACCATCGTCAACAAGTCCAGCCAGAGAAAAGTCTTAAGGCGAATTGTTTTCCCCATTCGTGAGGAAGGACGATTCCGGAGACGGTACAATCATGAATTGTACGCAATCTACTTTGAAGCAGACATAGTGACAAAAATTAAGCTCGGTAGACTCCGGTATACAGGGCACCTGGCATGAGTGAAGAGGAACCTGCTCGGAAAGTCCTTTGTGGTACATTCTATGGTAGACGGCAGCGTGGTAGACCATGCTTGCGCTGGAGAGATGGCGTAGACCAGGACGCCCGAAGCCTCGGGTTGCGCAACTGGATGGCGTCGGCTCAAGACCGGGATAGGTGGAGAGACTTGTTGAAGGAGGCCAGGACCGGACCCCGGTTGTCAAACGATGATGATGATGATGTAAAAATATTTAAACAATTTGTATCTTCAATATTCGGCATGTTATCTAATATTTATAGTTCAAGCCAAGTTCACGCTTAAACCAGACTTGAACCAGAGCTAATCCACTGAAATCTGCGAATTAAAAAGTTAAATCAAGGTCAAACCAGGTTTGCAAAAACTGAAAGCAAACAATCAAAGATATGAAGTCTTACAATTTGGAAGAAGGTTCCACCAAAGACAAAGTACAATTTTTCTGCTTGAACTCGGCTGAGGTGGTCTCAATGAAAATTAATTACTCTTACTCTTTCATGTTCATCAAATGAAAATTGAACTAAAATGAACTAGTGAACTAAATCTCTGAACTGACTGGGAATAGGAGTAATAGGAGACCATTATTTCGATTACCACAAGTAAAAAATATCAATAAATATTGATTAAAGCTTCCACTAGGTCTCCGCAAAAAAAAAATGAGTAAGGGTTGCCCCCACTTTTTAGACGGTGCCCCATTCATCTTCCACCATGGTAGTACTATGTTTTTCATATACAAAGTAGATTATAGCTTTATCAGAAGTGGAGAAACTTGACATGCATCGCCCAAGAAAAAATAAGAACTTAGCAGCGCTTTTAGTGACGTTAAAAATGTGGTCATTCCACAAAATGCGGTCAGTAAAGGTAGAACTATATTCGTCGAACGTCAGGTATAGAAACAAAGCGAATACGAGGAATTTATATGACGCTCCCATAATTGCGATTGGGTGCCTTTCGTTAGGCTTCGTTAACTTTCGCTATCGATAGCAAGAGTGCTAATCGACCGCTCCTGCGAAAGTGAATTGACAGATACAAAAATCAAAATGGTGGAAGCACATAAAATGCCTGACTTCTCCATTTGAGTGTTTGGAAAGCTAATTTCCGTTCGGTAGCTTCCTACCACGTCCGACTATTATAGTTCTACCTTAATGCACATACCGTTTACTGAAAGCTCTTCGGTTTCTTTGATGCAAACAGAACTGCTGCCGACGTACCATAGCGACATGGGATATGGGTTGGGCTCTGAAGACAGAAAAAGTATTGAGTTTAAGAGAATTCAGTTCTACTAAATTGATTCCCCATTGCTTTCGAGATCAAAACAAGAATGCAAATATTAAAGCGAATAATAAAAGCTGAGAGTATTATCAGCACGAGCACGAAACTATGTAGTAAATTTAAAATCGGTGCGGAACTGTCTTGACGACAAAAGCGTGTTGTTGTCAATCATAGCAACGTGTTGTTAGTGTTGTTTCATCGTCGTATCCGAATGTTTCGCATTTGTCTGGGCAAGCCTTAAAGATCATTGATGAAAATGAGGAACAGATTCGGAGGCAAAACTCAATCTTGTGGCACACCAGCATCTATTTTGTGAACATGAGACTTTTATAATTTTTCGATACGACTTGTATATAGTGGTCAGATTTATCGATAACAAAATCACGCATTTTTGGTCATCCAAATTCTATCGAACATTTACATATATTGATTTGTCTAACTATTCAATGAGATATACGATATACCACCATTCAACGGTTTACCTATTTTATTTACACACAGTTAAATAATAATAGAATTAAAATAAAAAAATATAAACGAGTATTTAAGCAAAGGTAAAATATTGTCAGGTTTCTTATGAACATAACACAATATGTGTTGCGCGTAAATATCGTAAAAATGTATGTAGGTGTTGCTTATTCACTTTTTACTAAATTTGCCTCTGTAAATATTTCTCAAACTGAGGCTTTTGTCAAGGACTTCTGGCATCAATTTGAATGAATATTTCCACAAATTCGAAGGAAATTTCGAATTAACACAATTACGCAAAATTTCAAAAGCTATTTTTATGGCATACTTTGAGGTTTTCGGAAAACAAAAAAAAAATCAACCAAATTGAATTGAAAGCTGTAGTTTTAATTTACTTTGAAATACATGAATAAAATTCTATTTTAAATATATTAGTAGTGCCAAAACGAAATGATCCGGTGAATTGAGTATTCCCGTGTTTTAGAAGTGAAACAATTCCTTTACGAAAAAGGACTTCGGTCACTCAATTTTCATAGTTCATATTATTTTTGCAAAATGGTTCTAGGAATTTTGTATTAAAACTTAATTAAGTTGTTTTAATAACAAATCAAAAGTTAGACAATATAAAAATAGCAAAAAATTCTCCATCAAGTTTTCAACATAAAAAGGATAAAAATCAAATTTCAATTGAAATTCCTACATACCCGTTTTCACCACTACACCAAATTAAATATAAATACAAAATGCAAATGGATTCAGTATATCGACCGTTATTTTATTTTCACAAAACAATATGTGTAAATTATTATTTTTTTTTTCTCAATTGAGTAAATTCACTTGAATTTAAGGTTAAATTATTATTCAATTTAAAAATAAAATAAATAACTACGAAATAAAATCGATTTGGTTTAAAAAAAAAAAAAATATTTCTTCTTTTCATATTTAATTTAATGCATTTTTTTGTTAGTTGGTACCTCTTTTTCAATTTTTTTTTAAATTTTATTTAAAATAAAAATCATTTTTAACCAGATTTCAGTTAAAAATCAATTTAATTTGATAATGTGTAGTAGATTAACTAGTAAGTTATCTACTCTCCCAGACTAACATATTTATTCACATAATTATATATTTGGATATTTTGCACTCGCACAATTTGAATTTTGTGGGTGACATTTTAATATAATCATTATTTATTAATGAATAGGTTTTGGTGATATGCAAAATTATACGGTAATTACCATTCAATTAGGCTAAAAGTCCTATGGCATGGGAATAATTTTGGTTGACCGAATGTGGCATTTAACAAAAACAATAATTCGGATTGGTGGTTAGGAAATTAACAGAAATTGTTATATACTAGATGATTAGGATAAAACATAATGTAATACATCAGTAATGTAATCGGCAATGTTCAGTTCATTTGTTACGTTCTGTCATTTTTTGTTTGACAATTCAAATGCCAAACTTAAAATTAATGGGGCACATTCGTAGTCAAACTAAAGTCTAAAGTTAACACACAGGTTAGAATGGGCTGCTGTTCTTAAAGAATTTGATGGCAGCTCTGTTTAGTAAAAAACAGAATTCTACTACAATTTTAGTCAGTTGCCGGTCAACCCATTGAAATCCAATCCATTTTTTGACAGATAGAAAAAACAACTTAGTCAAGTCAAGGATTGAGGTCCAGTTTATCTTTTGAACCGGGTCTAAATTGTTTATGAATAACATAAGCTGAAGCTCCAGGTAAGAATAGAAGAGACAAAGAAACAACTTGTCAGATGACTATGAATATGCCCCAATGTTCTTATCAATTTTCAATCGAGTTATTCGAATTGAATATTTTTATTTTTGGTTTATCAAATTATCGACTTAAAGAAAAAACGTGGGTAACTCCATTTTTGTTTTCAAGTTGTTCCAATTTTAATAACTTCATCTATTTTTTTAACTATTCAGACATTGCATTGGCACCTTATTTGGCCTGCGGCGTGGAACAATTCCGTTGTAGACCTTTTAGATGTTTCCTGAGGACAATCCGATGAACTTTTTGAGTTGTCAAGATCATGACATTCTTTGGGTTAATGAAGAAGAAGATAAAATAAATTATGATGAAAGAAATACAGAGCACCGAAGGAACAGGAAGCAACTTTGAATGGCGCATGCTATTCAGTGAATGAAAACATAAACTTAAGGCAGGAAACACATGTGTCCCAGAAGATATATAGCATTTAGCAAAAAAAAAATTAAGTTCGATCACAAGAGCGGCCTGAAAATAATCAATTGATAAACTTTCTCAATGGATTATCCCTTAATCGTATTTTTGTGATACATTTTATTATAAAAAATTTTGGTTAAAATAATTTAGCTTTTGAGGCATGTAGAAGTATATGTAGAAGACTGTTTTAACGGCTATATTTAAATATACAATTATTATCCATACTTTGAAAGAAAAATCCATTATTTTCTGCTATGACATCCCTGGTATTTCATTTTAGGTTAACAATTTGCGGTTCTGTATTCACATTTGACAGTTCGCAGTTGTTGGTCGCATGGAATATATTGAAATGTGTTTTTTGTTGTAGTTTTAACTAGTTAACGCAATATTTTCTGTTTAAAATTAAAATATGTTCTAATTTCTAAATCCTAAAACAGTAAGTGCAATAGACCGAGTAAATAGTTTTTTCCAAAAATTTGTAATTGTTACTAAATGTCATCTCTTTGTATTTGTGTCTTTAAAGATACAAGGTTCAGAGAAAACCGGCGATATGATTGATCAGTAGTTTGTGGCTTAGTCATGAGATAAACCATGAGGCATGGGCTAGCATGGAATTAGGATAGGACATAAGCAACATGAAAAAAACCATTGCATATTTAAAGATGTACATTTTTCTAAACTGTCAGACCACAAATGCGATGTGACACTTTTCAGATCTTCCTGTCAAATTCCATAGAAAACAAATTTAGTAAAATAAATACTAAAAAGGGTTAAGTTTCAATATTATTTAAAAATAAATTTTTTCGAAATGTCCTGTTGAATAGTGTAATAATGAGCACTTGAATTTCGGTTATTTTTAACTGAAAGCAAGAACATATCTGATCTTTTACAGACTAACCGTTAAATTTTTTAGACCTGAGTGTGTAGTTAATCGTACGTCGGGTTCTTGGAATAACTTTAACAAAAAGGTCATCTAATAAATAATATTAAAATCTGCTTCAAATATTAATACTTAAATTAGCATAAACCAAGACAAAGTATTTAAATATAAATGAAAGAAAAAATGTTAAAAACCCTTTACGACTAAAACTTTTTATTATAATAAAATTTTGATTGAGATGTCTTAACTTTTTATTTTTTTAGAATTATTTTGTAATTTGAATATTTTTTATTTGGCAGCAGCTATTCTCATCTATCTTACCATAAATAATCCAATTAGTAATTAACCTTGCCCGAATTTCCAGAAGAACAATAAATTATCTAAGAGCAGTAATAATAATAATTAAAACAAATTTACTACGCTACTACGAAGGGATGAAACTTGGATCAGACCCAGAGTCGGAGTAGGTCATATCTGTTTATGTTTCAGCAGCATTCGTATGACCTTTAAAATCACACTCATTATTCGAGCTATCTGTGTCCGTGTCCATGTTAATATTCAGAGAAAAAAACCCTGAAATGTTATTGGGGTAGGTTAGTTTATTTGCACTACACCAAATTAATTGAAGTGCAGACAGAGAATATCCATAGAAATATCCTTTTAGGATAATTACCAAGATACACACAAAGTAATACAGAATGTTTTTTTTCTGTTTGTGTCGATTCTGCTTTTTTGTTTTCTAAATTTCTCTTTTGTATTAATATTCTTATCGAAATTTTATAACGAAACAAAGCCTTTAGTTGTTTTTATTTATTTTTTAAATCCATTTTTAAGGACTCTGTGTTTTCTAAGAAAGTAATTTAGCTTTCCAAGCGCCATCTATTAAATATTAGCTAGCCAATAAGCATTTAAACTTTTAAGTTGAGCTTTCAAAAAAAACTTATTAAGAAAACAAAGAATTAATTCAAGTACAAACTTTTGGGTCAAGTTTAAGCTATCACAAACAAAAGCGTCACGAAACTTTTAGCGTTAAAAAGCTTAAACAAAAATCACTTTCTTAAACTTTTGCTTTCACTTATTAAAAAAAAATCGAAACCTTTGTAAATTGTTGTGTGTGTATGTGTGCGCGCACTTTGTATGTGTTTACCTGGTCAAGTGTTGGCTATAAGAAGAGAGAAAATATAATAAAAAAATAATTTTAATTGAAGAGCAATTTGCATAAATATATAAAAAAATCAGCGATATATAATGCAGCAGCTTTTTGTAATAAAAGGAAGCTTAGATATGAGAGTGTATTTTTGTTTTGTGTATGAATTTTTTTTGTTACTTGTGAGCTTTTCTTCGTTAAGTTGTTAAATATTTTAAAATTTTCGTTGGGTTAGTTATGCATTCTGGACGCTTAAATGTCAGTCAAAGAGCTTGCTTAAAATTCTTAAGGAACGGATGGTTTTCAGTTTTAGAAATGGTCAAAAGCATATAATTTAAATTATTTTTAAAAGAAAACAACTTCGATGAAATCAATGCCTAAATTACCATTTATACGACTGTCAAATCGCCATTTTTTGTTTGTTGAACGTCATATAATATCAATTTAACTGTGGTGTCAATTGGCCATTAGTGACATATTAATGGAAATTAAATAAAAGCAATATTTAATGTTATGGACATGAGCGCAGGAAAATCAGTAAGATTAAACCACCTATCCAAAACTATGAAAGGTATGTACAAGTACATATGTAGTTGTATTGTTATTGGAGTAAATGCTATTATAATCAAGACTAAAAATATTTCAAATAGCCTTATATCAGCGTAACAGACACATCAGATTTAAAAATGACTGTTATCACATTTTATTCTAAAAAAAAGATTGTGGAAGTTGAAGTTCAAACATAAAAAAGCAGTGAGTATATGCTCTAAATAGTCAACCTTCTTTATTGGAGTAAATGATGATATTAGGTATTCATAAAATAAACATCGTATAGATCAAAGAAAAAGCTTTAAATTGAATGAAGCGGTATCTTCTCTTTAGCTGCAGACAATAAACACTCTACTAAAAAAATTGAAGTCTTAAGATCGACCGAAAGAGGGCGACAAGGTTAAAACAGTTTTTTTTTTATTGATTTGAGTTATCTTGCCATCTACCTTTTTCGGTATGAACTACAGAAGGATCGATTTAAAATATGAAATGTTTAAAGCATAAGCGTCCGCAACACAGGCAAACCAAGGAGATTTCTTCCAAGGTGGGGCAAAACATGGAATACTACCGAAAAGCCAAGATCACAGTCGTAATTAAAAAAAATCCCATAGTTAAAATATTTCCTAAAACATGGAGGTTCAAGACTTCAAGAAAAATATTTTTTACATGTCCCTTAAATGTTATGGAAAATCTGACTTTTTCGAAAGTATTCTTTGCTTAAGGCACAAAAATCAAAACTTTAACAGAATTTCAAGACTCGAGCAAACCCAACTTCCAGTTTTAACAATTAGGATAGTTCTAATATTGTCGGATAAAGTTCGGTGTAACATGAAGTGACTTCAACAAAAAAAATGGAAATCAGTCAATTGATGAGTCCAGACAAAGTTACTGGGACGAAACATCAAATTTCTTGGTCCAAATGTCGGCAAAATTATTTCGAATTGAATTATTTTCGTCAAATATAAAATTAAAAATCAAAAAAGTTGCATTTTTCTCAATACATATTTTGGAGGTGTAACAAAAGTTATCGAAAAATATTTTAGGTCCTGTATTTTTTTTTTTGATATTCGTTGGCTATAGTTCACACTTTTCACTGAACTTAGCAAGATAACCTACGGGGTTTGTTTTAAATTAACGCCTACCAGGTCAAGTTGTCCTTATGGTTTCCCCAAAACTTTGAGTAAGCCTGGTTTCCTACTTCAACTAGTGGGCTTTAGGTTGACTTACTCCAAATTGTTTATATTTACTTGTTGTTTGTTCTTGTTGTCCTTTTGTTTATTTCAGGGCGGTACTGCCTTGCTTGCTCACCATTGAGTTGATCTTGCAGTGCAGTAAGGAGGTTGCCAGGCCTTGGACTTAAGGAGTGGAGTCTGGTAGTAACCTTCACGGTTGCGAGGCCCCACCGAACGCTTAATTCTGGTACCACGGGAGACAGGAGCCCCTGGGTCATGTGCTTCTCCGGTGCCGGTTTTGGCATCGGGTGGCTTGACTCAGCCTGTCTAATGATGTAGGCCCCCTAGTGGGAGCATCGTGATGGTTGTGGTTACCCAAATACGGGAACAAAGGGTATGCTTCGATTCTTCCTTCTAATATGTTTTTAGAATCGTTGCATACAAGAGGTGTTAGATAGACCTCGTGCCCAGCAAGGGATGTAATTCATGCCTTACATGACTACAGAATTGCACTGGGGTATTAAATCCGTCCCGATAAAAAAATACCACGTTTCTCCTTTTATATATGTATCTTCCATAAATCCTAAGTTTATACACAACCTTATATCTATCAGTTCGTATCGATTTTTTGGCCTTTTAATGCGATACATCACGTTTTTTCATTGAACACACATTGTTTTAATATTTAAAGTTCATCACTGCCTGAGAAGGTTATTTCATTTAAGCTTCCACCAAGTCCCTGTAAGAATTACTTTTTAAAAAATCTTTTTACCATTCCCATCACTAGACACGTTAATTATTCGCAACTCATTTCTGTCTACCTAACCTTCTTAAATTTAACATATCTCAAGCCTAAATAATTCTTCACCAGCATCAGTTCATCGAAATTCCAATTTAGTTAAAAATTTATTTTATGAAGGTTAAAACCCTTTTCACTTCCATAACAAAAAAAAAAACTGACCTTGCTATAACTCAAAATAAAGTTACGTCTTCATAACTTTCCAAACCTCCTCAACTTATCGTATGTGCAAGACTTAACTTTGGGAGTAAGTTCAAACAAAAGTGCTATATGTTGCTCTTCCAGTTCATAAGCGAAATTTTATTGAAGTGGAACAGGTGCTATAGCACTTTAAATAAGGATCCGCTGAATATGCTTTTTGTGGGTGGTTCTTAGCAGTCACATCCTCATCGCATTTTGCATTCCGGATTTCCTCGTTAAGGGTATAGAATATCCTAGTAGTAGGTAGTTGTAGTTGGTTTGCTATATCGTTCCACATAACTTGCTATGTGGGTCATTAAGCGGGAATAGCGGCACATTATAAGGAATATTTATCGCACATTAAGTCATAAAAAGCCAAGAAACCTTCATTTTACCAAAGGAGGTTTCATCATCATCATCATCATCATTATCATCATCATCGTCGTAGTTGTCATGAGAAAGGGGATGTTGATTATGAACTTCGTGGTTTAGAGGTTATGGTTTTGACTTGATATAGAAATATTTAAATTCAGGTCCTTTCATCCACTCGGTCTCTCTTTTGTGACTTTTTTTTTTATTTTTTTGTGATTGAATGTAGTGCATTATACATTAAACCTGCAGGAATATTTCATTAGCATAGCGTTGGCAAATTGACTGGCCGGGGTTTCCTTTCCGTTCGACTCACCTAATATTTATGGAATTGCAGAACCCCATATCAAGTTTCATCGCGCTCGGGAGTCCTTTCTCGGTACCTATATAGCAGGTTCATACATATATTTATGTAAATTTGATGAATGCTCTCATGTGCCACATAACACGAAAAAAAAAATAAAGTAAGAATAGAAAATTAACCTCTACGTCCTGTTTGGAAGGACGAGAACTTTCATATACGGGTATGTACTTAGGAAACGGGAAATATTCCTGTGGCATGCACTTTCTACTTAGCTTAGCACCAAGGTGGTACATACTATAAGGATTAGTCCTTTTTTATTTTTTACGTCTTTGTGAGGAGAATATAAATAAAATTTACTACAATTGCTTCTGCTAGTAAAAGTACCCTACATTACATCTACTCTGTACACAAAATGACGTGCTGCACTTTTATCTAATTTATTCGAATTTCCAATGTTGATGTGGATTGAATTATTAATGCATCTGATGACACGGCATCGGCAGGATACGTGTATCTCTATATACATTGGTTGAAGGTGTATTGTAGAAAATGAGATGTTATTTGATTGTACTATACCTTTGGGCCATGCAAAAGAAGAAATAAGAGTAGTAAAATATTTATAACATAATTTTTATTTTTTTTTTGCTGTGCAATAATCCTTGTGAGAACAAAAAAAAAAAAAAATAACATCACGAGCTTGGTAGGTATTAAATTGAAAATCACTGAAACACCTTCGATGGGTTTTTAGAGATAATATAGTATTTTGCTCACGTCCAAAATGTGTAACCGGCCGTTTGCGAACAGAATTTGTAATGGAGTATTCTAGAGGATCTAAGTGACATGGCACTATACAAAATATATCTCTGGGACACCTACCTGGCCTGGTGATGTGTTCGTTTTGGTCTATTAACATTTGTTAAATGATGCAATTACTTCCATCCTTTTAGATACCTCTCTCTATACGTGATTGTGATGTTGAAATATTTTTGTCTGGATTTTTTATTTTTTTTTCCAAAATATCATGGTGACAAGTTCGAGAAGAAAAAACATTTTTTTCCAATTTAGCTTAATTGCAATTTTATTTTTTGACTGTAAAAACTTTCGAGACTTTTTGAGAGGACGTTTTCTTTATTCTTTGTATCGATTTGTTTGATAATGGGTCTATACAAATATTTTACAAAATGTTCACTAATTTAATTGAACTTATTAAAAAAACCGAATCAAGAAAGCAAAGGTTACGTTTAGTAAGTTGTGCAAAATATAGAAAAACAACTACAATTTAGTTCTGTGGCAACAAGGAAAAACAACATAAGTCACTTTTTGTAGTTTTTCAGGAAAGCAGTTTGAATTTTGTGTTGTTTTTCCTTATGCAGTCTTATGCAGTTTTGTAAATGTTCTGATCTTAAGTTGACTTATGTTGTTTTTGCTTCATTGCGCATTTCGCAAAAAAATAAATTATTTTTATTCGGAATAGCTACACAAGTGACGACACAAGTCGACTTATTTTTTCAAAAGAAATTGCAATAGTTTTTTAAAAACAGCATATGTCTACTTGTGTTGTTTTTGCTTGTGCAAACTGAGCATAGAAAACGACTTATGTTGTTTTTTTTCCAGGCTATAATTCAGAAACCATAAGAGATACAACAACGAAAAAAAATTGGAGGTAGAAGCACTCTTGCGCATCCGATGTTATCAAAAACTCAATTTCGACATAAGTCGACTTATGATGTTATTCCTTGTTCCCATAGAGTTGCAACCTAATGATGAACCCGTCAACATCTATTATCTGGGAAACATCTTAAGAATACTCTGGCGCAATCGTATCTCCAATGATGAACTTAATTCGAGAAGAGGACAGCATCCTCAAGCAGGCAGACAAGCGTGCCAGCCTAGAAGCACTTGGCGAAGAACTGTCACAGGCAGTTTCGACAGAAATTGTACATTGTGAAGTAGCGCAGGCCCTATTCCCCGCAAGAGAAGACTTACGAACCTTAGGTCCGATCCGATTTAGAACACCATAATGTTAAGAAAAAGTTGTGATAAAAATTTGTTTCCTTATAAATTTACATCAAAGGCCAGTCAACAGAGCAAACAAAAGTTTCCATAATTCTTCAAATTGACATTTAGTTTAAAGACAGATGAGACGACTTTATGCAGTATAATGGTCAAACAGAATGCGATCTAGTGGTTGATAACCCCAACAAATTGCGTTCAGCCGTGACCGCATTACCGCATGTGAACGAAGGGTAAGTGTTGTGCGTTGACACTGACAGAAATTTTGAAATACGTGTTTCGATCCATATCTCTAGAAAGGCCCATTGTTAAAGAAATTTGTTAACAATATTTCTATAGAAAATAAACCATCTTTGTTTTTTTGTTCACCACATTTTTTCATAGGTTTTATAAACTCAGAGTTGAAACGCCTCGTTTTTTTCACTTTAAAGGTGTCTTCACACTGGTTATCCACTATAAGTTGAAAAAAAAACCGATACAGCTGACATTTTGAGTACACCTTTACTTTTATATTCCAAAAGCATCCTAAAAACTATTTGGAATTTAAGTCATTGGGGCATATTCTTATTCATAGTCGTCTGACAAGTTTTTTTTTTTGTTTCTTCTAAGCTAACCTGGAGTTTATGTTATTCAAAGACAGACCCGGATCCAAAAGATAAACTGGAGCTCAATCCTTAAAAACGGTTGATTCTTTGACTAAGTTGTTTTTTTCTTCTGTCAAAAAATGTATTGGATTTCAATGGATTGACAGCCAATGGAACTAAAATTGTAGTAGAATTCTGTTTTTTACTAAACAGAACTGCCGTTTGGTATGCTGTCAAAAATATATGGAGAATCAAAAAAGACCAAGCTACGACTATTCCACTCCAACGTTAAATCCGTGCTCCTCTATAAAGGGTGTAGCATATGGAATGTCGCAAAAATTGACTCTATCATGCGATGACGTAAGTGGCAGTGGATTGGCCATACCATTCTAAAGGAATTACGAGTCAAGCGATGTAATATGGAACCCTTTCACTTAGACAGGCAGACAACCCGGCCGACCTAAAAGAACTTGGCGAAGAACGGTCGAAGAGTAATCACCACAACTGAAGAGGAGTTGGAGAGAGCTGAAATACATCTCCCCGAAAGGCGCTTAGGAGTAGTAGAGGAGAAATCAACGGAAGTAATAAGTCTGGGGATCTAAGGAAATGAAGGAAAACACCGACTAACCTGGGACTAATTGCTATACATGTTCTGGGAAAAGGATTTTAATGGAAATTTTTTCGTAAAACACTATGGTGAATAGTCTACCACTCTACGACAACGCGTTTATCCAATAAAGTGAATTTTTCAAAATGGCGGACCATTTCAACTTTATGTTGCCTGCACACTTCTTAAGTCCGATCTCCAGAAAGAGTATCACAAATACTCTCCATTAAAAAAAAAAAAACTGACAAGTCTCACCATTTATTTCCATACAAATATGGTGACTGAATTAATTGCATAAAATTTCCAAGAGCATATAATTCTGTGAAGTGGTTCTAGCGCTCGTTTCTATTTCCATTCCATCACATAATCTATCAGCATGAAAGCAACAACCTCAAAGTTGACCGTAATTTCCTATGCCCCAATCGTTCACCACTCTTTGTTTATCACCACCATGCCGACCGCCACCCCCTTTTAATCTCTAACCATATCGCACTGGAGAGCTTTCTCGCAGGACAAATGACGAAGGTGTAGCGTCTGTGGCTTGCGTGGTGTGATGGTGAGCAGAACGGACAAGAGTCCTCTGCCTCTGGTTGTTTGCCACGTTTGTTAAATCTCAGTTACTAACGTTTTCTACACATTTTCATTAATTTTAATCTTGTATGCTATTTATACGTTCAATGCGGTCGGTGTGGCGTTTGTATCTTCTTCTTTTTTTTGTATCCTCTTTTTTTTCTGAATAATGTAGGATACTGTACATTTGCAGAAGGACTGCATTTAGAAAGTATACAGAAAAAAAAAAATATCTATATCTATGTCCTGCAGGACGATGTTGAGACAACAACCATGATGACGATGCCCACGACGACATCGACTATACGACGACAACGACAACGAAAATGACATGCTGAGTGACAGGACCGGTATTGAAGTAAGGAATATATATGCAACCGACTATGTGATGTTGATGAGATGATAGAAAAAGGATAAATGCAACATTTTCCATCTATTTTACCCCTGTGTGCTACTAAGCGGAAAATATTTTATCACCAGCACCACCGCAACTGGATGCAACCATTTTACGCGATAGAACTAGAAATATAAAGCTTCTGCCAAAGAAGACACGAAGTGACACCAAGCAGCGGACGTTATAGCAGAAGATACCTATACGTATATAAGTAGATGGGGCTACATCACATCAACGTTAACACTTTATCGACGTGTTTCTCAGAAAACATATTTTTTTTTTGTCTACTTTCTCTCTTGGAGTAAAACAATTTTAATGCTTAATGAAAATTAAATACACATCGTGGAGTTTGTTTAAGAAACGAATTGGAGCGTGAAAATGCAGTGAATTAAAAATTCTTACGTCGAGATTTAATACTTATGTATCCCTACATATACCTGCGCTAGCGGCAGCGCTAGCGTCTGTATGTATTTTTAAATTTTTATAAGAACTTTTTTTTTCTTTTACGACTTCATATAGTTATAAAATGCTTTGGTCGACATTAACTGATCTATTGGCTCAAATTGACCTTTTTAACCATACCTTAATATTTGATTATTATTTAGCCGTGAATAAACTGATATTAATTTTGGTGAAAAATGGGGTTTACATTAATGTCGAATTTCCATTAGATTTAAACTATTTACAAAATGTGGTTACAGTGAAAATGTCGGCGAACTCCACTAGATATCCTAACAATCGCTCGTAATGGAAGGAAAAGAAGATGTTGAAAATACCTCAGTGTTTTTGGGGAAAAAATTGAAAGCTAGCTATGCTGAAAATTAGAGTTGTGTTCAAATATTTTTGTCAACTATATTTCGTTCCTCTAGGTCATTTAGTTCATTGATGAACAATACCATGTTTGACCGATAAATTCTAGAATTTAATTATTTCGGGAATATACCGTAACACATATACAATAAACCTAAGAAAATTTCTTCAGTGATTAGGCCACTACGTACAGACGAACATGGACAGAAAGACAGAATTGCCGGACCTACTTTTTGACATTATCTATCATCGTAATATGTCAAGCTTGTGATCTTAAGGAGTAGGAGTTAGGAGATATTGTTAAAGAAGTCACCGTGGTTCGTCTCAGAACCATCCTCGTCGCATATGGAAAAGAGACCAAATCTTTGCTCTTCAGTTTAGAAAGTTGAGGTCGTTAATGAAAATCATTCAAAATGAGTTGGCTCTCATTCTGACCAGAACAAAACAAACGAAATTGCTGACTTTTCCTCTTTATCGCTGGTCCTCAGATCTACTACAGTTTAGAGTTGTAAGGAACACCGAGCTTTGCTATATGTTCTTCTATTGCCTACTGTCGATTAAATGTTCATACGACGATTCTTCTAGAAAAATTGAGGAAATGTTGTCTTTCTAATATTGTTGATTCTTTCCGCAAGCAAACTATAGGTCTGAG
The DNA here is from genome assembly GCA_958431115.1 of Syrphus vitripennis. NCBI lineage: Eukaryota > Metazoa > Arthropoda > Insecta > Diptera > Syrphidae > Syrphus > Syrphus vitripennis. The sequence goes on from OY288109.1 coordinate 95,906,116, forward strand.
ACTTGCCTGATCAGCTCATCAACTCGATTATCATCCACTACCATAACACTGTGACCTGGGACCAAGGAGAGTGACCCTGAACTAAATGTTCAAATAAAGATGATGAATCAGTGTCTTGAGCAAACGCGTGACTATCTGTGACAATGGCCGTATACCGATTTAGATTTTCCGTTATTACCGTTATTTCAGATTTGTAGGCAATTGCAAAATTAAGAAGTTGAAAAGACTTAGAGATGTTTAAAGACTGGGAGTAAATTCCCGGGCCGATACTATGTATACTCCTTCATTGAATCGTCTTCCTAAAAAATCAATCATTTAGTGTGCAAGTTAAGTGGTACATACGGCTTCCGTGGTTTTTACACAAGCAGTTCCTTGAGCCATAATGCAGGCCACCACAGAATCAATATGTACTTCAAAACAGATAACGAGTAACACAGCTGTATTCATCCACAAAATCGTCTTCGATTGTATGCCCGAATATGCAGGACCCCTTCTCCAGTACTAAGTTTAAAGTTAAATTTAATAATGACTAAAAAAAAAACTTAACCAATTAAAAATCATTTGTTGGAAAATTTTCTGCTAAGCGCAATAATCTCTCTATATATATTTTTCACTGAGCAATAAATCTTAAAGACTAAAAATAATAAAAAAAAAACTAAAGGTCGCTTCAACTAATAAGACGCACTTCCAATACTTGCTTACGTCAGGCTAATTACTATTGGAAAGCTATTACTACTTAATCATGAAGAATATCTCGAAGACAAAAAAAAAAAAAAAAAAAAACCAAACACTTTTTTACTTCATTAAATTGGATTTCCCTGAACATTTCTTCACACCCTTTTCTTTTATCTGAACATAAAATCAGACATCTCTGATATATAAAAAAAAATCCCCCGATCCCACTTCCACCGGCTGCTATACCAACCATAACATCTTTTCATCGTCTTTGTGATTTTTATTTTCTCCACAAAAAAAATAAAAACCACAAGAAAAGACAAAGAAAAATGTTTTTCCATGTTCTCGTGTATGAGCCTCATTATATTAACCCTTGATAATAATAATAATAAAAAAAAAAACAACAACACAAAAACACCCTTCCGCCACCGGGACTTAACATTTAAGCACGCAAAGTAGAAGAGCTGCACACAAAAAATAGAAGGCTGCAAAAAAACACCCAAACAAAGCATTCATTTAATTCCACTTTAAAGAACCTCCTTCCTAACCCAAGCCATCATCACAGCAGCCTCCTCTATTGCCGCCCATGTCGTATAGTCATCGCATCATCGTCATCCATCTCCTGGGACGAGCTACGAGCATCAGCTCTGATGATGACGATGACGATGATGATGCTTCCAGCAGCTAAACAATTTCGATAAGCATCTCTTGACTTGTCAGAGGCTGTACACACAGATACCCGGCAGGTATCTTCATAAAAATGCACAACAGGGAAGCAATCTGAGCTTGCTTGACCTTTATAAATTTATTTGGATAAAATATTGACTCGAGACGAGAGTGAGGCGGGCGTCTCATCATCAAGCCAGGCCGTATGACTAAAGGATGATGGGAAGATGAAACAACCCCGCCAACTCCCACCGGATTTCTCTCCTATTGATTTGCCATTTAGCATCCAAACGGAACTAATAGCAAGGATTATGTCAACCTCCGCCACCTTATCTAATAAAATTGTTTGGGTTTAAAATCATCTCAAATGGAAAACTAATAAACTCAATCATTGGTCTGGAATTTGAAATAAAAATAAAAACAACAAAAACAAAAAATTCAAAAACATTCAACAGCATCGTTTCAATTTGTGGGAGTTTTTTTTTTTCTTTGTGGGGAAATCGGAAACTTGAAAGATCCTGTGGGAAATATTTTGAAAGGAGATAACAAAATTAGTAATTTCGAGAAGGTTATTAGACCATTATAACGTCATTCGATAGGATTGGAATTAGGGCTTATTATTCCATTGATTTTAAAGACCAATCAATTTCAATTTCAATAAGAATTCGATAAAATTTTCAGTTGAAAATTCAATGGATTCTGCAATTCCAAAAATTTGTAAAGAACAAAAGAGAGTATAAGTACAAATACCCAGACGAAATAAAGGTGAATTTTCTGTGGGAAAATATGAAAGATATAGATAACAATGTTTTTGAAATTTCTATTGAAAATTTCAATTGAGAATCTATCGATTTACAAGCACATAGAGTTTTATAGTTCTAGCGAAAAGTATGTGTATATCAGGCAATGAAACTGTCTGCTGCATTTAAAATTGAAAAGTTCTCAATTCAATTTCAATACTTTCATCTATATAAACGAATTTCGAAAAAGATTTCATTCAAACACTTGGTATTTTACAATGTATAAGGGTATATTGAAAATTTATGAGTAAGGGACTTTCGAGGGGAATAGAATTTGGGAGTTAGTTCATTTGAAAAAAAAAAGAGAATTTATGGAAGATAATTCATTCTCAGATGCACGTGATTCTTTAAAACTGTCGCAATTCTTTACAAAAAAATTAATCAAGAGAATTCTGGGTGCAACTTTTTAGTTAAAACGCATTAAGAGTGTAGATTAATTAAGATATTTGGATCCCAGAGGAATTTTGTAACACACCACACAACACTGTTCTATGAAATTCTGTGTTTTTTTTAGACCTGGGGTCGGCCTGAACTCGCCCTGAAGTAGAACTAGATTTTTTTTTTACTGTGGAGAGTTGAGGTGAATAATAAACTGTCAAAGTGACACGAGTTTGAAGCATTTGTTTTGCTGTGGATTTAGGCGTTGCAGGTAATTGTTTATTATTTAAGTACGAATAAATCGAATAAATAAATTTAATTCAGCAATAATAGAAGTAGAAATGGAAACATTTGATGTTATCGACGAGTTTTTTGACAACTCTTGGGGTTGTCAAGAAATCCTGGGTCAACCCTGGGGAAAGTTCAACGAACAAACCTTGTATGTGTGTCTATTTCAACTTAAGCTACATAACTTATTTTCTTAAAACTTAAAGTTCTTAAGTTATTCCCCAGAGGCGAACATTTTTTAACTATAAAAATATCGGTATATTTCCAATAAAACGTATTTATCTCAAAAACTGTTTTAACGATTTTGATTGAATCATTTCTGTGGGTTAAAAAAAAAAGACCAAAGCTTTTTTCTGAATTTTTTTTTCAAAAAACCGTTACTAACGGTACCTATCATAGAATGGGATTTCAATTTTTTTATAAATAGTATTATAGTCGACATTTTTCAGAATTTCGATTTAAAGTTTTTCATCACTTAAAAAGGTCATTTTCATGTCGAATTTACCTAAGAGAAAATCACAAAGTCATTTAATTAAAAAGTTTTAACTTTTTCAATCAAACATTTCTTTTCACATTTTAGTAGTTGATTCGAATTCTAGCTTACAAGTGCTCAAAAAGGTCATGTTAACAAATACCATTGAACCATATCTAACAAAAACAATCTGTTGCTAATATTGTACAGTTAATCGTTTTATTAGCCACAAAATTCTCATAAAGATTGTTGATTAATTCATATTAAAATTTAATTAAATGATGGTAATGCGATTAAGTTTCCACGGCAAAAAATAAAATACCTATGGGTGCAACAAAACATGACTTTTACCAACCATAAAACAAAAACAGCAACAAAAAAAAATCAGAGGGAAATTTGTTATCTAGTTTAGTAAAACATAACCAACTACAAACACACACAATAATTCCACCACCACAAACACGGCCAACACCCCTAAAATTCGGGTCGATGAATCGATGAGTTTTGCTGAATATTAAAGTCAAGGTTCTTTAGCAGAAAGCTTTCGACCTCATAATAGTTTTATTGTAGGTGCAGCAACATTTCCGGTACAACCAAATTCATATACCATATCCGTATCCACACATAACTGTATAGTGCAGCATGTGCAGTGCAAGAATCATAAAACCTTAGCCTAACTGACGTGCGGTTGTTGATTCAAGTGGTGGTTGAAAAAAGTTTAAAAAAAAAGTAACGTGTAGCATTTGAAGAGAAGAAATATAAATGTAAGCGCGAGCGAATGGAAAATGACTGAAAATTGATTTTTCAATCGAAAAGTCTGAAAAGGGAAACAATTGATTCCTTTTTCACTGAATTGCATGTGTTCAGTGATGGATTTTCAAACTAAAACAAAATGCACGGGCTAATTTTCAGGTTGGGGAAAATTTTAAAATCTTTCTCTAATCAGCTAAAATGTCAAATTATTTTACGGAGCAGTTTTTGTATTTAGTAGTTGACTTTTGACAAATGTGTTATTGTAATAGATTATCACATCAATGGATAGTTCAAATTCAGTGACACTTGCGAAGAACTGTCAAATCCACACTGAACACATAAATTTACAGCTCAAATTATTCGTACAATTGCATTGCCTCCTTATTTCTGTCCACAAACAACAATTAATTTGGGCCCGTTTTCTCCAATAAAACCCTTTGCTTTGCTACAAAGTCCACTACTGGATATGTCAATTGACAAAAGTAGTAGATAAACAATTCGTAACCAATTCCCAAGCATGGCTGACATGCCACTCATAATATGGTATGAAGCGAAAAACTGCTATGGCAAGCATATTGAAATTGAATTCTTGTTGTTTTTAGATGATATCGAATTACTGTAGAAACAATAGTGTATAGAATTCAATTTTAATTCAAATGTAATTTTGTTGGCTAAGCTTGTGGAATAGAAAAAATAATAAGAGGATAATCATGGATGAATACAAAATAAGTGTTTGTTGTAAGTACATTAATAACACAAGAGTGTTGTTATGTATAGATGTTTTGCATTGAAATACAGTAGGTATAAATAAATAGCAGAACTACAGTTTCTCCCGGTTAGGAGTTGAAGAGTTAAATAATTATTCTGCATAAAAAGACAAGAGATGTGAGGAACTAAAAATTAAAAATACTCAACAAGTATTTTTGAAAGTTATGGGTAGTTCCGTGAAGCCCTTGGTACTAGGACGATTTAAGTATGTGATTAAATGGAAATCATTTCTTGAGAGTGATGTGCTTAGAAGGTTCCTGAACACAATAAACCTTCAACATTTTGAATTGGCAGAAAACTGTGTCTTGATGCACTTGAGTTTGTGTTGTTAGTACCTTGTCAACCAAGACAATATTAAAATAAAAGTTTCCAAATTTATTAAAATATTAACAAAGTGCGTGATCTATTTTATTTCTGCAGAAAAAGCTGATCTTTGATGACATTTTGATGGCATTTGAAATAAAATATTTTGCATTGGCGAACATTGCGTAGTTGAATGTAGCCGTGGAACGTATCATAATCCACATATCGCATATACAGGGTGAGTCATGAGCAATGCGACAAAATGCTAGCGCGTGTGGGTTGCGTTGAGACAAGAAAAAAATCGTATGGGAGGGGGGTCTATTCCCCTCCGTTTAGCCGGGAGGGGCAATTTTCGAAAAAACTGACTTAAAATGGGAAAACAATTATTTAAAATCAACGGCTTCATTCCCAATGCTGTGCGATACGTTTTTTGAAAAGCCAATAACTTTTTATTTCATTCTGTGTTTAAATAAATCTATTCTAAGAAATAGTTTTTGAAATATTAATTTTCAAAGTCAAAATTTTGAAAAAAAAATTGAAAAAAAAATTTCAAATTCATTTTTTTCAAAATTTTACGTAATTAAGTGCTAATTTTAATTTCAAAATTCAATGCTGTTATTAATTTTAAGTCTAAATAAGAAAACCGGATGCAAAAATTTTATGTCGTTCTCAAGAAATTAAAAAAAAAGCAAAACCACCTTTTTCTAAGAAAAACATTTATTTTTATTGTAACGAAGCAATTTAAGAAGCATTAATCTTAGTTTTTTTAGTTTTTTTTTATTCCTTTTATTTTTACTATGTTTTTTATTGGAAGTACTTATAAAAAATTCTCGATATGATCTCCATTGTTTAGAAGGCATAGATTATATCTCCTTGTAATGGCTTCACATAAGTTTAAGCTTGACAAATTTTCCTGCAATTTGACTCCAGCGACTACAATTTGTTTCTTCAGTTGTTCCAATGATACTATTTCCACTTCGTAAACATAATTCTTCATAAATCCCCATGCATAGAAATCTAGGGGAGTTAAATCTGGTGACCCAGGCGGCCATTCCGTGGGGCCCCTTCTTCCGATCCAACGGTCACTAAAATGATCATCCAGCCAGTTTCTCACCTGTAAGCTGTAGTGTGCTGGAGCACCATCTTGTTGGTAGATTAAAGTAAAATGCGGTTTTATTGTCCCTACTGTCCCCATAACAGGTAGAACCCATGGGCTGCGGGCAGGCCAAGGCAAAAATATTGACAGGTCAGAAGTTATCAATGAAAATAATATTAATCCAGGGTTATTCCAATACTATTTAATTTTATTACGTTCTCATAAAACTCCAATTAAAAAAAAGTAAACAAACTAAGATTAATGCTAAATAAATAAATAAATTGCTTCGTTACAATAAAATAAATGTTTTTCTTAGAAAATGGTGGTTTTGGTTTTTTTTTAATTTCTTGAGAACGACATAAAATTTTTGCATCCGGTTTTCTTATTTAGACTTAAAATTAATAACATCATTGAATTTTGAAATTAAAATTAGCACTTAATTACGTAAAATTTTGAAAAAAATGAATTTGAAATTTTTTTTTCAATTTTTTTTTTTCAAAATTTTGACTTTGAAAATTAATATTTCAAAAACTATTTCTTAGAATAGATTTATTTAAACACAGAATGAAAGAAAAAGTTATTGGCTTTTCAAAAACGTATCGCACAGCATTGTGAATGAAGCCGTTGATTTTAAATAATTTTTTCCCCATTTTAAGTCAGTTTTTTCGAAAATTGCCCCTCCCGGCTAAACGGAGGGGAATAGACCCCCCCTCCCATACGATTTTTTTCTTGTCTCAACGCAACCTACACGCCCTAGCATTTTGTCGCATTGCTCATGACTCACCTCATGTAGTGAGCCCTTCCATCAAGTTTTTTTCCCAGGCGTCAGATTAAAAAAAAAATGGTGCCAGCTTTCTTGTTGGAAGAGTAATCAAAATCAAGAGGTGCAAATTGATTGAAAACTGTTTTGGATCTAAAATATTGCTAAATCAAACTAAATGATAAATTTAAATTGTGGAATATAATGAAAACAAAATATAAAACTATAAGGTTTGCACTTAAAATCTTTTTTTTTTTAAGTTTGTAAAATTTATCGTTTGGCAGCACCTAAGACTATTGGGGCCTCGAGTCTAAAGTTAACTCACAGGTTAGAAACAGCTGTTATTCATAAAGAAATCCGCAGCTCTGTTTAGCGAAAAACGGAATTGTACTACAATTTCAGTACTATTGCCTGTCAATCCATTGAAATCCAATCTATTTTTGACAAATAGAAAAAAACAACTGAGTCAAAGAGTCAGCCGTTTTTAAAGTTTAAGCTCCTGTTTATCTCTTGGACTCGGGTCTAAATTGTCTATGAATAACAAACGCTCCAGGTTAGCTTAGAAGAGACAAGGAAACAACTTGTCAGACAAATTTTGAGGAAATGTTGGCCCTCAAGTGAAGGCTTTGAGGTGAAGCAGTAAAGTGGGAAAATTATGGTGGTTGAGAAAATTAAATTCACTTCAAATCATGAAAAAAAAATATTAGAAAACAACCAATTTCAGTTTCGAGAAGTAGCTCATTTCTCTGGCATGGTCTCCACAACAATCGTATGTCAAAATTTAGCTAAGAATTTAGTTGATGTTCGGGAAGACAAATTTAAGCTAAAACATATTTCGAAAAAGAAAATTCGTTTAAATGTGGAATTTAAGCTACAATTCGATATTTGAAATTCGCCATTGATTTTTTTTTTAATTTTTCCTTAAATCAACGACTCATTAAATTTTTTTTTGTTAAATAACCCCAATGGCAATGGCCACTTTTTTTCATATTGATGTCTTTGAGTTTTGAATTCATTTCAATCAAATTTTTATACATGATGAGAAAAATAGAGAAGGAGCACAAATTAGTTTTGCCTCAGAGCAAATCTTAATAAAAACTGTAAAATATCGAATAAAAAATCAAAGTAAACAAACCCCAATCCATAAACCCAATTAATTTCAAATCACATCAATTGAAGTTCAAGCAAATCCTCTAGGTTAACTTTTTTCGAAGAAAAAATAACGATATCAAAACTAGAATTCATTATGACAGTTTCGATTATATTGGCAAAATGTATTTTCCAAAAGTGCTGTCACTGCCATGCTTTTTAGTCTGCATATATTGAAAAATCTTTCAATAAATCTCTGTTACCACAAAGCAATCAAGACAAAACTCATCCTGCATAATATGCATGCATATATGTAGCCGTTTTTCACTGGCGACATAGTTTAAAGGACCAACTATTCTCGATTGAAGTTTTCACCCTTCAAAGAGATGAACCATTTTTTTTTTTTTCAGTTTAACTCTGGAAGCTTTTACCCTTCCTAACCATCATCATCGTCGAAGTACGTGTACAACTAAAAAAGGGCACGGTGGCGCTTATAGAGAGTGTGCAAAGTGTTTCCTGCAGCGTTCTTCAGGTTTTGTCTCTTTCTATCTCTTTTTTTTTGTTGTTGTTAGCTGAAAGTCATATTCATGAGTGCATTTCAATTATGCGAGAATATGAGTAAGCAAAAGTGTGTGTTATTCTAAAAAAAAATCCTAGACGACGATGAAGAAGAGGATGGCGCTGATGACAAAATGCTTTGGATGCGCTTCATTCAACTTCCGGCTGGCTGGAAAAGCATTCACACACATAAAAAAAAAGTAAAAAAATACTTACAAACCGTAAAATAACCACATCCCTTTAGCAGCATCCTTTATCATCATTTATGATGATGCAAATGTCTATATGGTGCAACTTTAAGTATTCACCCGTTTCGAGGACTCTAGTTTTCTTCTTAGATTTTTTTTTGTTTTCCTTTTTTTTGTTTTTGCGTCGGAGGAAATTCTACTTATGTGAGAACTAAAGTGCAACGCAAAACTGCTGTCACCAATGAATAAGGTATATGTACGTGAACTTATAAAATTATATACTCACAGTCACATGGGTGTTATTATTGAAAGGATATTGAAATGAATAAATGTCTATTAGTTATTGATTTTATTTGAACTTAGTTATTCAGTATTATTTGAAAGTTATAAACCACTTTTAGCAGACTTATTTATATCTTCATTTATTTCATTTTAAATAAACTCTGTTATGCAAAAGTGAACTTCAGGATTTTATGTTTTGAACGAATTCAAGTGTGTTAATAACACTTTTCAATAGAAGACTAATAAGTCATATAAATATGTAGAATGATATTTAGAAATCTTAAATTTATCGAAAATGGCTCTCAACATTTCGATAACATTTTATGTCTGTGGTAAGTTTGAAACGACTTATTTAAAATTGATAATTTAAAACCAAGAAATTACTAACAAAGTAGGTACTCATACTTCTTACAAAATAATTTATAAAATTTTTAATGTTCTCATTACAATTATCAATTTTTTTACTCCAAAGAGTTGAAAAACAGAACCTTTTTCAAACTTTGAAAAGTTGAAAAATTGAACCTTTTTCAAATCCTATTACTGCGCCCAATTAAAGAGATCTTATAGGTGTAGTTGAAAAAGAAACAAAATATAAAAAATACTGAGCTGGAAAAAATGTCGTTGAAGATATAAATATTACCACATTTTAATTAATGAGTGCAAATACTTCGCTTATATTTGAGCAAACTTTTCAATAAATATCAACGTTAAATCCAATAGTGATTTTTATTGGAGCAAATACTATCTCCTTCTTAAATATTTGAGCAAATACTGCCATAAATATATGAGAAATTATCATTTACTCCAAATCAATTTCTTATTGGAGCAAATACTCACTGCTTCTGTAATATTGGAGTAAATACTCTAAATGTAATTGGCTTCTAACAATAATTTTATACCAGCGTTTAATCCAATTCCAATTATCGTATGTATATGTACTCAATTTATAACTGATGTACTAAGAAATTAATAAGATCACAAATAACATTTTTAGTTACATTTAGAAAAACAGAACGATTATTTTTAAGTTATAATTTTTACGTCAAACATCTTTGAACACAGCATCAATCTATCCATATCTCTGGGGATGCGTTCCAAGAAAGCACCGCGTATGACGAACTCGGAAACTAGAAGCTGAATAAAAATATATAGAGATCCGTTCCCAGATAAACTATTTTGTATTTATTTTGGACTGAAAAAATTATTGTTTTTAGAATGAGAGATAAAAGAAAAACTACAGCTCAAAATTCTACGATAAGTTTGAAAATTCGAAGTTGATCAGTTATTTAACCGATTTTTCTCCGAAGCGAGACAAACTAAACAGTTGATAACTGAGCTATGGATGTGTATTTTTTAACTTTATTTAAGGTAAATAGTTGTATTTTGTATTTAATTTTTTTTTCTATATTGTGCTTTTTTTTAATCGCAAGTAAGGGAATAAGTTTAAAAAAAACTTTGGTAGCGAAAGGCTTTTAACAAAATTAAATTCATTCGAATAACACTCCTTCCTTCGTATATTTTACTTTTTTAAATTATAGATGTCCTGTCCACCCTGCATAAAAGATAAGGCAAAAGGATATTTTTTTATCAGTTGATTCATATTTGGTTTTATAATAATTTCTAAGAGACATTTTTTATTTATTTGGGTCTATTGCCTTACTCGTGATAATTCAACACTCTTCTGGGAAGTTTAAGTATGCTTTCAGCAACAAAAAAAATGAAAACATGAAGCTTGGGACTTCCTGAAGTGTTAATATCGACTTTATTTTGTCCCCCAATTAATTAAGCAATAGTTATATAAAAGTAGTTTCAGTGACCCTATTCCTTAAAATTAAAAAAAAAGAGGTAAATGAACTTTTTAAAAAAAAGTCCTCAATAAAACCAATGGAGTGTCTATTTACAAAACAAAAATCGATTCCAATCTCTGTCAAGCCGTAAAAAGTTGAAAAATATAAACAAATTGATGAACACTGATGTAGCCAAAATACACACATGCATGGCATGTGCCTTCAACTTATCGACCAAAACGATCTGAGTTTTGTAAAAAAATAAAAAAATAGGAAGAAATTGGCAACAAAACTCAAAATCACACACAAAGTAGACTTATTTTTTTTCCCTCTTTTTAACAGATATACAACCTGCTACGCCAATAACTTTTGTCGAAATAATTGAAGAGGACACGCGATAAAAAACATGCCACACAAATCATTTTAAAACTCAAGTCTAAAGTCACTTTCCTTACAAATAGAAACTAAAAAGCTTTCTATGCTGGTAACCAAGTAGGTTTGGTTGCAGGGTGTTTCTAGAGGTAATTTGTATAAAACTACTATTATTTCCGGGATTGAATTTATTGAAGTAGGAAGCAGTCTAATTTTAATCTGGTTAAATAAACTAGAGTTTAATTTAAAATTGCGATTAAATCGTGTGATTTAAAGTGTTTTTTTATTGGAGCAGTTTTTATATGACTTATATCCGAATTATATAATTTTTAAAGTTCGGTATAGTTAACAGCCATTGGTTATCATGACAGAATAAAGTTTTTGGAAGATTTGATAATTTTTAAAAATATTTTATCCATTTAAAATGATTGCCAATTCCATATCCCTATATAATCATTGCATGACCTGTTTTTGGTTACGCGTTCAGCAAAAACCACTGCAAAAAAAAATCTAGACAGTTGGTAAATTTCAAAACTACATATTTCAAAATGTAGGGCAGGCTTCAGCAATTACAGCGTTTTTTGTTCAACATTTTTTTCACTGCAAAAAAAGTTAATTTTTAGAAAGTTTGACTTTTTTGGGTAACTCTAAATTCGTCAAAAAAAAAAATTCAAATAAAATTTTGTCGGAACAACAAGTCCATTTGTTAGTCATACGATCAGAACGGGATGGATGTAACATAGGTACCATCCATCACCATCATACTTCATGCAAACTATTGCAACCCAGTTCACACTAAACATTTGTTTGAATGCAAAAGTGAATTATGTTTGGGCAACCCCCTTCTTTTGAGCAAGGGATTTGGGATAGTTGCGTGGTTGGGTTTATTTTGCATTTTGGTATGAACTGTCCATTGGTATTAAGTGTACATCGGTATGAAGTGACCTTCGGAATGAACTGTGGTGGTATGAACAGTCTTGGTATGAAGTGTGATGACACGGATTAAAATAGAACTAATAATGTATTTTGACTAATTTATCTCCTGATTTTTGTAATAAATAAAAAAAATATACAGAAATTTGAAGAAAATTAGTTGTAATCTAGGAAATTTAGAAAAAATGCTGAAACGATTAAGCTGAAATCAAAGCAAGTTGTTGAAAATGTTGCAAATGACTCGTCGGAAGCTATTTTGTTTTTCAATTCTTCCTTGTCTAATTTTATTCAAAAAAGATTTGCCCACATTACATTTAGTCGAAATTAATAAAATAGCTTTTAAATGGCCAACTTATATTATTGTTTTTATCGTTTATCCATGTTAAGAAAGATTTTCATTTTTAAATTGTTCAATAACTCCTGAGAACCCTCTGGAATCTACAAAATGATATTAATTAGCCAGGTATGTAGGTTAATTATTTTTAGAGACGTAACGGTCCGAAGTTGATTTTTTTCGTTAAAATGGAGGCTGAAAGGATGTTTCTTGAGATGTTTTGAATATCCACAAAATGCTTAAACTGTCACCCACATTTACGAATACTATCTTTAAAATCGAAAAAAGTCTCGAAATCTTTTTTGTTAAGTGTTAGCTGATTAATCATTGGACATACAATATTTGTCAAAAACTTATAGTTTTTGAGTTATTTTGCAGAAATATGTTACGCGTTTTAAAATTTAAGCTGCTATTATTCTGAGGATTATCTTAAATAAAATCTTCGACAAAAATTCAGTTTTGTCCATTTTATAAGTGAGAGAATAATTTTAGTGAAACAAAATGTGTGTGTAGTTACAAAAAATATTTTTTATAATCTTGTGTATAATGTAATCCACTTTTATATATTTTTGTTTATTAAAATCCCTTTAAACACCCTTTAAAATTGCATGACTTTATTATGATCAGTAAACAAAAAAAAAAAGGTAAATTACTTCAAATTTTCTTCTGCCCTATATAAAATGAACGGTGATTGTACCTTCCACACACACACACATTCTCAAAGAAACTAACAGTTGTAAAAATATATCCAAAGGTAAGCGCGGTTGTATACATCACCTTTAAAAGCAAATCATCATTAGCATCACTTCATTTAAAATCTAACGACCGACCTGAGCGCCCAGCCTGACTATCCCAATTATTATAAAAAAAAATTGAACCCAGTTTCTAGTTCAAAAACACAAAAGCTCTCTCCTCATATAGACACAAAAAATAATAAATTTATGCTCAGGTACGATGTTTGATAAAAGAAAAAAAAAATGTGTTATTCTGGTTGCAACTTATTGTACCTACACGTGTTTCCCACCACTGACTGAAAGGACATGCAGGATGGTAAAAATACTCTTGTGTGTGTTTTTGAGTTATTAGAAGGGAGTGAAATGAAAACATTCATTTTCATTTTGAAATGTGTGCTTTCTTTGTTGACTATATAGTGGGGGAGGGGAGGAGAGGGGGTGGTTGATATTGCTGCTACAGCTTTTGGATAAATTGCTTTGAGGCCACGAATAAACAGACTGCCTTAGATATAAGATAAAATATAGAAAAATGTCTCTTTCGTTGAGTTTTTTTTTTTTTTTTTTTTTTTCATTCATTCTTTAATGACATTAGTATCTTCTAACTTTTTGTATATGTATAGTTGAATATCCTCGTGACATGCAAACAAAAAAACCCGAGTTAATATACCAGTCAATGTTTGTTTGTCTTTATAAAAGTTGAAAGCTTATTGCAATTTTGTCTTTGTTTACATTTCGTTTCTTTGAATAGAAAAGCATGTGTAAATGACTTAGAGCTTTATGTAATCTGTTTGTCGAGGCATTCGAATTTTAAATGAGAGAAGAAGAGGATTTTGACAAAACAATTTAATATCCTTTAGAGCAATTACTTTTGTTTCAGAATCTAATAACGAAGTGGTAAGTTAATAAATAACTCTTATTTTAGAAAGTATTTTTGGAGAGAGACTGTTCTGCAGCTTTAGAATAAAATCTTAATGTTGATGACTCTGAAAACGAAATATCATGTAGTCTTTTTGAGTTACAATGAACTTGATCAAGAACCTGTTCATTTTCATTTATATATAATCCTGTGTCCTTGTAACGAGCACTACTTTACTTGATGAATGTGGGTGGATGTTCTGAAGAGAAAACCTGTCTTGCCTCTTCCTGACATTTATTGGAACGGAACACTTTCCAATTGCGGACAGTTTAAACATCTTGAATTTGACATCAAACATCGCGTAAGCCTATATGGTGGATGAAGCGTAACAGCCATCTTCTGTGATCGAAAAATGCCCATAAGCAGAAAGAAAAGCTCTACACGGCATGCAGTTATTCGTCCAGTGCTTACATACAGTTCACAGTTATGGACAACGTACAAGAAGTATGAGAGCAAATTGTCGGCAGCTGACAGCAGGAGCGTTCGAATAACAAACAAGAAAACCGAAGGAAGCCTCAAAAACACTACCTTGGACAAAATAGAGCGTGGTAATGTCACGTAAGGAGAAGATGTCCTGAGAACGCAATTCAAAAGGCAATAGTACACAACGTTCAGATAAAAAAACTCACACAAACATATACGAGTATATGCCAGTAAGACCTAGGGTCTTATAAATTAGGCATTTTTAAAAGGACAGATTTTTGTTGGTACAGTGGATTGAGAAATTAGGTTTTTTAATATCTTTTTAAATCCCAGGAGTGGGGTTCAGTTGAGGGAATACAGAATAAATTGCTGCTTAGACTGGGGATCGAACCCACACCTCCAAGGTAGCAGTCAAACACGGTCTCCACTGCGCCGCCGGGGTCACCCCAGCATTAACATACTACAAATACTACATGGAAAGAAGGTTAGGAGCAAAAGCTACGACGGCTCCCCTCCAATGTTTGTGCTTCTTGATATGGGTGCAGCAATTAGATAGTAACATCCGCTGTCTCAAGAAAGCTGCAAACGTTCATAAATAGATGTCTGCAAAACATCTTAAAGATTTTCTGGCCCAACCGTATTTCTCACTCAGGCAGAAGCAATTGACGAAGAGGAACCAGCACAATTGGGAAAATGTTGGAGAGAGCTGAAACACGTCTCCAGAAATCGTCCACGATGGCGTGTAGGAGTAGTGCTGGGCCTTAGGAAGACTCATGAATATTAGGTCTGAGGACCAAAATTAGTCGATATAAAGTTGTACAAATTTAGGTTGAAAGGAAATATCGTTACCATGCTGTTAAAACTCTCCGAGTTCATTTCTGTGTTTTATTATATTCGCATTTAAAGTTGCGAAAGAATTTAGAAAATTCAAAAATTATCAGAATAGAAAATGGTTGATCTGGAATGTGGAAAGTGGGAACTTAAGGTGTGTGAGTTCTAATATTCATCAAAAGTAATGTTTCTTTGTTTTTCTTTAAAAAATCATTAATTAGTGTTCAAGAATAATTAGAAATGTGACATATGTATGTACGTGTGTCAAAAAGACGAATGAACATGAATTTATTAATATTAGCAGAAGTTAAAGCAAAGCACATCAATCTTAAGAGAATTGAAACTGTGAAACAAAATATGCATGCAAACCACAATTTTATTATTACACGCAAGCATTTGTATGCCCGTAGGCATATTTAAACATTTAAATGAAAATGATTTATAATTCAGTATCTTTATACATACCTAAGCTATTTGCTGACTTTTGTTAATGCTAAGCTATATCACACATAATTATCTTTATGGGCTTTATGACTTTATATGCTGTAACTGGATTAATAATTGATTTCTGTCATAAATCCATTATGTATGAAACGAAAGCATATCTGCTTTAGTTTTGCTTATTTAATAAATGTAAAGGGTGCTTTTTTTTAGAGGCATAGAACATTGAAATGGAATAAAGCAAAGATGAATTTTCAAAATTGACATGAAATAGTCTAAGTATTCGAAAAATAAAAAAAAAACCGACAATAAATAACACGGCGAAAATTGTCCTCCAAGTGGTCGATCGTTTCGGGCTTATTGGCGTAGACTAGTGACTTCATATATCCCCACAGAAAAAAATACTCTAGCGGCGTTAAATCGAACTATCTTGGAGGCCAATTCATCATGGGTCCGAATAGTTAAACTATGCGGTAACCAAACGTTTCCTTCATTAAATCAATTGTGACAGGAGCTGTGTGACTTGTTGCGCTGTCTTATTGAAACCACAGCTCCTGCACACCATGGTTGTTGAATTGAGGAAAAGTCACTCTTGACTGTAACGTTCCTGGCCAGCATCGTGATTCCACCACCCCATAAAGCACACCAAACAGTCAGTTATAAAATGTAAATACATTCGTAGGTACTTTGAAGGATTATCCATTCATAATATCACAGAGTTCTAAATACATAGTAGATACTTAATTAAGGAAAGGATTTCCATTAAAAAGATTTATCTTTTAATCTTTATCACTCCTTGCGAACTTACATAATTATTAGATGTAACATTATTTCTACATAAAATTAACATGATTGTGTAGGTCCTTATTCAAATTATCACCATGGCTTATAGTGCATTTAAATGTCTCCAAAGTGAACCATAAATAATGATAAAATAACCATAACACAATTTAAACTATAGGATTTAGGATAACACTAATTTCTAACGTCCTGGATTTTAGCTTCTAATTTGTTGTCATTCCTAAATCCCCCCTTTTTTTATTAATACAAAGTTAATTCAATTAATTTACTATTGATAAAACATCAATATAAAAACAAGCATCTAATTTCAATGAATGACACCAGGCTTTGACCTTTATCACTCCGAATTCCCGATTAAAGGATATTTTTATTTCACCATAAAAAAAAACATTATCTCGCAATTTATGTAGGTATGTCATTTCGGCCATGTCCAATGTCCATCTAGGTCATCAATCAAATTGATTACCCGAAGTTATAGTATACACTTCCATGTTTATCATTCATTTTGTTAACTCATTCAAAAACAAAAAAAAAAATTAAATAAAAATGACAAAATGCCTACATATAATTAGCATTAAAAAAAAAAGCAATTTCATTCACATCATATATAAACAAACAAACAAACACAAAAAAAAAAAAATGTCCTGCCTTTCTGCTTGTGACTCATTAAACACAAAATAAATAAGAAGCACACTTGAAATAAAATGCCATAGCATATCCTTTTCATACCCATAATCCTACCTTGCTTCGTACATAGATTTATTTTTCTCTTTTCAATTCAGATGTTTTTTTTTTGTTGTTGTTCGTTTTCTTTAAATTTTATTTTCCACTCGAAATTGCGAAAATCAATATTTTTATCTTCCTCCTACTCTTTTGTAAATGACAAAAAAAAAACAAATGCAAAAATATTATCACACACTCTTGTGAAAAATAAAAGGACTCTTTTTGCATCATCATCAGCAGGAGCAGGATGCATGCGGAGAAGAATAAATGTATACGAATAATGCTTTCGATCTATAAACTGTACATTTCGTCCTCTCACCTCTCAGACAATATGATTGCCAAAATAAATACGAGTACGTCAAGAACTCAACACAAAAAAAAAAACAGGACATGAAAAGAGGATCTAAAAACCAACTAGAAGCCAGAAGCTAAATAGATAGAGAGAGAGACAGAGAGAGAGAAAGAGAGATTGAGTTAATACTTTGGTGCCAAAATGTCTGTATGTGGGAAAAAGGGGTCAAGGTGGATTGGATTGGATATGGACATTTTCAGTGCAACCTCTCCACTTAAAGTTTTTAACTTTTTGATGTCCTTATATACATACATGTTCCTACATCATATACAAAAAAAATAGATCCTTTTAGACAATCCATACAATTGACTCTTCTTTTTGTGTGCTGCAGGTTTATTTGTTCAAAACTTGAGTTTTTTTTTCTTCTTCTTCTTCTTCTCTAAATTTTGGTAATGGAAAGGAAATAATAAATTTTGTGT
This sequence comes from Syrphus vitripennis, assembly GCA_958431115.1. Classification (NCBI taxonomy): domain Eukaryota; kingdom Metazoa; phylum Arthropoda; class Insecta; order Diptera; family Syrphidae; genus Syrphus; species Syrphus vitripennis. The sequence goes on from OY288109.1 coordinate 95,924,258, forward strand.
TTTCTGTAGGTTTATGCAATTACCAAAATCAAATGAAGGTATATCCTTTTTTGTTGAACAACACGAATGATTGAAAAATTCGGTGATAACTTAGTTTAGCAGAGTTTACCTCTCTCTTGCTTTTCACCGAACACACAAAAACTCATTGACAGCTATTTCCGAAAAAATTTTAATTTATTGCAAAGTTTCTTTTTAGAAACAAGTAAATTGGATTTAAACCGAAGAAAGTTTACTTTTGGTGATCTAATTTTGAAAAACAAAAGTTTAATTCATTTGGGTGATGGGTTGGGGTTGGAAAAGTCTATTTTGTTGATTTGTTTTGTGTTGTTATTTTGAATTGGAGTAAATTTAAATGAATATTTTCGAAAATAAATCATTGCTTCAAATTAATTGAGTGATGCTTAAAACTTTTTGTTTAGGAATTCTTAAAATGTTTTTTTTTTTTTGTGTTTTGATATTTGTCTGAAAGATTTTGGAAATCAGTTGGTATTATTTTGATGAAACACCTCAACGGCAAGGAGAAACGGGCTAGAGCCTACGAATTGGAAGAAGATGAGGGAAGTTCACCGTAGTACGCGGCGTGATTATCATAACTATATCAATGTAATGGCTTCAGAAGTAGAAGAAGCCGCTAGTAGGTGTGACAGCTCCTAACACCTAGCTCGCATGAGTGAAGAGGAACCGGCTCGAAAAGTCCTTTGTGGTATATTCTTTATAGACGGCAGTGTGGTAGACCATGCTTGCGCTGGAGAGATGGCGTAGATCAGGACGCCCGAAGCCTTGGGGTTGCGAAACTGATGGCGTCGGCTCGTGATCGGGATAGTTGAAGAGAGTTGTTGAAGGAGGCCAGGACCGGACCCCGGTTGTCGAGCCGGTGATGATGATGATGAGGTGTGATAATAGAACTGTCTACAGAACTACCAAAAAGCTTACAGGCGTTCAGAATTATAAACAACACCTGCTAAAACACACAGACAGATTTCTGCTAGTTTCGGATGAGGAAGATCACTTTTCTGCTTCTTCACTTATTACTTCCCGAAGTAATAATTTCTCAAATACACACTGTAGCCCCTAGTTGAAAAGACATCTTAGCCGCAATCAAAGCGCTGAAGAACAACAAAGCGGTTGGACTTGATGGTATTTCTGCAGAGCTCTTACGAGCAGCGCCAACAATATCGAGCAAGCTACTGCACCCACTCATTGAGAGAGTGACGAAACCAAAGTAAAGGGAAGAGTCGTCCTGGAAAGAGTAAAAGAACACCTTGAAGACACACTTGACGCCGAAAAAAACAGGATCCCGCACTGCATCTTCCTGTGTGAAACCACATTAACACCCTGCAGATAATCATCGAACATTACTTTGGATATTGATCAATTTTTCAGCTCCAGAAAGGCGTTCTACAGTGTCAACTAAAAATGTATCTGTCTTGTCTTGATAAATTGGAATAATGGAAGGTTGACAAAAGAATTTGAAATACAAATTGCGGTTACTCATGACTCTGTTTACTTTCCCCAATATTGTACCTGTTGGTGATTACTGTTCTGCACGCAACTTTGTCGAATGGAAATGGGGGTTTTTAGTAGACTCTGCAATCATACCTCAATCAGACTTGGGGGACGACGCCGACTTATGCTTGCTTTCTCATAGAATCATTGATCTTCATCAAATGACATCAAGAGAGGAAAAAGAAGCAAAGAGAAGGGCGAAACAAAAAGGATTAGTCTTGGAGCTTCCTCATCAAGTAGATATTTATGGACAACATTATAAATGGCAGATATTTCCAATATTTTGGAAATATTGTTTCCACTACGGAACTACGGAACCGAAGTAAATATTAACAACAGAATCGGAAATGGGTTCGGAAACCCATTGACTCTATCATACGAAGACGTAATTGGCAGTCGATTGGCCATAACAAACGCATCAAAAGATCAACGAGTGCAAGTCAAGAAGGTTGACAGAAGATCAGGTCAACCTAGAAATTCTTGGCAGAAAAAGGTTGAAGACGATTTAGCGCAATCCTTGGAAACTTGGCAAAAGTCATTAAGGAACCAGGCCCTAAGTGACTTACAACTTTCAACCATTCCTGTGTACCGTGTACGTGTTATTGTAGAAATAGAGGGGACCCACAATTTTATGGCGAATCCGAACGGCTAGCCTGAGAATAACTTTATTCGTGATAAGTGATACTCGCAGTGTTTGGAAGGGTGAAAAGGCATTTTGGGCGTCCAAGACATGAAATGGCGAAACTTAATATTTAAAAAAAAAGTTGATAAAAATCTTGTTCTTAACATATTTTTAAATCAAAACAAGATGGCGGCCATTCATTGAGGAAATTTCGAGTTGAGTTTTAAATTGGAGAACTCTGATGATTGATGGTTGAACCCAATCTCAATGATTCGATAGGAATACAAAAAAACATGTGTAGCAGTCTCAAACCCGGGATTGTTTTAGCTAATTTCAAATAAATTTCGATTTCTTCTATACCACTTCAACATATTCATTTTGCACTTTGGGAATTAATGTTGATAATTTCCTTTTTCCTTAACATACGCAAATAAATAAAAGATTAAATTGCGGAAGGAATTGTATTTCCATTTTGTTCTATCTCTTCTATACATTTCAGCATTTAAGTTGGAAGTACACAAACCTTTTGGCTATAGCACATTATAACCATTTAAGAATAATTTCTAAAGGGGTGGTAAAATCACAACAACCATTTGCATTCATTTGTTTTCTAAAAAATAAATAAATATAGCTACCACTTCAAAGAAAAAAACAAAAAAAAAAATGCTTAAAAGTAAATGCAAATTTATATTTTCAAGTAAAATGAAATTCATTCTTAAAACCGCAAGAGAGTTGAAGGAAAAACCAAAAAATAATTCTGAAATTTTAAAGGCCTCCCATTTATTTACATAAATTTTCTATCATAAATTAAATTCAAGAACTAAGATTTAATGAAACCGAAACAATTTATCTAGAAGCTGTGGTTATTTCGCTTGAAAATTATGTATGTAGAAGGGATGTAATCTATATTTTTGGAAAATGTTAAACCTCATCAGTCACCCTTTGGAACTCGAAATATTGACGTATGGGGACTGATTTGGTGGAAATGTTTGTTTAAAGCAGAGATCCACTTAAGCGGACGTCATCCTTAATTAATGAATTACCCAAAACCATTTCTTCGAGTTTTTTTCGGACCCTTTTTCCCATCCCAATTTCGTTGTAAGCTCATAAGAAGCTTTAGCGAAGCTCTAGCGAAGTAACCCCAAAATCCTTCTGGTACATAACAGGTGTACTTGAAATGTATTTGAAAAATAAAATATTTAATTAACTTACAGTTTCCACAGGCTCTGGCAGTTTAATATCGAGCTTGTGTCCAAGCAAGGCCTCCTTGTCAGCCATTTCTGGGTCATGATCACTATCGCCGTGATGCATATGGCTTCGTGTTGATATCTTGCGCCCGAATATTTGCGGTGAGAATTTCGACCGAAGACTACCATGCGTCGAATCATGATCCGACTCACGGTCCTTCAAACTGGTTTCACTTGACTTGACCTTTTTCATGCCTGAACGACAGATGCCGGCAGTGCTATCTCTGGATTTGCGCGAAAACAAACCACCACCACCACCACCTGTTGACTTGACGCAAATCACATTTCCCTTTTCACAATTTTCGCAAATGCAAACGGACTCATTGCGAACAGACAGTCTTCGCATCTTTTGGTGTTGCGAATCTATGGCTCCTTTCAAATCGTCATTTTCATTGATCAAAACCGATCGTTCGAAGGAACAGTGTTTTTTGTTAACGAAGACATCTGATCCGTCTTTATCGCGATCATTGTGGTGGTCCTTGTCAAGGCTGTAGTACCGTTTCGCAGCTTCAAGTTCTTTCTTTTTTGACGACACAGTTTCTGAAAGGTCGTTCTCACTGCCATCGAGACTAGTGCTCTTCTTCGATGGTCTTGTGTGGTTTTTGTGATGCTTATGATTACAACTCACGCCATCATGATGCTTTCCACTTCCCCCACCTCCTCCACCAGAAACTGTGCCTTGCACCAGAAAATTTGCTTCCATAACCACATCCGAAGCAGAGGTGTTGCGATCAATGCTGCGATTGAGTTTCGAAACCAGTGACAATAGCTGAGTTGCAGATGATTCACGAGTTTGTGCGAGAGTTGTTGTTGTTGGTGGCAGTTTGGCAGATGCTGAGGAGGAATAGGTTGGCTTGGAGAGGGCTGGAATATTAGCGCTGGCAGCCGTGGTTGTGCTGGTCAATGTGTTATTAGTCGATGGGGGAATTAAATTCCCTGCTTGAACTGCAGCAGCTGCTTCTGCATAATCGACTTCACTGCGCGAATTGCCTAGACTCTCACAGCAGTCCATGCATATATTCTCACAGCTGCTTGTCTCACATTGTGTTAGAAGATTGTCAAGCTTGCGGATTTCCGAAAGTTCTATGCAAGAATTTGTACGAACATCAGAATCGGACATTGTTTTAATTTTACCTTGCCATTCGGCATGAACATAATTTAGAATTAGTTTTGTGATTTTTTTTGTTTCGTTTTTTTTTTTAAATTTCTAAGAAAGTTTTTTTTTTTTACTTTTTCACTGATTTGAAATTTTGATTTTTATTTAAGTTTTTGTTTTCCAAAATAGATTTTTTTAAGAAAGTCATTTTTTTTTTGTTTTGCTTGATCTGAAAAGTGGAATTATTTTTGTTTCAAAATTCAGAATTTATGTAAATTTTTTTTTAAAACAGTGTTGAGCATAACCGTTTATTGTATTTTTTTAAATTAAAGGGTATTTTGAAAACCAAATTTGTCAATCGATTTAAAAATTAATAGATTTAATTTCCCAACCTGAATGAAAACATAAACGAATTCGCTTCTTGATTTTATTTATTTATTTTTCAATAATAGTTGCAGCTGTTCAGAAAGCAATCACTGAACTGAAATTACTTCCATTTTTTTTTGTCTCCCCAGAAAATCATATTTTTATTTTGTATTACTCAATTTACATAATTCTCATGATGTCATGCACGTTATGACAATATTTGAAATACAAAATTTCTTGTAATCTGTTGTTGATTTCACCAAACAAAACAAAAACACAAAAAAAAAAATTCAAAATAACTGAATTTGTGAGAAAACTGAAATCTATTCTGCTGCTGAAAGTGTCAGTCAACATAGAAAAGTTTGCGTGACAAGGACAGAGTTGCATGTAAGAGTTGAATATCTTTTTTTTTCAGTATTAAAGTTACGAGAGTGAACAGAAAATTGTATTATAAGTTAAAATGACGAAATTGTACATGTGACACCAATATTCAAAAAGTTCTTTAGAAGATTCTAAAGAAATATAGATAGTAAAGGGTGTCCCAACAAGAACGCAAGATTTAAATTTTAAATAAAACGCAGATAAAGTAAAGTAGACAGGATGAGGTTATGTATGGAACAACACATCGGGCAAATGGCCGTTCGATTAATTGGGTATTGGAGAGACAACATAAAAATGCTGATTTTGCCGATAAAATCTTCTTTAGTGACGAGGCCCATTTCCATCTTGATGGCTTCGTCAATAGGCAGAATTGTCGCCTTTGGGGCGAGGAAAATCCTCAAGTGATTAACAAGAAGCAAATGCTTCCTTAACGTGTCACTGTGTGTTGTGGATTTTGGGCTGGAGGAATCATTCGACCTTTTTTTTTATGAAAATGAGTCAGGTCAAGCGCAAACAGTCAATGGTGTTCGGTATCGTGAAATGATAATCAATTTTTTCGTGTGGAGGGGATGTGGTTTCAACAAGACGGCGCCACATCTTATACAGCCAGAGAAACAATTCAATTGCTGATCAGTCATTTCCCGGTCGTGTTATTTTGCGTTTTGGAGACCAGAATTGGCCGCCTAGATCGTGCGGTTTAACACCATTGGACTTTTTTCTTTGCCGTTTTTTGAAGTCGATGGTTTATGCGAATAAGCCGACGACGACTCAAGCCTTAAAAGAGGAAATTGGACGCCGTATTAATGAAATACCGCAGCATTTATGCAAAACGGTCATTGAAAATTTGATTGAAAGATCGTTGATGTGCCAGCAAAGCCGCGGCGGCCATCTGCCCGATGTGTTGTTCTAACATAACCTTATCCTGTCTACTTTACTTTATCTGCGTTTTATTTAAAATTTAAATGTTGCGTTCTTGTTGGGACACCCTTTACATACATAGATACTTTTGCTGAATTTGCATGTGTAATAATATTCATAAAATGAACATTTCCAACACGTGCCTTAAAATGGGTTAATGGGATTATAAGGAGAAGGACACATTATTTTGGGAGAAATAAATGTAAAATTTAAATAATGACAAATATTTTTCTTTTACTAATATTTTAAAGTTCTGTTATTTTCAAAATTCAATGTCTTGAAACTTTTGTGATTTTCTTGATTTCACACTTAAACTACATATATCTACTTACAAAAAGTAATTCTTTTTTAATGTATTCACTTTTTTCTTTATCAAATAAATCCTTACAACACAACATTTATGCTAATGGAGTAGGTATTGATTTTTACATAATTCTTTATCCTTTATCTGGGTATATAAATTGGATTGTGAAAAGGGGTGTGAGCTTGGGGGAAAATAGAAAGAAATAAAACAAAAAGGATAGGAAACTTACTTTGCTCAGATAAAACAGGCTTCGTATTTTTTCCCATTTTATTGCAAACATAGTTAAGGGACTTAGGTATAGTTTAGGGAGCTGGTGATAGTTTGATGAAAGTAAAGGAATAAGTTTCAGGAATAAAAGTCATTTATTATACAGGGCGTGTTAAACATGAAAGTTTTGAAGAAGGAAAGATCCTAGAGACACGAAGACTTGAAAACCCTTTTTTTTTACAAAAGATTAGTTACTTGTTCAATAAAATCGATTCCTACGTTTTTATGAAAAAAAAGCTTTATAAAAGAAAAAATGGACAGATTTTCGCAGATTAGATTTTTTTTTGGTGTCACTTTTTCAAAAATATTTCAGCTTAAATTTTGAATTATTTTTACTTGCGACTATAGGTGGTGCTATGGGCAACTTTTGGATCAGTAAAATCAATCGATGATAGAGAACCCGAAAACGGCTCAAATTATTTTCATGAAATTTTTCTTTTGGATTTTTAAGTAATTAAAATTATTTGGTCAATTTTTTTCTGCCAAAAAAAAAGTGATTGAACCTGTCGTAGAAAAAATGTTTTGATTGCAATTATCTCATAATTTGGGGATATATTAATATTAAAATAATATTGCATATCAAAATTTTTCAAAAAATTCAAAAATGAAATCAATTGTTTTTTTTTGAAAGCTCGATTTTTTTATGTTTGTTTATTATGAAATTCTAAAAACTTGTATACCAATTTTTTCACATGCTTAAAAAAATTTATATACAAAAAATTATTATTTGAAAAAACGATAAAATTTTTTTTTTCAAAAATTCTTATTTTTGCACTACCTGCATAAGATGGCTTTGTAATTTTTGTATTTATTCTAAAATACTTTAACATATTATGAGCAAGGTGGTGCGATCCAGCCGTGCAATTTTTTATTTATTTCCGTAGCTTAAAGACAATCCACCGAGAATGGTATGGGAGCTGAAGAGACAGACTAAAAGACAGAGAGACAGACAGTTGGACATAAAAACATATACTTAGTCTTCCCTATCATAGCAATGTTAAGTTTGATTAAAGTTTCGAGTTCGATTTTTTACGAATACAAAACTCACCCTTTAGTATACCTACCAATTATGGTCGTAAATTCAAATCTAGTATTTTATATTAAAAAAATGTATGAAGCAAAGATGTCATTACAGAAAAATTTTAAAAACATTAAATTCATTATTTGAAATGGCTGAAAACAAGCACAAAAAAAAAGATTTAGCCAAAAAATAAATTGCCATAAAAACTTCAAATATATTGAATTTTAGTTTCTTTTTTTTGAGAATTCTTATGCGCAATATTATTTTAATAAAATATTGAGAACGAAATCTATAAAGTTGTTTATGAGAATATTTTTAAACATAAATAAGTTTTAGCAGCTTTAATTACTGACAATTTTATATATTTTTTATTATAAAATAGTTAAATTTCCCTACTAAAGCCGTTTTTGAGGTAGGAGTTTTTTTGACTTATATCTGTTTTTCAAATGTTCAAATGCCCTTCTAGGGAATCATTTGAAAGACATATTTAGGGATTAAAAAAAATCTCTGCCGGTTAAAGATCCTAACTAAACACTAGCCGTAGTTTGATCTTAGCAACTTTATTTATATTTACTGAAAAAATCGTAGTTTTTTTTTTTTTTTATTATTTATTTATTTATTTTATTTCTATTATAATTTGGTTTTACAATTTTGGTAGATATAAAAAATTATGACATGGCTTGTTTGCCGTCTGCCAGATTGAACGTTTCTTAGTTAAAATTTAGTTTTGAAATGGGTAAGTAGTTTTATAAATATTTTCATAAAATAATATTAGTTTAAAATTTGAATTACAACAATTTAGTTTTTCGTTTTACATAAAACTATTCCTATAATTCATGGCATTCCTGCAGTAAATTGATAGCTTTTTCCAAAAAATCGTAGTCTAACATAAGTTTGCTGCCAGCACCCTAACTTTACTCCAACTTGTTTTGTATTGAAACTTTTAAACCCAGTGAAAAAAAAAGAAATAAAAATTGAAAAATTCATGGCAGGTCAACTGTAATAAAAGTTGCGAGAAATTTTTTTCTAACTTTATTTGAAAATAAAAATATATATACATAAATGTATGCAGGTACGTAGGTATGGTACATTCTGGGTAGAATTTCTTAAACATGAAGTGTTGTAATAAAATTGAAGACGTACATAAATGTGTATAGGATATTCATGGTTATAGTTGAGGATCTGTAAGGTGTGGCCCAGAATTTCTTTTCATCTTTGAATTAAGTTAGAACCACCAATTTATTTAATGATTTGATTTTAAACGTTGAATTTTTGAAGTTTTTCAAATAAAAGAGCGAGTTTTGGATTCATAATAAAAATTGAACTCGAAATAGACTGACAGTCTAAACTACTGGATGGAGTTTTTTCAAGCTTAGGACTTTAAGAATTCCTTAGATATGAAATTGAAATTATTTTTTAACTCCAAACATAACGGTTAGAGTTTTTAATTGTCATATAACCTCAAAAGGGGCTTTAACGATTATGGTGAAATTGGTGGAATTTTGTTAGTAATTAAATTATTTGATCAAAAAACCCGTTATAAACAGTACCTGCTAAAGAAACGGGTTTTTGGTTTTCAATTTTCTCATGAAATGTTTGACGGATTGCTATACCAGTTTTTGGGAAAATTGAAAACTAAAAACCTGGTTCTTTCTATAGCAGGTACAAAATTTCATAAAGGTTTTTTTGAAAAAATATTTTTTCACCAAAGAATTTATATAATGTATGTACATTATGTACATATGTAATATTAATAATATCCTAGTAAACATTTTCAAAAAATATTTTTTGAATTTTTGAAAAAGACATTAATTTTTTTTTAAATAGTTTTGAGTATATATTATTAAATACTGAAAGCTTCTTTGCCAGTTCTTTTTATAAAAATACCTAAAAAAATACATATAAGAACATTTTTTGAAAATTGGTTCTGTCGGTTTTTATTTTCGAAGTTTTGTATTTTTCAAAATTCTTGTCGTGCATTTCATTTTTTTTTTCAAAATGTATTTTCGTATTTCTTATCGGAAAGTTGAGAAAATTCTTCTTTTTGCATATCTTTATATAAGAAATATTATTCGCAAACATCAGATTCGGATTCAGCATACCCAACACACGAGGCTCGAAAACAAAACTAACATACAACTTGCTTTTCCAAAACCTCTTTCATTGCCAACAATTTTTACAGCATAAAGCCAACAATCACTAATTACAAAATGCATAATTGATTTCAAATTAACGACGAGATGTATTGTTAGTGAAATGTAATTGATTGGACTTGTTTATCACTTTCCAAACCTAATTTATCATTCAGTACAATTTCCAAACATATGTGTACCTACTTATGTACATACATATCTTAGGATTTTAGGTTTAATTGCTATTGACACAGTAATCAATTCTTTATGAATTATTCTTCATAAAGTTAATTAATGTTTAGTTGGTTGATTTTAGATAGTTTACATTTACATATTTCATATGTACATATAGTGTGAATTTCCAACAGTAAATTCCATATCAATAGTAGCTGTCATGGTTTTTGAGAGAAATTCTAAAAGCTGGATTGCAAAATATTTCTCAATTGAATTCCTAGAACAAACCGAAAGCACAAAACCTCAGTAGCCGCATTAAATGCTTTCTGATAAATAAGAAGTGCAATGTTAAAATTTAACGAGCAAGACTTATTGTATTGTTAAAGTGGTTTATTCAAGACTTTCAGTGAAGAGCCAAGAAACCTTTGAGTTGTAAGAAAGAGGCATGCAACACAAGGCAGGAAAAAACTTCTCTTTAATCTCTCAGTTATTTCCAAGTTATTGATTTCTTAAGCATGTGCGGACAGTTAATACTACTGTCATTTGATACAACACTCACTTCATTTTTTAAGAACTCAAAATGACAGCTAAGTAGCTTTTCACATCTTAAAAAATTTTATTTATTCGAAATATACCACAAAAAAAAAAAACAGTTAATAAATATGGATTTTCTATTAAGTTTCTGTACTTCTTAAAAAATGATTTATGTCTAGACTACTTGCCTTTGTTTTTGTTTTCTCCTTATTGGTCTAACTTTGAGAATGAAGAAGAAAAATAAGAAGATAAGATTCTTTTCTTAAAGACATTGAACTTGCTGGCGCCATCTTTTAAAAAAAAAAAATGGCGGTGCACACATTTCCATGCATTCTCTTCACATAAGTATAGTTTGAAGGGAAATTTGAGTACATTTCTAGTCGGATATTGTGTTGTTAATAATGAAACTAGATACTTTTTGAGTCAAGTGATTTTCATTTAAAAGGTTTTAATTGAGCCTTTGAAGATTTTTAAAATACTGAAGATTGTGAGTTCTTAACAAAACAAATTTATCTCAAAAACGACTGTAACTATTCTGATAAAATTTTTCGGTATGGTTTTGTAAGTACATAATTGAAATTATTTGGGGGTGGCCCCGGCGCAGTGGAGGTAGTGCTTGGCTGCTCAGCGATACTGCGACGACTGGAAACTGAAAATAAATGTCCAAAAGTCGGAGACAATTCTGTTCAGGACTCCGTTGGCTAAGGCCACGAGAGATACATGCAAGAACTGGCGCAAGATGGTCATTGTTGGGTCTGACGGACAGCCACTTGCGAGTAGAAGTGTAGTGAAGTATCTCGGTATCTGGTTAGACCAGTATTTGTATTTCGACAGACATATAGGTACTGCTCTGACCAGAGCCCGAGGAGCCCTCGCTCTGACGAAACGGCTGTTTTACAGCAGTCGGCTTGACCCCAGAGTGAAGGTAATTTGCTACATGGCCCTCATACGGCCAGGTCAATGCTTGTGTATGGTTGTCCTGTTTGGTTCAACATTGCCCCTTCCCAAATGGAGAAGTTTCGGTTGTTCGAGAGACAGTGTCTCCGGCGCTGTCTCGGTTGGTATCGGACACCGGAATCTTCTTATTTGCACTATTATTCTAACGAGGTCTTATACAACGGAGCTCGAATCAACAGAATTGAAAATTTCGTGATAAAACTTGTTCGGGGTCACATAGCGAGAGCTATGACTTCGACCAACAACTTGATTTTCGGGGCGTTCTATCCGAACGATGACTACTTCGATATGGCACGCTTGAGCGGCTTTATCCCACCAGAGGCATTCCTCTATTTAGATAAATGCGGCCTGATACAGGATGAATTGGCAGTACCGCTTATCTACCACGTCAGGCGTAGAACCGTGGACCGGCGAATCACGTACGAACGAGACATCCTCGCCCAAGATGGAGCCGAGCTCCTACGGTTCAGTAGGGCTGTGCCCGAACAGGACCGTATTGATAGGAGGAAGCAGGAGAACCAGTTCTGGTGGCTCCAAAATGAAAATGATATAGGGTAAACCGGGGTGGGGTATTTTTGCCTTGGCCGGCTTACATATTGGTTTTAGTCTAAGGTTTAGGTTAAGTAGAGAGTAGGGACGGTGGCACTATAAAAATAAAAAAAATAAAAAAAAATTAAAAAAAAAATTTAAAAAAAAAAATAAAATAAAAAAAAAAATATGTAATAAAATTAAAAAAAAAAAATGAAAAGAAATATAAAAAAAAAATTGTAAATGGACATAGTTTTTGCCGCTGTGATTGCTCTAGTTTTAAGTAGTATGTAGGTAGGTTAGGGGTAGGTTTAAGTTTTATTTTAAGGACATAGTGTGTAAGTTTTGAAAAATTATTACTGGAGTTAGTTTTTTTTAAATTTTCTAACAAAATAAATACAAAAAAAAAAAAAAAAAAAAATAGTTCATAGGCCGAAAGGCATTAGTATAAGTAATCATGAATTCCTTAGAGCGCCCGTTTAGGGCCAGTAAGTTAAATTTAAGCATAGTTAAGTAGGCTAGTTTTCTGAATTTTGTCTAGTATGTAAGTAGATATAAGTTAAAAATGAATAAAATTTGAATTTAAAAAAAAAAAAAAAAAAAAAGTGCTTGGCTGCTACCCTGGATGTGTGGGTTCGATCCCCGGTCTAGGCAGCAATTTATTTCTTCTTCTAACAATGCCTTATTTATTTTCAAATAAGTAATTTTTGGATTTTTGAATAAAAAGTCAAGATTTTTTTGTCAACTCGTTTTCATAAACTAAATGCTAAAAGCTTACATACATACCAATTTTTATTACAAAAATATTTAAAATTTAGACAATTTTACACAGTTTTCTAAACTTTTACAACTATTTTATTTTATTGTGGCATACTTTAAGTCGTACTTTTTATTTCATTAAACTATTTATTTTGTCGCTCTTAAATGTTTACTATCGGATTTTGGCTCATAATGCGATAAACGTAAATTCTGATATAAATAAATTACAATTTTTCAACAGATTTTTAATTATTTAAATAAATTATTTTATTACTATTACTCAATTTTTCTAAAACTTTAAAATTTTAATCTTGTCTATAACAGAAGCAGAAATCCGTAGGTATTCTCGGTACAAAATAAAGTCAATTTTGTTGACTTGTGTTTGGAATTTTGAGATAAACAATTGAAATATTTTCAGTCTTCTGAGTTTTTCCTTTATATCAACTACATACTTACTTCTTTTCAGTTCAATCTAAATTGTTTCGAAAAAAATGAATATACTTTTCGAGGTCACTTTGAATTTATAACCTTTCCGCAACAAAAACTAAAATAACCTAAAAACTTTCTAGTTAAGTTCTTTAAATTTAAAATCTAGTGTTTTTAATTTTAAAAGTAGAAACGAAAATTCAAACAGAAAATTCTTTCTGCTCCTTCCTCCCAAAACAATTGTACAAGTAATTTCAACACTTTATATATGGCAAAAAAAAAGAAAAAAAATCATCCCAAGGCTATACTCCCATCCTTTGAATAGAATATTATTTGGATTTCCACTGCGCTGTAGAAAAGAAGACACATAAACACAAAAGATGTTTTCCTTCTCAAAACTATTACACACAATCCTTTGGTTTTGTTCAAATTCTAACTTTATAAAAAAAATAAAAAAAAAAAAATTAAATAATAAAACTGCATTAAAGTCTGTTGCTCTTTTTTTTTGTATAAAATGCTTGAACGCACTGAATTCTGAATAATATGAAAAATCCACAAAAAAAATTATTAAACTAAAAATAAAACGTTTTCTCTTTGAAATCCATAAAAAATTATTCATGGTACTGTACTACCTGACTTGAATAAAATAAAAAAAAAAAAATTTTTCTTCTCCCTCTTTCCACTATAACTACTGAAGCATAAAAATTATAAATGAGGGAAAGTTTTTTTTTTGCTTTTTTTTTTTGAAAAATAAGAAGAAGAAATGAGGTTAGGTTAGAGATGTCCTTAATGGGTTGACATTTTTTGTGAACTTGAAGTTTGGGATGAAGAAAAGTTTAATGGAGGCTGACTGACTAATGGCTACTTCAAAGAAAAAAATTCTTCAAGAAATTATTATTAGTTATATCGATTTTCGTTTTTTTTTTGTTACCTACTCCTGTTCTTTCAGATAGAGGTAATCAGGTATAAAATTTATTGATTGTGCTACGCAGATATTCCTTAATGGAGAAAATGAAAGAAAGAAAACTGAAATAAAAAAGTACATAGCAAGAACTTGCTTATACCCTTACCTTATATGCAATTTGGGTTTTACGTAGTCGAAGGACGAAAAATAAATTTTAAGGCTTCTTCAATATCCTAATTTATTTTGATCAAAACCCCGTATTTTTTTAGTCACCAATATTATATATTTTTAAAATTCATTTAATATCATATTTTTATTTCAATAAATAAATATTGTTACATATTTAATTCTCATAATATTAATTTAAGTATGTTCCAGTTAATTCGAATCAATTAAAAAAAAAAATAAAAAACTTTTTAAAAATAATAATTACAGTCATTTGCATCAGTTTATATAAAACAATATTATTAATGTTAAGTAAATTTATAATCGAGATGATAAAAAGAAAATACTTTCATATTGACATATCATTAAATCATAATAATTTGACATTATTTTATCAATTTTTATTTTTATTACCTGCTGCATTAAATCAGCTTATAAATACCTATACGTATTATTACGATGACGGTTGACAATTTTGAAATGAAGTTCAAAGGATGGACTCGCATGTGTATATAATTTTGGAATAAATTAAAAATAAAAACATGTAGCTTAATGATTTATTATTCCCTCTCTGTTTTTATAATTTAATTTCGAGGTATTTTTTTTTTAAGCTGGAAATTATGTTGAGTGGGAGGGAAAATAATTAGTTTTATCATTATTTCAATATACGTTTTCATTTCATGGGAATTAGATGGGCGTTTTTTAATTGACAAAAGGATAGTATTTGTTTTTGAATAGTATTTAAAATTACCAACATCATGAATGAAATGTCACCTTGAAAAATTTACAAACATACAAAATTTTAAAGGGAAAGCTTCAAAATTGTATCATTGTTTGTATTTATTTGACTGTTGAAGTATCCAGAACAGAATATGGTTTATCGGTCAATGAGTCATTTTGCCTGATGTGCATACATACATTGTAATATGAGCAAAAGCTAGTGGTCAACCCGATTTGCTTTAAATTTAGTAAAGAACATTTTTACACAGAAAAAAAATGGCATCCCACGAAAAAAATAAAATGCGCAATCCAGTCGCACGAACTTGCTCCTATTTTAAAGTACTGCAGAATAAAAAAAAAATAACACGAAAAAAAAAATTTCGTTAGAGAGAAATATTAAAAAGCATAAAATTCATTATTTAAATTGCTAAAATTCGCCAAAAAAGTGCCATATTATGAATTGTAAAATTAAGAATTTTCGAAATAAAATTTGAAAAATCGTTAAAACGTTTTTTTTTAAATACATTTTTTATAAAATGTTTAAAACATAAACCCTTGAAAAAATTACAACAAAACGTTGACCTATTTTCAAAATATGTATGTATTAAGTTTTCAAAAAAATTGATTTTTTTTTTAAAAATCCGAAAAAATATTTTTTTTTGTTATGGGATGTTTCTAAGATTGGATAGAACCTCAGATAAAATTTGATCTCAATCTCTTTAATCGTTTATCAGAACATCAAAAACAAAAAACGGTGTTTTGAAAAATATTTTTAGGCCAATTAATTAAGATAAATTTGTTTTATCCTAACGGTAATAATTGACAGGTATCGTCGTTTTTGGAGCTGAACAAAAATAATAATTTTAATTTAATACTCGTAGGAATTACTTAAAAATCTTAAGTCACAAGTTTGAAGGAAATCGCTTTTGTATAGTTTACTGAGATACAGACCGAGCTGACAGACACGCAGAATTATTGGACCTACTTTTTTCACGTTCTCTTTCAATCTAATATCAGGTTTGATTAATATCTCGAAATTGATTTTTCTAAGACTTGCGCTAAGGTACGCATAGTCACAAGTAAAAATTGTAAGATGTTTACAATTTTATTTTACGAGTATTTGAAGCATGATGAGCATAAGTCACAAGACAGGGACAATTAAGAACGTTTTTGATCAAATGCATTTTGAAAGGAGTTTTCAAACAGAAATGTATTTTAGGTAATATATAAAATTTCAATTTTGTAAAAAAAATTCGGAGACATTTGTTAAAAAAACATAATTTTTTCAAAAAAAAAAAAAATGTAAAAGAAAATTTGTCATATAACATTTTTTTGAAAAGCTGGATCAAAAATGATCAAGAATATGATTGGCCATAAAATCGTGACTAGTCATCTCAAGAAACGACCTAGTTGCGTCAAGAAAATTTTTCGTTTTTTTTAAATTCACAAAATGGCAACCCTGATAATTTCCTAAAATTGCCGTCTTTCTAAGACTTATTTTTTGGACAAACCGCTTGATTTAATGTAGTTCACAAGATTTGCTACTAAACATGACTTACCTTTAAACTGTTCTTAATCTACAATTTAAAAATGTGCTTCCTACCCTAAGCACAGCTTTTCTTGAGTTTTTTAAAGCTAAGCTATTTTAAAAAGGAATCAAATAAACCATCTGACTTAATGTAATGTAATGTAAATTTTCTGACTAACATTACTTGATATCTTCGCTGGCTGCACTTCAAAGACCCTTGAACCATTTGCTTAGCCACGCATCGAAACTCGTCTACCAATCATAATTTTGTACCAATTACTATCGCCACAAAACAAATTCATCCTCGTTCAAAAACCAACACATCTATTGATTAGCTCACTTAAACATTACTAAAACCAACATGGCGTCAGCTTGAAATTGAAAATACACTTTGCCTTTAAATATATCTCTACTGATAGCTTTAAAATGCGAATTTACTTTCTGTGATTGAATTCAATCCGAAACACTCTTCAAAAACAAACCACACCCACTTTTAATTTTATTTCAATATATAACGTTATTTTTTAATTCCATTAAATAAACAAGAACACACGCACAGTTGTTGTTGTTGAAAAGTTGATTGCAACTTTTTCACATATCGGTTCTTCCTTTTCATCTTGTTTATAGGTTATCTCACATTTCGTGAAAATCATTAAGATAGTTAATTTAGCATTTCAACCAAACCTCAAAAAAAAAAAAAAAACATTTTTCCAAAAAAGGAATATCTCAGTAAGTAGGATATTGAGTTGCATCAGCTTGTCAACATCTGAGAGCAATTTGTGGTGATTTTTTGTTGCAATGCATTTTGCATCATACACAAATATTCCGTTGGAAATGTGTTTAATGCTGTGATGCAGTTTTTTTATTATTTTCTCTTGTACATCAGGACGATGTCGTATTGCACATGTCACATTATCGTTCGTCTGTGTGGCTGCAATTCGTTGTGCATATGCAACAATGCAGCTTGTTTTGACGGAAATATTATTGTTAACATAAATTCTTTGTGGGAGACACACTCGCCGCCCGCCGCCGCCGCCCACAGCACCGCCAAAGAGATAAAAAGATCAAAACGACAATTAATTGACAGAATGTTACGTATACGCCCGAGTGTACCGGAATTGCTTGGAAACGAACATTATCCCTGGTAATTTTTTTTTTGTTGAATTCCTGTTACGGCAAAATATATATGTAGTTTGAATCTGTTGCAGCCGACAGACAACTTTTAATTACCATTATTTAAATGAATAGAACCTTTTTTTTTGAGGGAAACAAAAATAAATTCGACGAAAAGGAAAATGCATTAAAAAGGGTTCCATTAGTCGTGGTTTTCTTTTCTTTTAATTATTCATAAGACTCTACTCAGAGAATCTTTGGAAACAAAAAAGAAATTAGGTGAAAGAAGAAATTAAAAGAATTATTACATTTTCCAATGATCATTTGCAGACATTTTTCCTTATGAACGAATATTATTTTCCAAGCATGCGGAATAAAATTGACTGGCCCTAAGATATGTAATGCAAAACAATAACAACAACAACAACAAAAAACTGTTCTAGATAAAGAATGAAGTTGATGAGTCCTATTTTGCAATTCAGATGAATGTTATTATGACATTGTAAATAATGAAAGGAATATTAAATTATTTGCGCTCATTGCGTTTGTGAGAAGCGAAAAAAATAAATTTTGGGCACTTCTCCTTGCTGACAGTTTTTAATCAAATTTATGAAACTTTATGAATTAAGATATTTGCATTTTGTTATGTGCTCTGTTGTTGGGGAATTGGAAGATTTAAAAAAAACTGTGTTTTTGTAGGTACTTTTAAAAATCATTTAAAAAAATATAAATTGTTATACGCCAAGCAGGTGTGAACAATTGAAATTATTTTGTATCGAAAAACCCTTCGTATTCAGATTTTCCAAATTACAATCCTACACAATTTAGTAGGTACTCAATAACTTAATTCAATAAATAAAAGTTTTTACTTTTGAGGTACGTTCGGGGAGAAGGAAACAACTTCTTGTATTTTTAAAAACTGAAATAAAGATTTTGATGACCAAAGTTAATGTTTTCACAATACTGGTTTGTACCTTAAATAATTATTGCTGCTTAAAAAAATAATTCCCCTAGCTTATGTCGAAAAGGGTAAATTAACTTTAAAAGTAAAATGAATATTATTGAAAAAAAAAAAACAAAGGAAAGTTGTACAATACTCGTTAGGAGTATTTTGTAAATCTTAAAGCTCATTTATTAATTTTTTTTAAATTAGTTAATTTATTTAAAAGTTAAGGAAAGCAATATTTTAAAATTAAAATATTCAAACGAAAATCAAAAAAAAAAGTTGAACATTTTTTGTTTTCAAAGTTTTACTTTATTTAATAGTAATTTTACGTTTTAGATCGCTTTTCAATATTTTATTTTCAGAAAATTGAAAATTTCCGAAACTCTTTCTGAGTTCCTTTTTTACTTAAAACATATAAAAGGTTATATTTTTAGGCTTTGTATAGAAGACAGTGTACAACTTTCCATTGTTTTCTAATAAAATTTTGATGTAAACTAATAAAGCGGTTTTCTTCAAAAAAAATTTTCTCAGCTACAAAAATTACGTTATTTGTAATATAAGCATGACGACTACACTCATTTATCTCAAAAATAGCTATAACGATTTTAATGAAATTCTTTAGCAGGTTTTTGAATTGTAGTAAAAATTATTTAGTCAAAGAACATTTTCAAAAAGAAAATAATTAACAGTACATAATTTGACCTCATTTTTGGTTTTAAATTTTCTCATAAACGGGTTGGCGGATTGGGATTAAAATTTTTATAAAAGATGTCTTTTTAATCTTAGTAATATGTATTTCATATCAAATTTTTAAAAACATATGTTTTTGGATTTTTGAAAAGGAAAACTTATGAAAGAAGAAGATTTATGTTTTTGTTTATTTTATGTTCAATTTTTTTAGACATTTTTTACTTTTTAAATTTTAAACAAAATTAAAATCTTCGAAAAAAAAATTTGAGCATTCTTTGATGCATTAAAAAATTACTAGGCAGTTTGAAAAACAAAATTCATAAAAGAAACTTTAATAACTTCATCCTTCAACCAAGACTAATTTTTTTACCAACCATCGTAATTCTTAAATTCTAAAAACGGGTTTGAGCAAAAATTTTTCAAATTCTGATCATAATCCTAAATTTTATATAACGTTCCAAAGAAAAATCTCGGTAGATTTTTGTTTTAAAATTTTTATTTAAAAATTATTATTGAATTTTTAGTTTTGCTTATCAGAAAAAGATTAAAGATACCCTTTTTTTTTTTTGAAAATACGACCAACTAAGAAAAAAAAAATTGATGATGATGTTACTATTATGAATTTGGCTCGAGTTTTCAAAATAACCCTAACAATGTTTATGCATTTGAATGTTTTGTTAGGTAAGTAAACTTTAGTATACCAATAGAAATTTAATTTTTATAAAATAAAATATTGATGAATAAAAATCACACCCGACGTTGAAGACAATACCTTTAAAAGTACAGACAACCAAAAATAACTAAACCCTTAAATCACTGGTGTTTATTTTGCATGATACCTATTCATTCCACAAATAATAATATTCGATTTCTATTCTGAAAGTAAGAACACAAATCAGCAAACTCTCACTTAAATTATCTATTTAAAAAACGAACATACATTTATAGTATAAGAAACAGACTACAGAACAGACACTCCTGTTTCAATAACAAAAAAAAAAAAATTCAAATTCCTCCGTGTCGAGCACATTTTTATGTCAACAGACAAGAAAGGACCAACAACAAGAATAATAATAATAATTCAGGTGCTGGTGCTGGCTGATTTTTTTTTATATTTTCTTCAAGTTCACCACAAAAAAAAAAAAAAAAACAGGACACAAAACCCTGCTCCAACACAACCGCACATGAATAGATTGCTGGGTGTATAATTTTAAACTTTAACACCATAATTTATCACTGTCACCCATGCCCGGACTCACTGAATAAACCCGACACCCAACATTATTTAAGCTAATAGACCTTCTCTCTTCCTGGCCAAGTCCATTATTATCATCACAATATGCCTCTGGTATTATGTACCTGCCTACCTTACATTACGTTGGATTGCCCAGAAACAGGTGGGTGTTCTATTTTTAAATAAATGTAGGTTTTCTTTTTTTTTTTCTTACAGCCAAAGTTAACTAGCCATATAAATGGTTATGCTCAACACACACAGAATAATATAATAATAATTAGAATTCCTTACCAAGGATGTTGTAATTTTTTTTTTAAATTCTCTTTATTATTTTAAAAAACAGCATAACGCACTTTAAAGTTGTTTTTGCATTTTTGTGTTGTTGTATCCAAGAAAAGAGTTATGTAAGAATGTATAAACTTGCATTCAAAAAAAAAAATATTGTTATCCTTTTTTTTATTATTATTTACAAATTCATTTCGACGCATCCTTGCTTAATGGGAGAGAGAGATATAGGGGGAGTTGTGAGAACATGATGGAAGTCCTTCAACAGCACTTAGTTTAATTTGTTTACACACACTGGAATTATTTTTTTTTTAATTTGCTTCTTCAACAAAACACTGAATTTTCAATTTCAACAAAACAATGAAAAGGACTTTTTTTATGGTTTGTTGAAAATATCCTTATTTGATTTTCTTCGAAATATCAAAAGATATTATACCACAACTTGACATTTCAATTACCGTAAGCACAGGACACGGACATAATGCATTTGATATTTATGACGAATTCATATCTCACAAGATTTTAATTATTTTTCTTTCCTTTGTTTTTGCCTTTTTATCTGCCATCATCACAATCAAAATATTTCAAAAAAAAAAAAAAATAATGAAATGTTTTGCAGATGCACACAAAACTTTCTTGTGGTTATATTTATATGGGTGTGTGTTATAAGGGGGGTTTATGGAATGGATGTGTGTGTGTGTGTGTAGTGATTAAAAATTTATTTATGCCGCGAACGGACACACCAACTAGCTACACACTATTTTGATGGATTTTGCCCGAACTAGTTCTTATTTTTAAATTATTCAATTCGCCGCGTTTTTGTTTAATTCGATCTACGTATATAGGAACAATGATAATTCAGCTATATATTCTAGGTAAATCCTTTTTTTTTCACTGGTGACGTGATAGTGTGTACATCAATGACGTCATGCACATCCCTTTTTCCAATGGATAAAATGGAAACTACACCCACTTCGCGCTCATCACTAAAACCAGGATTCGAGGACGAACGAACAAACCTTCGCCACGCCGTATAGTTGAAAGTTGAAGAAAATGACAGCTGAAGGAAGAACAAGCAGTGTCAACGGATGTATATGTGTGTTGGTATGTAGGTTCGTGTGTATAGCCAAGACACAAAAATCTATTGCGAAGGAAATTGCAGAAATAATATCCTGGAAGAGTATTTTATCTTTTTCATTTTATTTAAATTTTTTTCGTAATTTAATCACATTCGCCCGTTAATACGTGTTTGAATGGATTTTTTTTTATATATCCTTTTTTTTTGGCATGGATATTATTTATTGTTGTTGTTGTTTTATTTTCGTATATATGGATAGATAAAGGAAATAAAAATAAAAAAAAAAATTATAGTTGGAAAAAACCGCCGTTCAATAGGAAAAACAAGCCCCGACGATATAAATAAACCGTTCGACGAAGAAGACAAACGACAACGATGATGGTGGTGACGAATTTTCCACCCTCACTGACCGTTATAATCTGAGGCATGAAACTATGCTGTTCGCCAAGTTTAGTTGCAAAAATCAACTGTTTTTACTGATGTGTGCCTCCTGTTTTTCTTTTTGTGTGGTGAGGAGAGTAAAAAAGGCTTATTTTTCCCAAACGAGAGAAAGAGAGAGAGAAAGAGAGGAATTGAGGCTGAAAAAAGACAAATTATTGAGAGTAAAATATATTTCTTCCAGTTACAGTTATGTTACACACTGACACACACAGTTAGATTGTTATTTGTGACAGTGGTAGAAAAAGGTGAAAGCTTTTACTTTATGTTAGAAATATTTTCATGTTTAAGTGTGTATGTGTGTGTGTTGAGGATATTTTATGCTTGTTTTGTTGTCTGGTTGCTGAATAGTGTTGTCGTGTTGCCCGTGAATTTAACGGTCACTGACAGTGGTGGGTATATTTGAAAAAAAAAAGGAATTATTGTATCTTATGACAGACATATTATCACCCTAATATATGAACTCTGAAACGTGAGATATCAAATACCTATATGTGAAAAAGAACAAGAAGAACTTTAAGTAAAAAGTTCAATGAACTAATAATTATAGATAGCGATTTTATGGTTTTTATTTTTAGTTTCTTTTCCTTTTTTGAGTTTTAGTCTACGACCAATAATCTGTGATTTTTCGTAGAAGTTTGGTAGCTGTGGAAGGTAACTACCTATACCTTCTAAAATACCTACATACATTTATTTCTTATTAAAGAGTTTCAACTAAAATTTCGTAGTAAGATTGAGTAGCTCTGAGTAAAAGATGAGCTTAAATTAAAATTTCAACTTTCAAACTAATTTACCAGTGAAGCAAAATCTAATATTTCAGTTGTGTCAGCAGTACAATTTTCTCGTCTTTCCTCAAACTTGTTATGAGATTTCGATATGTGAAACTTCTCCAATTGTATTAAATTTTATAAGATAGCCATTTTTATTAATAGTCCAGAAGTGTTTTCTAATAGGAGGATATAAACAATTTTTTCTGAATAGAAGTAAAAATGTTATAGGAGTTGAATAGTCATATAACCAATTTCATTGAATCAGCCTCCAATATAAAAGAAGCTTCTGCATTTGCTCCAATAAGAAAATTGTTTTGGAGTAAATGGTTATAACACGCTTTCCTTCGACATTTATCGGAGTACTTACTCCAATATCAAAGAAGTTGAGAGAATTTGCACAAATAAGAAAATTGTTATTGGAGTGAACGCTAATATAACGATAACCATAAATATTTATTGGAGTATTTGCTCCAATATTAAAGAAGTATAGAGTATTAAACGAAATATTTTTATTTTATTATTTTTTTAAGTCTTTTTGACTCCATTTTAAATATAAGTTAAATGAAACATTTTGCAAGGCTTTCTGTCATTATTATTTCGACTTCTGCAGAATAACTGAAGAATAAGAGTCGAAAAAATTCTACTTTTTAGCTCTATGGAGTATTATAAAATATTTTGCTGATGGCAGGAAGAGGTGTGCATTTGGAAGAGGAACATTTTAGACGCAGAGTTGGTTAAGAATTTTTTGATCTTTTTAGTAAATGCATGAAATTTTAGCAACAGAAAGGTTAATTGCCATATAATACAAAAATAACAGTTTACACGCTGGTTTGGAGGCTTATGTCCTATTAATAGATAACCAATTAAAAAGAAAGATCTACTCGACCGACCGAGATTGCCAGACTAAACTTTTTTTTTCTGTTACTAATATTTCAATGTCAATATGGGAATCAAAAGATATTTCCAAAACTCTCTGACTTAACATTAAAAAATGATTTACTTCAACAACAGCTTGCCACTCCGTTTCAATGGATTAGGTCTTTATGTTTGATGTTTTTAAAAGATATGACCTGGGCCTGTAAGTTTTGTATTTTATTGTCATTAACCTTTCTGTCATCATCAAAGTTTCATCATTTTACGAAACAGATTTACGTTTTTGAAACTTTCCCTTAGTAGGGAACAATCTTACTATCATTATTTTTAAATGTTCAATTTTAATTTGACCTGGGTAAATACTCTGTCATTTCTAAAGATGGAAGATGTTTGAAGCAATTCCCTTGAAAATACAAAAATGCTTTTATACTGCTTCGAAGAAGTTTCTGAAAAAAATAACTGTGAGCATTTAAAATACCTACACATTATTATATTGTATATATTCATCTATACACATATGTACATATATCCATTGGCAATGTTTCAAAATTTATGTTTAAAAAAAAATATATAAAATGCGACACGTGAAGTTGTTTGTTTATTTATCACATTGCGCTGCAGTTGTTTTATTGGCTATAAAACTTTTAATATGCGATACAAAATAAACATTGAAATCTTGTCCTATTCACATCTAAATGGAAATATAGATAAATGTTCATATTTTTTGGTGTAGTTTAGATCTAGTTTGACCTTGCACTATAAAGTCAGAAAATTACCTTCAAACAATATTTAAAAAAAAAAAAAAATATGTATCTGGAGTAGTTCAACACTGATGCTTTGTCGACCAGTATATGAAGAAACAAACGCGCCAACCCTTGATCTTAAAGTATGAATTTCTAAGAGGAATGTGGTAAACTTGTCATTTTCTTATATCAAAATATGAAAACAAAAATGATTTTTTGAAAATCTACGGCCATCAATTTTTGGAGATAAGCTTATCATATGAAAGTTTTTTTTTTTTTAATTTTTTTTTTCATTTTTGAATATTAGACGCAATCGTTTCCAAAAATATAATACAAAACACGAACCAATATGGGCATCAGGGCAACAAGATTTTCAATTCTTAGTAAATATATACCGTTTGGTACAAAAATTGACTGTCAAAAATGGATTTTTTTTTTAAAGTTACAAGCATTTTTATTTTGCTTTGCTCAGCAAAAATGTGAAATTTCATTTTTTTGACATTTTGTTTGCAAAAAATTCTACAGTGAAAAAGTATATTAGTTTTTCAAAATAGTAATTTTTTGTTTTATTTGGATCATTTTACTAAGATATGAAGCCGAAAATTTAGTTTATGTTGCAATGACTTTTTAGAAAACATTTTTATTTCTATCCAAAAACACCTTAAATGATTTAAATTGACAAGTACACCCTTACCAATATTTATTATTAAATCGCCATTTTATACTCCGGCACAATTAAAGAGAATAAAAGAATAAAAAATTATATTTTTCAAACAAACAACCCATAGCTTAGCTATAACTCTTAAGCTGACAGTTTATCCTGTAGGTTTGCATTATTAGAGGAACGCCATTTTTTTTATGTCACTTATGTCAGTTTCATTTAAAATCAAAACAAAACTTCGCTTCAAAAAAAAAAACACACAAACATTTATGTATATGCCAGTAACACCTAGGGTCTTATAAATTAGGCATTGTTAGAAGATAGGACAGATTTTTGTTGGCACAGTGGATTGAGAAATAATTTTTTGATTATCTCATTAAATCCCAGGAGTGTCGTTCGGCTGATGGAATATATAATAAATTGCTGCTTAGACTGGGGATCGAACCAGGGTAGTAGTCAAGCACTAACTCAACTGCGCTGGGCCACCCCCTACATACATTGAAAACAGTTTTTTTTTACTACTAGCTACTTAATTGTAAAATAACGTATTGAAGTCAAAGATTTCTTTTTATTTTTTTGTAAACTGTTTTTTTTTTTTTTGAAAGAAATCAAAAAAAATTAGATTTTCATTTAAATTTTAAATGAATTTTTAAATGACGAAAAACTTTTTCAACAACTAAATATATATGACCCTTTGTTTTCCAAAACCATAATCGAAGTGGATTGCTTTTAAAGAAAAGAAAAAAATAATAATGTATGCACCTGTAAGGTTTAAAATCAAAACAAAAACTACAACTATAAACGAAAGCTTTACCTACACTTAAAAAGTTGACTGCACCCCTCTTCAAATTATTTCATTTCACAAATGTTTTTCATTTGTACTTTTCGCACCTCTCTTTTGTGATTTTTATATTCCTATTATTTTTCATTGGTATATTGAATGTCCAAAAATTCACGACTATACGTTCCTTGACCTATAGTTGATGTGAAAAAAAAACTAAAGTAACATGATACATTTTTATAAAGGCGTATCTTATATAATTCTCCATACAAACATACTCGTACACATATTATCTACTTATTATTTCAGCCGCTTGTTTTAATATGTTTGTGAAGAAAGCTTAAGTCAGCCATCATAATTTATAGAGTTGCCAGGATTGAAATTCTCGAACTGAGGGGGATTTTTCTGAATATTTTTTAGTAAGAATTTTAAAAATATATTGAAAAACGTAGTATTTTCCAAAGTGTTGTAATGGAAACATAAAACGTAATAGGGAAACGGCGCTTATTATAAAAATATTTGCACAAATCGAATGACATATATTTATGTGTATGATACTATAAAAAATCGTCAGGGGCGCTTATATCATTGAGAACTTTTTAAATTGCTTAACAACACCACGCGAGGAGGCTTCATACCTAAATACAGCTTTCCAGTGATTTAAACGTCCTTAATGACATGACTTTAAAACATGCAATACACAAATTAATATTCATGGAGTAACTATGAACAGCTGTTTGCAAATTAGTATTCAAAAGTAGATATAGTGTTGAGATACAATTCATTTAATCAACACAAATTTTCATAACACCTAAATTTTTTTTTCTCAAAAACTTGATACGGCAACTCTTAAAGTTCCAATCTTCTTGGTATCATTTTCTTTACGTGTTGAAAGAAAATCATATTATTAACGTAACTGACAGTTGGACACTACTTATTAGATCCAATTATTTGAGGGACGTCTAGGCTTTCTTTTCCTAATAGCTTTTGACGTTTAAGTAGTGGAGGTATACTAAATAATATACTTATGAGTTAATAAACAGTTGCCGTTTGTTGAACGCGTCTTCAAGTGTAATAATTATATGAAGAGGAAGGCAGTGATTTTCTTTAATAAAATTATTTACTCTCACTGTTCCACTACATAATCTTGAGGAAGGTAGTGTTGAAAATAAGGAGGCAACCATTATATGGGAAAAAAGTAAAGTTTTTACTGGAGCATAATTAAATATTAATTGAAATAGGGTTTTCGTATTGTCCTTTTATAGGAAATTTTATCAAAAATTCTATTCTCTAGCAAAATAATAATTAGGGAATGATTGTGGTTTCGTTTGACAATTTACACGTTAAGTTTATTTAATTGATAAATCTTTGATGAATTTATTTTTCGCGTTCGTGTTTATGAAAAGTTCATTTAATATCAAGGCTAGAAAGAAGGAAGGTTAATAATTTTTTTTTGTGAGTATTTTGTTCATCCATCTCTTTTTCTAATTTTATTTAATTCCAAAACGCAATTTTTTTAAATAAAGATTTCTGTTTAAATGTTAATTTTTGAATGAAGTAGGTGGTAAGTAAAGGTCAATATATTTCCACTGATTTAAAAAATTGATAATATATGCCTTTGAATAATATCCGGTATTTTACTCATAAGAATTAATTTAAATGAATAATTGTGGAAATCAGCTGGGGAGCTGGGGATTGTTTTTGTTTTTTTTTTTTACCTATTTAAAACTCTAATTATAATGAGTTTTAGATGGGTCAATTTTTGATATATTTGAGATAGAAATTGCTCAGCAGGTTTTAATATTCCAAGATTCAATAGCCGAGTATCAGCGAAATTAAATAAATAAAGCTGTTTAAGAAAAATAATTTTTGCTTTTAGTCTGGGGTTTTATGGCTCGGAGGACTCATTTTCTAATGTATTACGACATTACGGAAAAAAAAATTTTCGGAGGGTGGCAACACTAAACTTTTTACTGAAAAGTATAAATCAGATAATTTTAGAATGCTAATTAAAAAAAAAATGTTTGATTTGGCAGGGAATAAAATACTATTGAATTAGTAATAGTCTTGTCCCAGATAGAAATTTTCACATAATTTATGTAATTTCTGAGTTATGCGCTAAGCTCCAAAATTCGAAGAATAAGTCTCTTTGGATTTTTTTTGATTTTTCTTGAAATATTTGATTCGCTTCTCACAAGTTTGCTGGGTCTAGTTCTCAAAATAAATTTAAGTATTGCCACATGCAGCCTTCAAAATTGAAATATTTTTCAGTGTTTCCACTTTTTCAAAAGTGTTGCCACTTTTACGAAATTATTTTTTTTCTCGATGAATTTTTGTTTTCAAAAAACCGGATTTGGTCATCAAGTCTGGAGCCCAAAAGCGTATATTCAAAATCATCATGCAATCATTTGAAAGTTAAATCCATGCTAGACCTTTATTTAAAAATTGTTTTCAGGGTTAACACACGGCCCCAGCATCTCCCTCAAGAGCATTTCTTCCTCTTCACTTTCACTATCCATAATAGTATTACAAATAAGTTTTTTTAGCTAAGACCTTGGAGACGTTTAAAATAATTCACTTTTTTAATTTGACAGAAATGCATAGAGTTTACAAAATAATATTTTCACTGAGTGTTGTGTTGAATAAGAACCAAGTGAATACGAGGAAGCCTTCACTTCATGGACAAAGAAAGCACTTCCAACATATAATTTTTGTACATGGGACTTATTGAGTATAATTTTATGTATCAAATATGGTACATGGGACTCTCTGACATGATATGAAGCTTGCATAAGTCCATGTATCAAAATTGACCAAAAAACAAAATTTCCTTTTTTTAAGAGCAGTGACCAATAATGTACGTTAACAATGGTTTATATTTTGAATCTTAATAAATAATAATGTTTTTTCTGAAAAAAGTACCGGACTTATGGGTACTTTTATATCACTTTGTATGGGGACAGTGAAGCCGAATTTTGCTCATGTATCAAAAATGATACATGAACGTAGAAAAAGAAAATTTTTTGTATCAAATATGATACATGGGACTTATCGTTGATGTCTTGAAGAAACCATTTACCATTTTCTCTGGAATCTATTTGTTGTTCTTTTTCTGCAAA
Source organism: Syrphus vitripennis (assembly GCA_958431115.1). NCBI lineage: Eukaryota > Metazoa > Arthropoda > Insecta > Diptera > Syrphidae > Syrphus > Syrphus vitripennis. The sequence continues at coordinate 95,953,544 of OY288109.1, forward strand.
AAAATCAAAACTATAATCAGAAACTCAAATGTTAAGCTTACTTTTTCAAGCTATCCATTTTTGTATTGTATAGCATATACGCAACAACTTTGGTGCCGACTTGAAATGCCAAATTTCATATGGAGTTCGGATGGACTGAGTATTTCATAATCATAATAGTAAAAACTGAAAAAAATTGTCGGAAGCCATCCGCAGACCTTTCATCGGATTCTGTAATCGAGGTGATTATTTATCAAGTGGTGAAGAAAATTGAATTTTTTTAAAAGATTATAAACAAACGAAATTTGTTCTTAGAACCTAGAAGTCAATCTCGGAATCTTTCATAAGGTCAATAGCAAGATCAAAATTGGGCCTTAATTTTAAACACTTCCTAGGGTTCTCACATTTCGAAAAATAAATTATTTGTGATTTGCAAAAACATTTCATAGAATCTAAACATGTATCTAAAGTATGTTGTCATGAACTTGTATTAAAAGCATTTTTCAGTGAAGTGGATTGGTTATTGTTGAAAAATTTTTGTTACTGTTTATTCAATAAATTCATCAAAAAAATTAAATTTGGAATAAGCCGAAGTGTAAACCTCCTTCCTCTAAACATGATTTATCGTTGGCACTAATAATGAACAAATTTTCAATTAACCTTAGGGACATATTTTATTCATGTTAAAGGTACTTTCTACATCCTTCACGGAATTAAATCATTACTGATATTCTTTTGACAACAATAATTCAATTTTATCCAATAATTTCAAAACATGGCTGGTAAATAAATAATATCAGTTGTATTATATTTCTTTTTTTGAGTTTCCTCTTGCCCATTGCATGTCTAAAGCACAAAAAAAAGACCGTCAGGTACTATTTCCGGGACTTAAGAACGCCACACCACCGAGACCGGTGAACAAAAAAAAAAAAAAACAACATAAAATCATAAAATTCAACACGCAATTGGTATAACAATAATTTTCTATCACAAGTTTTACTCTGATATAAAATTATATAGGTCAAACTCAATAACCTTATTTCGGAATCCTTTTTAATGTTACATCCTTAAATATGGTTAACAAAACAAAACAACACGAAAGTCTAAAAGCTTAGGGAGGAGTTCGTTGAGAGGTTACTTTAACAGGATATTATTGGTGGGAGGAATATTCTTTCCAGTCACTTACAACATAATAATAGTCCAAGCTGGTTGATATAACTACGTTACCACACAGCTGTTTAAGCTTTGTGCTTCGTAATGGGGGTTTTTAAATATGTAGGTTAAGTAGATAAAAGATGGAACAATTTTTTTACAATTCCAAAAATTTGTGATAAAAAACTTTGACAAAAGTTTTTTTCTTCTGAATGGTAGATTGCATTAAGTCCTTGATAATTATCCTTATCAGAATGAATGAATCCTAAATACAAACCAATATTTTTATTGCTACATATAAGGGCTTCTTCTGCTATTTAATTAACGTTTGTCAATCTTAAAGTACCTACACAAAAGAAATCAGGTGTTTCCATGAGTTTTCGAATCTAAAACATTCAATATCCCAGCAAAAAGCTTACAAGAACAACAACAAGTTGTTTCAATTTCAAAAAGGATACGTCTGCATTTGTGCGAATGTGACGTTGTGTATGTATTCCAACAGCCCCTAGTAATTCTCAACGTAGTGTGAACATATTTTTGAGACCATTTTCGTATCTTCCTCTCTACGGGCTATTAAAGCTTACAAACTCAGGTAATAATGCCATCACCGAATAAAGTATGTTTCTTTTGTTCTTAGGTTGGTCTTCTCTTTTTGTTTTGTTGTCGAGGATTCTTTTGGCTCCGATCCTTTATGCCTTTAATTTTTTTTTGTGTTGTCTTTTGCCAAAAAAAAAAAAAAAGCACAAAAAAGCAAACAATGTGTAAATTGCAAAGACTATATCTAATGTCGGTATGGTAGGCCCACAATAGAGACCTTTTTATCATTGCACTCCTACACCCAGTGTTAGTGAGGACCAAAGTGGAAGAATGTCAGGCAGAAAATTTTTTGGATGTCTTTCAAAATATTTTCATTTCGTTTCTATTTTCCTTTGCAAAAGGTAACAACAAAAATTAAAAAAAAAAAAAAAAAAACGGGAAAAACGTTATTTCCTCTAAGGACTATTAAGGTGAAAAAAAGTACCTCTGCCATCGCATTGTATCGTTAGGTGGGTATTTTGCTTGACAGACGGGTATAACGGCGGCGACCATTATATTAATTGCTATGTTTTCTGTTTTTTTTTTTTTTTTATTTATTTGGTCGGTACACTCGAGAACCCTTAAAATAGATGATGGTGGGTTGTATTTAAAGGCCTTTAAAAATTTTAGTTTAATATTTGTCGTTCATATTTTTTTTTTTTTTTTGTGGAAATTAGAAATTTGGAATAGCACTTTTTAATGTTCATAAAATAGATAACGAGTTTTATTTGTGGTGTTTGGGGAAAACATTGCAAATTATTTTTAAGGTATTTCAATTTATATTAATTACGCTGTAAAACGAAACTTTAAGAGATGTTGAGATATTTTTATTCATTAATAAATATAAATGAAAATTATTTGAAAATTTGAATTTAAATTTCCCGCCACACTTTTCGTCATCTTTTTTGGAGATGTTTGTATTTTTTTCAAAATAAATGTTTGTGTCTGTGGCAAAATACACACATTTTCCAAAAACAAAGACATGATATCGAATGGGGAGTAACTCACAAAATTCATCGAGATTTCAGGATTGTGATAACCTGATAATAAGTCGCAAAAAAATGATGTGGAAAATTGTATGACTTCATTGAGGCCGCTGCAAATACTGCGCTCTAAAAGGTTATAAGCTTCATTGTATCATCTCTAAAAATTACGGCAAAAGTTTGATTTTAGCGTGTTTTACGGGGCCCGAATTGGTCATTGAAAGCCGTTATAACATACAACATAGAAAATTGGAAAAAAAACAACTCTAAGCCAGGTGACGACAAAATTCTAAATTCTCTTCCACAGAGTGACATCATTTCAGACTTCATATTGATAATTTAATTTTGTTTAATAATTTGCTTATCTTTGAAAATACAAGTTCAGTGTTTTACTTTAAAATTATAAGATCGTTAAATATTGAATACAAAAATTAAGTACACTTTATAAGGTAATGTTTCCATACAAATCAGTTACAAAAAAAAAATTGAGTTTGAAAGTAATTTTTTTTAAAACATGTACTAAAGCAACTTGATTTAAAAAAATGGGTTAAATGATGAAGTTTTGATTTTAAAAAAGCCATGTCATAACACTGTTGTCGTTGTTTTTTAATATTTTTTTCAAGGTTAAGACATTTTTTTATGACATTTTTTTATTCCGTATACACGGGAAGAATTAGACCCAATGCCATATAATTTTTTTCGTTTCTAACCTTTTGTGATACATTTTGCAAATCAACCTATATAAGCAGCTTACGTTTTGTATGGACAAACTTCTTTATATCTGATAAAGTTCCCGAAATGTCCTTTCAAAGGTCTTTCATGACATTACTCTGCGATCGAATTTTTATGACTTTATAGTAAATAGTCATATTTTTAACGTCTGTGAAGTTTGTGAGAACATTTTCAAAGAGACCTTGACAGGAATTTGCATTTTTTTGCCCGATTTTGGCTATAAGCGTCTGTGCTGCTAAATTAACTGTGAAGCTAGGGAAAACATGCCTTTTTCTCAGCAATCGTTTGAGCCAGGAACATAAAGCGAAGCTTCAAATTAGCAGTTTTTTTGTTATTCCAGAAAACATTATGTCCAAAATTTGAAGTCTTCAATAAAATAAAATATCATACTGTACTGCTGGGCTTAGCTATGAAGTTAGCAGTACATGAAGCTCCTTACTCAGTAAACTTAAAAAAGTCTCAAAAATTTGAAGTTAATTTGCCTTTCAAAGAAAATAAAAGTTGATATTTTCCAGCAATTTCATAATGTGAAGCTAGAAGCACATATCCGTTTCTCGTTAATCGTTTGAGTTATAAACTTAAAGCTTTTATTTTCTTTAAGAAAAACTTCAAATCAAATTTTGAACTCGGTATTAAAAAAAAAATCAGACTTCATAACTATTTTCACCAACATAAATTTAGATTTACAAGTCCTCTTCTCGGTGGTTTTCTGCATACCTAATAAAAATAAATAAAATGAAAGCAGTAAATGATTAAAATGTGTATCTGCTAGATAAGAGACCATACGATTGTTACCTTTAATTAAAAATCCACCCTAAGGCCCTCAAGCTATTCCATAGAAAATTATTTTGCTTACGATTCTTCTGGAATACCTACTTTACTTAAAACCTCAAAATTTTCAATTATCACAACCTGTTGTTTTACCGCGATATGTGAGTTGATTAAGTGTCAAAAAAAAACTGTAAAGCTATTGCTCACTATAACGTCATGTAAAAACAAACCACTTCATTCTGCTGATGAAACATTGGTTCAACAGGGCGTATACGTACTTTTCCTGTTTTATACAATTCTAAAATTGACCATTAATTTGTTATGGGAAATTTGTGCGTGTGAATCACGTTCTCAAATTTCAAGACATTTTCAAAAGACGTGTTTGTTTAAATAACTTTGATCACTTTTATGGAGAAGAAATTCGAACATTAAAAAAAATATACTACACTCTCCCAAGTATGTACGTACCTAAGTTCTCTTCTCTCATTTATTAGAAAAGAAAGATTTGCAACTAATACATAGTATAATAATATAAACATGATAATTCAAGGATATATCCTCATAAATTTTAAATTTTTCCAATAAGTTAATTAAGAGCAAATGAGCTTTTTGAGTCAAAAAATCTACATAAATATAAAAAAAAAACTTAAAATATTTACTCTCCTTATAAAATATTTCGTTTTCTTAAACAAGCTACCAACAAAAAACTTTCATTCTTTTTTTTTTCTTTCAAATTTAAACCTGGTTGCTCTCACTCTTTCACTCAATTTACAACCCAAACTTATACCTACTGTACAAATTTTGTTCGTTGTACCTTTTAGCTAAAATAATTGCTTCTAGTCACGTTACATCCCTCCAATTTTGAAAAAGAAGAGAGAAAAACTAAAAGCGTTGTAGAGTAGAGCGGGAAAGGGATTTGGTTTCCTTTTATATAGGTATACACTATAACTGTTTACCCAGGTATAGGGATACACATGCATTTCATTTTCACTCTAATTAATTATATCCACGCAAATTTTACAGATTAACTTTGAAAAAGGGTCTTTTTTTTTGTAAATTGGCGATAACCATTGAGAGACAGAGGGAAACGAAGAGAGGGGGGGTAAATCAAAAGAGAAAATAAAAATAGTAAAACTTTTCTGTCATGAGTTTAGTAGGGCACTGTTACGGCTAATTCTAGGAAATCATCGTAATAACAGGTAACCTATATTTTACAACAGCTGATATAGAGACTTCGTTTCATGTCAGAGAGGTTGTCTGGAAAAGCTCAAAAATTCTAAACATAAAATTTTATTTATTTTTTAATCCTTGTTGGTTATTAAATTTTATCAAATTCAAATTTCCTGTTTGGTTGAGGAAATATTATGGACTATGAAAATATTATATTCTGAGGTCAAGTTTTGGTTGTGACTCAAAGGACATCATATAGAGGATGTATATAGTGTAATTCAATTAAACAAATAAACTTTTAAAGTGCAGCCTGGAGCTTTTTGTATCGTTTCTTGTATACACAAATTTCACATAAAATTTCAAACTCATTTTGCTTGCTTTTCAATTGAATGAGTTCAATCTAAACGGACTCTAGATTTAGATGATGAAACCAGAAATGTTAATTAAGGATTTTTGTACTCAAGGATAAGCTAAGCAAAATTACAATGTAGGGTGCAAGTGATGGCACAATCCCACATTAAAAAAAAAAATATGCAATTTATTCATAAATGTAATTTTTAAAGATAGTATTTTAGCAAAAAATTTTTGTTTATTACTATTTGTTATGAAAAATTACTATTTGTATAGAAAAATTAGTAAATTGTCAACACGGGGGATAGGAGCTGAGAAAATCAGCTTGAACTCAATGAAACTTCATATTCAATTCGACTGTAAAAAAAATGGAAATATCGCCAAAATTAATATTTATTAAATGGAAATATCGCCCACATATTTTTAATATAAATTACTTTTGTAGAATTTTGGCATTTGATCCTTCATTGATCCTTCATTTTGCGAGTGTTTCTAAACAATAATTTATTTTTGCTGAGAATATAGCCATAGAATCGAAATTTCAATTAAATTCACTAGGCATCGAATCAGAAAATGTCAACATTTTCATATGCATTTAAAAAAATCTGAAGTTAAAGAAAACCATGTGATTTTAATGTTTTGAAAAATTTGATAAGGTATTGTCAATATTAGACTCATTTTTAAAAAATTCACAAATCTCAATACACAAATATGTTGATATAATAGTATTAGACGGGCGGAGCTGCAAGAGCTAAGTCATTTATAGGTTCAAGCTTAGCTTCAATTAAGAACCTCATGGGTTACTTTTGAATTAAAAAGATAAATTCGAAATCTATATTGAATTTTGGTCTATTATTATGAACACCGTGCAAAATATGTAAATTGACTACCTTTCAAAATTTCGATTTTAGAAAAATGACCATCATGAAAAACCCAACAATCAATTAATTCAAAGAAGAATATTTCTAGGGGGAAAATATTTCAACTGGGGGCCAAGTTGAAACAGCTCTCAAAATGCAGTCTTGTTTTTTTTAATAAGCCACAAAAATTTTAACATTTTTTTTAACTGCATTAAAAACATTATTATAGAAAAGTGACCCCCTCAAATTTAATCAAATTTGAAATATTTTGCATGTTCTTTTTGTGTTACGCTTCAAGAATCAATTAAATAATCCCAAGTTTTTAGAAAAAAACTGACCATCAAAAAAACCTTTTGTTGGAATTTGTTTTTGTAATTACAAACTTTTCAATATCCTGGATTGTCAATATTAAAATAATTTGTGAAAATTTTATTTTGAAAAGTTAATCGCGTAAAAATTTTGAGATTTTTATACGATTGTCTTATCAAAATTTACACAACCCCGTTAACGATATTATGCTCCCATTTTCTTTTTTTTTTTTTGAAAAATGTTGATACTAAATAATGAACCTTAATAAAACTCATTCACTTAAGAACGGATTAAATTAAAACTTAAAAAATTAAAAATTGTTAACAAGATTTTGATTTGAGCATTTTTTTCCAAAGCTTTGGGTGTTTCAGCGTTCTCTTGAATTTTTCAGCAATAATTTCAATTTTGGAGTTCTTTCCAAAAAATAAAAAAAAAATACAAAAGCAAACTCTTCCGAATTTTTTGGGGGTTAATGCCATTGGCAATATTGATGTAGGAGTATCAATTTTTTCGGCTAAAAGTCATGTTTTTCAACAACAATTTTTTTTTTTGAATCTTGTCAAAAATTGAGGAACGAACGCTCAATTTTTACTAAAATAATATTTCGACAATAATATTCCATATGATAATTCGGCATACATTTGACCGGTTTTTCCCAAATTTTTTTTTATAAAAAATATATGTCTTATTAAAGGACTCCATAATCCGACCCTAAATTTCATTACAAATTACTTTTCATTTTAAACAAATTAATCCCTTAAAATCCCTTAAATATTTCAAGGCAACTCTCACTTTCCTATTAATCTTTTTTTTTCCTGAGAGAATCTAATCTGTCCTGTCGAAGAGATTAAAAGCATCTTAATTTTCTTTTGACTCCTATTGACCTTTTTGTTTTTGCTTCTTCCTTGTTGGTCCTTTAAAATGAAAACCAAAAAGAAACATATGTCAAAGATTAGTTCATTAATTTTTCAACATTATTGTCATTGTTCACACCATGTGTGGTATGTGAATCTCCAACACCGCACCGCGTGTGAGTGGGGTTAGTCTATTATTATGATGCTATACATTCCGGACTTCCATAACAAACCCATTTTGCCACCATCATTCCTTCCTTTTTGGTAAGCTATAGAATTTTAAGCCTTAGATCTGATAAAAATCCAAAGAGAACACCAAAAGGATAGAAAAGATATTCGATATTGGTTTTATAACCGAGAAATCTATAGTATCAAAAAAAAAGGCAAACAAAAATGCACTGCACAGTGCACAGTGCACACTCCTCCTCAACATTCCATTGGAAATATACAGTTTGCTTTCCTTTAACTAGGTCATGGCAAAAACATCAGAGATGGTTTGGTTTTGATTTTTTTTTTCTTTGTTGGTTCGTCCTTTTACTGCTTCTACTCTCGTTAAGAAGACGGCAGCCGCGTGATCTGCTTCTTGTTGGGTTTCTTTTTTTTTGGGATTGGGAGGGGGGTTAGAGAGTGAAGGTATAATAAAGTACACATCAGCAGCGAGAAGAAGACTGTACATTGTAGGTGGTGGATGAGGATGGATAGATTTGCCTGTCTCAGTTGAACGGTCCCAATGGAGACCATAATGGCAGGCCAAAGAAAAATGAACCCATGGCAAATGGCGCGGCGGCGGGTTTTGTGTTACTTTTATTTTTCTTTGTTCTATTTTGATATTTAAACAAATCCGCTATATCTTACTGTCTCTGGCTCAGGACTTATATCCCACGCTATAAATCTCTTACTCCAGAGGACTTTTATCTTTGGAAATAAAGTATTTCTGAACTTTTGTTTTTTTTCTTAAGTTTTAGCTCACATTAGTTCTCATTACCAATTCTTATGCCAACACTGTTATTTACATTTCAAGGCCGTACAGCGTACACTGTTCAAGACTCTACTATATGTGACAGACTGATGTATGTCACTGATAAAACAACATAAAATGTATGGTTAGGGTTACCTCTGTCTCTGTCAATGGCGTAATAGAGTGTCACACACTCTTGCCTATTGAACTTCAAAATATATGAAAATGCAATATATAATAATTGGATTGGCATTTGGGTCACAGTTTGATTTGTATTCCCCCTTCTATTTGTTTATATATATAGAAAAGGGGGTAGGTGATGATATGGCTTTTAAAGCTTTTTCCATACAAAATGTCGTCGAGAAGGGGTAGGAATCATTGAGAAAGGGAAGGATTTAATAACATTGTGTACTTTATACCTTTCATAAAATACATATGGACATACATATATTGTGTGTTGGAGTGACCTTTAAATGGAATTGTGTCGGTCGCTCTCGCTCTTGGCTATGTCTATAATTATGTGTAGACATTTTTGATAATGACTCTTAAAATGTAGGTAGGTAGTCATATAGTCATAGGTACCTACTTGTATAAGTGGAGACTGACAAAATGATGCTAATTATAATGAGGTAGGTGTTTAGTGGCGCTGCATGATGTTTGTTTGAAGAGTCGATTCGTTATATTGGGTCTTTATTTGACATGTCATATTTCAGTTGATTAATGTCTGCTATATAATAAAGTGGTGACATGATAAATTGAAGGTTATTTTGAATATACGTTAAATATTGCGTGTGTCTAAGGAATTGAAGGTAAGTGCCAAAAAAAAAACTTAATCAATTTATTGATTTTACTATTCAATATGTTTTGGGGGTGGGTCCGAAAGGATTTGCTTAGATCCATGCCAAGAGACTGAAAAACACTTTCAATCTTTAATAACAAATTATAAATAAAACTGATGTTTCTTAAAAAAAAAAAAAATAGACAAAGAAATGTTTTTAAACATTTTTATTGAGTAAGAAATAAATTGTGGAGGCTTTTTAAGTGACAATTGTAATTAAGACAATAGAATTTCATGCATTAGAGTTCTTCAACTTTTCGGAATATGTTCTGAACTCTAGATATTTTGTGCTTTTAACAGGATGTTAAGTCTTACAATGACGTTAATTCCATACAAAATAAATCACATATAAATCCTGTTAAATATTGGCGTAACTGAAAAGAAGACTATTAAAAAAATCTGTGCCAAGTCTAGACACTATTTTGAGTTCTGTCTTGATGGCTATCAAACCGACAAAACTTCAAGACAATGTTTTAGATTTGGTATTTTATTTCCACGATTATATTTTTTTTTTGTTCGTAAGACCAGGTTAAAATTTTGAAACCTATCAAAATTCAGGTTCTGTAAATTATAAAAGAAAAAATTGTTTTGATAATAAAAAAAGGGCGCAATTTTTTTCACGATCAAAAATTTTTTTCATTTATTATTTACCCGGGTGCAACAAGAGTACTATAGCTAGCAGCTATATAGCCCAACTAACTAGCTACAGTACTAACTTCTGTGGTACCCGGGTTACAAAATCTTAGAACACAGACTTTTGAAATGCAGAATTTTGAAATACAGAATTATTTACTTTCAGAATTTTGATATTTAGAGTTTTTTTTTACAGAATTTTAGACAATTTTAAACATACAGACATACAGAAATTCGAAAAATAAACTTTTGAACTAACATCACCTTGTATTTGCATTTGGAAGAAATGAATCTCAATAAGTACATTTTTTTTAATAGGATTTTAAATGGTAATCTTTTTAAAATACTACGAAAATCTTATTAAATTTCAATCGCATCTATTTATCCCATTTCTCTACAGAAATATTTGTATGAAAAATTTTTTTTGTGCATTTAAAAATATTTCATAATAAAAAAGGGCAATATGTGAATCTTATTGTTTTAATTAGTTTTATTCTTTCAGTGTCTATATTTTTGGTTCTTTGAGTCTGATAGACAGAGAAAATTTTTCTCACTTCATTTGTGTATGTACATATAAATCTCTTCGTATTCTCAGTAAAAATTTTCTGCACTTTGAATTCATTCGTATATCGATTTTTAAACTACGTGCTTCTTGCAAATCAAAGTTACCAAGAGTTTCAACTTTCAATCTACACGATCAAACAAATGTTTGCGTTACTAATTCTCGCCATGCACGACTCCATTTCAATGCATTCTTAATTTAAAAGTTAAACTTTAAATTGTTTTGAATTGGTTCTAAAATAGCTATTAGCCAAGAATATGTAAAACAAAAATAAGTAAACCAAAAAATAATCCTTATTTGATTATTTTTTTTTTTTTTTGCTTTTTCATAAAATACGGCACCAAATATGGCCTTGTTGCCCTGATGCCTTTTTAAAAAATAGTTTATAAATTAATTTGTAAATTATTTAGCTTTTAATAAATAAATAAATAAGTAAACCAAAAAATCCTGTTGAAAATCAAAAATATTTTATTTTTGTGGTGGCCCACCCAATTTTTGTTTATTCAAAAATAATCTCATTGATTGAATGTAGAGAGAGAAAATAAAGGGTTGATGTGTTCTGTTCACATTTTAAAAGTTATTTTCTAGTAATAATTGTTCACAATAATTTTATGCTGACAGTTGACATAAGTGATTTAATTTATAATTACCTTTTTGTCACTAAGGATAATTTGGGGGTACAAAAAATTTACAAACGTTTTGGTTTAAAAATTTAAGAGATGTTGTGAGTTCTTGAATTATTATAACCTATCATATTTAAATTTTTAAAAGGAACCTGACTAAAATTAAACTAATGATATAAATGCTTATAGTTTATGGTTAGGTTTTTTTTATCAATTGCATGATCAAAGCGCAACTATTTTAATTTTTTTTTGAAAAAATTCAAAACTCACTTACCTGTGCTACTTTTTCTCCCATATTGGGAGTATGACGACTCCCTTGAAAGAATTTCCCCGATCCATTATCCTGAAATAAGAAAATTAAAATTAATGTTGAATTAATTAATGAAAATTTTAACATTACGAAGCGTTCCATTTTTTTTTTTAATTTTTTTTAATTTACATTTGTTAATAATAAAAAAAAATCATGCTTCGAGATTAATTATTACTCTTCATTTTTGAACAGCATGCGATAGATTGTTAAAAAAAAGTAAAAATTATTACGAAAATAGCTTTTTATTATTTTTAGATATAAATTCTAAATTGAAGACAAAACATTTTTTTTTATCTTTTTAGTAAAATTTAATTTTAGAAAAATTTGAAATAACAGACAAATAATATCAATAGCAGATACAAAATGTTGCTAATCAAAAATATATGTAGGTATGCATATGTTGCAACGTAAAAGTAATAAATTTTTAAATTTTCAAAAAAAAATTTTTTTAAGAAAAAAATTATTTAAAATGGAAAAATCATATTCAAAAATAACAACAATACTCAAAGTAAAGTATCAAGTATATTTTTAAGCCACTATATCATTCTATGTCTTCATAAATTTAAATCAAATGTTTTTGGTGATGAGATTTTGAATTTCAGAATTTTGATACTTTTTAATCAAACACTGAAAACCAATTGGTTTTATGAATTCTAGTGTTAGAGAGAATTAAAAATTACCAAAATTATTTTAAAATTACAAGACTTTAAAAATAGGTTTGAACTTTTTTTGAGTAGTGGGATACTTAAAATCAACAGATTCTTACAATTTTTTTTGAATTGATGATTTAAAAAAAGGTCTGAGTTTGAAATTAGTATTTTTCAAAACCAGTTCACAAAAAACAATTGGTTTTCAAATGGGATGACACTTTTTTATGTATTGTGGCTATTTTAAAATATATGTTATTACATACAAAATTGCCCTCCTCCTGGGTATAGGCATCCCTACCTGTTCTGCAAAAATCTTAATTTTTTTTTTGGGTTTTATCAAAAAGTGGATTATATAGGACACAAAAGAAAAAAAATCAGACTCTTGAAAAAAAAATTTAAGCAAAAATGGTTTTATAACTGTTATTTGTGCCACAGTCACAGAACATTCACTGCCCTCATGTGAAAGCAAAAAGGGGAGTAAAAACGTTTTTTCGACGTATAAAAAATATCTAAACTGTTAAAAAGAGAATACTCATTTTTTTTCAATCAAAATCTAACGATCCCTTTGTATATGAAAAGCATAGTACATACTATCATGGCGAGTATTTTTTAATGTTGCCCCGACTTTTGTGAATTTGATTTGGGGAGTCTTTAAGTATCTGAAATTGGTAGTAGGAGCAAATAGAGACTATTTGAATTATTGGAACCACAAAAAAAAAAACAAAAATATCGATTAAAGCCTCCACAAGCTCTCCGCAAAAAAATGTTGGGTAAGGGTTGCCCTCACTTTTTAAATGTCGCCCCCTTCGACTTCCACCATGATAGTACTATGCTTTTCATATACAAAGACGATCCAAATAAAATGTTCCTTAGCCATAAACAAATTTAAAAAGTAGATAACATTAATTTTGTTCCTAAACAAATAGAAAAAACGAATTGATTGGAAAGAAACGACATTGTTTTATCTTAAATTGAAAAAATCATTCCGAGTATTTTTTCTAATTTAACGCAACAACTGCAATAAAAGTTGTTAAAAATACTCCTACTAATATTGTATCCAATTCAAACATTAGAGGAAGTAAACATTTTAGAGAGAGAGAGAGATTAGAGATACATGGATAAGTAAATTTCGTGCAAACTAATATCTAATAGAATTTTACTAAAAAACTATTTTTTAAACAGTTTCTTTTATGTTCTAGTTTTGGTTGGACGTTTAACTAGGTAGAAGGAAGGGTATGAACGCTACATGGACTACAAAACTCTATGAGAAGGGTTCTATAAGGGTAAAGAGGTGTTCTTTTTTTTTTTTATAAACGAGACAATACGTTACTTTGATTTCATGCTTATCCACCACCACCGGCTTAGCAATGCTTCTTGGCGTGCTATGCGTGCTCAATGGCTGTCAATGTAGGTAAATTTATTTATGTCAACATTTAATACTATATTTTTATTCAATATCGGATTTAATGTTTTTTTTTGTTTTTCATTATTTTTATATGTTTGATTTTAAATTTGATTGTCGTTGAAGTGGTAAGCATTTGTATTAAGGTATTCTTAGTATTTGAAAGAAAAAAATATTAAAAAAAGCAAATTTATAATGTTTAACAAAATTATTAAAAAAAAAGAAGGTTTTCAAAACTAAGGGTTTAAAATAAGTGTTTCAAAGTATTATTTTTAAAAAATAATACAAAATGTTCTGAGGTGTTTTTTTTTTGTGTATATATAGTGGAAATATTGCTGTTGTTAAAAATAATTTCTTAAAAAACACACATCACAAAAGCTTTCTGTTTTTTTTTTTTTAATTTTTGTGAAAATAACGTACCTATTGTATTTTTGTTATAAATTGCAATATCAAAAATGCAATTGCTCACCTTTATCCGGTCTGATTTCAAATCTGAAGGCACATTTGACAGTGATGAACTTGTTGTCCTTTGGTGATGTGTTTCACTTTGACATGCATTTTGACGGATTGGAATTGCTTTATATCGTTGTAGATCACTTTCTGAGGAGACATAGGGAAAATATTGTCTGGACGTTTGACCAGTTGAACCTGTAAGGATTTAAATATAACATTACAGTAAAACAAAATTTTATTTAATTATATTGTTCATTTTCACTAAAAATTTAAATTAGTTTTATAATACATTTATGGTATCTAAGTGAATTTTAAGGCTTTAATTTGTTTGTAAATTTAAATCTTTAAAAATAAGAATTTATGTAAAGGAATATGTCACGCTTAACGAAATTGCAATTTGTAAAAGGTATTTACGTAGAAACTTTAAATTTAATTAAAGCCTTTATTCCCACTTCATTTAAAATAAACTTTTGTGTGTTAACTTTAGTTTCAAAAATATATCAAAAGCAATTTACAAAATTTATTTTAACTATATTTTTCTACAGTAAATACACATTTCAAACATTTTGCTCTTAAAAGTATATATATTTATAATAATTCATCAAAATTTGTATTTGTATTAACTACCAAAATTTAAACCAAAATTAATGAAAATCAACAAAGAAGACAAGAAATAAATATTTAATTTTAATAAATATTATTTTATATGTCGTAGAGTAAAATAGTTAACGTAGGGTTTTAAGGGTTGAGAATTCACTTTGATTAATAATTTCTACGCTATCGGAAAGTACTTTTTTCCTTTTAACAATTTCCAACTTTTTTTAAATTAAAAAAAAAAGTTTAGAGAAAAGTGGCAACACTAAGAATTATAAGGTGTCTCAAGGGAAAGTTTATATTTATTTAGCTTACTGCACGAATTTAGTCGCTGTGGAGCGTTGGGAGCAGACCGAGCGTTGGATTTCTCTCTTTAAACTTTTTGACCAATTTTAGAATAAGAGGACTGCTTTGCGCATCTTTTGAGTGGTGACATGGCGACTCACCACTTAAAAGATGCGCCAAGGAATCCTCTTATTTGAAAACTGTTCAAAAAGTTTCAAGAAACCACTGGAAAAACCAAAATCTGGGCGACAAAGGTTATCAAGAACGGAATTTTTGGTCTTAAAAATTAACAAAACGTGTGGAGATGTACGGCCCAAAAAACACTACACATTTATTAACAGCAGATTAAATTTCCACTTTTCAGTTGCTAGATATTGCAGCGTTAACTTTATAATCACCAAATTTTAATGTTTTAAAATATTTTTTATAAATAAAAACTTCTATTAGAATAATAAATATTTCTTGTCTTCCTCAAAAATAAATATTAACCAACAGAATTATTATCAAACCATTTACTAGAGTAATATAATTTATTCTACTTTAGTTCATAAAAACCACATAACGGTTCATCCGTGCAATGCCAACTACAAAATAAAATTAAATAAAATGCAACAATAACAAGAAGACACCATCGATATTTTTTAAGAAAAAAAATTCTTACATTCAATTTCCTTAATTATGCATAATCACTGTTAATTTCCTGCTAAAAAGCGATTGAAAAAAAAAATTACTTAAGCACTAAAAGCGAAAAAAAAAATATTTTATATTTTATATTTTTTTTTAAGTGAAGATCAAAAATCAAAAAAAGTCTTAAGTAAAAAATATAAAATTTTAAAAAAATAAATGGGATTGAAAGCATTTAAGTTAAAAATATTTATAATTTTTTTTGTTTCCTCTAAAGTAAATAAATTAATTGTTCCTGATTGTATGGAATTTTTGTATTATTATTTTTTTTTGTTTGTTTTGATTTCTTTTAAAGGTTCGTTGTTTTTCTATAAAAAAATTTATATATGAAAAAAAGTTTATATACATTTAAAAAAATTAACAAAAAAATAGAGCTATAGGTTAACTATAATTTATATTTTTCCTTTGCTACATCTTTTTCGTTTTTTTTAGTACTTTTTTTTTGAATTTTTAGTTAATTTTTGTTAAAATTTATTTGAATTTTTTTTAAGGTTACCTGTCATAAAATCGTCTATTGTGTGCGCTCGCTTTTGCATTTGACCACGACGATCGCTTGCCGTTTTAGCGGTCTCATTTACTTCATTAACATGTATAAGTCTTTGTTCCTCATCTATAATAGCAGCAAAGAACAGTTTTACACAAAAACAAAAAAATAAAATAATAAACAAAATTAAAAAATAAAAGAGAAATAAAAAAAGAAAAAAAAAAATAATAGTCAGGGATTAGACTACAAGAAGAACAATTATTTGGAAGGGTGTGCGTTGGATTTATTTAGTGTGTGAGTGATTTCTTTTTTATTTATATTTTTTTATTATTATTTTGGTGTTTATAAGGCTTTAAGCTTGATTGATTATTACATGTATTTAGTTTTTTTTTTTTTTTTGGAGAGAAAGGCTTTTGAAAAATTAAAAAAAAAATAATTATAATAACATCGCCTTAGTTTTTAGTCAATTAATCTCCTTGATCCTATTATGACTATAATTTTGCTATTTATAACCTAAAAATTTTGACTATCATCCGTCGAAGAAGAAATATTTTTGTAATTAACAAAAAAAATAAGCAAGATTTAAATAAGAGAGCAGAATGAAAGAAACGACACTTAAAACACTGACCAGTCTCATTCAAAAAAAAAATATGTATATACCGCAATTAACTAACAATTCTTAATAAATAAGGAAAAAACATCTAAAGCGATTTATTTTAACGTTTATTATGTAAATGTTTAAACAAAACATAAGGATTAACACTGGAACACTCGAAAACGAAAACATTTAAAAATTTCTTAACCCACAAGTTAAACAAAAATAATTCCAGAAAAAAAAAACAAAAAAAATAAAATTTTACAAAATAAAACATCGAATAACATAGAAAAATCAAACAGCCTGGCGAGCAAATTTTAGTCATGGCCTAAACCAAGCGTAAATAACTGTTATAAAATTGTGATATTGGTTTATGTCATGGAATTCAAACAAAAGTAAACAAAAACGAGCTTTTTGAACTTTGTGGTTGTTGTATGAACTTAAAGTGTTTCAAACAACCAGAGATGCAGAAAAAAACCCCTGGTTGGTGGAAAAAAGCGCTTGCAAGAGCTTTTTTTGTTTATTGATTTTGTTTTTGAATTTAAATTGAAATCTTATGCTCAAACCCCCGAGTCGGTAGTGCAGTGTTAGTACACAGACCAAGGGGTCGAAAACATTTCAACAAAACAAAATATAACACAAATAACTTAGTTTTTTTTTTTTTAAATTATACATTCCACACACATTAAAAATTGTTTGTTTTTGAACACGAATGGACTCACCTCTTATTTGGCTACTATCGAAATCTAAACTTTTGGTATGTACAAATTCTGATTTGTCTTTTGCAGTTGTTATTTGTGTTGTTGTGATAACTGTAGGTTTCTGTAAAAATACACAAAAAAGGAAAAAACAAAGAGACAAGAGAAAGAGAGAGAAAGAGAGAAGGGAGACGAAATGAAATGGGGTTTTAATTTTATGGCCGTCATTCAAAATGGAGGGTATAAAAACGTTAAACAATATGAATTTAAATAAGAAACATCGACATTTTTGACAGATGACAAGAGTATAGTGATGAATTTGACACATGGATTCATACAATGGAAGTAAATTTCAAACAAAAAAAAGAGATAACAAAAAATATAAAACATAAAATCAAAGAGAGACGAGAGAGAAAGAGAGAGGAAAAAAAAATAGAAAAAAAAAATTATTATTAGTTTGAAACATAATCTATACTAACAGAATAAACATTTTTGTAATCAAAACGGTACTCAACAGATGTAACTTCAGGTAAAATGACTTTTAAATCTTCTAAACGTAAGGAATCACGTAATTTTTCAGTCTCTTTGCTTCGTAGTGTTGGTGTTGACATTGGCGTCCAGAGTTTACCAGACTCGATTTTAGGGAGGGTTATTTGGCTGCAATTATATTAGAAGTAGAACTGTCAAAATAGAAAGAAAAGATGCAAAAAAAACAATGGGTTGACAACTATCAGTGAATATGTGTTTTTTTGTGTGGAGGCAGAATTGTTTGAATGTAATAAAAAAAAATATATTATTATGCATTTTTTTTTTAATATAGTGACGTGGAGTATTATAATGATGATGATGATTAAAATTTTTAATAAGAGTATGTTTAGAAAGCGAATAGTGAGTAGATTTTGAAATTACTTTTCGTGCGCTTCCTCCTCTTCTTGGGTAACATCGGAAGGCGGTGTCAAGTACCCAGCTAATCTAAGGCCCCTTTCTCTTAAGTTACCAAATCTAAATGAACGCTTAAAACTAGCACGAGCTCTATCAACTGCAAGTAAAAGGGTTAAAAGTATTAAGGAAAGAAGTGGGATGGGTTATTGGGTGAACCAAAAAGAAGTTGTAATATTATGTCTAACAAATTGATATTCTGTCGTTTCTAGTTCTCAATTTCTATTATATATTTTTTTTAAATTTTTATCATAAATTATAGTTTTTAGGTGAAATTTTTTTCGAAAATCATTTATTGCAGATTATTTATGGTTCACCCTGTACAAATTGAAAACTATCAAACTCAAATACAAACAAAAAAACAATTAAATATTACTACAATTTCATTGATGAAACCATTATTTAACTTACATTTACTTAGTGTTGCGACTAGTGGTGGCTCCACAGCTGAGGGATTTGACAAATCCTCAAAATTAATAATAAATAAGGATATATCATCAACTTCGGAGCGGATTGGTGCGATTATTTCTGAACACAAAAATTTTGTTCCTGAAAAGAGAAAATGAGTGGTTTTTAATTTTTGTTGATTATTGCACAAGAAGAAAAAATATGAAGCTTCAAAATGATTTTTTTTTTTTTCAGATTATCGGAAAACGGTTCCTAGTAATTTTGTGTATTTTATGTATGAATAGGGATGTCTCGCGGAATTGAAGTACCTATTCAAAATTATAAGCATCAATTTAATCCAAAGATCCATAATGATAGAACTTGATCTATGATTTCCTGACCCTGTGCTTAGTCGCAACGACATCCATACCTATACTACTCAGAACTGAAACCAGTCCAAAGACTTGACTAAGCGCGATGGAAATGAGTTATTAATTGCATATTTTGGACTTTAACTAGTTCGGAATTATCGCTACAAAATGGCTGTAATATTTTTTTCTTTCGTTTCAACACTTAAATTTTTTTTCAGCATTTTTTCATCTCCGAAAATAAAGAAAGATATTAAGGTTTGTCCAATTAAATCAATTTCATTTTTTTTAACTTAGAAATATGTTTTCAGGATGCTGGCAGAAGTCAAAAATTTTCAGGATTTTTTTTTTCAAAATTTGTTTTTCTTTTATCACTTACAGAATTAAATGATAAAACTGGATTTTGAAATCCAGTTTTGGAATGCAGAATACATATATTATTTAAAGAATTTTGAAATATGTATAGAGTTTTGTTATTTCAAAATTCTGAAATACTGAATTTTGAACACATAGAATTTTGGAACACAACTTTTTTTAATCCAAATTTTGGGTATACATAGTTTTAGAAAAAAATAATTTCATTATTTCGTTGCCAAACTTTTGTTTTTAGTCATTATCGTCAGAGTGATCCACTGTCGTAGGGAGCGACGTGTAACCATAAAATTCTAAACAATTTAATTTACCAAAATAGAAATTGTGCTGTGTCTTACAACACTGTCAAATCATAAATCACTTCTCCTATCTAAAA
Organism: Syrphus vitripennis; assembly: GCA_958431115.1. Classification (NCBI taxonomy): domain Eukaryota; kingdom Metazoa; phylum Arthropoda; class Insecta; order Diptera; family Syrphidae; genus Syrphus; species Syrphus vitripennis. The sequence continues at coordinate 95,973,492 of OY288109.1, forward strand.
AATCAAAATTTCAATCAATGAAAAAAAAATCCCTGAGTTGAATATAAAACATTCAAGGCCTTGATTTCACGCACAAAGACAATACCGATACTCGTACATTTCCAAAAAAAAAAATATTAAAGTAAAAAAAATACTCATCCTTGAACTTATTTAACCATAATCCTAAACAAGATGTGATAGAGCACAAGACAGCAAAAAAAAAAAAGAACGAAGATTCTATTTTGCCGCAAAAATGTTTGTTTGCCCTTTTCGTATTATAAAAGTCATCATGAGCATCCTCCAGACATATTATCTCCATATCTTCTTGTCGCTTATGTGTTTTTTTTTTTTTTTTTTTTTTTTAATTTCTTCTATGTTTGCCTATCACTTGCTTGAGGAACTTTACTTCTATAACCATATCAAGCAAAAGGAGATGATACTCAGTAAGAATAATAAATTTGTATAAGACATTTTGCAAACACACAGATACGACCAAAACTAAGCCTACTGCGTTAACACGACGAAAAGGATGTATAAAAAATAATCGTTATCTGTACTAGAGGAAGAAAAAGAAAAAAAAAATATTAAAGGATAAAAAAAACAACAACAACAACTAGGTGTGTACCTATAATACATATTCAATCCTCTTTGGACTCATGAATGGCATATCAATAAGGAAAGCATGCGGCAGTTTGACATCCTTTTTCAGGTATCATGCCTCAAGTTCTTGCCAACAATAACGATGAGTCCTTTGCTATACCAAACGACTAACCGACAAAAAATATGGAACTATGTGCCTCTTATCATTCTTCATATCCGGTTCAAGTGTACGGGTCATATCCGTTTTGCATGAGGATTAACTCATGCATGGTTGGTGATGGTAGGCTTAAAAGGTATTATTATGGTATTGCCATATACTAATTGCTAAATACAAAAAAAATTTTTTTTTTTCATATTTCTCGGTGAATACCAGCCTAAATTGCCATTTTCACATACATAAGTCTTAACTAAAATATCAAAAATGGTTCCTTGTACTCACTACAAAAATTATTTATGTACTGCCGTAATTTTCGTTTGATTTAAATGAAGGTTTTATGTACAAAGTACCGTTAACTTGTACTGGTTACATTTCAATTCATGCATGAAAGAAAACCCATCAGCAACGAACTGGCTCAAGATGAATGTAACAAGTACTCAGTCCATTGAAAATCAATCAGTTGTTTTGAAAACACACGATAATGTACGCAATATATAACTTTAGACCAGCTTCAGTAAATATGCAATGAATACAATGAATAGTTCCCAATAAACTGCAGTTATTCCAACATTCTATGTACTGAGTACAATCAACTTGATCCGAGCCCATTTTGGTAGCAAGCCTGCTTATTTGTTTATGTAGTGAGCACACATTGCAACATGTAATGATTACATTACTTAAATAAGCGTAGAGATCTATGTGACGAGTCTAAATCCTAAATCTTTAATGCTAAATCCTTAAATTTTTTTTCCTCAAAAACAGGTTTTCTATTTTCAAATAAAAGAAAAATTATTTTATACACCTGGCAATGCCTTCACACACCTTATAGATATCCTGGGAAAATCAACATCAGTATAGAGAATTTCACATCGTACAAAATCACAATTAGTATACAAAAAAAAAAAAAAAAAAAAATCACCCACCCACTTACCGTTTTTGCGATAGTAGAGGATCTCAAAATGCTTCTCGTAGCCCTTGACGAGTGCCTCTCTAATTAGGTTGACGGCCATTTGTGATGTCATTGGCCCATGCAGGAACTCTGTTGTACTAGATTGTTGCATTACCTCGGCTCTTGGAAAACCGGTCATTTTGCAGAAGCCATCTGAACACCAAATGATATGATTAGTGTCTGATTGAGCATTGGCGACAAGGAAGCTTCGATCTGTAATATACATACAAAAGAAAGAAAGAGATAGACAATGAGAAGGTAATTTTACAATGAATAAATTATTTTATATAGCACAACAACAAACTGGAAGGACCATGTAAGGACACTATTTTAATTGAATAGATGTATCTCCTGTTGCTGTGGGAGTTAAAGGTATATAATGTAGCTTGTAAGTAGTTGAGTGGAGGCGATGATGAGCGTCGTGACCACTTAGACAAATTGAATTAACCCTTAATTGCCTCAAAGTCACCCAATTGCATGCTGCCCTGCCGCATTGAGTCATTATTGTTAATTTAATTTTTAGTATAAATGAAACCGTCCATATCATCCATATGGATGATAGCATATAGGATGTCAGTTGTATTGTGCAGGAAAGGATTTGAAAGAGGAAGAGCCAACACAGGAGTAATTAACATCGTTTAATTGCCGATCAATTACACTTGACTTGGGGGTGGTATAGGGTATTGTCATTTCTCACGTAAATAAATTAAAAATTCTGCCTGACTGGGGCTGCTATTACCAACACGTTATGGTATAAGAAAAACAAGGAAAGCATCAGGTCGATAGAAAAATATTTACACAGTGTGAAAAGCATAGAGATAGAGATACATACTTATAACAAAAATAAGGGAGGACACCTGTAACTGGCAGTGATTACCCGAAAAGGAAGAGTAATTGACATATTAAGGTCATTCTATGTGAACTTTGATAAAAGACAAAAAAAAATGAACAAGTCGATAACAATAAATTGATTAATTAAAGCAACCACGAAATATTGGAAAACTAAATAATTGGTGTTACGTGATGTGAAAGCTTATAGGAAAGTAACGAGTATTTAAGAATGATATAAAGAAACACACGTCTTCAATAAAAAAAATCGTTTAGCTATATGTGAGCTGCATGAATTTTTTGAAGTTTGGTGTTCCAATTCCAAACGGTTCCCGAACATTAAATTTCTGCGGAATACTTTTAAAAATCACCTATGTAATTAATCGACTTTGGGCCTCCATCCATAATTTTGTATTTGAATATTTTGTTTTAAAAAATCAGTGTTTGCTAAATTATAGAAAAAAAATTATAGTGAAGAGTTTGTATCATAGTTAAAAGTAAGAAGAACTTATTAAAAAAGAGATATTGGGGCATATTCATAGTCGTCTGTCTCTTCTAAGCTAACTTGGAGTTTATGTTATTCATAGACGGTTTTGACCCAGGTCCAAAAGATAAAATGGAGCTCAAACCTTAAAAACCACTGACTCTTTGAATAAGTTGTTTTTTTTTTCTATCTGTCAAAAATGTATTGGATTTCAATGGATTGACAACCAATAGTACTAAAATTGTAGTAGAATTCTGTTTTTTTTACTAAACAGAGCTGCCAAATTATTTATGAATGGCAGCTGTTTCTAACCAGTATGGTAACTCTAGACTCGAGGCCAGTTGGACTCGGTCCTAAAGTTTGACTATGAATGTGCCCCATTGAATTTATAATTGTGTTTATTTAACTTAGCTTTAAATAAAGTTTTCCCGAGCAGTGCTGAGTGGGTCAGCTAGTCCTGAATAAATTTTAACTTTTATATTTATCATGATTTTTTTTAAGTGGAATAGATATTTAATTTTAAGATTCGAATTTTTCACTTCTAAATAAATGGAGTCCACCTATGTATATTGCCCCATTGTTTAATATGAACTGCTTCTTGGACAAAAACAAACGAAATATTATTGTTTTGGTTTTCTTTTTTTTTATGGTTCTTTTATCTCTGTGAAATAGAAATAAAAGTTTTAATATGCCTAGTACCTTTCTACTGCATAAATTCCTGAACTTGCGTCTATATTATTCACACATAAATTCATTTAAGGACAACCGATAAAAATAACTAACCTTGAACCTTCAATAAATTTCCTCTAGACTGCTTGTTTATTTTCTCATTTATTTTACTCACCAAAAGCCTAGATTTTTTTTAACACCATGTACATTGTACATACATGTAACGGGCCATTCATTTCATGGTTAGAGCTGGCATTTGACACATGCCAAACTCAGCTGTCATCTGAAGTGTCATAAGATTAGTTGAATGTTTGCCGTTATCGCAGTGGATAGCTAAACAATCGAATCGTTAAAATATTTGCAAAGTTATTGATTCAAACGTAGCCACTTTTGGCGCATTACGCGATTATTGTGGTCATCATTACCGTTAAAATATAACGTGAAGAATTTTGTAGTGTGTAAGTGTTATTGATGGTGCAAGGTACATATGCTTCATCATAATGTAATATCAGTTGAAAATATTCCTTCTGCAAGTACTGCTGATGATCTGAATTTATCGATTTCCCAAAAACCGATTAAAACCGATTTTTTTGACGGACCCAACGGACAACGCGTCGATTGAAAAATAGAAACCCGAAAAATGAATGACCCTTTACATTCTATGTCTACCTTATTTTTATAACTTTATTTGGATCGTAAATTTTAATTTCCCTCTATGATTAAATTTGTTCTTGTGTCATATTCCATTCTACTCTTAATACCTACGAGTACGTAATGAAGAAAAAAAGAAGACTAAGGAAAATTGAAAAACAAAAACACGATAGATATTGGATGGATGTTTTTTTTATGTTTTTGAACCTTACATTTTCTTATTAGCACTTTGTCCCATATGTCAGCTCGAACATTGTCCTTGTAGATTGTGGTTCAATAAAACAAATGAAGGGTATGGCCTCTTCATTCTGCATTTCCATCATCTTCATTTTGTTCATCACAATCAGAAAATTTATTCATAGTTCACCGTGCGCCACACAACGGAGATGACTTTATTAAATTCCAACTGGTTGTAAATTGAAACGAGTAAACTATAGGGAAAAAGAGTTTTTGTTTTTTTTTTTTGAGTTAAAAATTGGAAAACATGTTCATGTTCATCATTTAAGCTTTTGATGAAGAACATCGTTCTCGGACAAGAATTTATACCTCATGAAATGTGTAGCGGAGGTGGTTATTACTTTGGCGGTGGAATCGCCATCGTCTTTTGTGGTGGAATGCATGGTTGCCAGGTAGGGAAGAATTTTTAACTCTTTTGTTTAGAACTGGCCATAATCATAAGGGCTTGAACCAACGAATCTGTGACCAGGGTGATGATACTTAAACAATCCACTAACGTTGACCCAGTCGTAAGGACGGCCATAGGGTTCGTAGAAATTTCCAACTGACCTACGTTCGCACCAGGCTCAGTCACAATAGATTAGGAAAACCCGTTCAAACAAACATTTTTAAAATACATTTTTTTATTTTTTGGCTTCCCAAGGATCTCAAGATTTTCATTTTGACATAATCCTAAAGCAGGCCATTGACGTAAAAAAGGTCGTAAGAATAGACGCAAAATTCCTTTGTATTGAAAATGGCGTGTTTCTGTTGTGAATGTGTCTCGAGCTACCGGAGACCCTCTGAAAATTTCTATGAACCGTTTCTACAATAAAAAAAATAAATTTGACTATGTGAAAATTTTAACAAATGTGGCAACCAATGATTTCCACTGATGTGACATATTTGTCATCCAAGTCGGATTTTTTTCTCTACCCTAGTTGCTAGGGTGACAATAATATTTTTCATTGCTCATCTGAAAGTGCACTATGAAGTAGAATTTTTCATATCCAGCAACAACAATGTGAAAGAGAATAGTAGCTAGGTAGTTTCAGCTTTTCAGGTTATGTTCTTAAATGAAGACTTGTCATCGTCGTTGTCGTCGTCGTCGTGGTCCTCCAGTCGGACAAAAACTATTTCCCTCAATCTTGTAACATACCATGGTAAAATGTCAAAATGAAGTTTTATCGCGAGAGTCTGCACATTGTTCTCTACGGCTGATGAAATTGTTGTTGTTGTTGTGATGAAGCTTGAAGGTACACAATACCCGAAGAGTGAGGATGATTGTGAACAACTTTTGGTTGATGGTTGGTACTTCAGCAGCAATGTACGAGAGGGTGAAGTAGGGTCAGTCATCCATTCAACTGGAATATTCTAGCTAGCAGTTATCATTAGGGAGTTTTTCATCACATAGCCGTCAGAAGTTCTATTTCAGCGAAAGCTAAGCTACGTGAATATAATATCAAGAAAAGTTTGGTTTAATTTTTTTGTCTGCATTTTGTTTTTGTTGTATATATTCTAGTTTCTGGAACTCAATTACAAGTGACGTGGCCAGACAGAATATTTTTTGTTTTTTTTTTTATGGCAGAAAAATAAATGGCGATGAATGAATTCGCTACGGACTAGAAGGTACCTATTGTGTTTTGCCATGAGATGAATTTTGATTTAAAAGTGTACAATTTTGTATATATCTAGTTTCGTCTGATTTAGTGAAGTTCAAGCTTACATTTTAAGTTTAACAAGTATTTTTTTAATTAGAAAGAAACAAAATTTAATTTATTTCACTTGTAGGGTATAATAGGAGGGTAAGCAAATGGAACCCTTTTGAATTTTTTTTCAGTTTATACTATTTTTGAGCGAAACAGAACATAATCAGTTTCGTAAACTTTGGTTTACGAAAAAAAATATTCCTTATAACTAAATTGAACATGGTGAGTTTACTTTTTATTAAACCAATGTAAGGTGCTAAGACAAAGAATGAAGAAACACAATTAATTGTAAATAAGATTAGAAAAGTACGTATACGCTCAAGTGTACCAGTGTTTTATCGTTTTTTACAAAGAAAAACAAAACTGCATCAACTGTTTTTACAAAAAAAATTAATATCTACTTTATCGAAAAAAATTAACGAGGAATGTAATGGAATTTAATAAAACTAGAATGAAATAAACTAAAATAAAATAAGATAAAATAAAATAAAATAAAATAAAATAAAATAAAATAAAATAAAACACACCGACTTATCGCTATGTTAAAGTTATATAGAATAAACAATAAAAAAAGAAAACATAGAAAATGACGCACAGAAAAATGTGAAAGTGTAAGTTAAATTGCTCAAATATTTGGTTTTGCTGAAGTAATCCAAAAAAGTTCAAACAGGGGCTGCCATACCATTCGAAAATCGTTAGAGTGTTTTTTGAAACACTATTTTTTAAACTAATTTATTTTATCTAATTTTTTGCAGGTATACCTATACTTTTTGAAAATTTTAATACGAAATATTATTTTTCATATGAGACAATTAAAAATCGAAAATATTGTTCTATTCTAGGTACCGGTAATAAAGGTTTTTAAAAAATACTTTTTGGTCAAATAATTAAGGTTTCTTACAAAAAAATTGATCAAAATCCGTACAGACACGTTTTCGATATACCTAAATTAGTTTTTTCGTAACAGATAACAGTTAGCGTTATTTTTGTACCAAAAACACCCAATTTAACCTTTAGGGAATTATCCATATTGATTGCGCAAAGAAAAGTGACAAAAGTGCGTATACATTGCCCAAGTAGAGCAGTACTTTCTTGTATTCTGGAGCACACCCTGTAAACACTTAAATCGCATTTTTTTTTACAATATTTGTAAAGTTTGGTTTGTTTTTTAATTCATACTCAAATCATATACATATGTATTCTCAAAATTTAGCCAATTATTTCGAAACACCCTGTAGACTTATTTTCATAAAAATTAAAACTTGTAAAGCCTTAGAAATTTTATTGAAGAATTTTTTTCAACCATTTCTTTGGAAAAATATTTTTTTCCCAATTTTTTTTTCTCTACTAATTTTTACTCTCGTAGTTGTTACAAAAAACCTGATTTGGTCAAGGTTGTTGTAAAATTTTCTCCAACTTTTATTTTAAAAAATTTAATTTATTTTTAAATAATTTTTTTTACAAAATTTATTTTAAGAAAAAACAATTGTAGAGGAATGTTTTCATCGAAAAATGTTTTTCTCCCAATTTTTTTAGAACCCACAAAATAGTTGAAAAAAATTTATAATGGCGCCTGGCAACAGAGTTGCATGAGCGGGGTATTACCCCAAAAAAAAGTGAGTTGACGTTGAAAAAAAAGGCACTGAAAATTTGTCCTGCAACCAACTAATTTTCAATATTAAGAAAAACTTTGTTCTGAATCTGTACAAGTTCACTTCCTCCAGATACAGAATCTGTACAAATCTTTGTTTGTTTTCTTGGGTTTTAGGAAACCCAAGAAAACAAACAAAGATTTGTACATTTGTATTGTTAGGACAATTAGAATTTAAATTTTAAATAAATCCAACGTTTTACCGGAAACAACAAACCAACTTTTCATAAAGACCCCTTAAATCTTATTAGGATTTAAAAAATCACACTATACGCTCAAGTTCGAGTAAAAATAATTGTTCAACTTTTTGTTGTTTTTTTTCATTAAAAATTATAAATTATAAAGATTTCTTTTTAAAAATACAAAAGCGGCTTAACTTGACTTCTTCACTCTTTTCAAAAAAAAAATAAATCCCATAAAAGCCATGATATTCCTCAAATTTCTTCCACTTGTATTAAGTTCATTGCTATTTAACACAAAACAAATTATACCCACCATTTTCTTTTGCATGAATAAATTCCCATACATGTAATATTACTCTCTACAACAAAAAAAAAAGAAGATAATAATATTTCCACTTGATATTGATTTTCTTTTAAAATGTCATAGGTATGATAATAATCTTTACTTTACTTCATTCATATATACCTATATATATGTATAAGTTGTAGCTTCTTTTTGCGCAAAGAAATGGCTTCTTCTTCGCAAAAAAAGGATTTCCTGAGAGAAAAAAAAAGAACCAAAGACAAATAATGAAACAAAATAATGGAGTCTTATTGTTCAAGTAGTATGAGTTGGGTATGGCAGTTTTTACTCAGCCTTCAGGTAGAAAATATTACTTGTCTTGGAAAGCAGCTACATGTACATAGGTAGCTGTATATATTTTTGCCTTCCTTCCTTCAACAGAATGCTTTATAATTCCAACGACAATTGCTTAGAAGGAAGTGTGTGTATTATATTCTATTTATATGAAAGATATGAATATAAAATGTGACATTGGCAGTTATAACAATAAATACAAGAGGGTATTGCTAAGCCAAGTACAAATAATTGCACAGATAAATTACGCTGGCGTAAAATTTTAAATTGACTGTGGTTATGATATAAGCAGATAACCACCAGGATATAGAAACTACTCTCTAGTTTGTACTTGAAAATTCAATTAAATTGCAAAAATGGCGCCCAACGCAAGGCCTCTTAAACTCTCTTATTCTGATTCTACCACATAAAACATCTTGAATCTTTTGATTTTATTTTCCTTAATTTACTTCTATTTTCCATAATTTTTCTACTTAAGCTGGTATTCAGAAATTTGTTGTGGTTTCATTTTTTCCATGGTCTACTTATCGATAAGAGACAAGAAATGCAGTGTAAAAAAATGCAGTATCTTCTTGTTTATAATTTCCTCCTACATAGTCGCGCTATTTTTTTTTTTTTTTTTTAAATCCTCGCTTATGTATAGATACTAGTTTCAATCTTGTCGCCTGTATACCGCATCGACCAACTCAAAACATCCGACATCTTTAATATTTTCGTTCAAATTTTTTTTTTTGTATATTTTTTGCTTAACATAGATGCTGCCAGATAGCCAGACTATAGGATGTGAACAAGAATGTCTGATTACCGGTTGGTACCGGGATGGGGGAGAAAAATTGAGACAAGAATATACAATATCCTTGGGACACGGTGATGGTGGTGGTATTATTATTGTTATTATATTTTTTTTTCTTTGCTTACTTCTTTTTCGCTTAGACGAATGAAAATTTTTTGTTTTTGGAATTATGGAATTTTGCGGGAATTTTTTTTGCCTCTTTTTTTTTTATTTTTGTTGTTGAGGAAATAAAAGCAAATAAAAAGAAGGAAATTAAATTTTTACTTATTCATCTTTCAATCAAGAAGGACAATAATAATAGGATATATTATATAAATGAATTTAGGTTTTTTTCTTTTCAATTTTAAATTTGACCATAGTGTTGTAAAATTGCTTAATAGGCAATTTTTTCTTTTGCCAATTACCTCTGAATATTAAAATGTTTAAAGTTGCAAACAATCATTTTTATTTAAAAAAAAAGAATGTAAAGGGTGTTCGGTCTCGGTGGAAGATTTGTGTTTTTAAATGTTATCTAATAACTGAAACAGGTTTTAAGGGACATTTGAATCATTTTGAATACAGATTTTTTCTTTACATTTTCAAAAGGATCGTAAGAGTGTATTGAATTTGAAGGGAAAGGCATTTTCTCTGAGATTCGGAATTTTGATGTTTTTCATGTAAACATTTTTTTTAAAAATATTTTTAATATTTGGCCACTTGGTAAAGGTCCTGAACAAAAAATTGTTTTTTATTTTTTATTAAATTTTCAAAACTATCATTCGTGATGGTTGTAACTGGTGATTTCAACAACATTAAAGTGACTTTCGGAAAAGCGCTGTGGCAGGACCAAGTAGGTTTTTTTGTTATTGGGTGTTGGGTCACACCGAAATTAAGTCCACTGTTTAAACTTGTTATTTGAATCTAATAGTCTAATGAATTTATCGTAAGCAAGTTGTGGGATATAAAGGCGACAGACCTCCAGGATAGAAATTGTGAATTGTCTGAAGCTAACTACTAGTTTATAGTTGGTCATCGTCTTGCTGTTTTTTTGCCCAAGATGTTATTTTTGACTTCCTCCGATTATCTTCATCCATCATACTTTGTCACTTCTGATATCATTGCAAAGTATCTTTTTCCTTTGAGAACATCCACATATACCTACTAGAAGTGTACATTGCAAGGATGTAGGATCTTCACTAGCCGATGGGTCCATCGTCAACAAAGGGTCCGTCACCTTTTTCCCAACCAAAAAGACAATGACTGCAATAAAGAGCAAAAAAACTCAAGGCACTTCCTTGGTGCACTTACTCCTTATCACTTCTCAGTGATTGCAGCGGGCATTATGGCTTTGCTTTCACTTGCTCATTAATGTCCCTAAAGACAATGATCAACCGCGCATAGAATCTTGGAACTCCTAGTTATCTAAGTGAAACCTATATCAGATTTTGTCTAATAATACAATTTCGAAATCTTCTGTGGTATCCCGATATTTTCTGATTCTGAAGTTTATACTTAAATCCGCATTGGTCATCAGACAGCCGTACTATTTTTAGCAGATGTATATCCAATTACCGTTCAAAGATCTTTATTGAGTGTGATATCAACTTGATTGAACGGTAGTAGTAGAAATTTCGTGTATCATCCTTTCCCTTGTAGATTGGTAGAAGTTAACTTTCACTCCATTGACTAGGTATTTCATCCAGCCCAACCACTTTTCATTTCAGCACTAACTTCTTCGACTGACCTTTTTTCGACGTTAGGTGCAGCTTTTTGGAAAGAACAACCTCGGAAACGGTTCTTTTACTTGCGGCTTCATAAAACTGATCACCAAATAATAGTCGATGCGAGTTTTCTTACTCACTTTCCACCATTGCTGATAGTGAATGCGAGAGGAACAGTTGGTCAAACAATTAAGGTACCGGAGCGGTTCAATCCTTTAAATACTTTAAATAAATAATAGAAGCCGATAACAGTATAGAAGAAGAAATACCCGGGCGGCTGCTCAATTCCAACAGAGCCTACTATAGTCTGTCAAAGCTCTTCAAATCTAGAAATCTCACCATAACCTCAAATCTACTGCTGTACAGGACCATGGTCCTGCCAGTACTCACGTATGGATCCGAGACTTGGGTGCCTAGCGAAAGATACTCCAACCTCTTAGCCGCGTTAGAGAGAAAAGTCTTAAGGAGAATTGTTGGCCCCATATGTGAAGAAGGACTATTCCGGAGACTGTACAACCGTGAATTGTACGCAATCTGAATCTACCTTGAAGCAGACATAGTGACAAAAATTAAGCTCGGTAGACTCCGGTTGGCACCTAGCTCGCATGAGCGAAGAGGAACCGGCTCGGAAAGTCTCTTGTTGTACATTCTAAAGTCGACGACAGCGTGGTAGATCATGCTTGCGCTGCAGAGAATGCGTAGACCAGGACGCCCGAAGCCTTGGGGTGCGGAAATGAATGGTGAAAGAGGTCAGGAACGGAGCCGATGTAGATGATGATGATGATCAAGAGTGCAAAGTCTTAATGTTTTCAAACATGTATTGGCCTGGTTGGAATGCAGTAACAAAGGAAGTTTCTAATGTAGGTACAAAAAGTATCAACAAAACTAATTTATTTATAGATATGTTTATTTAACACTAACCAATCTTTAATGTTTGTTGAAATGCAAATGATTAATATCAAATATTTCTCCGTTTGTCAAAACCTAACCCTTCTTTCGCAGAAATCAAATTATCCTTCTTCAAATAATAGATTGCTAACAAATTTCTCCTTAAATTATAATTAAATTTTAATTCAAGACAAAACCAACCAAATAATCAAAAGACATTAGTTCCAGAGAAATCTCCCTTCAAGGATTCATTGGATTTGTTTATGCTCATCTCTGAATCCTGATCATAGTCATTCTGAGTAATTACGTCATTAAGTTTATATACTACTGTGTAAGGCCAAAAACCATCTGTGGGTGAAAAGTAGAACCATAAAAATAAACATTACCATGCATTTCCTTTGGCTATTCAACCAAAGAGACATGCAGACAAATAGACAAACTGATTGAGTGACAGACTACCGTCCAGCAAACAATCATTTGACATTACCACTACTATAAAACTACACAAAATATACCTACATTATACATATAAATCTATTTACTCGTGCATGTACATATAACACTCGTACGTACACACAAAAAAAGTCATTTCCATTCTGATGCCCTAATTTCATTTGCAATGTCCTGTGAACAAGGATAAGAGCTTGGATAAGTTTTTGTTGGTTTGTTGAGCTGAGGTTTTGTTGTTGTTGTTTTTGTTTGTTGCTGGGTTGGTCTGGTTCATCCAACTGAAATGGCGTCAACTTGGGAACAACTATAATTCTTTTGTTGTTCATAATATTCACTTTTGATAGAATTATATTTTTATTTTTATGGTGTGTGTCCCAGGAATAGATATAAAACATAATTAACTTTCTCTTGTTTCTATTATATGAGCAGAGCACATTTATAAATAAATGAATCAGTTCAGTAGTTCACTCTATTAAAATAAAACAAGAATTTCAAAGTAAGTTGAAACTGGGACTAAAAACGGTCTACTTTAATAATAAATGTTCAATATTTCAGATCTACAGAATACTTGGGAGGGGATGTTCTCTGGAAAAGTAAACATTAAAAAAAAAACATTTTTTAGGAGATAGCCCACTTTTGGGTCGAGTGCGTTATTTGGATCAAATATTTCTAAAATCGTTCAACATTACGTTCATTATATTTCACGTTCAACACACACTGGGTCCAAATTCCACAGCAAAATGAGCCGTCTCCATTAGTTAAGCTGTTAAGCCTGTGTTTTACCGTTAACCGATTTCCTTAAAAGCTTAGGTTAAAAGTTTTTATGTGACCCCTAAGAGCGAAAACTAAATTTCTTCTCATCTATAAAAAATGGGTAGATATTTTCCATACCATACCAAAACTGTTTATTTCGGACGCTTAATAATAAATACTTATTGCTACTTTACATTTTCAAAATGACTTATCCGTTGCACCAAACAATTTTAGCTCTGCAATACAAGAAAATAAAATCCCATTCCCCTCCAGATGAATTTTAAAAGCTATAGTGTTAACATAAATACCGATCTCACTGCTTATTAAAACATCTATTATTTTCTTATAATTGTTCAACATTGTACCAATACTCAGTATGATAGTGTGGAAGGGCTTTCAGTAAAGTTTGACATTAGAAGACTAAAGGTAGAACTATAATCATCGAACGTGGTAGGAAGCTAATGTCAAAACCGGACGAAAATTAGCTTTCCGAACACTCAAATGGAGAAGTCAGCCATTTTATATGCTTCCACCATTTTGATTTTTGTATCTATCTCTCAATTCACTTTCGCAGGAGCGGTCAATGAGCGCTCTTGCTATCGATAGCGAAAGTTAACGAAGCCTAACGAAAGCCACCTAATCGCAATAATGGGCGCGTTATATAAATTCCTCGTATTCGCTTCGTTTCTTACGACCACTTCAGCTGACGTTCGACGATTATAGTTCTACTTTAAGGGTAAAGTAGTGGAGTGGTCCCTGTAGACACCATGAAGGCCATGTCGGTAATTGAAAAAGAAGACTTTAGTATAGGAGCAAATAAGTACGAGTGAGTTATTGTAATTAAGACGAAAAATCGTTAACAGTAAATAAATTAAAACAAACTTTTATAAAGCATTTTTTTTTTAATTTTATCATCAGTGAATTTTCGAAAATACTTGATCACTTATTTTTTTTAGCTTTTATCTTTTTTATCCAAAACTTTAACGAGAACTTTGAAAACTTCAAATGTAAAACAATTTGTGAATTTTTTTAAATTATTGTAACCGAGCTATTTGATAAAAACTAATATCCAAGATGGCGACCAAAAGATGTCTGAACAACATATAATAATTTGGGGGTGACAGAAAGAGATTAATTGTGTTTGCATAATATTTAAGGATGGTTTATGGCTTCACCAAACCAATGCGAAAGATTCGGAGACGACGATGAAACAACAACACGTTGTTTATTAATTATTTAAAATTCCATTCTGCAAAAAAATGCAGTTTCCAAAAAAGTTTGGGTATTTAAAATTGTCTGGCTTTTTGTGGCACAGCTTTTTCAAAAGATCCCAGTAACCAACCAAAAAAAAAACATGAAAGACTAAGTTTGGATCACTCGATTGGGATTTTATTTTCAATATCTTACTGTCTAGTGACAAGAACAAGTTATATGCTTCACAATGTTAAAAAAAAATATGAATTTATGATAAACCATGACATGAAAGAATGGAAACCTTAATAGGTACCTACCCACTGCGATATCAAAAAAAAAAGAAAAAAAAAAATCGCGACATCAAAACATAGCGAAACTACATAAACAAACTTTGCTCTTCTATTTTAAACTTTTACTATAAATCTTGTCATAAACATTGAAGTATGTGTAGAATATTTACCCATCATATCCGGGGACAAATTTAACTTAAGAAAACAGATTTCTTTCACTCATAATATTTATCCAAGAACTTTTTTTTTTGTTTTCTATAGACTACCTACATACCAAGCTCTTTGCAAACTTCTCCGTTCTCTTTATGTTTTAAGAGGAATACAAAATACTCTATGACTTTCTTTCTAAATTGTTTTTTAAACTTCGAGTCAAAACGTTCATTTTTAGGGAGGCAACAAAACTTCCTTCCCTATGTTAGATGACCTACATTTGAGGTTATGTCGCTTTAACTTGAATCACAAAAGGTTAGTCTTCGACCCTCTCTCTCTCTCTCTACTAACTTAACAAACCCAAAACGTAAATTAAACAGAAAGAAAGAAAAAAAAAACAAAGAAACAACATGATGGAAGGAAAATAAAATTCCAATTTAAATTCCACATTTAAGCACTTTGCGGTATTTTTCGGTTTTGATTCCGTTGTTGGTTTCATGGCAGCCTAGGTCCTGTTACTCATGGTGATGGTCCTGACTCCCAGTCAGTGGCAGTGCAAAAAAAATGCTTGTCTGTCTCTTTCTCTAACTCTTCTGTTTCACACAGATTGTAGTTTTGTATTATATTGACATTGACGGACACTTTAATTGTTGAGTAAATAACCAGTTCTAGTTGTAGGATGCTTAAGAGGATAACGCATCTAGCAACATGAACCAACTTCCATTTGATTGCTGAGGTTTTATTGAATTAAATAAAATTATATTACGATACTCTACCCTTTCGCTGATGTCGTCTACCTCTCTTTTGCTCTATTTAATCTCCCTCCTAAACGTAATTCGTACTTCCTTCTGAATTTTGTGGTCCAAGGAGAGCTTTATAAATGACTGGCATGGCGTCGTCGTTGTCGGAGGTCAGACTCGTACTCGTTTGGTTGGTTAAACACTTCCGTTTGGCAGTTTTTTTTTTCGTTTCCTCTTTAGTGTACATTTCGTATATGCTTTGCCAATCAAGTTAGAATTTTAGCAAAGAATTTTATTCAACTTGAAATTGGTTGCTTTGAGATTCTCTTGAAACGGAAAATAACTGACGTAAAATTATTCTGGAATCACAGTTAAACACCTACAGTACTCATTCTCAATCTGTTTCCACTCCCCCTAGCGTTCGAGGTTCTAACCTAACGAATTTACTCGCACATAGTTTTGTTGAATTAACATTTCTCTGAATTAATTTACCATTATGAATGACCGGAATTTGAATTTTGGTTTATTTGAATTTTATTGATGATGTAATGTTTTTGTCGCTGGTGGGTGGGTGGTTGGTTGGAGGAGGGACGAAGGCTATTGAATTAATTAATTGCTTTATTTTGAGTTTTGACTGCCCTTAAAAAGATTTGTTTTGTATGTTTACATATAATTATTGAATAGGTTTTAATATATGATCCCATGCATTTTTATAGGGATAGAAGTAAAATTTGCAAAGTTAACAGTGGATCATTTCAGGATTGACAATTCTTTTCCATAACGAGAATTTTTGAGGTCTTTAGTTAAAATCAAACTTTATCCCGTCGCTGAAAAACTGCAATGTTTTATTTTGCAAGGGAAGTGACTAAGTTTTTACCTAATACTAGATCTGTTCGACGCAACTTACTGCAGAGCCCCTGGGGAATGTCATTCAACTTTTTTAATTAAATCGAATACTTTCGGCTATGCACGATCTTCGTCTTCGAAAACTTTTGTATATTTACATATATTTTGTGTATGTGCAGCAAAAATTCGCAAAACTACAACGGGATACTTGGCTTTTGACAGCTCTGAATTCCTTTAGAGCGTGTTCAGAGTTCGCTACGCCTTCACGTCGAACAGAGGGCATTTAGGACGATCCAGTGCGAACATCGAACAGATCTTCTATCACTTCTATCACATTTTTACCTGAAAACCTTTTTCTGGAAACATGAAATTTTTAGAATGCATACATTTCCAAAGAATTACAAAAAAAAATACACAAAATCCATAAGGTGTCAACTTAGAGGTGTATACAATATGAAAAACTTGTTGTGGTAAGTATAGGGTAAGTTCTGGCACTATGACGCAGTGGGCATTATGGCACACTTAAAAAATAAAATACTTCCAATGCTCCTATAGAAAAAAGAAACTATGCAAAAACTTCTGCCTGCGATAACTCTAACTAGTTTTGTGCAAAAGAAAAATAGGAAATACAAAAAAATTTAACTTGTTTTGTTTTTGAATTCGCCATAATGCCCTAATCAACTTTGAGATAAGTTGCCTCAAAATTCCTGTGCCGAATTTTTAAACCTCTGCGGCATGAATGTTCAAGTTCTAATCACAATTGAAAAGTTGAGTGCCCTCAGGGGTTCGCCATATTGCCCTAAGTAAGGTGTTATGTATTTTTTTTTTCAACAATTTTTAACACAACAAAGTTATTCAAGATTGATATTAAATACACCATAATGCCCGAACTTACCCTATATCAACATGTAGTCATATTATTCTCTTCCTTTTTCTTCATTGTTTATAAAGTAGATTATTCATTCATTTTGTCTCTCCTTCTTATCAGCTCCAATCTTACTTTCATGAGTGTACCTTGTTGATTTTATAGTTTTGTGACTTCGAATATAACGACATATGACTATGAAATGTTTAAGTAAGAGAAATATCAAAAGAAATCCCTGAAAAAGGGATAAAATAACAACTGTTGCCTTTTTATCATCATCAAGAGAGGATACGTGACCTAGTTTTGGTTGAAGGATACGTAGTTACTTTTATTATTTTCATTATTTTGTTTTCGTTATAGGTTTATGAGGTTAAAGAATTTTTTTTTTGTCACCAGATGAACTTTATTGCTGATATTGTGGAAGTTCTTAAAGGTGTGCATTTTGTATTCTGGGATTCTTCTCTTTAATACGGCTGGCCACGATAGGAGACCGTCACCAGACTTATGAAATGTGGTTTCGATCTCGTAAAATTCGAGAAATTTCAATCTGTTCTCGGTCTTAGAATTCACATAATTTCGGTTTGGTTTTTTTTTTTTGGGAAAATAGGTAACAAAAATTTTTATCTAAAATTTGCTTAGTATCAACGTTCAAATTATGTCCTTAAAACACAATTTTTTAATGATTTTCTTCACCGAGACTTTCGGCATGTCTTGGTTAAAAAAATACGTTCTCGTCTTAGTCTTGGTCAGACTGAGACCTCCTGATTAGCAGGCGAGCATTCTGCTCCTGTGCCAATTTATAATAGAAAATTTTAATGTTAAAAGTTTATTTCAGGATTAAATCTTATTAAGTAAATTTTTTTAAATCAATACAATAATTTGTTGTTAGTGTATATTTTAAGTGGTATTCTTCTTGAAATAATATGAAAATCTTATTAAAATTTAATAAGATTTTCTTAAAATTTAATAAGATTTTCTTCATTGAATCAATGCGATTTCTTTGTTGAAAAATGAACTGAGTTTAAATGGATTTCATAGTAAAATGGCTCAATATATGAATCTTATTGTTTTTTTTTTAATATTATTATTTTCTCTGTGTGGTATTGACTCCGTTGCCAGCCCTATTAAGTTAGTTCCGAAGATTTTTCTAAAGTTCAATCTTTTTTTTTTTTTAATTTGAATTCTTACATGATTACCAACCTTAAGAGAGTATTATAAATTCCAACATTTTCGACGTAATGTCTTTCTCAACAGGTAATAAATTTCGTCTTAATTGACATTTAAAACAAAATATAATCCCCCCAGAACATGAAACCGATTATCTGACATTTTTTTTTTAAATTTAATTTAAACGCATTAAGAAGGAAATACTAAAAGAACAAAAACAAAAAAAAATATATAACCACTTTACCTACTTTACTTATACTCAAATGAATAACATGTCCTTAAAGATTAATCTATAAGTATATTCCTTATCCCCTATAATGAAGCTATAGGTATACATATATATTTTATATAAAAAGCTAAAATGCCATTTGATCTCCCCTAATCGGATTGTATTCACCTACCCAACCACTTTGGAGTCATTATTTCCGTTTGACATAATGCTCAGCAGCAATCAACGCTGCGCTGCGACCGCGCGTGCAGCACACAATCGAATTCCCACGGGGCAACCAACGATGTTGTCATCATCCTGAGAACCCAGCAAAAAAAAAAAAATAGAGAGTCAAGAACACACACGCCATTTTGGCCTTCCGGCAATAGCTGAATTCGTCTCCACCACACCATTTTCGCACAGCACCGTCCGCCACTTCGGTTTCTAGTAATGACTTTTCAACTATATACTACATAGGACAGGCATTTTCAGTTATTTTAACTTTCTCGGTGGTATGACGAATATTGGTTTCGTGCTAAAATAAAATACTCAAAAACGAATTTAAAATTAAAAAGCCACAATAAATAGTCCTTTGGTTGTTTTAGACTAACTTGAGGCTTCGTGCAAAAAGTTAAAACTTCAGGCAGTTGCAACTACTAAAATGTTTTGAAGCCTACCATTTCAGAGTCAAAATTTATACTCTTAAGGAATTTTTCAATTTCTCACTTAAATGGAGTCGACTGTAGTGCGGGGGAAAAATATCTATTTTTGTTTTAAAAAAATTAATAATTAAGGAACAAAGTTTTCAAATTTTTAAATAGAACTAAAGTTAGGAAAAAATCTTTTCTTCAAAAAACAAGACCAGTAATGGCTTGATTTTGAAAAACTTACGTTTTTAGATTTATTTTCAAAGTACGTTTCATTTTATATAATATTTTTTTTGGTGTTTTGTCTACACGAAGCATTAAATTGAAGATAGGGAAATTCGTAAAAATGTCAAAATAATCGATTTTTTTCTTTTCAAAATTTGATTGTTTGCAAATAAATGATATTCGAGTCAATTACAAACAACATAGAAATTAACATATTTTCAAAAAATACTGTTTTGGACATAGATTGATGCTCAGTATTTGAAAAACACACATTTTCAAAATTTCACATTTTAAAGTTTTAATGCTGCGCCATACATTTTGAGTACTTGTTTATAGAAAGTGAAATGAAAATGAAGCAACTTCATGCGACACAAAAGTGAATTTAATTTCATCACATTTGTATCTGAAATTGAAAGACAAATTAAAAAAAAAAAATAAAAAGTAAAATACTGTATCTGTTTCGTACAGTAATGTCGTTAAGATTCTATTGAGGGCAATTTTTCACCCAATTTTTTTTTTTTTTTTTTGCTTTGTTGCTATAGATCCTTGTGTGTTGACTTATGGATTTGGTTGAACTACGTCCCATTTAACTTAAAGTGCATTTTCCAAATGTTTTTCGTATTTTTTTTTTTCGTTTTTTTTTCTGAATATGTGTTGAAGCTTAGTGAAAGCGAGTGTATAGAAGGATAAGCCAAAATGTCGCCAATAAAATTAATGTGCCTATGGAAAACTATGTCCTGCCAATAATTCACTCTGGACTAACAATTTGCGCTATTTGAGTTTATGTCCTCTGCTATGTGTGTGTGTGTGTGTATAAATGGCACACATTGAGAGAAAAAGATTTATATTATGCAATTGGTTTTGATATCTGTGTGGCTCATTGTTTTTTTTGTATTTCCTTGTTCATTTGGTCAGTCTTTATATAGAGGACTATAGAAAGGACAATCGACAATTATTGGTAGCTAAAATATATTGACTGTTAGGAGAAAAAATCAGGCAGGCTATTAGGAGATAAATTACTTCACAAGTGACTTAACTGACCTATTGAGACATCTTTGAATAACATTTATTAGATTGATATCAGATTCTTGTTATTAAAGGTACATGTTTGTGAGATTAAACAATAGGTTGTCATTAATTAACTTACAGGTTAAGTGATCCAAGTACCTATTATTAAAAAAATGCATGTCGTCCATAGAAATTGCTTTCTTCGATGTGTTGTAACTTTAATATCCTATTTAAAGCATACGAATTATCGCAAAGTTCATATGTTTTATCTAAATAATAGAGAAAAATATATTATGTCAAAACTCAGCAAGACTTTAACCTGAACAAATAAAACCTATTTTAAGATTGATTAAAAAAATACGTATACGCCCAAGTATCCAAAACTCACAACTTTGTTTTCCTGCGTTTTTGAAAAAAAAAACACCAAAATATCAAATAAATAATTTCAAAAATCTAGAAAGACTTCCCACTGCACATACCCTAAGATTACAAATAGAATTGCGTGAGCGGGGAACTCCCCACAAAAAGGGCATCATTTTGAAAAATTCGCACTTACCGGTAAATTCTAGAATTTTTGTATTTTGTTTTTTTTACAGCAAGAAATATAAGTTTTGGGAGGGATTGACTATCATATCCCTCCCAAAACTTTATCAAGAAAATAATTACAATTTTTCAAATGCGAATGTCCTTGGCCTACAAATGCAATCATACAAATCTAATTTACTCTTTAATGGTGATTCAAAATAACTACGATTACTCGTACATTGTTTTGGTCCAAAATATATATAAATAAATAAATCATTAGGGTGGGTTAAAATACTCGAATTTTTTTTGAAGATTCTTGATATCTTGATACATTTATCATTTTCATATATTTTTTTTGATATTGTTTTAATATACTTTGAGTTAATTTCGACATCTCTCATTTTGCTAGCTCACTTGCACTTGTTAAACTTTTTCGTTTAGTTTAATCAAGTTAACATCCAAGGATGGTTCGTAAACAGTGAAGGGCAACCCAGAAAATTTATCAGGCCGATACATTTTATAAGCATTTTTGCAAAAACTGGTTTTAGTTAATTTTGGTGCTTTCCATTAGAATCTCAATTAAACATTAAGCAAAATTTAAAGCTGTAAGCATTCTATATTTGTACCTTGAGCTTTTAAAAATAGAGAGAAAAAAATAATTTGTAGCTTGTTAAGGGCTGACTTCAGAATATCATAAAAACTAAGTCAAACTTATTTTCTGCTTTGTTTTCAAATTTGCTTTTTAATGCCTGATTTCCTTTATACCTTTATTATGTTTTTTGTTCAAAATAGTAAGGACAAATATTTTTGTACAAAACTTTTTTTTTCACGACTGATTAAGGTACTACAAAAAAGCTACAATTAACTGCTATAATATTAACTTACTATTTCATTTTTTTTTTTAAATTTAGTACTAAATTAACAGACGCCATTGTTCCTCCTACACGGCGAACACATTTTGCGAACATTCATTTCGTTGCGATTCTTTAAAGAATAAACATTATGTGCGAAAAAGAAGCTCAACAACAAAGTTCACAGCAAAAATTAAGTTTGCTCGCGAACATGGTCCTACATGGTGAACTTTGAAGCCAAAGAAAACAAGAAAATGAAATGCTTCGTCAACAACGAGCCGTTCGTGCACTAGCCCCTACACGGCGAATATATAGCAAGCACGAACACGTTCAGCGTGCATGCTCGTCGTTTGGCGCCACCTTTATGGAAGAATACTTGATCGTGTTTAAATTTTATCAACGGTCCTCGGACATCCCTTACGGGGCACATTGGCCCCACTACTCATATGCGCCAATGTGTACGGTTCCTGGAGATGTATTTCAGCTATAATAATTCCTCTACGCCCGTTCTTTGCCAAATGCTTCTACTCGTAGGTCGGCGTGATTGTCTGCCTGCCTGAGTAAAAGGATTCGATTACATCGCTTGACCCGAAATGCACTATTTAACATTTGGAAGTGTACTGTCAATCCACTGCCACTTACGTCTTCGTATGATAAATTCAAAGGTCCCCCTTATAAATCTCAAAACGTAAGCCTCAAATTTTAAAAGACTTCTCTTTGAGCAACTCATTTTCAATACACTCTCAACGATTTCCAAGTTACTTCGCGTAGTCCGATCCACCCTAATGTAGGTACATACATATACCTAAAACAAACTTTCACTGCGCCATATTTGTCCTATAACCTTATAACTCTACCAATATCTCTCTGTCACTATAATGACACTTCAACCCATCTTCTTCCTGTCTTTCTAAAAATATATACACTTCCAAATAAATGACACAAAATAATAATGAATATTATGACGGCGACGTACGTATAATCCTGCCGTACGTTAATCTGGTATACATTTGGTGACCTTATCGCACATTTTGCTGTGTCATAACCCAAAACGTCACACATCATTAATTCCCTACAAAACTCGTTGTTTCTATTAAATCAACGAGTAATGGCATCGAACGGCATTCCAGCTAGCTATATAGTAATATGATGGTTGACTCCGAGTGTTGCCATCTTCCCTCATCAACCTTAATTTTATTAATGTTTTTTTTTTGTAGAAAATATTTGCATGTCTTTTAAGCTCATTAAGTCCGTTTTTTTTTCTGTGGAGAATTATTTTCAAGGAAGACATTTTCTTTTTCTTTGTTGTGACAAGTTAACTTGTAAACTCAATTAAAACATCTTAATTGCAAATCTCAGAATCCTGAGGTAAGCGGGTAAGCCAACAAATTAATCCAAGAGCAAACTAAACTTTATATTAGTTGTATCACTAGATTTGAATATCCTTTCAGAATTATGCGTCTGTTTGGAAGTTCTTAATGCAGACTCAAAAACAAAGTTTAAACAGAAAAACAAAACTAGAAGACAAACTTTAATTGAACAATCAAAACTAACACAGCACTATGTCGTCTTATATACGTGTCTCCGCTGCACAGCAGCTTTAGGTGGGTATATATAAACAAACAAAAATTTACATGAACATTTTAATGTAAACTTATGAACATCGGGCCTTAGGCAAGGCACACTGCGCCGCCAGTTTTATATTTTTAGAGACACACGAGAAAGTTGAGAACGTTTATTTGTTTATTCAATTAGCGAGTGTATTTGGTTCACTTGGTCCCGTCCGAAATAATTTAAGAATTTTGTTTGTTTATAAAAATGAACAAAAAAATAATAGAAAACAAAACGAAACGAAAAAAAAATGAAAACACACTTTCTAGGAACAATATTGAGTTTAAGTATCTACTTAAAAGTTTATTAATACTTCATGTTCATACCATTATTATGTACGAGTATGATATAATGGATGGACTAAGAGGCATTCATTCAGATAGACATGGCTAATATTGATGATTGTTTTATTATTTTCAAATTGATCTCTGATTGCTCATAATTTTGTTTATTCGAATGTTTTTATTTGAGTGGATTTGGATGTGAATTGATATGGGTCAGAGATTCAGGTACTTAAACGGAAGTATAAAGTTTTTTTTTTTTTAAATATCGATAAAAAATTATTTCAGTTAGCATTTGGAATTTTTTTTTTGTTTAAAAATAAATCAAATATCATACTGATGAGATTTTGGAGTATTTCCTGTTCTTATTGTTTTTTAAACCTTATTAACTATTGATTGATAAGAAAATAAATTAAAACTAATTTCCCTGACTTTCGAAAAAAAATCGACCTGTCCTTGTATTTTAAGATTAAAAATGTTTATAGGATAATTTTGTAAGAATTTGGTGGAGTTACCGAAATGATAATGTGAAAGAATGCTTTTATTTCTTATTTCAATTTCGTTTTCAATGGCGGTACACCAAAAATAAGTTACAATTAATCATTAAGTTAAAAAAGATACAAACAAAAATATGAAATCGTGGAGGATGTTTTTATGATTTATGGCCAGTTGCGCCAGCTTTAGCTAAAATGCTTATAAAACGTATTTATTTTGTTTATTTAATTTATTGTTTGGGAGCCATCCCTGGATTTCATCATCATCTGCTTTTTAAACTGAATCAAAAAATTTAACCAGTGCAAATGAGATAGCAATATGAGAGATGTCAAACGTCACTGAAAACCTCTTCCACATTATCTTAAGGTGGCCATAGACGACGAACATGCTCGCCGAACATGCTCGTTTGCATTTCCCCCTACACGGCGAACACTGTTCGCGAACATTCATTTCGTTCCGATTCTTCAAAGAGTAAACATCATGTGCGACAAAGAAAAGCAACAACAAAGTTCACAGCAAAAATGAGGTTTGCTCGCGAGCATGGCCCTACACGGCGAACATTGAAACCAACGAACACGAGAAAATCGAAATGTTTCGCCAACAACGAGCCGTTCGCGAACTAGCCCATACACGACGAATATCTGGCGAGCACGAGCATGTTCGGCGAGCATGTTCGTCGTCTATGGCCACCTTTACTGAGTATTAACACAATGTCAAAAAGTAGAGGAAAATGATGCATGCGTAAATACCTATAGTGGACTGGTGTATTCTCGTTAAAACTCGCTTTGAAAGTTTATCTGTAAGAAGATGACATTTTAATTATTTGGTTAGTTTAATGGCTTTGAAAAATTGTTTGGTTCAATCGATAAATAGGTTTGTTCAATGACGAAAAGTTCGGAGTAGAGTAGAACAGAACAGAGCAGAACAGAAGAGTTTACATGGGAAATGTCAGACAAGTTAAAACAGTCCTTCACGTGACAGATGAAACAAAATAATGAATCATGAATCTGTTCTAGTCTACTCTGACTAAAAAGCAAGTGCAAGAAATTTTGTTCTAATCTGTTCCAAACTGTTCCAGACAGACTCACTAAACAGCAAATCAGAAGAGATTGGAACAGAAAATTTCTCTTTGAACAGCAAAAAGTTGTAATTTTCTGTTCTAAACTGTTCCAAACTATTCGGAACACCTTCACTGAACAAACCTAATGTCATTTTAAAATTTATGGAAGCAATTAATATTTGAAAGCGTTTCGTGCAATCGGCCATTATAAACTAGGTATGTTTATTTTTTGTGTAAATCTTGAAAAGAATTTGAAATGATTTTGGTTTATCTAGATTACCAAAATTATCGCAAAAATTGAACTGAAAAAAAGTTATTTTTCAAATTAATAAAAATTCAAAATATCTATTTTTTTTCAAAACCAATATTTTTCCAACAATTAACAATTTATTTTAGTTTCTTAAATCTACCCTAAAAATAAAAATAATTGTTTGTTTTTGATTAAAAAACATGTTTTAGGTAACAATATTTTGAAAAACTCTTTTCTTTTAATCATCAGTAAAGTTCGATTCTGCCTACCAAATTCACCGCATAATAGGACAATCCACTATCGTAAATTGTAAACATTCAACTTTTGTTATGACACTTCAGATGACAGATGAGTCTGACAGCTTTCAACTGCCAGACTTATGTATCAACTAGAAGCAACGAAATGAATGACAACTAGAAGCAACAAAATAATGAACCGTGTTTATTATTTAAATACACATAAGGATTGCAAAGCTGTTAATCCAACAGAAATTCTGATATTAAAAACACTTTAATAAAATTTATTAAAGACTCGATTCTTTCGATATAGTGCTTTTCAATGCTCAATAATTCATTAGTTCCTTTTTACTTACATCATTGGATTTTCATAAAATATATTTCTTTCCAAAAAAAGAAAAATGTTTTCAAAAAATTGACCAATTTTAGGTGTTTAGCCTATAATTTTCGTTCTTATTATAAAATCTTTAAGACAGATAGAGTAGAATAAAAAAATAAATTAGTTGTAAGTACATTTTTAATTGTCATTTAGACAGCGTTATCTATTTTCTTTAAATTAAATAATTCTTAAAGATAAAAGGTAAACCATTTCAAATTCCAATTCAAATACTGCATGAATTAAATCTATAAACTTTTTCTGCCATACTATTCAAACTGCAGAAAATAAGGTCCTGACGAATATATGCTTCTAAAAAAATAAAATAATTGCATGTTTGCACTATGTTATATATTTAATTATTCATTTAGTCCTTATGCAGATACTAAAAAACTATGTTTCCACGAACGGAAAATATTTTATTTTACGTAATAAAAAAATAACTTTATTGGCAAAACCATTTTACCATAAACTCCCGCAGCCATACTATGCACTTGATTAAACGTGCTCTCTGGCGTATACGTAACAAAATAAAAACAAAAACAAAAACAAAAAAATAAATTTAAATTTAAAACTATCCCATCAGCTGCTCTAAGTTTTTATCGTATTTTTAGAAAATATCATGCATAGTAAAAAAAAAATCAGTTTTTATATTTTGTAAAAAAAAAAGAATAAATTGAAATACATGTTATTGACGTAAAAGCTTTTGTTTACACATATATTCATGGATATTGGTCCAGATTTTCATTTCCCGCTCAAAGCAAAATAATTGCTTAGAAAATATCCAATTGCAAATAAAATCTGCTGCAGTGTACATAGTTCACTTAAAATTGAACTTTGAAAATTAGAATTTATTTAGATTAAATATGTACTTGGACAGAGCAAAAGTGCAATTTTATTAGCTATTCTGTGAATATTTATTAAGAGACCCAATAACTCATTTTTTTTTTTTAATATTTATGAATATGAAATTATAGAAAAATCTAAAATTGTGAAATATATAGGACTTAATGAAAAATTGGTAATTTTTGCATAAGGAATTAAGGTTAGATGTTTTTGTTTTTTGTACCAGCTGTTAAAGTTAAAAGATTGAAAATATTTAGTTATTTGTAATCGGTGATTGGAATTTTCTAATTTATTGAAGGCTACAATTTAGTATGACTATTTAAATATTTCAGTGTCTTTTTAAAAATGCTATAAAATGATCAACATTGAAATCTATCATTGGAAAGAAAAATTTTAAAAAATTAATTTTGTCAAAAATTTTGGCAACAAAGTTTTCAACTGCAACAAAATGTTTCAAACAAAAATGTTGTCATACAACAACCAATTTTTTTGCATTTTTGATGCTTTGCCTAAAATTTTTTATTAGAATCTGATGAATCGTTTTTGAGAAAATTGAAAATCAAAAAAAATAATTCTACGGGAGCTAACGGTACCTCCCACATTTTGGATTTTTATCATTCAAAGCTGATTATTCAGTTATTTTTGTTCTCAAAAACTCAACAAAAAAAAAAATGCTCGTTGAGATAGGGTCCAAAAATACAAAACACCAAGTTTCGACGTACCTTTCATAGTTATATCAAGTTTTATCAAAATCTAGAGTTCAACTTTTTTTCACAAATCCAAAACTTGGCCTACGGTAGATGCCTGTAGCCGCAGGTAATAAAAATACAAAAACAATAGTAGTATTCTAACAATGGAAACAATTTTATTGACCCTCTCTAAAAATGGCAGCAAAACCGAAGTTGAAAAAAATAACGCTCAATTTTTTTGCAAATAATAGCGGTATGTTTAAAAAAACTAATTGAAAATAAAATTGCAAACAGGATATATGAATGTACATTATGTATATATGAATCTTAATAAATATTTTTATGTCATCTCAATGCAATCATAATATTACCTATACATACATATTTATAAGAGTATTTTTTTTTCTTTGAATTGAATATCCCTCCCCATTAATGACATATCTCCTTTTGACAAACAGCACGAAAACCAAAATAAAATAATATCAACAAAGCTCATTATATTGTGTAAACATTCTCAAAGATTGTCATCGACCACTATTTTCCACCCACTAGATAAATCGATGCCAAAATATAAAAACATCATGTTTTCAAAAAAAAAAAAAAAAAAAAAAAAAATAATAATAACCATCAGCAAAAAAAAATCAAGGAATTTATTTAAATAAAATTCATGTCAGTGCTCAAAAATAATTTTCATTGAAATATATATTTTTCTCTCCATGATGATTTATTACATCGGAAATTGCTATAATTTTGCATTCGATTTTTCAGAAGAAAAAAAAAAATAAATAAAAAACATGAAACAAGTACGAAAACGAGTACCTACCTATCTACCAACCTATATCATTACCAACTTCTGCATATAATATCCTGTGTATACCTACTTGTGGGCCCGGTCAGATGGATTTTATAGTTTTTTTTTTTTATTTTAATTTTATTTCACAAACCTTTAAGCACTTCCGATTGGATATAAATCTATACTACTTATTTATTTTTTTTTTATATAGGTAACTTTTTCATATTTTTATTGGTTTTTTAAATGTAAATTTATATCTTTTAAATCTCTCAGATCTTTTTCCCTAGGACATTGCAATTTAAAACATAAATTCCCACAAAGTAAATGTTTTTTTTTTTTAAGTTTTCCATTTCAACGTGGCTTTAAATCAAAAATGGCAGCCTTATTAAATATAAAACAAATTTCAATAAAGAACAAGGAAGACCTTCTTATCCTTCTATGAAACATAGCACACACAAATTTAAATACAGGTTTATTTTTATGTCTAAATCTAAATTTTTATATCAACAAATACAGGGTGTCTCCTAATACGTAGAAAATACTTTGGTAAATGAAAGAAAAAGGAAAAAATTGATCGAAATGTTATTTGTCGGATAATTTGCCGTTAATTAGCTGTGACAAACTAGATTTTATAGTTCTATGTTTTCCATGTTTTTTTAATCTGTTCCAGACTAATTTAGAAGTAGAAAACGGAAAATTTCCTAGCCATAAATAGCCATAAACTATTGTCTCTGAGAAGTTCCTATCCCCCTTTTGGTAATTTCTTCACTAACTTCACAGCGAAATGACTTTAAAATCAGAAAAAAAACATAGAAAACATAGGACAAATAAATTTTGACTATCACAACTACTATACTGAGGACTAACTAACTGCAAATTTATAAGCCATAGACTTTTTTCTACAAGTTAGTAATGTAACTTACTTACTTAAGGTGGCGCTACAGTACGGGTCGGACCAGGGCCTCAACCAACATGCTGCTCCAGCTAGCTTGCTAGTTGCCTCCAGTTTCACACGCCAAGTTAGTTAAGCTCCTCTCCTACCTGCGTGCACCACCTGAGTCGCGGTCTTCCTCGACTGCGCCGCCCGCCGTGACTCGGGATTGGTTTCGAAGACTTTCCGGACCGGAGCGTTGGAGTCCATTCGCACTAAATGATCCAGCCATCTAAGCCGCTGGACCTTGACACGTTTAACCAAGTTAGTGTCGCTGTACAGCCCGTAAAGTTCTTTGTTAAATCTTCTTCTCCACTCTCCATCTATGCAGACGGGACCAAAAATCACCCGAAGAATTTTTCTGTCGAAGCATCCCAAAGCGTTTTGATCTACCTTTGACAAGGTCCATGCCTCTGGTCTAAGGGTCTTACAAAGGGACACCTTAGTTGCTCGAGAGAGGACTTTGCTACTCAATTGCCTTGTTAGTCCAAAGATTGGCAGCGATTGGCAATAGTTGTTCTTCGTTTGATTTCAGCACTGCTGCCGTTGTTTGCGTTAATAGCGGCGGCGCCTAGGTATACAAAGTTCTTAACTACCTCAAAGTAATAGCTGTCTATAGTGTCGTTCCGTCCAAGACGTCAGTGTTGGGTGTCCTTTTTCGATAACAGCATATACTTGGTCTTGCCCTCATTGAACACTAAACCCGTCGCTTCAGTCTCAATGCTCATAAACCGGACATTGACATCACGCTGTGTTCTTCCAATTATGTCAATATCGTTGGTCGGCCTATTCCAGCAATTGGACGCATCTTTGAAAGATTGTTCCTCTTGTGTGGACGTGGGAGTTTGGCACTATTCTTTCAAGAACAATGTTGAAGAAGTCGCATGACAGTGCATCGCCTTGTTAGTCATGTAAGCAGAGATTAAAAAACAGTTCTATGTTTTGAAAAGATAGCCCGACAACACTCAATTTGTCACAACGATGTCCTCTTAAAGAGTTTTCACTTTTTTTAGGGGCGTTTCAGATTTCGCTTTCTTTGCACAAAGTAAGCAAAGTATCAAAAAACATAGAAAACATTGAAGGGCAAAGGCAACGCCAAATTCCTTAGAAACACAGTGCGAACTTTAGGTAAGTGGGAGGGGATTTGAAAGGAGATGTCGGTGAACATTAATCTGGAATTTCAGTATATCACAATGAGAGGGAAAGACAGAGCGTGGAAGGGTATTCCACATTCGCGCAGTACGGTAAGGAACGAATCCTTGTACTTGACAGTACGACCGAAATTGGGTTCAAGAGTAAACTGATGAAGTGATGAGCATTTCTGGAAGCGCGAGTATTACGGTTCAAACTTTTAAGGGGAGGAATGCTATTTCATTAGAGCACTTACCGTAAAAGTAACGATAAAAGAGCGAGAGACAGGAAACGTTACGCCGGTGTTCGAGTGACGTAAAAGTATCGATGATGTTCCTGTCTCCGATCATTTTGAAGGCTCGTCTTTGTATACTGTCCAAGAGGCTTAGGTAAGTTGCTGGAGCACCAGCCCAGAGATGGGAGTTATACTAAAGCTTTGGACTTATATAACTTTTATAGATAATAGCCAGATCAGGAGGGAAAAAGAATTTCTTGCATCTCCAAAGGAAACCTAAACATCTTGCGGCATTTTTGGCGACGTTAAGTATGTGATCATTCCACAAAAATGGTTTGTAATACACATACCTAGAATTGCAAGCTGATTAGTTTCTTCGATGCAAGTGCCACTCATAGATAATGGCAGGGGGGTGCGTCTCGCTTTAACGACAGAAAGCAGCAATTTAATGGATTAGTAGTTGCAGCCAGGAGATCATTAATAAAAATTAGAAAGAGGGTCGGAGACCAAACGGAACCCTGTGGCACACCAGCAATTATGTTGTGGGTTTAATACTTGACGGATGTCTAATACTACTTGTATAGAACGATTCGAAAGAAAGTTACTAATCCAACGGAGAAGGGTTTCATCGATACCAAAAGCACGCATTTTCGATAAAAGTGCAGGATGCCAAACTTTATCAAATGCTTTAGAAACTAAGGAAACACCCTGTTTTTATCATTTGTATACCTACTTTGACTCATTGTGTTAAAAAATAATACCTAAAATTGTGTTTTCATGTTAAAGTTGCATGATGTTGGGACCATCATTATTTTAATTTCACTTTTTCATTTCATCCTTCCAATCCACTGCTGTTTCCTTCGTTTTTCTATGACTGCATGTTATGGTCATTTTATAATGTGGACATGGACATTCCTCAAAACGACACTGTATGCTCTATGTATGAAAAACGGAAGATAAAAATATATACATAATGCACTTTCTCTAGTAGCTTTTTGCTTGAAATCAGTTATGTAAAAGAATTTCGTATTGTTCGTCATAACTTTCCAACTTCAACCAGCAACATTGGAACTCCGTCAACTTTGGCCCATTTGGCTATGTCATAAAGGATGACGAATAACACAACGGTAATGTACCCACAATCGACTTAAAAAGAAAAGGCCTCAATTGAAGGGGTGTGTACATTATAAACACAGGGTTAAAATGAGGTCAAGTTTGTATTCAGCTATTGCTGAATGTTGTTATAGATTTTTGTTAGTCACTTTTCATTAAGGGGTTTCATTCACCACCCGCATCAACACCACCAATACTGCTTCTGCTTCCTCTTCCTTAATCCTTCTACACACCATCATCACCACCTCTTCGTATATCGGTTAGTTGCGGATTATATAGTTCGTATGTATATATGATAAATTGGATAAGGGTAGTTGTAAACACGATGTTTACATAGAAAAATCCATGAAACATGTTGCAAACATTACTGTGGTGTTTATGTATGTTCGATAGAAGCACATTTAAGGTTCATCTTTTTGTGACCATTTAGTGGTTTTGTATGAACAATGCGACTCACAGCAGCAGCAGCTAGAGTCATAAATTTTTATTTTTATTTTTCTATCATAATTCACTGACTACCATATCGTTTTTTCTTTTTTTTTATTAACGGGCTATAAATGGAATTGACAGTTGTTATGATACTTGTGAGTTGTGACATTAAGGACATTTATCTAATGTATGTATCTATCTACCATGGTTATAGTTTTTAGTTTGCCTTGCGTGTTTAACTGGAACTAGGTAGCTGAGGACATTCTCGTGGAAACAAATACTGATATCGTTATTATTATTATTTTTTTTTCTGTTGTATCATTTATTTATTTATTAAGTTGCGGATTTTTTTTTCCAGGTTTAATAAATATCTAATGAAGGGGTTTTAATTACATATAGTGGAGGAAAAAAAGCAAAGTTTTTGTTATAAAAAAAGAAATAAGTTTGAAGGTTGTTTTAAAGTTTTGTTGTTTTGGTCTGTGTAATGTTTTATTCAAGCCAATTTATTTTTAGTTGATAACTATACAAATTATTTTATAACTAGACATTCATTTGAATACAAATTTTTAAATTTAAATTCATAAAAGTGAGAAACCGTAGAAAATAATGTTAACAATTATAATTGATTGTTGTTAATAAAGGAAATGAATTTGAATCTTTGGTTTGAAGGAAAAAGATTCAACTGATTTAACAAAAATAAAATGCACGGCTGGGTCGCACGTATTTGCTCCTATGTGCGATAACATCTTGGTTTTTAAGTCAAATCAAAAAAATACAATATATCCGGATTATAGTCACAAGTAAAAATATGAAAAACCCTGAAATTCATTATTTGAATTGATAAATTAAGCAAAAAAGAAATTTAATCTTAAAATTGAAAATGCCGTCTTATGTATCAATAAAATACAAATTTTTGAAAAAAAAATTTCAAAAATCGTTAGAACTGTTTTTCAAAAAATAATTTTTTATGTACATATACATATACATATATGTACATATATGTATATGTATGTATTTTGTAAAGTATTTTTATAAAAAAAAGTTGATATGCACATTTTAAGTATTTAATAACATACACTTAAAACCAAATTAAAAAAAAAAATATTTATTAGTTTTCAAAATATTGAGTTTTCGAAAAAAAATTTGTTGTTTTTGTTTCAAATACAAAAAATATTTTTTTGAAAATTTTGATATGCAATAGTATGAAGATTATAATAGGACCTCCTTTAGAAAAATTTTCATCGAAATCCGTTTAATAGTTTACGAAAAAACCGACAACCAAAAATCCTGTTCTAGGGAAGGTACCGTTAATAGCGGTTTTTTCAAAAATGTTTTTTGACTAAATTATTAAGGTTACTTGACAAACCCGATTTAAAAAATTTCATCAAAATCGTTAGAGCTGTTTTCGAGATAAAATTGTTTTGTCTAAACGGTACTATGACAGGTAAACTTATTTTTGGAGCTAAAAAAAAAATTTCGATTTCCCCTCAAGCAACTCCCCAAAACCTTATGTCCAAAGTTTGAAGAAAACCGCTTGAGTAGTTTAGGCTATAAGTCGAGGTAGAGTTGCGGAACCCATTTTTTTCGCGTTCTCTATCATCGTAATGTTAGGTCGGATTAATATCTCGAGTTCGATTTTTTTGCACGAATCCAAAAATTGCCCTATAGTATATTACATAATTCAAAAAAAAGTTTAGCAGAATTGTCAACGCCGTTTTCGAGAAATTTAAAATTTTTGAAAACGGTTTTTTAACATTTGTATGGGAAGTACCGTTATTTTCAGAAATAAAAATACATATAAACATTTTATTCGAATTATTAAATAAAGTACTAAAATACGGCTTTGTACCAATTGTACCAAATTCCAAAAATGCGTATTGAGGTGTTTTTGAGATTCTGGAATATTGATGATCAGCGAAAAATTTTCATTAATTTTTTCAAGTTCCAAAAAGACTATTTGGAATATATTGGCAAGCAATTATCTAGAAACTGACCATTATTTTCCATAATAAATGCAGTTTTTTGTTTCGAAAACCACAATTTTCAATTTGTTTTTGTTATTGGAAAGACCAACTAGACTCTTGGTAATTTTACGTTCTTTCACGGACTAGTTGTCAGCACTAGTTTTGAAAGAGTCTAAGTTGGTATTTAAAGCTCTTGGTACGCACGATGCAAATGTTACCCAGTCCAGTCTAAAATTTTTGTTTTTCAGCCTTGTGATTTTTAAATAAGATTCTTGTATGAAACGCATATTTTACTGTCATCTAATTTTATTGCAAAAGTAGCAACAAATCAAAAAAAAAACTCTTTGACACTCTCTTCCGACTTGAGAACTTGAAGACTTTTTCTTTTTAGAAATTTGGAAACAACAAAAAAAAACGAAACAATCTTGAAACTTCTTCATTGTCAACAATAACCACACGACACAATCTGCCAACAAGCGGGAATACAAAAGTGAGAAAATAAAAAAAAAAAAAATAGAAAATTGAAGCCTTTTCTTGTCGAAAAAGAAAAGCCCCCACACAAACATTGTAATTAAGGTAATTCATATGGAAGAAACAACCGTTAAACATGCTGGCAGAGGTGCGGCTTTTCTTTCTTCTCGTCTATGCAGTGTGTTTCTTTTGTTGTTCTTCTTTCTCTCTATCTCTCTCTCTTTTTAAAAGAAGAAGCACCCTATAATAAGTTCCTTTTTTTTTTGTTTATTTGACGAACATTGCACACAAATGCACATGGTTGGTTGATGGTTTAGATGTTATCTGCTTCTTCGTTCGCGCGGGTGCTTTTCTGTTTCTGCTTTTCTTCGGAAAACTTAATTTCATTGAGAGGATAAGAATGAAGAGCAACCTGCCTGGTATCCACAACCACCCAACAACCCCCTGAAAACCCAACACAACACAAAGGCCATGGGCTTGGGCTTGGCTGTGAAAACAGCACGTGAGTTGTTATTTTCCTGCTGCTACTGGCTGCTGCAGCAGGAACGATGGTGGTTGAGGAAGCTCAGAGAGTATGGTTAAGGAAGTGAAGCAGTGTTGCAGTGCAGAGAAGCATAGTGACGGCAGCGCTTGGCGAGAGTTTGTTAGCTGTGCAAGCATGGCATGCACTATCGACCGGAATAAAGTACGGGGTTTGTACTGTGTTGTGCGGTGGGAGTCTATGCTGTGTGTGCCGTAGAACTCGGTTAGCACTTTTCAAGAGTACTAATACTGTGTCAATAAGACTATTATAAAATACTTTTAGTTGTTTTGATGTTTTTTTTTTTTAGTTCTTCTTCAGATTTTTTTAATTTTTTCTTTTTTTTATATTTGTTTCC
Organism: Syrphus vitripennis; assembly: GCA_958431115.1. Classification (NCBI taxonomy): domain Eukaryota; kingdom Metazoa; phylum Arthropoda; class Insecta; order Diptera; family Syrphidae; genus Syrphus; species Syrphus vitripennis. The sequence goes on from OY288109.1 coordinate 96,009,293, forward strand.
TTTTTTTTCTGGTCTACTGACAAACTTAACCGAAGTAGGGTGTCAAATAAATTGACTCTTGTTTGACGCTACACTGGCGATGCATTGAAAAGTTTTCTTTTGTTGTCCAATATGTGTGTGAATGTTTTGGAAGTGGTTCTTTTTAGGGATTTTCGGTTCGTGTATCAAAAAGAAACAAACACTTTTTTTGGAAGGTATATCTTAAATTCAAAGGATATCTGAGATGGATTTCAAATAAATTAAAATTCAATAGGGCTTTGGAATAAATGCTCTTAGGATTTTTAGGGGAAAGCAATCTAAGGATATATATTATAAATTAAATAGTAGGAGACCCCCCTTGACCACTTTCAGGGCCACCTATGAGTAACTTACAACTCAAAACGAACACGTTTGCTTTGCTTATAAATTTCACCTTTAACAAAAGATGGCATCAAATGAGTGCTGAAGACAATTAAAATGAGTCTCCTCAAGTGGAAAAAATCAACAACTCTTGATGTTGAAAAGCAAATCGTGCACATCATTCCTTCAAATAATCGACTTTGAACTCAGGCAAACGAAACATTCCCGTAGTGATTTCGTACCATTCTTTTTAATCAAGAAGAATGTCTGTATTAAAAAAATGATGAAATTAAAATGGCTGCCAGCGAAACAAAAAATATTTTACTAGCCTGACATTTAATTTATTATTTTTTCCAAATGTCAGTTCTTTTTTTTTCTTAGAATTGATCATCAGACCTTCCGATTTTACTCTGATACTTTTTGTAAATTTTCAAACACTGTGAACCGTATTTAAGCTCTGGATGATCATTTGCCTTTCAGATTGGGAGGTATTATTCTATTGCAGAAGATGGCAGAGTTTTTTCGCCATTTCGTCCACATTACGTCCTTACCCTTACGCTTTTGTGATGTTTGATGTCATCATCACAAGATCCTTCCCTATTGATCAAAGACCCAAAATATTTTCCAGTGTTATGGAAACATTTATCATTCGTCAGCTAAAGAAATATCTTGAAGATCGGAAACTTCTTAAAGTAACGGTTTTCGCAGTAATAGATCCACTGGTGATTTAGTAGCATACCGTTTTGGTAAGAGTAAAATTATTGCTCTGGATATTTCTACGGCATTTTTGATATATGTAGTTAGGTATCCAGCTCTGTTATCAAAAATGATTGCTTTCGGTATTGACAGTTCTCTCATTCATTGGATTAGTTATTATCTCTCTGAATGTCCAATACAAGTTGTTTTGGATGGTTTCAAATCTAAAGTCCACAAAATAAATGCTGGTGTCCCTCAAGGCTCTGTTTTGTCTTTTACTCCTTTTCTCATTTTTATAAATGATCTCTTATCTGTTACTACTAATCCTTCGAACTGTTTTGCTGATGATAGCACCCTAGAGCTTTAAAGCTGATGGGTGATAGGAGTTCAATTTCGGAAACATTTGTTTCGTTAGAACATCGTCGAAATGTCTCTTGTCAGTCCTTATTTTATCGTTACTTTTTTAAACAGTGTTCTAGTGAAATATCTAATTGCATTCCTCCACTCAAACAAATTCACCGTAAAACACGTTCTGCTATAGGAATGCCAAACTTCGGGCGTACAGTCAAATATAGAGATTCGTTCTTTAGTTGTACAACACGAATGTGGAATTCCTTACCCGACTTTATTTTCGCTCGCACCATCGCATCTTTTACGATTTCTGGAGATGTATTTCAGCTATCTTCACCTTTTCCCCAGTTGTGCTGATTCTTCTTGTGATAGTTCTTCGCCAAATGCTTCTAGGTCGGCCCGCTCGTCTGCTTGCATACGTGATAGGTTTCCACTGCATCGTTTAGATCGCAATGCACTCGTAACCATTTCGTTCCCCTATTTAGTTCATCATTCCAGATAACGTTAGGCCGGAAAATCCATCGGAAGAATCGTAACTTTAACGTTATAAAGTTCCTTCTCCATGTTTTGGACAGTTTCCCGAACACAACATTTATTTTCGTAAATATCCAGTTCAGTTTCAACATCAGTTAAGACAGATCTTCTAAAATACTGAAAAAGCTCAATCTCATGGTTTTTCAATGTTATTTTTCTCTGTGTAGTTTCCATATTTTAATATTCACAAAGAGATAGAGATGAAATTCCCCCTATCAACTTATCTTCAACCAATTCCACCAAATCGCAAAGATTTATTTAGAAATAGTTTGTCCATTAGATGTCTTTTCCATCACACCAAGTTGGTACCAAAGACGACAGACGTGTTATTTTTCTCAACCGTTTAAAGACTTAAAAGGTATAATAATGCAATAGTTCGTTGATTACACATCGTGACACTTATAGCTGTTTGTCAACTTTGCTTTAAACATTTATAGTGAAGTTGTGCCAATATTATTCCTTGCATCATTTTCATTATCTTTTATAGATTGTCAGCTTTAAAAGGGAGTTGGATTTTCTCATTGCAGATAATAGAACTAATTAATTCCTGTATAGCTTGCGTAAGTTGTTTTACGAGTTGCAGTCGTATAAAGAAGAAACTCACACAATTTGTGCTCTATATCCATATCCGTATAATGATGTAAAATGTCTAAAATGTCACCTACTACGTATTTATTATAATCTGTATAGCTATCTAGTTTTTACTGCATGTTGTATGCAATTAATCACTTGACTTAAAATAATGCCGCATTTTGTTGTTGATAAATAAATTTCTGTTTATTTTATTTCCCTGCATTGGCTAAAGCTATTTAGGAATATACTCGTACACTAACTATTAGCTATTTTATATATGCAGCAAAATATAAACAGATGTGTTCATTTGCCAATAAAGGGTTGTTTGTTTTTTATAGATTTATTTTGTGTGTGTGTGTGTATCTTACACTTAAGCTCATAAATAAGTTTAAATGGTTGATGTTAGTTAAAGGTTAAGGACTTAAACATATAAACATGCTTGGAGAAAGTTTTGAAAAATAATATTGAAAGATTCTGAGGAGGTAAAGTCATGTTTTGTCCTTTGACTCTACACCCGAGTGAAAGAGATATTTTTTAGCTTTTTAAAGGAAATGAAAATATATATTTGAAATAGATGCTTATTCATACTATAAAAAATTGTAAATTGTTTTAAATATTGGAGCACATACTCCCTATGCTCCAATATTTAATACACAGGATGTATTTATTCCCAAAAAAAATTAAAAATTTTAATTCTACAAAATCGCTACTCCCCGCGGTCCTTCATGTGCTTTGGGCTCTAGTTTTCGACGGATTGTAATAGTTCCAAAAAAAGTTAAGTGGATACTAAGTCCCCTTGATAGAAAACATCAAATTTTCCATCTTTTCATCTGCAACATGTATCACAAACCACGAAACCAAGATTCTACGACGATGTCGAGAAGTGGTTCATCATTTTCAAGATCAGTCATTCCCACTCGGTAATGAGTAAGCCAGCCAGTTTTTGTGATATTTGAAGCTTTATCTGAGGAACCACTTTCTAAAAGTTTAGAATTGGTGAGGTGCAGCTTAGCAAGCATTCCGAATCCAAAAACTCTTACTTCGTTTCGTGTTCAAGCAGGAAGGGTGTAGTGCTGGAACTTGGTTGGGCACTTCAGTGCGGTTTGATAACTCTTTCAAGCTATTGAAAAAAATGTTCTAGTAAGATCTGAAATATATATGTTTGCATTACTTAAATTTTAACACAAGTAGTTCAGTAAATTTTTCCACCGACCGGAAGTCCTACCAGTACCGGAGAAGTTGGTGAGCTTATCTATCAAATATAGCGAAAGCATTCGACAGCGCCTGGATAAAAAGACTTATACACAAAGTAACTACTTTAAATTTTCCAGTTAATTCTTCGTCGAAATTAAAAGCAGCAAATCAATAACCAAAATTAGGGTAGGAGTTGCTCAAAAATCGTACCTAGGGCAGTTTCTCTACAACATCTACTTATCGGAATGCCCTGAATTTGCATTTGCAACGCTAGAGACGTCTCGGGGAATTCTTCACAAGATGGAGAATCAAAGTAAACTACACCAAATCCGAGTTGACCCCCTTTAGAACACACAAGCCACAATCTGCTATGGCATCATTTTCAATTTACACAACGAATTTGAAAGGAAAATCCTTGCGAATTGGCACTAGACTCTGCGAGGTATCAGGAATCAAATACTTCATGATCACTGCTGCAAAAAAGCTGATGCGCAGAAGAAATACATCCTGATCTACGATAATAAGATGTGGTGGCACTTCTGGATGAAAGAATTATTGTACTCAATGAAGACTAGGCTATCCAATTCTACAAGAACATCATCATCATCGGCTTGACAAACCTGGTCCGGTCCTGGCCTCTTTCAACAAGTCTCTCCATCTATCCCGGTCTCAGGCCGACGCCATCCAGCTTAGGGCGTCCTGGTCTACGCTATCTCTCCACCGCAAGCATGGTCTACCACGCTGTCGTCTACCATAGAATGTACTATAAAGGACTTTCCAAGCCGGTTCCTCTTCACTGATGCGAGCTTGGGGCCCTGCCAACCGGAGTCGACCGAGCTTAATTTTTGTCACTTTGTCTGCTTCAAGGTAGATTGCGCACAATTCATGATTGAACCGTCTCCGGAATCGTTCTTCCTCACATATGGGACCAATAATTCTCCTTGAGACTTTTCTCCCGAACGCGGCTAAGAGGTTGGAGTGTCTTTACAGCAGCAGTTTTGAAGTTATGGTGAGATTTCTGGATTTGAAGACCTTTGACAGACTATAGTAGGCTCTGTTGGAACTGAGCAGCCGCCCGCGTATTTCTTCTTCTATATTATTATCGGCTGCTACTATTGACCCAAGGTATTTAAAGGATTGCACCACTTCAAATTCGTGCTCCGCTACCTTGATTGTTTGACCAACTGTTCTTCTCGCATTCGACGCCACCATGTACTTTGTTTTACCTTCACTAATGTGCAACCCCAAATTTTGTGCCGCCTGCTCGATCTGGACGAAGGAATCGTGTACAGCTTTCTCGGTCCTTCCGATGATATCAATGTCGTCTGCGTAAGTCAGTTTCTAGCTGGACCTGTTAATGATGGTCCCTTTTGTTGCCGTGCCACAGTCACGGATTGCTTTCTCCAACGCCAGGTTGAAGAGGAGGCAGGCCAAACCATCCCCTTGTCGGAGTCCATTAAAGATGTTGATTGGTCTGGATAGCAATCCTTCTATTTTTACTTGGCTTGTTACGTTAGTCATGGTCAACCTACAAAGTCGTGTCAGTTCATTTGGGATGCCAAATTCTCTCATGGCTTTGTATATAAACAGTCTACAAACCACCCCACCTTACCCAACCCTATTACCGGTATTTAAAATTAGTTGTAAATAATTGGCCTTTGTCTTCAAATCATTCATCATTCACTGAGTAATAAATAAATAAGTTAATGAAATGTATCATCATCGTTTAACTTCCTCAAAAGTCAATTGGCCAACATAATTTTCTCTTATTAATTTCTAGAAATCAATAATTTATTATATCAAACTTCTTAGAGCTTAAAATTCAAAGAACATAATTGTGTAGCTTGGGTTGGTCTTATTTTATTATTATCGATTTAAATTGAAAACAAAATACAAACAAAAGCTTACTGCATTACAAAGTTTTCATTTTGAGATTGATAAATTAAGTTTATTCTCAAATGGAATCTTGAAATTCCTTGAAACGAATAAACGACCAAGCAGCAAGCCTCTGATGCAACTGCAAAAAGATTCAAATTCCCAAATGATTCCCTCACTTCAATTTGCCCTTTTTAACCCATTGCTCCATGTATATATAGCCAAGTCATAGCAGGTCGTAGCTCGTAGGTCTTAACAGCGATGACGACAACGACGACGAGGAGGACGAGGACGTTTTCGTCGCTGTTCGTCATGGAATGAAAAGGACATTACGGACACGGAAACGGATACCATACGGGTAGCTGCTGAATGCTGATATTGGATCGAAATAAAGTAACAGCCTTTTTTAATGTCACCCCTGCTGCATTTGAAATGCAAATATCAAACCAGGCTATTGCGAAAAGCCTTTGAAAATTTCGTTGTCTCTTCGATTTATTTTTTTTTTTGCATAAATAATCGTATTTTTGTTTTGGTCGCATTCTGGGTTCTAAGAGATGTCCTATATCCTTTTGTTATACGAAAAGTGCATATTTTCCAAATGGCCAATCGATTTGAATATCAAAAAATAATACCAAATAGCAATTTTGTGCTTCGTGCTCGACTCGGCATATTGTGACGTTTTATCCTTTTTGTTCGTCTTCTTTTTCTTCAGCGAGGTAGGGTGTATGAAAATACCCTTAAAGAATTTTAAATGAAATTCTTTTTCAATGGGTTTGTTTTCAGACTTTTCCTCTTCAACCATCACATTTTATGAATTACTTATAATAGAAGTCTCTTGATGATGAAGGATAACTGAGGAAAGGGCAGGTCTCTCTTTTGTTCTTTGCCGTAGTCGTATTTTGATTGAATTCCATTTAGGTCTTCAAACCTATATATTGGATAAAATTTGAATGATGATAAAATAAAAAAAAAAAAAAAAAATAACGTAAGGATAGTCATCTCATAAGTTTACAAGGACCTAATTTCAAATGGTCTGCATTTTGGTCATGTGACTTGTCATAGATATGGAGATGGAGAAGTTAGATATAAATCCCTGTCAAGGTAATGCTTAAACATAGTCTGAGGTCATTTGTTTGGGGTCTTAGGAAGGGATTTTCAGATCACCCTTGGGAGATGACTATAAGCTGAGAGAGATTTACGGTTTTAAATATTTTAACTTGTAGTAACACTGTGAAGCCATATACATAATTATTGTAAAAGCTTATAAATATATAGCAGGAGGACAAAGCTATAAGCTTTTGAAAGATGCAACTGAGGTTTGTTTTAATATATACATATATATGTATTTTAAAAATAGAAAAATATATGTCCTGCAATTGAGGTCGAGGGATTATTTTGAATTTTATTCAAAGTATGAGATTTAACTTAAAAGAATTAAATATTTTATTAAATAAATAATCATTCTTTGGTTTCTATCCACTTTTTCATTGCTTTTATGTTTTATGTTGGAACTGTTACAAGGGGTAGAGAATGCAACCCCCCCCCCCCCCCACTCTAACTCTAATGACCAGGTGTTGGGGTCATTAGAGTGTCAAGTTTTTTTTTAAAACTTTTTCTAACATTGAATATTTATGCAATTTGGAGTTTTTGAAAATATGTGGGAATGAAAAGAAAATTCGTTCATAATATTTAAACGTCAAAATTATGTATAAAGGAAACAACTATTTGTCCTTTTCCTTTGAAAGATGGGAATTCAAATTTACAATTTTCAAAAATACAATTTTAAATAAAAAAAAATATTAAAGTTTTTTATACAAAATATAGACAATTTTTCATAAAAAAATGAAGCTGTCTAAAAATCTTTTTTTAATAACACTGCTCAACAAAATTTAATGCTTTGGTTAAAAAAAAATATTTTTTACAAAGGTAAAAGATCAGACGTCAGAAAAATTCCATCCAATCCATCAATACAGTATTCAAATTGTACGTATATGAATACTTAAACAAAAAATATGGTTGCCACTTTTGAAGTGGTTGCAGTCACGCTAAATAAACACTTTCTAATAACTAACTGGCCAAAGAAAATTAAGGTCGACTGTTTTTTAGTTTAACATGAACAGCCCTCACTTATTTCTACAATAAGTCCACTGGTGACTTGATAGTTTATCTCATCGAACAGTGGAACAAATCTTTACATCATTTTGGAGAAAGTAAGTTTATTGCACTTGATATTTCCAAAGCATTTGATAAAGTTTGGCATCCTACTCTTTTATCAAAAATGCGTGCTTTTGGTATCGATGAAACCCTTCTTCGTTGGATTAGTAACTTTCTTTCGAATCGCTCTATACAAGTAGTATTAAACATCCGTCAAGTTTGAAACCCACAACATAATTGCTGGTGTGCCACAGGGTT